>JACBOW010000044.1:0-1200000 GCA_014706105.1 Phytophthora quercina | reverse complement strand
GGTATGTGCTGGATGGTGTTGGCGCAACCTCTGGAGCGCCGGCCGACGAGTTCTTTTACATCTCTAAATGGGACATTAACTTTGGTGAAGTGGGTGAAGCTTTCATGGCTCTTTGTGACACCGACGTCGACGGCAAGGCTCACGTTGAGTCAAAGAGCCTCAACAACACTCTTCAGGGTGTAATTGAGCAATTTGACAACGACCCAAACTCGACCTGTGCTGCGTTGGTCAATAGTACGGGGGAACCTGGCATCACTTCACCGTCATTCACTTTGCGAGCTGTGCTGGGCGGTGCGCTGATGGATGCGAATACTCGAGCTCTTATTCCCCCGGTTGTTTACCGGCTTGAACGTTGTGCTCCTGAGGATGTGGACGTTTTGACGCAATTCTTCACGACTATCCGTGCAAACAATAATGCCAAGACTCAAGACAGCGCGTTCGAATCGTCACTGGTCCAGGGCCTCATTGTGTACACAGAGATCTGGGAAACACCAATGCCATCTATGAAGGAGATGGAAGCTCGATTTACGAACACAAAGATGAGTATGGTGGTGGGGTTGCATTGCTGGGCTCGCAGTACTGTGCATTCTCGAAAGAAAAATCAACGTCATGTGACGAGTTCAACGTCAGCAACTACGAGAGCAATGGCATCGTGTACAAGCGCGACCAGTACTGGAACAAGACTGCTACGGTTCCTAGACAAGCCAGAGTTCTGCTGCTGAGTGGTAAGCTCGACCCTCAGACGCCCGACAAATACGCTGAGTCCTTGTTGAATGCACTTGGTGGCGAGAAGAAGGAGCTCGTCGCTTTCGAGTATGCTACGCACGGCACCATTATGACGACGCCGATGGTTGCGGGTGACCCGTGGAATGACGCCTGCGGAATGAAGGTGCTTGCATCGTACGTGCGCAATGGTGGTGATCTCGAGCGCTTGGATAAGTCGTGTGTGAACGAAATGCCGGCTTACAATCTGACCACGCCGGATACCTACTGGTACACCTTCTTGGGCACAGAGGATGCTTACGACGGCGTGTACAACTCAAGCTTGACTTCGAACGCGTAGACTGGACTACAGTAGCAGAGTGTTATTGAGGCTCAAACGACCAGCAATACGAAAGATAGACGGAGGTGCTTCTTCACTACCACAGCCTGTTTTATTTAGGGTTTGGGGTCCGTCTGAGTCCTCAAGTCACAACTTACTCGTTTGATTGGAAACCTACCGTGATGGAGCTTCGCGGGTTAGAAGGGAGGTTGCCGGTGCTGCCTTTTGGCGCCGACACGTGGAGATCAATCAGTGATAAAGCGACTCAACAACAGAGGAAGGAAGAAATTCGTTTGGTAATACAGATTATCAAACAGGCGGTTTTAAAGTTGCAAGTTAAGGGCATCAGGCGGACCCCAAACCGAATTATTTTCAAAACTAGGACCCCAAACCGGATTTCCCCTTTTATTTATCGAATCACTAAAACTGTGATTATTGCCTACGTCTACAATGTAAACTAAACAGAAAGCTATCTTCGAAGGTATATTGCCGTATGCGACATGCCAATCGGAAATTAGACCAATTTTATTGACGGGTTAACCCCACTTAGCAAAAAGGACCAAACATCGATTTCTGTTTTAAACTCAGTCCCTTTGGGAGCAGAACTCGTAGGACAAATAAAAACGCGCCCACCAGCGCGGGATGCAAGGGAAACTTCAACTTCCACGCTCTGGAACACACACAAACGGCCGCCAATTCGCGCTCTATCGCCAGTAGTGGGGTGCAGCACATAATGGCGGCATTTTTTTTTTATTGATTAAATTTATCAAGGAGAATAGGTGTAGCCGTCTCTACCGCCCAGCTGTCGATTTCACCGACGCAACCTCGCGACTAGCTTAGAGCTCAAGAAGACATTCGTTGCAGCTCAAGCGTCCGCACAACTGCTCGTCCAGGTCAGATCTTAAAGATGACGCTATGCAGCGTTTTTTATTTCGCGGGATTTACGGTCAAGGGTCTTCGTGAAGCCATTTCTATTGGTCAGAATCTGTTGTGACTTTTGACCAATAGTGACCCGCTACAGAAACAGAAAGTTCTTTTTCTCTCATTCGAGAATCTGCCAGCTTGAGGGGAGATGGTAAAGCTCTTGTGTTCAATCGTTGGTGTGGCGGGAAGCGCCTTCCCTGTGGACATCGACGCGAGCCAGTTGGTGGGGGACTTGAAGGACGCTATCAAGGCGAAGAAACCAAACAAGATCCAGTGCGATGGAGATGAACTGCAGCTCTTCCTGGCGAAGAAGGACGACGCGTGGTTGAAAGACGACGATCCTGTTGCTGTGCAACTGGACAAAGGGGGAGATTGATGACGTTCGAATGGTAACCACTGAAGAGCAGCTGAAGGCTACGTGGACAATTGAGGATGTTTTGATAGCCAACAACATGACCAAACGGCGCGCTCCAAAGTCAAAGCAATTTCACGTGCTGGTGGTAACACAGACGCAATTTTTGGGCAAACGCACTCGATCTGATGAATGGTTCATCGAACAGATTCGAACGAAGAAAAGCAGAGTGAGTGTGGATGATAACGGGCAAAGTCGCATTACGAGGTATTTCGAGATGGCTGGGTTTCCGCCGTTGGCGCATCCGAAAATGAGATTCAAGAAGATTGTGGAAAGGGATGCGTATGTAGTGATTTTCGCGGAGTTAATGAACAACGTGAAGTCGTGCTTTATAGAGGGTGCAGATTGCAACATGGTGGTGACGGGAAATCCAGGCACAGGAAAGAGTCGTTTCTACCTGTATTGCATCTTTCACCTTATTTTCGCACTAAAGTGGAGGTCAAGGAGCTTCCTTCCTTCGAGTTGGTGTTGAATTATGGCAAGAAGTACCACAAATTCGATGCTGAGAGCCAGGAGTTTATCGAATTGGACGACGCTGATGTATCTTCGCTTCAGAAAGAGAACCGTGTGATTCGGCTCATCGAGGGGCATTCGTCGGAGCTTGCGGGTTGGCATGGAGTTTCGATTCTATTTGCCTCACCAGGAGCTGAAGGCATACAGAATTTTCAAAAGTCGACACGTTCAAGTATTTTATGCCCGTATGGACCCTTGAAGAGCTTTGTGACTATAACTCGCTCCTCCCAGATGAGTTGAAACTGCGTGACGATGTTTTGATTTCGAGATACAATAAGTTTGGTGGGATTCCCAGGTTCGTCTTCACCAAATCTGAGCGTGAAAATACTGAAGAGTTGGATCATGCAATCGCTTCATTCAGTGCTCTGCAGATCATCTCGTATGCCAAAAGCAAGTCAGCTGTGCGCGAAGCAAACTACAGCCACCGCGTCCTTCAGATGGTGCCCAGCGAAAGCGATCTACGAGCGAAATTCTATTTGGATTTTTTGTCCAACCATATCGCCGAGGTGATCATTGACCAAGTGGACCAAGAAAGTATCCAGAAAGTGTCAGAATTCGCGGTTGCGCACGATGGTGACGACTCGGGAAGTACATCCGTGCTTCGGGGCAAGATTTACGAGTTGCTGTGTCATAAATGGTTTAGCCTGCCTAAGCAACACAAGCTGGTGCTGCGTCCGCTGGGTGATGGACAAGCCTCCGTTGACGTTTCCATACCTGGGGAACTGAAAACGGTACGCTTCTCCCGTTTGGCCGACATCAAAGCTGTTGAAAGCGGGGTCTATTATCGGCCGACATCAAAACGTTTGGTGCTCTGGATGCATTCGTCTTTGTCGGCAACGCATGTTACGGCTTGCAGATGACACTGAATCGGAATCATGGAATCAAGGGTGCACCATTGAATGCGTTTTAGATTGGCTGAAGGGCGTTGGTTTTGCGACAGATCGCCTGTATTTCACGTTCATGGTTCCAAGCCACTTGGGAAGCGAATTTCAGAAGCAATCGATCCGAACGGGTTCCGATTCAGTCTCTAAGCGGCCAGGAGCTGCTGCCAAGGTCAACCAGTTTGTTGCTTCTTTGGACGTGATCGTTGAACGCGGCCAATAACAATCCTGGTTTGGAGGACCACGTATGCGGTGAAGCACGTGGTAGTGGAACAGTTGCAAGATCCTACGTACGTTTCACATTATTTTATGACGGGGTAACAGCGGAGCCCAAGGCCCTAGCCAAGGGCTCAGGACACAACTCGAGGTTATATCAATCGGTAGGTGCTACTTGTCGACCGCAGATCAATTCAACACGGTGAGCCGCTAGCAGGTGTACGCATGGTAGTTGAACTGAAGAAAAAAGTGGAGCCATGCCATGCCATGATCTTGCGGGTCTTATTCATGAACGAACTTTTATTCCACTGCTGTCTAGTTTGTAGTGAATTGTCTAGGCGTTATAGCGACGTGATTGATGAGCCTTGATAATCTTGCACCAGTAGTTAAGAGCATACGAAAGTAACTGCACCGAAATTGATATTTTTATTCTGACAAGTAAAAGTTCTAGTATAATATAAAGTACAATGGCATACACACCTGAACAATATCAACGTCAAAAGGAGCGCATTAAAGCAGCTCAAAGCGCTACTACCTCAAGACGCGGAGGCTCGGTTAGCGTACCAGAAAGGGTACGACGAGAAGAACAGAGATCAGATTCGTGCTCGTAAGCGAAAGCCAAAAGACGAACTTAACGAAAGAGAACTTAACACGGAAACCGAAGTTAGCTAATTAATTAATTTTTTTTCGCAGATAAAAAGTCAGCCTTGATATAGCTAATGGCAGACAACACCACGCTGAAGATCTTGATCGACGCACTCGGAGATCTGAGTCAGTATCACTCTTCGGGGTGGTACTGGGATGCGATTAAGAAGAGATGGGTCCAAGTATGCAAGACCCTGATCTATCCGTGCCCCGCGTACTATCCGAACGTTGTGGACCGTTGCTATTGTAACACCCCATCAAGAGGCACTTCCTAATCATCGATAAGGATCAGAATCATCACTTCGTTGGTTCTGAGTGCGCCAAACGCTTTGGTGGGCACTACAAAGTCTGCCTTGAATGCCAAAACCGGTATCGAGGTAGTTATAAGTACTGTAAGGACTGCCGAGAGCGTGGCTTAACATCATTTAGCGATGAGAAGCTAAGCTTCGGAAAATATAAGAGGAGAAAGCCTAAGAGTCTCTTAGGAGTTGATGATTCGTATATTCGGTTCCTTTTCGAGTGCACCACTGTGTCTGATCCCTCAAAGGGATTTAGCTCACTATTTGCTACCAAGAACGACTGTTGGCTTCGGAAAGTACCGTGATAAGACGTTCGAGTGGGTCAAGGCTAACGACAAAATTACTTCTTTTGGCTCCAGGGCCTTGACAAGGCTTATGCTAAGTATCTCTGAATTGATTAATTTCGAAATTTTTGTCGGGGCTAAGATATAAAGTCAATCCTGACACAAGATCCAACAGATATAAAGTCAAGTCCACCGGATTATTATTGCCACACCTATATAGCAAACATGTTTGCATACGAGCTTGAAGGACTAAAGCGATTAAAATTCAAGCTATTAAATGGGGTAGCAGTTATCGAGTTGAGGTGCGCGGAAAAACTGGGAAGATGGTTTATGTCAGCAATCTATCCCGCCCGAGCAACCAAAAGCTAGTAGCTAAGCAATACAAAGTTAGTGTCGATAAGTTGAAGAAGCACATCTCTCCCGACTATAAGACCGACCCAAAGTACCGTTTCTATAAGGGTAAACAGATGGAATCACACCTCTACGAGGGAATTCAGCCTGCTGAGTTCTACGATAAGCTCGAAAACGCTCTTGCTAGTCAAAAGAAAGCCTTCAAGATCAACATTGCTCTTGGATACGATCTAATTAGCAAAACCGAGGATAGCTTCACACAATACTGGCATCCCAATCTCGCAAATACCAACGTATTTGAGAAACCTGTTGCTATCAATAGCAAAGCCGATATCCGTAAGAAGGTTATTTCTGAGATTCGATTGATGGAGTTGGCGGACAAGCTGAACTATCCTAGCTCTGGCTACAAGCTGAAGGCAATTACTGGGTTTAAGATCTACATCTATCATCGCAATCATGCCCTAGGTGATAGCGAAATCGTTATTCCTAAGATTATACGCGATAACAGTGATGTAATCAACTTCCCGAAGACTAACAACAAGTGCGTCTTCCACTGCGTTGCATGGCACTTACTGGGGGATGGTAAGAAAGATCCTCGTAGAATTCAGGCTCAGGTGAAGGAAGTATTCAAGCGTTACTGCTCCTACAAGGGGGTTAGCTATACGTTGGGTCTCTTCCGTAGCTGTAAGCCAGTCGACCTTCTACAGCTCGACGAGCTTGAAGGATGCTTCCAGCTATCCATAAACGTCTATTCTATGGATGTGGATACTGGAAAAGTAGACTGCATACGTCGCTCCGATAACGACTACGAGACTATCCACATTCTCTCTCACGATAACCACGCTCTATACATCAAGTACATTGACATGCTCCAATGCAAATATCAATGCTCTTAAGTGTGAGACGGTGTTTGTAAGCTCTGCCAAGCTGCGTAATCACACGAAGAATAAATGTGAGCTGGTGAACATTGAGAGCTTCCCAGCGAAGCCAACAATATATAGCCCGGCTCAAAACGCGATTAAGTCGATGCTTACGAAGTACTCCATCAGATCCACTGACCAGTATCTTGATCATTTCATCGTATATGATTTTGAGGCTATTCTCAAGCCGACGCAGTAGAGCATGGGGAGAATACCACGTTCACCAACGAACATATTCCTGTATCAGTATCGGTAGCTGATAGCTTAACTGAGGAGGTGCGCTGCTTTGTAAGTGATGACCCGAAAGCGTTGTTTACGGATATGTTCAAGTACATTGGGAATGTGGTGGTCAAGATTCAGCAATACAATGTCGATAAGTATGAGCCCCTTCTGCGGAAAATCATTGCTGCTCACGGGTTGACAGGTATGGAGATCCCAGGGGTCGACCTAGGTAAAACCTACACTATGTCAGATGTGGACAGCTTGATTGAGGTAGCTTCTTTGACTTCCACAACAGCATTGGCTTTGGGAAGCAGAGGTCCGATTCGGAGCCAGCACCAAAATTTAAGGGTCCAGTGTGACCGAAGTCGGCGTCCGGGGTTGCTGACTAGGGCTTAGCACAATTCAATATCATATTGATTGGGTACGCAAAACTTGTCCTATTAATAATTGGGTTATTTATTATTTTTCAGCATCACCATGATAGCAGGTTTCAACTCTTTTTGTATGGCTGAAGCGCTTCGGTTTGGGATGCTATCTCAAGTCAAATAAAAATATTCAATCACCTTGCTTTCACACGATAGCTTTTGCATGATCTAGCTCTAAGCTGTGTGTTAACGAAGATTCAGGAGATTCTTTAGCAGCATAACAACAAAATATAGTGTATTGTGAGAGTTAAGATCCCTTCCGACTAAACCGATGGTGGTGACTAGAAAAGGTGTAAAATCTCATTCAGAATACTACTTTAGCGAGCCTATGATCCAACGTCCTCTAAATATTAGAAATGGGCAGCATAAAGCGGTTTCCTGGAAAGAGTTGATGAAGAATATCAGATGGATGGATACATTTACTTCACTATTGAATGGACTTGAAGAAATCGAGCATTATTTAAACGACAAAGGAGACCACGACGGAAATCCTCTCCCAATGGATGAGAAAGAAGCTTCTGCTTATCTCAGTGAGAAGAAGCAGGACAAGGTTCGTCGCAAGAATCTCGAGGATAATCTTGCAATTATTAATGAAGCTATTCTCAAGACTGGTCATGACATTAAGCGACAAAGTATTGAGGAGTATGAACACGATGATCAGATGCAAAAAGCTTCACGATGCTTCTGAAGCTGCATTCAAAGAGTATGGAGAAGCTCTGACACGCTTAGAAGAAGCAAAGAAAGTAGTGAAAACATCGAATAGTAAACCCGCACGATCGGCGTTGAGGGCGGCAACGTCTGCGATGAAAGCGACAAAGGCAGTCTACATTTCTAAATTCCAGCGATATAACGATGCCCTTCGTGATAAGGAGAAACGAGAACATACTACTGATGATTCGCAATCTGCTGGCAGTGGATTGTTGGCCGGAGGGACTTCGCCCGCTCCGATCAGGCGTAAATTAAAGGGTCGTGGTCTGAGAGGTGCTGGTATTACTCCTCTCGAAGGTGTAGTTCGCCGCTCCCGAACCTACAACCTGAACGAAATTCAAGGCCCAGTTACCCCTTCCGCGTACGTTTATCGCCAGTTGGAATTATATCTTCGAAGATAAGGTCTTTTCCGTCATTTTGGCTGCAAAGCACAATAGTACCGTATGTTACTACATGTAAGGTGCAAAAAAGCACTGTCGTGAAGCAATTTGCAGCCATATCGACAGAAAAAAGCAATTTCGACTCGAGCTATTTCAACACATACTTTCAACACATACCACAGAAAGAGCCTTACGCAGCACTTGAGCCTGTTGCCTTCATATTGTAGTAGTAATTGATACCTCCTCTAGTATCCTTTTTTTTTAAACCCAGAGCTGTTCCGGGCGGAGACACGGCTTTGTTTTATACAAGAGTTTGTATGAAATTGTCATCTCCACTTCAACTTTTTAACCAATCATAAGATTCAAACACAGATTCCCGTATTTCGATTGGTTCGATGCGATTCTACTAAACTGGCAATTTACATTATTGTGCTTTGCAGTCATTTTGGTGAGCCAATTCTGGCGATTGATCCAAGCACTATTTAATGTAAAATGCGAAGTTCACCCGTAATATTAGGTGAGCATGAGCTATTATTTTCCTTATGATGGCTAGTCGTAAGCCGCGAGTTATCTTCCTATTGCGTGGTTTGCGGATAGCCAGGGCCCATCTCTTCTTAGTCGCATCCCAGTACCACCCCGAAGAGTGATACTGACTCAGATCTCCGAGTGCGTCGATCAAGATCTTCAGCGTGGTGTTGTCTGCCATTAGCTATATCAAGGCTGACTTTTTATCTGCGAAAAAAAAAATTAATTAATTAGCTAACTTCGGTTTCCGTGTTAAGTTCTCTTTCGTTAAGTTCGTCTTTTGGCTTTCGCTTACGAGCACGAATCTGATCTCTGTTCTTCTCGTCGTACCCTTTCTGGTACGCTAAGCGAGCCTCCCGCGTCTTAAGGTAGTAGCGCTTTTGGGGCGCTCCTTATGACGTTGATACTGTTCAGGTGTGTATGCCATTGTACTTTATATTACTAACTTTATATTTATCAGAAATAAAAGTGATTGAATGAGCGACTCAAATGAAGTTCATTTTGATCACATGCAAATCAATCGCAACCAGTGCAACTAATCAAATACACTTGGTGAAAAAAGCTTGTAGATGCACTCACTACTTGGCGTTGTACGAATCACAATTCATCCTTTGTTTCACCTTCGGTAACGGGCGGCAACAAAGACGGCAAGTCGGGGGGAATTCCATGAAATGTGAAGCCATACGATTGATATCGCTCGTTTTTCGCCGACCCATCAAATCCACCACCAATATATCCCACTGGAACTCCCCTTTTGGTGCACACAATAGCACTTCCAGAGAGACCAGGAGCTGACAAAGATGAGAGAGTCATTGTGTTTCCGCTCCAGCCAGTGACTTCAGCTGGAATGATGGCGTAGGGGTGATCAAAGTTGTGATCTTGGGAGAGCACCAGGGAATCCAAACACGTGAACACCCATTGTGGCAAATACCGCAACGGACGTTTTACATCGAACGAGCTTGAAGTCTTCGTGTGGCAGGGCAACTTGGAAAATTGCAAAGTCGAATGCAGCTGAACTACGCCAACATGTGTCACAGTCGAGGCTGAATCGGAGGATTTCGTCCAAATTCGTGGCATCGGGAAGGAGCTGCTCCACCACAACCTGAGGTTTGTCTGACACAACTGGTGTTTTCTTCCCTAACGTCCGTTGGGATTTGCGACGTGGTTGCATAGCAACATCGCCTCCCTTCCTTTGCTACCACCCGTTTTCAGCTTGGGGTGAAGTCTCAGATACCGTTTGATCTCACTCTTGAAGTCAGCACTTAAATGCTCAGAGAATGTAGCGTCAATCCACAGGTGCAAGTTCGTCAACAGATACAAATGCGTCGGCGTTCGATCCACAACCAGCGCTGTTCCCGAGCATACATGTTCCGATGAAATTCTGACAACTGACTTCCATATTTGTGCTTGAACTTGAGGATCCACGTTAGCCAAGTCTTTCGCGCTCCATAAGCCATCCTCCTCGACCAGTTTTGGAACCACCACCAGCACGTGAATTTGGCCCTCATCCGGTTGAAAGTTCTCCCGAAGTATTTGGTGTTCTTGATCCAGAGCGTGGGATCCATCGGATCCCCGAAGCCTCGCAGTGTTCCATCTTCATCGATCTTCACAGCTGCCGCGCCAGCCCCATCCAGCCACGTGCCGTCCTTCTTCGCCAGGAAGAGCTTCAGCTCCTTTGCGTCACACGTGATAGTTGCTGCATTATCCGCCTTGATCGCCTTCTTCAAGTCATCAACCGAGTCGCTTTCGTCCACTCGCACCGAGAACGCGCTTCCCGCCACACCAACGATCGCACAGAAGAGCTTTACCATCTTTCCTCGAGGCGGCAGATTCTCGAATGAGAGAAAAAAGAACTTTCTGTTTCTGTAGCGGGTCACTATTGGTCAAAAGTCACAACAGATTCTGACCAATAGAAATGGCTTCACGAAGACCCTTGACCGTAAATCCCGCGAAATAAAAAACGCTGCATAGCGTCATCTTTAAGATCTGACCTGGACGAGCAGTTGTGCGGACGCTTGAGCTGCAACGAATGTCTTCTTGAGCTCTAAGCTAGTCGCGAGGTTGCGTCGGTGAAATCGACAGCTGGGCGGTAGAGACGGCTACACCTATTCTCCTTGATAAATTTAATCAATAAAAAAAATGCCGCCATTATGTGCTGCACCCCACTACTGGCGATAGAGCGCGAATTGGCGGCCGTTTGTGTGTGTTCCAGAGCGTGGAAGTTGAAGTTTCCCTTGCATCCCGCGCTGGTGGGCGCGTTTTTATTTGTCCTACGAGTTCTGCTCCCAAAGGGACTGAGTTTAAAACAGAAATCGATGTTTGGTCCTTTTTGCTAAGTGGGGTTAACCCGTCAATAAAATTGGTCTAATTTCCGATTGGCATGTCGCATACGGCAATATACCTTCGAAGATAGCTTTCTGTTTAGTTTACATTGTAGACGTAGGCAATAATCACAGTTTTAGTGATTCGATAAATAAAAGGGGAAATCCGGTTTGGGGTCCTAGTTTTGAAAATAATTCGGTTTGGGGTCCGCCTGATGCCCTTAACTTGCAACTTTAAAACCGCCTGTTTGATAATCTGTATTACCAAACGAATTTCTTCCTTCCTCTGTTGTTGAGTCGCTTTATCACTGATTGATCTCCACGTGTCGGCGCCAAAAAGGCAGCACCGGCAACCTCCCTTCTAACCCGCGAAGCTCCATCACGGTAGGTTTCCAATCAAACGAGTAAGTTGTGACTTGAGGACTCAGACGGACCCCAAACCCTAAATAAAAACAGGCTGTGGTAGTGAAGAAGCACCTCCGTCTATCTTTCGTATTGCTGGTCGTTTGAGCCTCAATAACACTCTGCTACTGTAGTCCAGTCTACGCGTTCGAAGTCAAGCTTGAGTTGTACACGCCGTCGTAAGCATCCTCTGTGCCCAAGAAGGTGTACCAGTAGGTATCCGGCGTGGTCAGATTGTAAGCCGGCATTTCGTTCACACACGACTTATCCAAGCGCTCGAGATCACCACCATTGCGCACGTACGATGCAAGCACCTTCATTCCGCAGGCGTCATTCCACGGGTCACCCGCAACCATCGGCGTCGTCATAATGGTGCCGTGCGTAGCATACTCGAAAGCGACGAGCTCCTTCTTCTCGCCACCAAGTGCATTCAACAAGGACTCAGCGTATTTGTCGGGCGTCTGAGGGTCGAGCTTACCACTCAGCAGCAGAACTCTGGCTTGTCTAGGAACCGTAGCAGTCTTGTTCCAGTACTGGTCGCGCTTGTACACGATGCCATTGCTCTCGTAGTTGCTGACGTTGAACTCGTCACATGACGTTGATTTTTCTTTCGAGAATGCACAGTACTGCGAGCCCAGCAATGCAACCCCACCACCATACTCATCTTTGTGTTCGTAAATCGAGCTTCCATCTCCTTCATAGATGGCATTGGTGTTTCCCAGATCTCTGTGTACACAATGAGGCCCTGGACCAGTGACGATTCGAACGCGCTGTCTTGAGTCTTGGCATTATTGTTTGCACGGATAGTCGTGAAGAATTGCGTCAAAACGTCCACATCCTCAGGAGCACAACGTTCAAGCCGGTAAACAACCGGGGGAATAAGAGCTCGAGTATTCGCATCCATCAGCGCACCGCCCAGCACAGCTCGCAAAGTGAATGACGGTGAAGTGATGCCAGGTTCCCCCGTACTATTGACCAACGCAGCACAGGTCGAGTTTGGGTCGTTGTCAAATTGCTCAATTACACCCTGAAGAGTGTTGTTGAGGCTCTTTGACTCAACGTGAGCCTTGCCGTCGACGTCGGTGTCACAAAGAGCCATGAAAGCTTCACCCACTTCACCAAAGTTAATGTCCCATTTAGAGATGTAAAAGAACTCGTCGGCCGGCGCTCCAGAGGTTGCGCCAACACCATCCAGCACATACCCAGTCACCTGTGGAGGAGCGAGATGCATGAGCCGCTCCGTAAATATCGTGCCGTAGCTGACACCATACACAATGGTACCAGCTTCGTTCGTGTACTTGGCGATGAAAGTTGCGAGGTCGGTGGCAGCCGTTGTCACAGAGAACGACGCAAGGTCACCATATTTGATCTGCAGGTCTTCGGCACACGTAGAAACTTCGGACGGGTCAATTGTGTTACCCCATGGAGATCCCGTGGTGGTGACCGGAGTCGTGACACAGTCAAGCAGTGTGCTGCGACCCGTGCCAGATGGTCCATCGTGTACACATTCACTGCTCCTTCCAGTTGCGAGTGTGGCGTTACCATCGATCCCTCGACTACGGCACGTCATCAACGATACATTTAACAAGACAGCATCAGCACCACCTCGAAAATCTAGTGACACAGCTATTGAGATCACTTACGGCCAGTCGACGAGGCACCAGGGCCGCCCTGGAGTAGGCACACGTTGGAAGCAGTATCGGGGTTGCCTGCCGTCGCCGGTATACGCTTCACGAAGACATCGACTTTCGAGTTCACTCCATCGGGAGTCTCACAAATTCTAGTATAGCACAACGGAGCACTGTACACGGCACATTCTGCTTCCTGGCCAGTAGAATTACCTCTACCCGAGAAGGTGTACTCGGAACAGGGATACCAGCCATCCAGGTCGCTTTTCGAAGTCATGTTGGGTTCGGCGGAAGCCATCGCGACTGTCATTGTCAGTGCAATGACGCGATGGAGCTGCATGCCACTTGCGAAGCCTTACAGAGTAGGGAGTTGTTGGTTTCGAGGAAATTTGGAAATGCTGTTAGGCATGCCTCATGAGCTCTTGGTTGCTCCTCGTTGAATTGTATCGTCATCACTAGAGCGTACTACGCCGGGTACTAATCTTATCCTGAGGATAGTACCTAAGATCATAAGCCAGACGATATTTACGGTCCACGTAAACCTTAAGACATACTGTACATGTACTGATACGCCTCGCCAATTTAATACCACCCGTGGAAGGCGTTGGTATCAAGTACAACAACTTATTAGATTTCGAGGCGTTAAAATCTCATTTTTTAAGCATTTTGTCCAAATATGTTCCAAAAATAAGCACATTGTGTCTTAGAAAGGAACATATACCTATTTTTGTTGTATTTGGGGACGAAGAGGCACCTAAAACGGCAAAACCTGGGTCGATCTGGAATATTTTCGTATTAGCTTTGAGAAATGGGGACATATTAGGTAAGTTCCATAGTAAAGCCTATCTACCGAGTCGGAGGACCGGCTTTTGTATTAAGTTTGAGCGATTATTAGATTTCTCAGCTACTAATTTGGCGAGGGGTATCTGTATTGTGCTTTGCAGATGAAATGTCGCTCCGTTTTATGGTCTAGATCGAGCATGGTCGGAGTATAAAACCAGACATAAAAATGAGATGGGACCAGATGGACATGGAATTATTTATCTGACATCGTTTTGCGTTCCAAACACGCAAAAATGGTCGTTTTGTAGCAAAGCAATGTCGATTTGCCCTGTAGATATTAACCCTTGTAGCACCAGCAAACAGCACGCGTTGTGACCGCTCGAGGTCTATCAATTGTTGTTCCAGGTCATTCACGGATGGCAAGAAGTCCACCTTGTCTTGCGGTACAACGATGAATCAAGCGAAGAAGACATGTCGATGACCCCGTGGCAGCAAATGACACAAACTTTCGGTATGGGCAAAGCTGCACGACCCCAACGTGGAGCTGGACGCCGATCGAGTATTTCATCGATTTCCCAGGTTGACCGCCTCTCGATAACGCAGAAGGGCAGGAAGCAGAGAATACCGACGCCAAAAAGTCTCAAGCAGATTATCACCGATTATTTCTTGCGTGGAAACAAAAAGGTGCAACCGTTTTGAGATTGTGCCGTACGCGCGTATGCCGTCAGGAGCTCGTACATATACAACTCGAAGACTAGCACAGTCACTTCGTGCGGTCGGGGAACCTGAATTGCACCGAGTTGTTCGCATACTATTGAGCTTTGCTTCCATCAAGCGAACATTCTCGGCCAATATGAGCTCATCAGTGCGCGTCTTATGTTGTATTATACAGCATATGGAATTAGCTTGAATAAAGTATACTCGGGTACCTGTCCACAATTTATCTGTTTGTAGCCCTCTTCCGGCAATAGAGCCGGACACTCGTGGTGACGTCAGTCTATTCTGAGGTCATGAGTGGCTAGATCACTGGATACCGGCGCTACATAGGTGTGAGAAATGACTGTCTTATTTGCTACCCTTTCAGAAACGTTAGACTTGCCAGCGCCGTCCGCGCCAAAACCATTGACGCGAGGAGCTTGGGCGCCTGCATCGCACGCGAACTCAGTTTTGTGCGGAGGACACGTTCGCCATTGTCAATCAAAGCTTGTGCAACAACAATGGGCAAACGTTTACTCCGTAGGATCAAGGTGCGCCTGCGTCTACAGCGTACTACACCCTCATCTAACGCCTCAAGCCGCTAATAGTCTCTGTCCTGTCTAAGATCCTATAACGGTTCTGCAATGCAATAGGGCTGCGGCGGTGGAGCGTAACGGTGTTTCTGCTGTGTGCATGGGGTCTCTTGTTACGGAGGTCACTTGGCTTGCCAAAGGTGTGTTTGCGTTCTTCAAAGAAGAACGTGTGAACACCGCGTATGTACTTGCTGATGTGTTATGTCTCTGTGGTTAGTGTCAGTGCTGCGCCGCGTCTCTGTATGAATCCTCGTTATGTGGAAGGCATGGACCACTCTCAACTACTGCTGCTTTCTCCCCACTGCGATGGCTGTAATCTCTGTCGGATGTTATTGTGCTTTTGACTTCTGCTGTAGATACTGCGATTGGAGCATAGCCGCATGCGACGTCTGGTGTATGGTGCCGTATACTTTTGAGGAGTGGAGGGGCGTATGCTGTAGTTGCCTCGTTAGCTGTCGATGACGGAGCGATTTCTGCTGTAGAAGGCTCGGTACGCGGTTGGGTGGAGTGAGGTTCTGCCGGAACGTACATAATGGATGTAGCATCAAATCCCTATCTCGATCATGACCACAACTGGGGTTTGTGCTAACACAGACACCAGAAGACATTGCCCACTTCGAGCAGTCAAACCAGCTTCCTGTGCGTTTGCAGACTACCAGAGTCACCATTAGACGCTGTTTCGGTAGATGCAAGCATTACAGTGCAACCAATGTGTGTATCAGTGTAGCGATCTACATAGCTAGCAAATATTTTTCCATGGCCCATACAAGGAATATTATGAAGTGTGATCATGCGCAACGTATTAGCACGGTAGTCGCCTTTACGTCGTCCTGATCACCTTCACTGCATCATGATTTACAGGTAGCTCGCTAGTTTAATCGTTCTCGCAGACATTTATTTATACTGGATCCGAGTTCATGGCTGTTGTCCAGCACGAACAGAATACTCCAAACGACAAGAACCTCTATTCATCTAATAGCGCCGAAGACAGGGCTCACCTACCCCGAACAGGATGTAGACATGCGACTCATCAGCAATCCTTACGATTAGCATTGACAGTATACAAAAATAGTATGCGGATGTTTTGGTGTTTCGTTGTTCCCTGCATAGTACAACCTGCAATAATCCTTCTGCTGTATTATACAGCATACGGTGCTAGAAGAGTTAATAGACCGCGAGGCTCGATTTGGCATGTCGTAGGCCGAAATATTAGTGCCCTAGATAGAGATCAGTTTGTCCTTTTTATAGACCCCGATATATAAATCGACCTCGAATTATTATAAATCGAGGATACAGCCAAGTGAAAATGACAAAAGCATTGCAATGCACAATACATGTAGCAAAGCACGCAGAAGGTTCGATCCCCGTAACTTACCTGTGTTTTAATAGTAAGGGATTGTGCCAGTTTCGTGCCACTGACCAGTTTCGTGCCACTGACTAGTTTCGTGCCACTTGATTTTATCCAATTAGAATATCGTATTTCGTGTGGCTATTGGCTATTATAGTCTCCTTCTGTGCAGATTTTGGTCGATCCATCATAAATGATTTGCATTGATACAACTTCTAGTGAAAAAGTGGCAGGAGACGGGGTTTTAGGTCAAATCAACGGCTTATGCAAAACGACGCCACAAGGTCTCCAAAACAGACACAGATCTGCGTAAAAGCCAAAAACGAGACCGAAATCATCGGCTTTTTGAGAGTACTTTTGTTGTTAAAATTGGACTTCTTGTTGAATAGTTAGGTTTGGACAAAGACGAAGCAATCAAAGTGGCACGAAACTGGCACAATCCCTTACATGTATTGTGCTTTGCAGTCATTTTGCCGAGCTAATTCTGGCGATTAATCAAAACACGATTTAATGTAAAAAGCGGATTTTACCCGAAAAATTAGGTTAGCGCATGTTAGTAACCTCCCTATGTTGGCTAGTGGTAAGCCGCGAGTTATCTTGCTAGAGCGTGGATAGGCGGGTAGCCACTCGCCATTCTGGTGTCTTTGCGATTAGTTTCGCCTTTAGCGATATGGGCTGGATTTGCTTCACCGGAGCGCCTATAGTTGACAGCTAGCCCGTCGGTAAAATTAGGCTAATTTCCGATTGGCATGTCGCAAACGGGAATTATATCTTCGAAGATAAGGTCTTTTCCGTCATTTTGGCTGCAAAGCACAATAGTACCGTATGTTACTACATGTAAGGTAAAATACCAGTTTAGTAGAATTTTCGGGCAATTAAAATGATGAAATGAATTTGGTGCCAAAACAAAGATAAAGATTTAAGCTATTTTGGTCAATTAGACGCAGCTGAACAGGAAGGCGTGTGAGACGAAAACCAGCCGAGCAACTCGGACCAATTTCGTAGAATGTTCTCTGGATTTATATCCACACTCCATTCAAGGTTTGCAATGGTCTGAATCCACCCGTATCGGACACCCTGTCGGATTCAGTTAATCACTTATTGAAGCAATAGTAAAATCCTTTGTATATATAATGACCTGGAAGTATTGATATTATTGGGTGCCGATTTTGAACTAGCCACTTTGTGATTACTGTTCCAACTAGCCACTTGTTGCGCGCCGCACTAGCTACTAGTGGCTACTCGAGGCGCCAAAAGTAGCTAAGCAAAAACTCAAACGGAGGCTCCGAACGAATTATCACCTAGTTAGTTTCCCTAGAACACATAGCAACTAGCCGACATGCAAAAAGTAACTATCCAACACCTAAAAACTAACTGGTTGACAACTGACAACTACAGTACACAACATTCTGATTGGAAAACCGTTCCCCTTCAACATCGCTCGCTTCGCTTCGCTCACAATCACGTTCCCAACGTGAGCTCTTCGTTTGCACCGCCAATTTCGCTTCACTCATGGCGGGCAAGGCATCTGTAATTAGATAGTACCTCCTTGTTAGGGCAACTACTCCGGCCCACGCACCGACCATTGCAGACAACAGGGCTCGGTTAATTTCGGTACCAGTAATAATAAAACCAATAAGCTTATTGAAATAACTAATTGGACATCAAACCCCAATAGTGTCCAGTAGATCTAGGTGCAATTTTGCGCAAAAAAGCACTGTCGTGAAGCAATTTGCAGCCATATCGACAGAAAAAAGCAATTTCGACTCGAGCTATTTCAACACATACTTTCAACACATACCACAGAAAGAGCTTCACGCAGCACTCGAGCATGTTGCCTTCATATTGTAGTAGTAATTGATACCTCCTCTAGTAACCTTTTTTTTTAAACCCAGAGCTGTTCCGGGCGGAGACACGGCTTTGTTTTATACAAGAGTTTGTATGAAATTGTCATCTCCACTTCAACTTTTTAACCAATCATAAGATTCAAACACAGATTCCCGTATTTCGATTGGTTCGATGCGATTCTACTAAACTGGCAATTTACATTATTGTGCTTTGCAGTCATTTTGGTGAGCCAATTCTGGCGATTGATCCAAGCACTATTTAATGTAAAATGCGAAGTTCACCCGTAATATTAGGTGAGCATGAGCTATTATTTTCCTTATGATGGCTAGTCGTAAGCCGCGAGTTATCTTCCTATTGCGTGGTTTGCGGATAGCCAGGGCCCATCTCTTCTTAGTCGCATCCCAGTACCACCCCGAAGAGTGATACTGACTCAGATCTCCGAGTGCGTCGATCAAGATCTTCAGCGTGGTGTTGTCTGCCATTAGCTATATCAAGGCTGACTTTTATCTGCGAAAAAATTAATTAATTAGCTAACTTCGGTTTCCGTGTTAAGTTCTCTTTCGTTAAGTTCGTCTTTTGGCTTTCGCTTACGAGCACGAATCTGATCTCTGTTCTTCTCGTCGTACCCTTTCTGGTACGCTAAGCGAGCCTCCGCGTCTTAAGGTAGTAGCGCTTTTGGGGCGCTCCTTATGACGTTGATACTGTTCAGGTGTGTATGCCATTGTACTTTATATTACTAACTTTATATTTATCAGAAATAAAAGTGATTGAATGAGCGACTCAAATGAAGTTCATTTTGATCACATGCAAATCAATCGCAACCAGTGCAACTAATCAAATACACTTGGTGAAAAAAGCTTGTAGATGCACTCACTACTTGGCGTTGTACGAATCACAATTCATCCTTTGTTTCACCTTCGGTAACGGGCGGCAACAAAGACGGCAAGTCGGGGGGAATTCCATGAAATGTGAAGCCATACGATTGATATCGCTCGTTTTTCGCCGACCCATCAAATCCACCACCAATATATCCCACTGGAACTCCCCTTTGGTGCACACAATAGCACTTCCAGAGAGACCAGGAGCTGACAAAGATGAGAGAGTCATTGTGTTTCCGCTCCAGCCAGTGACTTCAGCTGGAATGATGGCGTAGGGGTGATCAAAGTTGTGATCTTGAGAGCACCAGGGAATTCAAACACGTGAACACCCATTGTGGCAAATACCGCAACGGACGTTTTACATCGAACGAGCTTGAAGTCTTCGTGTGGCAGGGCAACTTGGAAAATTGCAAAGTCGAATGCAGCTGAACTACGCCAACATGTGTCACAGTCGAGGCTGAATCGGAGGATTTCGTCCAAATTCGTGGCATCGGGAAGGAGCTGCTCCACCACAACCTGAGGTTTGTCTGACACAACTGGTGTTTTCTTCCCTAACGTCCGTTGGGATTTGCGACGTGGTTGCATAGCAACATCGCCTCCCTTCCTTTGCTACCACCCGTTTTCAGCTTGGGGTGAAGTCTCAGATACCGTTTGATCTCACTCTTGAAGTCAGCACTTAAATGCTCAGAGAATGTAGCGTCAATCCACAGGTGCAAGTTCGTCAACAGATACAAATGCGTCGGCGTTCGATCCACAACCAGCGCTGTTCCCGAGCATACATGTTCCGATGAAATTCTGACAACTGACTTCCATATTTGTGCTTGAACTTGAGGATCCACGTTAGCCAAGTCTTTCGCGCTCCATAAGCCATCCTCCTCGACCAGTTTTGGAACCACCACCAGCACGTGAATTTGGCCCTCATCCGGTTGAAAGTTCTCCCGAAGTATTTGGTGTTCTTGATCCAGAGCGTGGGATCCATCGGATCCCCGAAGCCTCGCAGTGTTCCATCTTCATCGATCTTCACAGCTGCCGCGCCAGCCCCATCCAGCCACGTGCCGTCCTTCTTCGCCAGGAAGAGCTTCAGCTCCTTTGCGTCACACGTGATAGTTGCTGCATTATCCGCCTTGATCGCCTTCTTCAAGTCATCAACCGAGTCGCTTTCGTCCACTCGCACCGAGAACGCGCTTCCCGCCACACCAACGATCGCACAGAAGAGCTTTACCATCTTTCCTCGAGGCGGCAGATTCTCGAATGAGAGAAAAAGAACTTTCTGTTTCTGTAGCGGGTCACTATTGGTCAAAAGTCACAACAGATTCTGACCAATAGAAATGGCTTCACGAAGACCCTTGACCGTAAATCCCGCGAAATAAAAAACGCTGCATAGCGTCATCTTTAAGATCTGACCTGGACGAGCAGTTGTGCGGACGCTTGAGCTGCAACGAATGTCTTCTTGAGCTCTAAGCTAGTCGCGAGGTTGCGTCGGTGAAATCGACAGCTGGGCGGTAGAGACGGCTACACCTATTCTCCTTGATAAATTTAATCAATAAAAAAAATGCCGCCATTATGTGCTGCACCCCACTACTGGCGATAGAGCGCGAATTGGCGGCCGTTTGTGTGTGTTCCAGAGCGTGGAAGTTGAAGTTTCTTGCATCCCGCGCTGGTGGGCGCGTTTTTATTTGTCCTACGAGTTCTGCTCCCAAAGGGACTGAGTTTAAAACAGAAATCGATGTTTGGTCCTTTTTGCTAAGTGGGGTTAACCCGTCAATAAAATTGGTCTAATTTCCGATTGGCATGTCGCATACGGCAATATACCTTCGAAGATAGCTTTCTGTTTAGTTTACATTGTAGACGTAGGCAATAATCACAGTTTTAGTGATTCGATAAATAAAAGGGAAATCCGGTTTGGGGTCCTAGTTTTGAAAATAATTCGGTTTGGGGTCCGCCTGATGCCCTTAACTTGCAACTTTAAAACCGCCTGTTTGATAATCTGTATTACCAAACGAATTTCTTCCTTCCTCTGTTGTTGAGTCGCTTTATCACTGATTGATCTCCACGTGTCGGCGCCAAAGGCAGCACCGGCAACCTCCCTTCTAACCCGCGAAGCTCCATCACGGTAGGTTTCCAATCAAACGAGTAAGTTGTGACTTGAGGACTCAGACGGACCCCAAACCCTAAATAAAACAGGCTGTGGTAGTGAAGAAGCACCTCCGTCTATCTTTCGTATTGCTGGTCGTTTGAGCCTCAATAACACTCTGCTACTGTAGTCCAGTCTACGCGTTCGAAGTCAAGCTTGAGTTGTACACGCCGTCGTAAGCATCCTCTGTGCCCAAGAAGGTGTACCAGTAGGTATCCGGCGTGGTCAGATTGTAAGCCGGCATTTCGTTCACACACGACTTATCCAAGCGCTCGAGATCACCACCATTGCGCACGTACGATGCAAGCACCTTCATTCCGCAGGCGTCATTCCACGGGTCACCCGCAACCATCGGCGTCGTCATAATGGTGCCGTGCGTAGCATACTCGAAAGCGACGAGCTCCTTCTTCTCGCCACCAAGTGCATTCAACAAGGACTCAGCGTATTTGTCGGGCGTCTGAGGGTCGAGCTTACCACTCAGCAGCAGAACTCTGGCTTGTCTAGGAACCGTAGCAGTCTTGTTCCAGTACTGGTCGCGCTTGTACACGATGCCATTGCTCTCGTAGTTGCTGACGTTGAACTCGTCACATGACGTTGATTTTTCTTTCGAGAATGCACAGTACTGCGAGCCCAGCAATGCAACCCCACCACCATACTCATCTTTGTGTTCGTAAATCGAGCTTCCATCTCCTTCATAGATGGCATTGGTGTTTCCCAGATCTCTGTGTACACAATGAGGCCCTGGACCAGTGACGATTCGAACGCGCTGTCTTGAGTCTTGGCATTATTGTTTGCACGGATAGTCGTGAAGAATTGCGTCAAAACGTCCACATCCTCAGGAGCACAACGTTCAAGCCGGTAAACAACCGGGGGAATAAGAGCTCGAGTATTCGCATCCATCAGCGCACCGCCCAGCACAGCTCGCAAAGTGAATGACGGTGAAGTGATGCCAGGTTCCCCCGTACTATTGACCAACGCAGCACAGGTCGAGTTTGGGTCGTTGTCAAATTGCTCAATTACACCCTGAAGAGTGTTGTTGAGGCTCTTTGACTCAACGTGAGCCTTGCCGTCGACGTCGGTGTCACAAAGAGCCATGAAAGCTTCACCCACTTCACCAAAGTTAATGTCCCATTTAGAGATGTAAAAGAACTCGTCGGCCGGCGCTCCAGAGGTTGCGCCAACACCATCCAGCACATACCCAGTCACCTGTGGAGGAGCGAGATGCATGAGCCGCTCCGTAAATATCGTGCCGTAGCTGACACCATACACAATGGTACCAGCTTCGTTCGTGTACTTGGCGATGAAAGTTGCGAGGTCGGTGGCAGCCGTTGTCACAGAGAACGACGCAAGGTCACCATATTTGATCTGCAGGTCTTCGGCACACGTAGAAACTTCGGACGGGTCAATTGTGTTACCCCATGGAGATCCCGTGGTGGTGACCGGAGTCGTGACACAGTCAAGCAGTGTGCTGCGACCCGTGCCAGATGGTCCATCGTGTACACATTCACTGCTCCTTCCAGTTGCGAGTGTGGCGTTACCATCGATCCCTCGACTACGGCACGTCATCAACGATACATTTAACAAGACAGCATCAGCACCACCTCGAAAATCTAGTGACACAGCTATTGAGATCACTTACGGCCAGTCGACGAGGCACCAGGGCCGCCCTGAGTAGGCACACGTTGGAAGCAGTATCGGGGTTGCCTGCCGTCGCCGGTATACGCTTCACGAAGACATCGACTTTCGAGTTCACTCCATCGGGAGTCTCACAAATTCTAGTATAGCACAACGGAGCACTGTACACGGCACATTCTGCTTCCTGGCCAGTAGAATTACCTCTACCCGAGAAGGTGTACTCGGAACAGGGATACCAGCCATCCAGGTCGCTTTTCGAAGTCATGTTGGGTTCGGCGGAAGCCATCGCGACTGTCATTGTCAGTGCAATGACGCGATGGAGCTGCATGCCACTTGCGAAGCCTTACAGAGTAGGGAGTTGTTGGTTTCGAGGAAATTTGGAAATGCTGTTAGGCATGCCTCATGAGCTCTTGGTTGCTCCTCGTTGAATTGTATCGTCATCACTAGAGCGTACTACGCCGGGTACTAATCTTATCCTGAGGATAGTACCTAAGATCATAAGCCAGACGATATTTACGGTCCACGTAAACCTTAAGACATACTGTACATGTACTGATACGCCTCGCCAATTTAATACCACCCGTGGAAGGCGTTGGTATCAAGTACAACAACTTATTAGATTTCGAGGCGTTAAAATCTCATTTTTTAAGCATTTTGTCCAAATATGTTCCAAAAATAAGCACATTGTGTCTTAGAAAGGAACATATACCTATTTTTGTTGTATTTGGGGACGAAGAGGCACCTAAAACGGCAAAACCTGGGTCGATCTGGAATATTTTCGTATTAGCTTTGAGAAATGGGGACATATTAGGTAAGTTCCATAGTAAAGCCTATCTACCGAGTCGGAGGACCGGCTTTTGTATTAAGTTTGAGCGATTATTAGATTTCTCAGCTACTAATTTGGCAAGGGGTATCTGTATTGTGCTTTGCAGATGAAATGTCGCTCCGTTTTATGGCCTAGATCGAGCATGGTCGGAGTATAAAAAAAAACAGACATAAAAATGAGATGGGACCAGATGGACATGGAATTATTTATCTGACATCGTTTTGCGTTCCAAACACGCAAAAATGGTCGTTTTGTAGCAAAGCAATGTCGATTTGCCCTGTAGATATTAACCCTTGTAGCACCAGCAAACAGCACGCGTTGTGACCGCTCGAGGTCTATCAATTGTTGTTCCAGGTCATTCACGGATGGCAAGAAGTCCACCTTGTCTTGCGGTACAACGATGAATCAAGCGAAGAAGACATGTCGATGACCCCGTGGCAGCAAATGACACAAACTTTCGGTATGGGCAAAGCTGCACGACCCCAACGTGGAGCTGGACGCCGATCGAGTATTTCATCGATTTCCCAGGTTGACCGCCTCTCGATAACGCAGAAGGGCAGGAAGCAGAGAATACCGACGCCAAAAAGTCTCAAGCAGATTATCACCGATTATTTCTTGCGTGGAAACAAAAAGGTGCAACCGTTTTGAGATTGTGCCGTACGCGCGTATGCCGTCAGGAGCTCGTACATATACAACTCGAAGACTAGCACAGTCACTTCGTGCGGTCGGGGAACCTGAATTGCACCGAGTTGTTCGCATACTATTGAGCTTTGCTTCCATCAAGCGAACATTCTCGGCCAATATGAGCTCATCAGTGCGCGTCTTATGTTGTATTATACAGCATATGGAATTAGCTTGAATAAAGTATACTCGGGTACCTGTCCACAATTTATCTGTTTGTAGCCCTCTTCCGGCAATAGAGCCGGACACTCGTGGTGACGTCAGTCTATTCTGAGGTCATGAGTGGCTAGATCACTGGATACCGGCGCTACATAGGTGTGAGAAATGACTGTCTTATTTGCTACCCTTTCAGAAACGTTAGACTTGCCAGCGCCGTCCGCGCCAAAACCATTGACGCGAGGAGCTTGGGCGCCTGCATCGCACGCGAACTCAGTTTTGTGCGGAGGACACGTTCGCCATTGTCAATCAAAGCTTGTGCAACAACAATGGGCAAACGTTTACTCCGTAGGATCAAGGTGCGCCTGCGTCTACAGCGTACTACACCCTCATCTAACGCCTCAAGCCGCTAATAGTCTCTGTCCTGTCTAAGATCCTATAACGGTTCTGCAATGCAATAGGGCTGCGGCGGTGGAGCGTAACGGTGTTTCTGCTGTGTGCATGGGGTCTCTTGTTACGGAGGTCACTTGGCTTGCCAAAGGTGTGTTTGCGTTCTTCAAAGAAGAACGTGTGAACACCGCGTATGTACTTGCTGATGTGTTATGTCTCTGTGGTTAGTGTCAGTGCTGCGCCGCGTCTCTGTATGAATCCTCGTTATGTGGAAGGCATGGACCACTCTCAACTACTGCTGCTTTCTCCCCACTGCGATGGCTGTAATCTCTGTCGGATGTTATTGTGCTTTTTGACTTCTGCTGTAGATACTGCGATTGGAGCATAGCCGCATGCGACGTCTGGTGTATGGTGCCGTATACTTTTGAGGAGTGGAGGGAGCGTATGCTGTAGTTGCCTCGTTAGCTGTCGATGACGGAGCGATTTCTGCTGTAGAAGGCTCGGTACGCGGTTGGGTGGAGTGAGGTTCTGCCGGAACGTACATAATGGATGTAGCATCAAATCCCTATCTCGATCATGACCACAACTGGGGTTTGTGCTAACACAGACACCAGAAGACATTGCCCACTTCGAGCAGTCAAACCAGCTTCCTGTGCGTTTGCAGACTACCAGAGTCACCATTAGACGCTGTTTCGGTAGATGCAAGCATTACAGTGCAACCAATGTGTGTATCAGTGTAGCGATCTACATAGCTAGCAAATATTTTTTCCATGGCCCATACAAGGAATATTATGAAGTGTGATCATGCGCAACGTATTAGCACGGTAGTCGCCTTTACGTCGTCCTGATCACCTTCACTGCATCATGATTTACAGGTAGCTCGCTAGTTTAATCGTTCTCGCAGACATTTATTTATACTGGATCCGAGTTCATGGCTGTTGTCCAGCACGAACAGAATACTCCAAACGACAAGAACCTCTATTCATCTAATAGCGCCGAAGACAGGGCTCACCTACCCCGAACAGGATGTAGACATGCGACTCATCAGCAATCCTTACGATTAGCATTGACAGTATACAAAAAATAGTATGCGGATGTTTTGGTGTTTCGTTGTTCCCTGCATAGTACAACCTGCAATAATCCTTCTGCTGTATTATACAGCATACGGTGCTAGAAGAGTTAATAGACCGCGAGGCTCGATTTGGCATGTCGTAGGCCGAAATATTAGTGCCCTAGATAGAGATCAGTTTGTCCTTTTTATAGACCCCGATATATAAATCGACCTCGAATTATTATAAATCGAGGATACAGCCAAGTGAAAATGACAAAAGCATTGCAATGCACAATACATGTAGCAAAGCACGCAGAAGGTTCGATCCCCGTAACTTACCTGTGTTTTAATAGTAAGGGATTGTGCCAGTTTCGTGCCACTGACCAGTTTCGTGCCACTGACTAGTTTCGTGCCACTTGATTTTATCCAATTAGAATATCGTATTTCGTGTGGCTATTGGCTATTATAGTCTCCTTCTGTGCAGATTTTGGTCGATCCATCATAAATGATTTGCATTGATACAACTTCTAGTGAAAAGTGGCAGGAGACGGGGTTTTAGGTCAAATCAACGGCTTATGCAAAACGACGCCACAAGGTCTCCAAAACAGACACAGATCTGCGTAAAAGCCAAAAACGAGACCGAAATCATCGGCTTTTTGAGAGTACTTTTGTTGTTAAAATTGGACTTCTTGTTGAATAGTTAGGTTTGGACAAAGACGAAGCAATCAAAGTGGCACGAAACTGGCACAATCCCTTACATGTATTGTGCTTTGCAGTCATTTTGCCGAGCTAATTCTGGCGATTAATCAAAACACGATTTAATGTAAAAAGCGGATTTTACCCGAAAAATTAGGTTAGCGCATGTTAGTAACCTCCCTATGTTGGCTAGTGGTAAGCCGCGAGTTATCTTGCTAGAGCGTGGATAGGCGGGTAGCCACTCGCCATTCTGGTGTCTTTGCGATTAGTTTCGCCTTTAGCGATATGGGCTGGATTTGCTTCACCGGAGCGCCTATAGTTGACAGCTAGCCCGTCGGTAAAATTAGGCTAATTTCCGATTGGCATGTCGCAAACGGGAATTATATCTTCGAAGATAAGGTCTTTTCCGTCATTTTGGCTGCAAAGCACAATAGTACCGTATGTTACTACATGTAAGGTAAAATACCAGTTTAGTAGAATTTTCGGGCAATTAAAATGATGAAATGAATTTGGTGCCAAAACAAAGATAAAGATTTAAGCTATTTTGGTCAATTAGACGCAGCTGAACAGGAAGGCGTGTGAGACGAAAACCAGCCGAGCAACTCGGACCAATTTCGTAGAATGTTCTCTGGATTTATATCCACACTCCATTCAAGGTTTGCAATGGTCTGAATCCACCCGTATCGGACACCCTGTCGGATTCAGTTAATCACTTATTGAAGCAATAGTAAAATCCTTTGTATATATAATGACCTGGAAGTATTGATATTATTGGGTGCCGATTTTGAACTAGCCACTTTGTGATTACTGTTCCAACTAGCCACTTGTTGCGCGCCGCACTAGCTACTAGTGGCTACTCGAGGCGCCAAAAGTAGCTAAGCAAAACTCAAACGGAGGCTCCGAACGAATTATCACCTAGTTAGTTTCCTAGAACACATAGCAACTAGCCGACATGCAAAAGTAACTATCCAACACCTAAAACTAACTGGTTGACAACTGACAACTACAGTACACAACATTCTGATTGGAAAACCGTTCCCCTTCAACATCGCTCGCTTCGCTTCGCTCACAATCACGTTCCCAACGTGAGCTCTTCGTTTGCACCGCCAATTTCGCTTCACTCATGGCGGGCAAGGCATCTGTAATTAGATAGTACCTCCTTGTTAGGGCAACTACTCCGGCCCACGCACCGACCATTGCAGACAACAGGGCTCGGTTAATTTCGGTACCAGTAATAATAAAACCAATAAGCTTATTGAAATAACTAATTGGACATCAAACCCCAATAGTGTCCAGTAGATCTAGGTGCAATTTTGCGCAAAAAAGCACTGTCGTGAAGCAATTTGCAGCCATATCGACAGAAAAAAGCAATTTCGACTCGAGCTATTTCAACACATACTTTCAACACATACCACAGAAAGAGCTTCACGCAGCACTCGAGCATGTTGCCTTCATATTGTAGTAGTAATTGATACCTCCTCTAGTAACCTTTTTTTTTAAACCCAGAGCTGTTCCGGGCGGAGACACGGCTTTGTTTTATACAAGAGTTTGTATGAAATTGTCATCTCCACTTCAACTTTTAACCAATCATAAGATTCAAACACAGATTCCCGTATTTCGATTGGTTCGATGCGATTCTACTAAACTGGCAATTTACATTATTGTGCTTTGCAGTCATTTTGGTGAGCCAATTCTGGCGATTGATCCAAGCACTATTTAATGTAAAATGCGAAGTTCCCGTAATATTAGGTGAGCATGAGCTATTATTTTCCTTATGATGGCTAGTCGTAAGCCGCGAGTTATCTTCCTATTGCGTGGTTTGCGGATAGCCAGGGCCCATCTCTTCTTAGTCGCATCCCAGTACCACCCCGAAGAGTGATACTGACTCAGATCTCCGAGTGCGTCGATCAAGATCTTCAGCGTGGTGTTGTCTGCCATTAGCTATATCAAGGCTGACTTTTTATCTGCGAAAAAAAATTAATTAATTAGCTAACTTCGGTTTCCGTGTTAAGTTCTCTTTCGTTAAGTTCGTCTTTTGGCTTTCGCTTACGAGCACGAATCTGATCTCTGTTCTTCTCGTCGTACCCTTTCTGGTACGCTAAGCGAGCCTCCGCGTCTTAAGGTAGTAGCGCTTTTGGGGCGCTCCTTATGACGTTGATACTGTTCAGGTGTGTATGCCATTGTACTTTATATTACTAACTTTATATTTATCAGAAATAAAAGTGATTGAATGAGCGACTCAAATGAAGTTCATTTTGATCACATGCAAATCAATCGCAACCAGTGCAACTAATCAAATACACTTGGTGAAAAAAGCTTGTAGATGCACTCACTACTTGGCGTTGTACGAATCACAATTCATCCTTTGTTTCACCTTCGGTAACGGGCGGCAACAAAGACGGCAAGTCGGGGGGAATTCCATGAAATGTGAAGCCATACGATTGATATCGCTCGTTTTTCGCCGACCCATCAAATCCACCACCAATATATCCCACTGGAACTCCCCTTTTGGTGCACACAATAGCACTTCCAGAGAGACCAGGAGCTGACAAAGATGAGAGAGTCATTGTGTTTCCGCTCCAGCCAGTGACTTCAGCTGGAATGATGGCGTAGGGGTGATCAAAGTTGTGATCTTGGAGAGCACCAGGGAATTCAAACACGTGAACACCCATTGTGGCAAATACCGCAACGGACGTTTTACATCGAACGAGCTTGAAGTCTTCGTGTGGCAGGGCAACTTGGAAAATTGCAAAGTCGAATGCAGCTGAACTACGCCAACATGTGTCACAGTCGAGGCTGAATCGGAGGATTTCGTCCAAATTCGTGGCATCGGGAAGGAGCTGCTCCACCACAACCTGAGGTTTGTCTGACACAACTGGTGTTTTCTTCCCTAACGTCCGTTGGGATTTGCGACGTGGTTGCATAGCAACATCGCCTCCCTTCCTTTTGCTACCACCCGTTTTCAGCTTGGGGTGAAGTCTCAGATACCGTTTGATCTCACTCTTGAAGTCAGCACTTAAATGCTCAGAGAATGTAGCGTCAATCCACAGGTGCAAGTTCGTCAACAGATACAAATGCGTCGGCGTTCGATCCACAACCAGCGCTGTTCCCGAGCATACATGTTCCGATGAAATTCTGACAACTGACTTCCATATTTGTGCTTGAACTTGAGGATCCACGTTAGCCAAGTCTTTCGCGCTCCATAAGCCATCCTCCTCGACCAGTTTTGGAACCACCACCAGCACGTGAATTTGGCCCTCATCCGGTTGAAAGTTCTCCCCGAAGTATTTGGTGTTCTTGATCCAGAGCGTGGGATCCATCGGATCCCCGAAGCCTCGCAGTGTTCCATCTTCATCGATCTTCACAGCTGCCGCGCCAGCCCCATCCAGCCACGTGCCGTCCTTCTTCGCCAGGAAGAGCTTCAGCTCCTTTGCGTCACACGTGATAGTTGCTGCATTATCCGCCTTGATCGCCTTCTTCAAGTCATCAACCGAGTCGCTTTCGTCCACTCGCACCGAGAACGCGCTTCCCGCCACACCAACGATCGCACAGAAGAGCTTTACCATCTTTCCTCGAGGCGGCAGATTCTCGAATGAGAGAAAAAGAACTTTCTGTTTCTGTAGCGGGTCACTATTGGTCAAAAGTCACAACAGATTCTGACCAATAGAAATGGCTTCACGAAGACCCTTGACCGTAAATCCCGCGAAATAAAAAACGCTGCATAGCGTCATCTTTAAGATCTGACCTGGACGAGCAGTTGTGCGGACGCTTGAGCTGCAACGAATGTCTTCTTGAGCTCTAAGCTAGTCGCGAGGTTGCGTCGGTGAAATCGACAGCTGGGCGGTAGAGACGGCTACACCTATTCTCCTTGATAAATTTAATCAATAAAAAAAATGCCGCCATTATGTGCTGCACCCCACTACTGGCGATAGAGCGCGAATTGGCGGCCGTTTGTGTGTGTTCCAGAGCGTGGAAGTTGAAGTTTCCCTTGCATCCCGCGCTGGTGGGCGCGTTTTTATTTGTCCTACGAGTTCTGCTCCCAAAGGGACTGAGTTTAAAACAGAAATCGATGTTTGGTCCTTTTTGCTAAGTGGGGTTAACCCGTCAATAAAATTGGTCTAATTTCCGATTGGCATGTCGCATACGGCAATATACCTTCGAAGATAGCTTTCTGTTTAGTTTACATTGTAGACGTAGGCAATAATCAAAGTTTTAGTGATTCGATAAATAAAAGGGGAAATCCGGTTTGGGGTCCTAGTTTTGAAAATAATTCGGTTTGGGGTCCGCCTGATGCCCTTAACTTGCAACTTTAAAACCGCCTGTTTGATAATCTGTATTACCAAACGAATTTCTTCCTTCCTCTGTTGTTGAGTCGCTTTATCACTGATTGATCTCCACGTGTCGGCGCCAAAGGCAGCACCGGCAACCTCCTTCTAACCCGCGAAGCTCCATCACGGTAGGTTTCCAATCAAACGAGTAAGTTGTGACTTGAGGACTCAGACGGACCCCAAACCCTAAATAAAACAGGCTGTGGTAGTGAAGAAGCACCTCCGTCTATCTTTCGTATTGCTGGTCGTTTGAGCCTCAATAACACTCTGCTACTGTAGTCCAGTCTACGCGTTCGAAGTCAAGCTTGAGTTGTACACGCCGTCGTAAGCATCCTCTGTGCCCAAGAAGGTGTACCAGTAGGTATCCGGCGTGGTCAGATTGTAAGCCGGCATTTCGTTCACACACGACTTATCCAAGCGCTCGAGATCACCACCATTGCGCACGTACGATGCAAGCACCTTCATTCCGCAGGCGTCATTCCACGGGTCACCCGCAACCATCGGCGTCGTCATAATGGTGCCGTGCGTAGCATACTCGAAAGCGACGAGCTCCTTCTTCTCGCCACCAAGTGCATTCAACAAGGACTCAGCGTATTTGTCGGGCGTCTGAGGGTCGAGCTTACCACTCAGCAGCAGAACTCTGGCTTGTCTAGGAACCGTAGCAGTCTTGTTCCAGTACTGGTCGCGCTTGTACACGATGCCATTGCTCTCGTAGTTGCTGACGTTGAACTCGTCACATGACGTTGATTTTCTTTCGAGAATGCACAGTACTGCGAGCCCAGCAATGCAACCCCACCACCATACTCATCTTTGTGTTCGTAAATCGAGCTTCCATCTCCTTCATAGATGGCATTGGTGTTTCCCAGATCTCTGTGTACACAATGAGGCCCTGGACCAGTGACGATTCGAACGCGCTGTCTTGAGTCTTGGCATTATTGTTTGCACGGATAGTCGTGAAGAATTGCGTCAAAACGTCCACATCCTCAGGAGCACAACGTTCAAGCCGGTAAACAACCGGGGGAATAAGAGCTCGAGTATTCGCATCCATCAGCGCACCGCCCAGCACAGCTCGCAAAGTGAATGACGGTGAAGTGATGCCAGGTTCCCCCGTACTATTGACCAACGCAGCACAGGTCGAGTTTGGGTCGTTGTCAAATTGCTCAATTACACCCTGAAGAGTGTTGTTGAGGCTCTTTGACTCAACGTGAGCCTTGCCGTCGACGTCGGTGTCACAAAGAGCCATGAAAGCTTCACCCACTTCACCAAAGTTAATGTCCCATTTAGAGATGTAAAAGAACTCGTCGGCCGGCGCTCCAGAGGTTGCGCCAACACCATCCAGCACATACCCAGTCACCTGTGGAGGGCGAGATGCATGAGCCGCTCCGTAAATATCGTGCCGTAGCTGACACCATACACAATGGTACCAGCTTCGTTCGTGTACTTGGCGATGAAAGTTGCGAGGTCGGTGGCAGCCGTTGTCACAGAGAACGACGCAAGGTCACCATATTTGATCTGCAGGTCTTCGGCACACGTAGAAACTTCGGACGGGTCAATTGTGTTACCCCATGGAGATCCCGTGGTGGTGACCGGAGTCGTGACACAGTCAAGCAGTGTGCTGCGACCCGTGCCAGATGGTCCATCGTGTACACATTCACTGCTCCTTCCAGTTGCGAGTGTGGCGTTACCATCGATCCCTCGACTACGGCACGTCATCAACGATACATTTAACAAGACAGCATCAGCACCACCTCGAAAATCTAGTGACACAGCTATTGAGATCACTTACGGCCAGTCGACGAGGCACCAGGGCCGCCCTGGAGTAGGCACACGTTGGAAGCAGTATCGGGGTTGCCTGCCGTCGCCGGTATACGCTTCACGAAGACATCGACTTTCGAGTTCACTCCATCGGGAGTCTCACAAATTCTAGTATAGCACAACGGAGCACTGTACACGGCACATTCTGCTTCCTGGCCAGTAGAATTACCTCTACCCGAGAAGGTGTACTCGGAACAGGGATACCAGCCATCCAGGTCGCTTTTCGAAGTCATGTTGGGTTCGGCGGAAGCCATCGCGACTGTCATTGTCAGTGCAATGACGCGATGGAGCTGCATGCCACTTGCGAAGCCTTACAGAGTAGGGAGTTGTTGGTTTCGAGGAAATTTGGAAATGCTGTTAGGCATGCCTCATGAGCTCTTGGTTGCTCCTCGTTGAATTGTATCGTCATCACTAGAGCGTACTACGCCGGGTACTAATCTTATCCTGAGGATAGTACCTAAGATCATAAGCCAGACGATATTTACGGTCCACGTAAACCTTAAGACATACTGTACATGTACTGATACGCCTCGCCAATTTAATACCACCCGTGGAAGGCGTTGGTATCAAGTACAACAACTTATTAGATTTCGAGGCGTTAAAATCTCATTTTTTAAGCATTTTGTCCAAATACGTTCCAAAATAAAAGCACATTGTGTCTTAGAAAGGAACATATACCTATTTTTGTTGTATTTGGGGACGAAGAGGCACCTAAAACGGCAAAACCTGGGTCGATCTGGAATATTTTCGTATTAGCTTTGAGAAATGGGGACATATTAGGTAAGTTCCATAGTAAAGCCTATCTACCGAGTCGGAGGACCGGCTTTTGTATTAAGTTTGAGCGATTATTAGATTTCTCAGCTACTAATTTGGCGAGGGGTATCTGTATTGTGCTTTGCAGATGAAATGTCGCTCCGTTTTATGGTCTAGATCGAGCATGGTCGGAGTATAAAACCAGACATAAAAATGAGATGGGACTAGATGGACATGGAATTATTTATCTGACATCGTTTTGCGTTCCAAACACGCAAAAATGGTCGTTTTGTAGCAAAGCAATGTCGATTTGCCCTGTAGATATTAACCCTTGTAGCACCGCGTCTTATGTTGTATTATACAGCATATGGAATTAGCTTGAATAAAGTATACTCGGGTACCTGTCCACAATTTATCTGTTTGTAGCCCTCTTCCGGCAATAGAGCCGGACACTCGTGGTGACGTCAGTCTATTCTGAGGTCATGAGTGGCTAGATCACTGGATACAGGCGCTACATAGGTGTGAGAAATGACTGTCTTATTTGCTACCCTTTCAGAAACGTTAGACTTGCCAGCGCCGTCCGCGCCAAAACCATTGACGCGAGGAGCTTGGGCGCCTGCATCGCACGCGAACTCAGTTTTGTGCGGAGGACACGTTCGCCATTGTCAATCAAAGCTTGTGCAACAACAAATGGGCAAACGTTTACTCCGTAGGATCAAGGTGCGCCTGCGTCTACAGCGTACTACACCCTCATCTAACGCCTCAAGCCGCTAATAGTCTCTGTCATGTCTAAGATCCTATAACGGTTCTGCAATGCAATAGGGCTGCGGCGGTGGAGCGTAACGGTGTTTCTGCTGTGTGCATGGGAGCTCTTGTTACGGAGGTCACTTGGCTTGCCAAAGGTGCGTTTGCGTTCTTCAAAGAAGAACGTGTGAACACTGCGTATGTACTTGCTGATGTGTTATGTCTCTGTGGTTAGTGTTAGTGCTGCTTTAATGTACATATTGCCATTATTTAATGTTATTAAAGCAGACCCATACGTTCCATTAGGATAAGGCGTCGTTGAGTTAAAAATCAGTCTATTTATAGAACTAACTGATGTTAGCAATAGATTACATCCCGATGTAAAGGATGATGTAGAACTGCTATTGGCGACCAAGTTTAAAGTATTCGCACTAGTATAGAATTGAGTTCCTTCATTTCCACCGCACGATTGGGTCCCAAGAAGGTATCCGTTAAACCATCCCGATTGATAATTAGTTGTGAAGCCAACCAATTTATTATTAGCTCGAATTATTTCTTTGTATTAGGCTGAACTAGTACCACTTGATCAATTCCGGAATACAGAGTCAATAGAGGACTTAATTTTTGTATTGTCTGAGCTTTAGTAGCAATAATTAACCCACCATCGTCATTACCTCGATAAATAGATATCATTTCCTTATTTGCAGTTCCACCGTAGAATCTAATGCAGTTTGAGGCAACTGATCGTAAACCCATCACTCCCATTCCATTAGAATCTAGTGCCATGGTTCTAGAAGATTGAAAGGTACCTAATGTTGTAGCTTGATTGTAATTTAGTTGAGTGGCGGTAGCTGTCATTGCAGTCGAGTTAAGATTCAATGTTGTATACGTCATATCCAGAGTACTACTAGCGGGCTGAATTGTTGTTGTTGTAATTGTGGGCGTTGAAACAGATGCAGACGCAGTAAAATCGCGAGTGCATGATAAATCACGCAGTCCTGATAGATCGTTACTAGAATTAGTAACAAGAGCTTTGCTTGCACCAGCTCCTCCTTCAGTGATATTGATGTAGTAATCTTGGTTGAAGGTAGTACCATTGAATTTCAAGTTAGGGATGTTGAGACCAGTTCCTGCCATATCCAAAGTCAAAGCTCGCTCAAGAGCGATCCAGAAATCAAGGTATCTTCCGGCAAGCGTGTGCCCTTTGTTATCGATCTTAATCAGGGATCGTACCAGAATGGTGTTATTACGATTGATGCTACGGCTCAGCCGAATGGAAGTGAGGGATTTGCTTCGCTTCGAGATGCTTACATCATGCTTCCTTACAAGGTCTCGATGAAGAATGGTGCTACTGCTCAGTCGGCTGCTGCAAACCGTTTCTGTGCTACGCTGAAGTGTGGCAACTGGAACGTCATCGATTCGATGTCCTTGGAATTGAATGGTAAGACTATTGTCAGTATGGCTGACTACAAGCTCTTCTGGAACAACATTCGCGCTCAAACTGGATACAGTGCTCAATATGTTGAGAAGCACGGTGCTGAATCATTCCTTTACCCTGACGCTGCCCAATCAGTACTTCACAGTTCAGCTACCTCTTCCAGTACTGGTGATGGATACACGAACACTACTGCATTCTCTTCTACGTTTGCCACTACTGCACCATCTGGTGGTGCCTCTATCGTTAACGATGGTCTTGTAAAGCGACTCCTATCAAATCCTCCTTCTGCTGGTTCTGATTTCAGCACCTCTTGGCCTTCGCTTGGAGCCGCTGCTGCTTCTACCACCATTGCTAATCAGACCGCGCGCGGCGCCTTCGTAGCTGGCACTGCTAATGCAATCATGGGTACGTGGAACTACATGCTTAAGATTAAGCTTGTTGACCTTCACCCGATATTTAAGGAGCTTCATCTAATGGCCAACCCCCAGATTCGACTTCGTTTTTGCGTAAATCAGGGCGTTGCTGCGGTTGCCGTAGATGCTACTAAGGGTATGTCGCTAACAAGCACCACGCTATCCAGTGGTAACACATGCCCCGGTAATGGTTGTTGCGTCTTCCACTGGTAATCCAATGGCTGGCGTTCTTGCTGCTTCTGCTGGATTCAGTATTGCATGGGGTGCTGTTGTAAACTCACTTGAACCTAATATTGATGGCACATACATGCCTTTCACGACTGCTCGCTTGTATGTACCTTTCGTCCATCTTGAAAATCCCCAGGCGATTATCTCGAAGCCTGTTAAGAAGGTACGCTTCAACGATTGTTATGCTCAGTGGTTCTACCAACGTGCTGGTACGGTAAACAGTCAACACAACTAAGTGCCGTTTTCGACCTACAACTATCGGCGAGTGTCAAGAATGCCAAGTACGTCATTCTACTCCCGTTTGCTGAGCAGACAAGCCGTTTTGCTGCTGCCGCCGTTCCAGAGTTCCAGAGTCCTTTTGATAGTGCTCCTTGGACCCTACATCCTGGTTCTTCGATTCGCAACTTCAATGTTCGCATCGGTTCTACTCAGTGCTTTGATATCTCCCATGTTTATGACTTCCACCAGTTTACCAACGAGGCTGCTAAGATCAGTGCAATCAATGGTGATCTGACTCCAGAACTTGTCAATGGTCTGCTGGACTACCAGGCGTGGTCGCTAACTAACCGTGTTCTCATTGCTGATGTATCGCGTCTAACTGAGACGGATGTTCCGCAGGCGATTCAGGTTCAGGGTGTTAACGCTGGTTGCCAGGGCGTTAATATGCTCGTTTTGGTAATTAGTGAGCAGGAACTAAGCTACGACAGACTAACTGGAGAGGTGCTTGACTTTACCACTGCTTGAGCTTAATATTTAATAAACATTTGAGTTAAAAATAGATATTGGTATATAGATACCATGTCCACACAGATTTGTTTCGGCAAGCACAAAGGTTCCACCATTGAGGAGATCTTTGACAAGGATCCCAGCTATTGTCGCTGGCTCCGTTCTCAGGAAATGCTAATTGGCGGTCTTGATTCTGATATTGCAAAATTTCTCGTGAGTAAGTTCGCGGATGGATCCGACGACAGATCGTACTTACTTAATTTTGGTAAGTACAAGGGCAAGTCAGTGAAACAAGTGCTTACTCTCAATAAGGAATATTTGCACTGGCTCCGATCGTGTAAGTTCGCCACGGAAAAGGCCCCTAAGCTATGTGCTGCTATTGACGGAGTATTGCTTCAAAATTGATCTGATAAATATATAAATCCATTGATTATTAGTGATCACTACATGATCTTTCGATTTTTTTTCACGTTAACATTTACACTGAACCCCATTGAATTTATATGCGACTGATTCTGACGCGTTGTGATGATCCTCATGCTTTCATACTCTCTAGAGGACCCGTCGTCATTTTAACCATCTGGTGTTGTGGAAGCGCTAGCCCTAATCTCCTTGCTAAATTTAATTAAGAAAAAAAAATGACGCTCTGATGTGCTGCACCCCACTACTATCGCCGCTACTGCAACTTCAGAGTGCCCTGTTCCAAGGTGTGTCCTGAAGCTGTTCCGAAGTCTCTCACAGGTAAGCAGCTTCTGGTCGAACTAAACTTGTTTCTCCTTACTCCAAAAGTGTTCTGCTCTCTTGTCTGTCAACTTCGCTTGCACTCTTCAGTGCAGATTCGACTCTGGGCTGCTAACCAGCCGCTTCCTACTCAATAAAAACTCACAGTCAGCAGCTATTCTGCTCTTCAAGCCCTGTCGCTGCATCCTAATGCCTTGTCCTACACGCCAGCGTCACGGACAGCTCACTTCAACTCGAGTAGCTTGATCCACGCTGTAACACGCCGCCCTCCGATGACTTGTCGTCGGAATCACCACTGCTTGAGTCACGACCAAGCTGAGTGCGTGCATACTCGGCTCTACGAGTTTCACGCGGTGTCAACGGAGCTTCCGGCTGCATGCCCAGCAAACGCACCATCTTGTTCAGTCGCATTGAGTTCAGCGGCTTGGTAAATCGATCTGCAGGATTGTTTTCACCGTCGATCTTCCATAACTGCGCGCCACTTGCTCTTACATAATGGTACCGCAGTTCAATATGACGAGTTTTCCGACTATAAGTCGGATGTGCTGCCAGCGCCAATGCAGCTTGATTGTCGATACCCAAAGCAAAATGCACACTGACATTTGGCACAATTTCCATCTCCACGTTGGCAAGAGCACGTCTCTCCTCTCCTGACAAGCCTCACACGCAGCAACATATTCTGCTTCCGCGGTACTCTGTGCCACGACACTCTGTCGCCGCGCCGCCCAAGCAACTGGGCCTCCTGCCACGCTCATTACGTAACCAGTGACGCTCTTCCGAGTGTCAGGACAATTTCCCCAGTCAGCGTCGCAGTACCCATCAACTTTCACAACCTCCGAAGATCTTCCTTTCTCCGAACGTTTGAAATAAAGCGCACGATCAACTGTAGCAGCGAGATACCTCAAAATTCGCTTTAATGCACCACCGTGAGCACAAGTTGGGTGCTCCGTAAATCTGCTTAGGTAGCCAACACAATAAGCTAGATCGGGACGAGTGCTGATCGCAAGGTATATTAGCGACCCAATCGCTGCACGGTTATCGATCCCAGGCTCCTTGTCCCCTTCGGTGGACACTTGCAGCTTGAGATTTGTCTCCATTGGCGAACGAGATCCCCGTGCGTTCTCAAATCCGAACCGCTGCAAAACATTTTTCGCTACTTATTGTGATGCAACCGCACTCCGCCGTCATCCGACTTAACTTAAATCCCAAGAAGTTGTGCAGGCGCCCTTGGTCTTTAATACCATACTTCGTGTTCAGATCCGCGAAGAACTGCTTCTTCCACTCCTCACTATTAGTGCCACACACTAAATCATCGACGTACACTAACAAAATAGTAGTCACGCCGCCCTCGGAGCTCGAATACAGGCACGGCTCCGTTGTACTTTGACTCCAGCATTATTCAACCAACCACTTGTGCAACTCGTCGTTCCACTCCTTACCGCTCTGATACAACCCGTACAAAGCGTTCTTTACCTTGTACACGTATACTTTCTTGAGAGGAAATCCCGCAATTCCCCTGATGAAGTGTACAATCCGCTGCTTCGCGTTCAGGTAAGCCGTGTTGATGTCACACTGGAAGGGGTCGAGACCTAACAGGATAAACAGAGCCACAAACAACCTGAATGAGGCCATTCTCGCCACAGGGAGAAAATATCCGTAACTACGAAGTCAATACCAGGCCCCTGCTTGTCACCCCTGGCACACAGTCGTGGACGAAATCGTGACACGTTTCCTGCAGTGTCAGTCTTGAGCTGATACCGCCACATTGTCCACAACGCTTTCTTGCCATCAGGTATTTCTGTTTCAGCGACAAGTTCCAGAACATCTTTCTGCTCCATCGCTGCCAGCTCACGCTCCTTCCCTTTCCACCACTCTTGTCTTTGTGGGGAGGACATTGCTTCCTTGTATGTGCGAGGCAGCGTTACGTCAGATTCGGACCACGTTCTCTGGCTGCTTTTCTCCAAGTCATCCATCGCAGTCACGAATGCCAACGCTGCGTAAACTGAAAATACCTCGCTCAGCTCCTCTGCGTTCACGTCCTCTGAGCCAAAATCCTCAGACTCAGATTCAGCTGCGACGTCAACGAGTCCTGGCTCGCATTTTGGGTGGGGTCTTGCATCTGCACTGCAAACATCAGCTAAAACAGGCTCTCCGCCTTCTTGCCCAGCCCTTTTGACGCCACCACGCCCATGATTGCATCTTTCTTTCTCAAAGGCCAGTGTCGCCCATTTTTGGTGGTGCGCGTTGTAGCCAACTGGCTTCACGAGTTTCTTGGCTGCCATCTTCATCTATGCAGCTCTCATTTTCAGCTCGCGGACGTGTATCGCTTCCACTCCCCCTACGATTGGCAGGTCGTAATCAATGCTTCTGTTGCTTGTGAGATCTGGGTATTCGTTCTCTGTCCACCGATTAACCGCCTCATCAAACCGTTCTCGCTCAAATCGATCTCGATAGAGCACCTGCTCATTGACGGTAACTTGGCATCCATGTTGAACAGTGCCGTCAGTAGGAAAATAAACCTTGCATCCGAGCTGGCCCTCGCGATACCCAAGAACAAATCCAACTCTGCAGTTGTCTGCAAACTTGTGTCTCGCTGCACCGATCTTCGTGTGCACGTACGCTAAAGCTCCAAACTTGCGACGATGGTGAATGTCCGGCGTTCGGTTCCACATCGCCTCGTACAGGATGCCGTTGATGGCAGTTGAGTACGTACGATTCTTGATATACACAGCGTAATGTATAGCATCAACCCAAAATGACGTTGGCAGACCAGATTCCTTCATCATCGATTTCAGCATGCCAGTCAACGTCTGGTGGCTTCTTTCCACCATATTCAGCCGTGATGTCTTCGTTGGCGTCGTAGTGTGCATGATTCCATGCCGTTGATACCAGGCAATCATCTCGGCGTTGTCAACCTCGCCACTACCGTCGGTGAACACTTCCTTCACCGGATCTTGTGGCCACTGACGCTCCGCCCACGCTATATAACGACGCATCAAAGGATTAATCTCGCTGGAGTGCTTCGTTTTAACGGGATAAACGGTCATGAACCGGGCGCAATTGCAGTTGCTTGGAGGAAACAGGAGATCAGCAAATACCAACTGATTGCGCTTCTTCACTCCTCTGGCGAACTGCTTAACGGGTACCTTTGCCCTTTGTTTGCCAAGTTGGCAAGCTTCACACATTTCAAACTGTCGATTGCGCAGGGTCATTCCCTTTACTAGGCTTTCGTCTACCATCTTTTTGCACTGTATTGTCCGTTGAACCACCGAGGAACTTGTTTTGGGCAGCAAAGATCCACAAGCCGCAACGTTGCATGTCTGCCTGCAATACGAATTTCTCCTTCCTTAGCATCGTGTAGCGCCTCTTGGAGTTGTTATACTCCACATCGAAGCCTTGTTCATGTACTTCGGACTGCGACAGCAAGTTCTGGTGTCCAGATGAAAAAAAAAACATTCTCCAGTCGCAATTGAGCGTATCCATCTCCAACTTGTACCCACAAATTGAAATCGCCAACTCCAACAGGTACCGTTGCACCGCTGTAGCCTCGCACGACGTGCTTCTGCTGTTCTTTACCAGAAAGGTTCCGATACTTCTCGAAGTAGCGTTTGTCACCAACAAGGTGTCGATTGCAGCGCAGCCGAAGACCCAGCATTCTGGACGATACTCCCCGCCTTCTGCATGTCATTTGCGTCGCCAATCTGACTGTATGCCCGTATTTACCTCCTTTTTGGACAGTCTTCTTACCGGTGGCTGGCGTCGGAATCCCCGACGTTACGGTGTATAGTGACTCGCCTGGTTCACGATTGGTGTCCAATTTGTTTTCTCTTTTTCAAGACAGTTTTGCTTTTGGTGTCCTGGTTGGTGGCAACCGAAGCAGTTTCCTTTTTCGCGGTCCAAGTAGTACTGCTGAAGCTTGTCTTCTCGCTTGTTTGTGCGGTCTCCTTCGCCTGCAAGCGGACGGCTCCCGTTACATTTGCTCTTGAAGCCCTTCGACTTCTTGGCTCCACCTCCTGGCTGACGCTTTTCCTGCTTTCCTTGGGAGTGGTTAGAGGTGGCTGGTGGCGTTTTGCCACTGTTTCCACCCGTATTCGGCTCTGTCGCTCCCTCTCGACGCTGATGAACGTGTTTCTCCACCTGGAAGTTCTTATCCAGAGTGATTATCATCGCCTTTGCTTCTTGTAGTGTACTTAATGTTTGTATACCTCCAAGCAGCATGAGTGTCTGGAGTTGGTCATAGTACGCGGTTGAGATATCGAGCGTACCATGAGATCTACCATCCAAACGTCGCTCATATCAGCGTCTAATGCGGCCAGGTGTTCTCGAAATGACATCATATACTGCAAATGATTCTCGACGTCAGCACCAGGACGACACGACGCACTCTCGAGTTTCTGTCGAAGTGTCCGTTGCGTGTAGAGTTTGTAATCGCATTCTCACGACCTTCGAACCGCTTGGAGAAGTACTCCCTCAACTCCGAGCCGAAATCCTACCGCATGACCTGCCATGTAACGGTGCCCGACAAAGAACTTGAGATGAGCTTGGATAAGAAACGGGCTTGGCGCAGGAATCGTCTTTCTTCATCTACTCCTACCGTGTTGTCATACAGCGTGGTCCCATCGCAAATGTCATCCAGGCGCCACTCTCCTTCCTTCACCTCGTAGCATGACAAATGCCTCATCATGGTGCATTGGTAGAGAGGCCAATCTCGGCCGCTCCAATTAATCGTCCGACTGTCGTTGTTCCACTCGACATCAGCCGGCTTCTCCGACGTTGATTTTGGCATTTTTGGTCGTTGGAGTCTCCCCCGCTTGTGCTCCGGTTTTGTCCAACGGGCTTCTAGCGGTGCTATCTGTAGAGCGTCGTGTAGGAGTCTCGCGTACTCGATCTCACCAACCTTGTTACGAAGTCTTTCACAGGTAAGCAGCTTCTTCGGTCTGGTCGTGATAAAATCGCTTTATGCAATTATTGCGCTCCTCGACAAGCCAAAGAAGAAGACGATGATTCGTTAGACGCTTATCATGCTTTGACGGGTCTAAGAACCGTTCATCTGGTACTTCAAGTATTGGATATTCGTGTTGCTACTGATGAAGACCAGAACGACGATGAAACTACCTCTCGCCAGATGATCTCAGCAACAAGAAGGCAAAGAGTTGAAGCAACTGTGCCAAGAACGCGCAATACCTAGCTATGACAGCTTAGCTGCAATCCAGGAGCAACGGCTGGACCGCGACAGCTCCATATCAAACTCCAGCGTGGCAAAACAACACAAAATCCCCGCTTCAGCTCTCCTGCAAGCATGGTTTTTAGCGCCATGTTCCAACACGGACATAAAAATCGGAACCAAGAAGGAGGAAACTATTTCTTCGCGTGTACCAGCGTTTTTCGCGACGCATTCGGAGTTTTGAATTGAGAAAACGAAGTCGTACGGGCTGCTATCAAACTACATACTTAACCCCTTGGATACCAAGATTTTGGCGCGATTTCTGCTGTATGATACAGGATTGCCTTTACTTGGTATTTGTATTTGCGGAGTTTTGGCGAGGATGTGCAATAGCGCCCCCCTACACGCAGTGGAATAGTGTAGCCTTCAGGATAGCGACGATCGAGGACTTACTCAATATCCTGTACGGGACAACAAAGGGCGATGGGCTTGACAGACAGATCAACTCTATATTTAGACATTACCCACTCAACCTGGCTGCATGTCATTGCTTCCTTTTTGTTGCGAACTCTATCGCAAAGCACTATCTTACGGAAACGGTCAAGCACATGCCGACGGTTGCACAAGCATAAAGGCGTACATACCACCACCTATTTGCTAAGTTGACTACCTAGACCTCGCAGAGATTTCATTTGACATTGTGATGGTTGTATTAGCCGCTACCATTTTTTCATGTGTTTCCCGTAGTACGTGGCGATTGACGTTCCTAGAGGTATTCCCGCATTTGGACGCGAACCTGCTCAATGAGGAGACGGAGACCACCACCGAGCAGACCAGTCTCGCGACGACGTCTGGGAGCAAGACGACCGTGGAGGCCGGTGCCGGCCCCAGAGAGTCGGTGCAGACGGAAGTGTTCCGGTCGCAGGAGGCCGTCGGCTGCATCGTGACGAAGACGGTAAAGATGACGACGCGTACTTCGACGTCTGGAGACCACGACGGAGACGGAGACGACGTCTGGCGAGACGAGCACAACGCTGGAGACGGAGACCACTACCGAGGAGAGCAGCCGCGTCGATGCTAAACGGCTCGAGCTCCATGCGCAGAGCCAACGCGAGACCGACTAGTGCAAACTTGGTACGCACATCGTTGTCATGCCGAACCAGCCTCGAACGAGAGACCGCTGATGCAAACTTGGTGGAGCCGTACACGGCCATCATCTTCATGCCGACCCAGCCGCTCGCCGAGTCTATGTTGGCGACCACACCCGACCGCTTTGAGCGCATGTGAGGCAACAACATCCAGGCCGGAGGTGACGGTGATGGTGTCGCTGCTCGATGCGCTATAGCCGCCGCCGATGAAGGTGGTGACGGTGTCACCTATTTACGAGTCCTGGACACCTATATAGCAAACGAGAGTGAATACGTAAAGCGAGCGCTAGGCAAAATAAAACTTGACATTTACAAACCTGGAGCAGCCTGAGTGAGCTGGGGCTTGGCTGATGTGCTCCCGAGCATCTACAGCGCACATACATGTTTAGTCAGCAGCTCGGCATTGATAGATAACAGGGAATAGAGAGAAATACATTCTTCAGTGTGGGTTGAGGTCCAGGCGTCGAGTTTCGAAATGAAAGGCGCGCGAAACTGCGCGCCAAAGCTTTTTGCAAATTGAGACTCGTACCAACATGTCCCACTGTGTGAATAATTGGCCCGTGGTTAGCTACAACCAGAGCATCTGCTGTCGAGAAGGAAATGACAAATGCTGCTAAGCAGGGCTGTTTTGCGACTATTACTCTTAACAACGGATCTGATGGCAAACGATTTCGCGAGTTAATTCCGGATCAAGCCCATCGTGCACAAGTGCTGCATTATAGCATTGCTTCGTCATTGGCACACGGCTTCCTGGTGTACGCTTCCAAAACAACCATAATCCGAGTTGTTTACGTAGTCGTCGGTGAAGACGTAGTCGATGCGTATTTACTTGCACTCGCAAGTATCAAGGAGAAATGTCTCGATTGGATATATTCCGCAGATGTGCCAGTGCTGAAGTTTTCAACTGAAGAACTGGGTCATTGCGGTGATATGTCAACGCTCAAGCAACATCTGAACTTGTGAAGAGAGCTCAGTGCCATTGTTGAAAGGCGTGGATGGCCCTTACCTCCAGATCACCACATCTTACCCACTGTCATCGCCAAGTGGAACAGAGTGAAAGGAGGGATAGACGTCTACTCTTGTTACCTGAAAAACGCGGGAGCGTGCCAATTACATTGGGCTGCGAACGTTCACGACTTTGATCTACCTACCCCCAAAAAACACAGCTCCTTCAAGTGCGTTTTTCAATTTCCCTTGTCATCGATGTGGATGCAATGGTGACGATTAGTATCCTGTGTGGGTGGTGGCAGAGCTACTCGTTTCTGATTTTGATGGACATCGAAAGATGCATTTTGTATAATACCAGCAGCAGAAGTGCAACAATGCTACACTTCTTTCGTTTTGCCGCGATGCCGCAACAACCTTACCTGATCTCACTGATGAAGCAAGTGCCAACAGCTACCGAGATGATGAAAACACCGAAGAGGATCAAGAAGACAGGACTTCCGAAGCTGCAAAAGTACTGGTCTCGACAGAGCGAGCATTTTGAGATGGACATGGAATGGAATCCCATCCGGCTGTCCCATCGGAAGCAACATCATACCGTAAGTATTTAATTATACTTTTCAAACGTCTGAGCTTATACGCTCTGCATAATGTGTACAGAAACCGCTGCCACGTTCTAAGCAATTATGCTGCTTGGTGTGCTGTCAAAAGAGCCACGACAAGGAGAACACGCCCAACAATTGTTCGCACAGCCGACACGGAAACAAGACGAGATACTAATGCACAGTTTGCAAGGTTGCGCTGTGTGGTGTGAAACGCTGGGAGGGTCAAACTGGCTTCGGGATATTCCACGCACTCCCGAAACTTCCAAAACCCTGCAAACCTACCACGACGGATGCAAGAACCCCACACATTCGTGCCCCACCCCCATCTCGCAAGAGGTCCAGTGACTCCATGGAACCGGATGAGCGACGAATGACAAGAATGACCCCGCAGCCACGCCGACGATCAACGCGTCTGTTGTTAAGCAAGGCGTAAAATCTGCTGTTGGCAAGCGACATATTTGTCCTAGAGGTAGGACAAAACGTCACTGACCTCGTGAAAAACGGTCGTGCATTTTAATGTGCTCTCCGAGCATCAGTTCGTGTGAATTCTGCTTGGTATTTTGATAACACGTTGACAAAACACTAAACTTTGCAAGTGTCCACCGCTAAAGCCTGGCGGACTGAATACCTTGTCAAGGTGGACGCTCAACTTTTGTTCCTACCGTTTGTCCTACCAATCGGGCTCACTGGGGTTAACAACTCCACTATAGCCTATGGTATATGCGCTTTAATAAGGCAAATCCGGCCCAGATCTCTATAGGCGAAAATAATTCTAAGAACACCAGAATGGCGGGTGGCTATCCGCAAACCACGCAATAGGAAGATAACTCGCGGCTTACGACTAGCCATCATAAGGAAAATAATAGCTCATGCTCACCTAATATTACGGGTGAACTTCGCATTTTACATTAAATAGTGCTTGGATCAATCGCCAGAATTGGCTCACCAAAATGACTGCAAAGCACAATAATGTAAATTGCCAATTTAGTAGAATCGCATCGAACCAATCGAAATACGGGAATCTGTGTTTGAATCTTATGATTGGTTAAAAAGTTGAAGTGGAGATGACAATTTCATACAAACTCTTGTATAAAACAAAGCCGTGTCTCCGCCCGGAACAGCTCTGGGTTTAAAAAAAAAGGATACTAGAGGAGGTATCAATTACTACTACAATATGAAGGCAACAGGCTCAAGTGCTGCGTGAGGCTCTTTCTGTGGTATGTGTTGAAAGTACGTGTTGAAAGAGCTCGAGTCGAAATTTATCTCCATATCATTAAATCCACCTATCGTACTGGCGAGATGAATTGACACACCAAAAGTGTGTTTTGAACGATAACTTCGCAACTATTGACCCCATAATCACCACAAGACCACGGAAATAAAGCACAATTCCAATAGAATACGGATAAGCTGGTTACAACCGCATCAGCCGAATTTTTGGAGTCGACAAAAGGGAAACAACTGCTGCGATAATCATACCGTTGTGGACGTGTCAAAGTGCCATTTTCAAGATATCTTCACAAGGTATGCATCAAGTAGAGTAAGCTCGGCACGAGAGGAAACCTACGTATTTGTCGACCATAACTACACGCATGAAACTTCTGCCCTATGCGTTCAGATGACCCGAGAACGAGTTGATCATGTCAAGTTTGGCCGTGAATCGATGCTTAATTGGTGCATGGATCGTGAACACGAAATAAGGATACTGTAGTGAAAGCAAGTATAAATTGGTACACACCAGCAAAAAGCAGATGGCCCGAACATAATCCAGGGGAAAATGTCACACCATAATCACTTTGAGGACCTAAGTATTTCGTCTAAGTATAATTCTATCGGTTCCGTGTTTTACGTGCTCAGCGCGGGCTCACTTAAACGAGAAGATAAAGAGCTTTCCGATGTTTTTTTTTCCTTTGAAATTAGGTTCACTGCAAGAAAAGGTATGGTTCCACAAAGTTGGTGTATCAGTTCATCTCGCCATGACTATAACCCCAGTCACGACTTTTGGTAGGACGAACGGAAGGACAAAAACGAAATATTTTGGATTTTGTATACTTGCTGAGATTTTTGTCCTAGGCAGCCGTTTTCGCCTGGCTAGGACAAAATACTGATACACTATAGTAAAATCGAGTAAAATGTGATTTTGTCCTAGCATTTGTCCTACCAAAAGTCGTGACTGGGGCTAAGGAATGCACGAAATCGTGCTTGCCTTTTTTAGAAAAAAATATCGTAATCGACTTAATCTTTGGGTCGACCTGTCTTCCGCAGGTTCCAGTGTTCACGGCGCAGTCCTTGTCCGACGACGGTGTGGTGGTGGTCGAGGTCTGCGTGGAGGACGTCGTGGAGGAAGTGTCGCCCTCAACGTCGTCGTCCGTAGCGTTCACATCCGAGGTGTTCTTGTCCTGCATCGCGTCATCCTACGTGGTGTCGGCGCCGTCAGCGGTCGAGGCGGCCATAGTCGTTGTCGTGCCACGAAGTGGTGCTGTCATCGACATCCAGAGCTGTGATCGTATCCGAGTTGCTGCCATTGACGGAGGCGGTGGTATTGTCGAATTCAGCCGAGATAACTTCCTTGAGGACACCCTGCTGCGTGAACAGACCGAAATACGCCTCCACCGTCTTGCTGCCTCTAGTGTAGCCAGTTTCCATGGCTCGTCGAAGGCCGACAAGTAAAAGTCCTTCTCCGCGACAAGCGTGTATAAGTCGTAGAAGTACTTGGCAGCGTTGAGGCCATGGTGGGGCTGGCATCGGCGTCCGTGCCGCCCGAGGTCTTCCGGTCTCGCCCACAATCACCTTGTTGTAGGCACCGGCGGTCTCCACAAGCGCCAAGAAGCAAGTGTAGAAGTGGTCGGCGGCGCCGTCGATATCCACTTTCTTCCAGAACGGGAAGTAGTTGGCCGACATGTAGTCCACAGCCTCGAATCATCTTCAGGTACGCCGTGTACGTGTCGCCAATGTCGGCAATGGTGAGTGGGACGCTTGAGTTGGCCTGACACAGCGTGCGGATCTCCTTCAGGTTGACGATGGACGCGGCGACTGTCACGTCACCGTGGTACACGGCCTCCGAGCCCACGTGGATGCCCACGACGTGGTCATTGGAAACCACATCGGTCCCCAGCAGCGTCTGGAAGCAGCCTTCTCGGCCCCAAAGCTGGATTGGACGAGTCCACCCACATACCAAACTCAATTGGAGCCAGCACCAAAATTTGAGGGTCCAGTGTGACCGAAGTCGGCGTCCGGGGGACTAGGGCTTAGCACAATTCAATATCATATTGATTGGGTACGCAAAACTTGTCCTATTAATAATTGGGTTATTTTATTATTTTTCAGCGTCACCATGATAGCAGGTTTCAACTCTTTCTGTATGGCTGAAGCGCTTCGTTTTGGGATGCTATCTCAAGTTAAATAAAATATTCGATCACCTTGCTTTCACACGATAGCTTTTGCATGATTTAGCTCTAAGCTGCGTGTTAACGAAGATTCAGGAGATTCTTTAGCAGCATAACAACAAAATATATTGTGAAAACAATGCGGCAGACTCGCGAAGAAGTTGAAAGGTGTATCACCCCGTTTGGTTGTGCTTTTTCTGTCGATATGGCTGCAAATTGCTTCACTACAGTGCTTTTTGCGCAACATTGCACCTAGATCTACTGGACACTATTGGGGTTTGATGTCCAATTAGTTATTTCAATAAGCTTATTGGTTTTATTATTACTGGTACTGAAATTAACCGAGCCCTGTTGTCTGCAATGGTCGGTGCGTGGGCCGGAGTAGTTGCCTAACAAGGAGGTACTATCTAATTACCGATGCCTTGCCCGCCATGAGCGCAGCGAAATTGGCGGTGCAAACGAGGAGCTCACGTTGGGAACGTGATTGTGAGCGAAGCGAAACGAGCGATGTTGAAGGGGAACGGTTTTCCAATCAGAATTTTGTGTACTGTAGTTGTCAGTTGTCAACTAGTTAGTTTTAGGTGTTGGATAGTTACTTTTGCATGTCGGCTAGTTGCTATGTGTGCTAGGGAAACTAACTAGGTGATAATTCGTTCGAGTCTCCGTTTGAGTTTTGCTTAGCTACTTTTGGCGCCTCGAGTAGCCACTAGTAGCTAGTGCGGCGCGCAACAAGTGGCTAGTTGGAACAGTAATCACAAAGTGGCTAGTTCAAAATCGGCACCCAATAATATCAATACTTCCAGGTCATTATATATACAAAGGATTTTACTATTGCTTCAATAAGTGATTAACTGAATCCGACAGGGTGTCCGATACGGGTGGATTCAGACCATTGCAAACCTTGAATGGAGTGTGGATATAAATCCAGAGAACATTCTACGAAATTGGTCCGAGTTGCTCGGCTGGTTTTCGTCTCACACGCCTTCCTGTTCAGCTGCGTCTAATTGACCAAAAGAGCTTAAATCTTTATCTTTGTTTTGGCACCAAATTCATTTCATCATTTTAATTGCCCGAAAATTCTACTAAACTGGTATTTTACCTTACATGTAGTAACATACGGTACTATTGTGCTTTGCAGCCAAAATGACGGAAAAGACCTTATCTTCGAAGATATAATTCCCGTTTGCGACATGCCAATCGGAAATTAGCCTAATTTTACCGACGGGCTAGCTGTCAACTATAGGCGCTCTGGTGAAGCAAATCCAGCCCATATCGCTAAAGGCGAAACTAATCGCAAAGACACCAGAATGGCGGGTGGCTACCCGCCTATCCACGCTCTAGCAAGATAACTCGCGGCTTACCACTAGCCAACATAGGGAGGTTACTAACATGCGCTAACCTAATTTTTCGGGTAAAATCCGCTTTTTACATTAAATCGTGTTTTGATTAATCGCCAGAATTAGCTCGGCAAAATGACTGCAAAGCACAATACATGTAAGGGATTGTGCCAGTTTCGTGCCACTTTGATTGCTTCGTCTTTGTCCAAACCTAACTATTCAACAAGAAGTCCAATTTTAACAACAAAAGTACTCTCAAAAAGCCGATGATTTCGGTCTCGTTTTGGCTTTTACGCAGATCTGTGTCTGTTTTGGAGACCTTGTGGCGTCGTTTTGCATAAGCCGTTGATTTGACCTAAAACCCCGTCTCCTGCCACTTTTTCACTAGAAGTTGTATCAATGCAAATCATTTATGGTGGATCGACCAAAATCTGCACAGAAGGAGACTATAATAGCCAATAGCCACACGAAATACGATATTCTAATTGGATAAAATCAAGTGGCACGAAACTAGTCAGTGGCACGAAACTGGTCAGTGGCACGAAACTGGCACAATCCCTTACTATTAAAACACATGTAAGTTACGGGGATCGAACCTTCTGCGTGCTTTGCTACATGTATTGTGCATTGCAATGCTTTTGTCATTTTCACTTGGCTGTATCCTCGATTTATAATAATTCGAGGTCGATTTATATATCGGGGTCTATAAAAGGACAAACTGATCTCTATCTAGGGCACTAATATTTCGGCCTACGACATGCCAAATCGAGCCTCGCGGTCTATTAACTCTTCTAGCACCGTATGCTGTATAATACAGCAGAAGGATTATTGCAGGTTGTACTATGCAGGGAACAACGAAACACCAAAACATCCGCATACTATTTTTGTATACTGTCAATGCTAATCGTAAGGATTGCTGATGAGTCGCATGTCTACATCCTGTTCGGGGTAGGTGAGCCCTGTCTTCGGCGCTATTAGATGAATAGAGGTTCTTGTCGTTTGGAGTATTCTGTTCGTGCTGGACAACAGCCATGAACTCGGATCCAGTATAAATAAATGTCTGCGAGAACGATTAAACTAGCGAGCTACCTGTAAATCATGATGCAGTGAAGGTGATCAGGACGACGTAAAGGCGACTACCGTGCTAATACGTTGCGCATGATCACACTTCATAATATTCCTTGTATGGGCCATGGAAAAAATATTTGCTAGCTATGTAGATCGCTACACTGATACACACATTGGTTGCACTGTAATGCTTGCATCTACCGAAACAGCGTCTAATGGTGACTCTGGTAGTCTGCAAACGCACAGGAAGCTGGTTTGACTGCTCGAAGTGGGCAATGTCTTCTGGTGTCTGTGGTAGCACAACCCCCAGTTGTGGTCATGGTCGAGATAGGGATTTGATGCTACATCCATTATGTACGTTCCGACAGAACCTCACTCCACCCAACCAGTTTTTCCGCGCACCTCAACTCGGTAACTGCTACCCCATTTAATAGCTTGAAATTTTAATCGCTTTAGTCCTTCAAGCTCGTATGCAAACATGTTTGCTATATAGGTGTGGCAATAATAATCCGGTGGACTTGACTTTATATCTGTTGGATCTTGTGTCAGGATTGACTTTATATCTTAGCCCCGACAAAAAATTTCGAAATTAATCAATTCAGAGATACTTAGCATAAGCCTTGTCAAGGCCCTGGAGCCAAAAGAAGTAATTTTTGTCGTTAGCCTTGACCCACTCGAACGTCTTATCACGGTACTTTCCGAAGCCAACAGTCGTTCTTGGTAGCAAATAGTGAGCTAAATCCCTCTTTGAGGGATCAGACACAGTGGTGCACTCGAAAAGGAACCGAATATACGAATCATCAACTCCTAAGAGACTCTTAGGCTTTCTCCTCTTATATTTTCCGAAGCTTAGCTTCTCATCGCTAAACGATGTTAAGCCACGCTCTCGGCAGTCCTTACAGTACTTATAACTACCTCGATACCGGTTTTGGCATTCAAGGCAGACTTTGTAGTGCCCACCAAAGCGTTTGGCGCACTCAGAACCAACGAAGTGATGATTCTGATCCTTATCGATGATTAGGAAGTGCCTCTTGATGGGGGGTGTTACAATAGCAACGGTCCACAACGTTCGGATAGTACGCGGGGCACGGATAGATCAGGGTCTTGCATACTTGGACCCATCTCTTCTTAATCGCATCCCAGTACCACCCCGAAGAGTGATACTGACTCAGATCTCCGAGTGCGTCGATCAAGATCTTCAGCGTGGTGTTGTCTGCCATTAGCTATATCAAGGCTGACTTTTTATCTGCGAAATTTTTTTAATTAATTAGCTAACTTCGGTTTCCGTGTTAAGTTCTCTTTCGTTAAGTTCGTCTTTTGGCTTTCGCTTACGAGCACGAATCTGATCTCTGTTCTTCTCGTCGTACCCTTTCTGGTACGCTAACCGAGCCTCCCGCGTCTTGAGGTAGTAGCGCTTTGAGCTGCTTTAATGCGCTCCTTTTGACGTTGATATTGTTCAGGTGTGTATGCCATTGTACTTTATATTATACTAGAACTTTTTACTTGTCAGAATAAAAAATATCAATTTCGGTGCAGTTACTTTCGTATGCTCTTAACTACTGGTGCAAGATTATCAAGGCTCATCAATCACGTCGCTATAACGCCTAGACAATTCACTACAAACTAGACAGCAGTGGAATAAAAGTTCGTTCATGAATAAGACCCGCAAGATCATGGCATGGCATGGCTCCACTTTTTTTCTTCAGTTCAACTACCATGCGTACACCTGCTAGCGGCTCACCGTGTTGAATTGATCTGCGGTCGACAAGTAGCACCTACCGATTGATATAACCTCGAGTTGTGTCCTGAGCCCTTGGCTAGGGCCTTGGGCTCCGCTGTTACCCCGTCATAAAATAATGTGAAACGTACGTAGGATCTTGCAACTGTTCCACTACCACGTGCTTCACCGCATACGTGGTCCTCCAAACCAGGATTGTTATTGGCCGCGTTCAACGATCACGTCCAAAGAAGTAACAAACTGGTTGACCTTGGCAGCAGCTCCTGGCCGCTTAGAGACTGAATCGGAACCCGTTCGGATCGATTGCTTCTGAAATTCGCTTCCCAAGTGGCTTGGAACCATGAACGTGAAATACAGGCGATCTGTCGCAAAACCAACGCCCTTCAGCCAATCTAAAAACGCATTCAATGGTGCACCCTTGATTCCATGATTCCGATTCAGTGTCATCTGCAAGCCGTAACATGCGTTGCCGACAAAGACGAATGCATCCAGAGCACCAAACGTTTTTGATGTCGGCCGATAATAGACCCCGCTTTCAACAGCTTTGATGTCGGCCAAACGGGAGAAGCGTACCGTTTTCAGTTCCCCAGGTATGGAAACGTCAACGGAGGCTTGTCCATCACCCAGCGGACGCAGCACCAGCTTGTGTTGCTTAGGCAGGCTAAACCATTTATGACACAGCAACTCGTAAATCTTGCCCCGAAGCACGGATGTACTTCCCGAGTCGTCACCATCGTGCGCAACCGCGAATTCTGACACTTTCTGGATACTTTCTTGGTCCACTTGGTCAATGATCACCTCGGCGATATGGTTGGACAAAAAATCCAAATAGAATTTCGCTCGTAGATCGCTTTCGCTGGGCACCATCTGAAGGACGCGGTGGCTGTAGTTTGCTTCGCGCACAGCTGACTTGCTTTTGGCATACGAGATGATCTGCAGAGCACTGAATGAAGCGATTGCATGATCCAACTCTTCAGTATTTTCACGCTCAGATTTGGTGAAGACGAACCTGGGAATCCCACCAAACTTATTGTATCTCGAAATCAAAACATCGTCACGCAGTTTCAACTCATCTGGGAGGAGCGAGTTATAGTCACAAAGCTCTTCAAGGGTCCATACGGGCATAAAATACTTGAACGTGTCGACTTTTGAAAAATTCTGTATGCCTTCAGCTCCTGGTGAGGCAAATAGAATCGAAACTCCATGCCAACCCGCAAGCTCCGACGAATGCCCCTCGATGAGCCGAATCACACGGTTCTCTTTCTGAAGCGAAGATACATCAGCGTCGTCCAATTCGATAAACTCCTGGCTCTCAGCATCGAATTTGTGGTACTTCTTGCCATAATTCAACACCAACTCGAAGGAAGGAAGCTCCTTGACCTCCACTTTAGTGCGAAAAATAAGGTGAAAGATGCAATACAGGTAGAAACGACTCTTTCCTGTGCCTGGATTTCCCGTCACCACCATGTTGCAATCTGCACCCTCTATAAAGCACGACTTCACGTTGTTCATTAACTCCGCGAAAATCACTACATACGCATCCCTTTCCACAATCTTCTTGAATCTCATTTTCGGATGCGCCAACGGCGAAACCCAGCCATCTCGAAATACCTCGTAATGCGACTTTGCCCGTTATCATCCACACTCACTCTGCTTTTCTTCGTTCGAATCTGTTCGATGAACCATTCATCAGATCGAGTGCGTTTGCCCAAAAATTGCGTCTGTGTTACCACCAGCACGTGAACTTGGCCCTCACCCGGTTGAAAATTCTCTCCAAAGCATTTGGCGTTCTTGATCCACAGCGTGGGATCCATCGGATCCCCGAAGCCTCGCAGTGTTCCATCTTCATCGATCTTCACAGCTGCCGCGCCAGCCCCATCCAGCCACGTGCCGTCCTTCTTCGCCAGGAAGAGCTTCAGCTCCTTTGCGTCACACGTGATAGTTGCTGCATTATCCGCCTTGATCGCCTTCTTCAAGTCATCAACCGAGTCGCTTTCGTCCACTCGCACCGAGAACGCGCTTCCCGCCACACCAACGATCGCACAGAAGAGCTTTACCATCTTTCCTCGAGGCGGCAGATTCTCGAATGAGAGAAAAAGAACTTTCTGTTTCTGTAGCGGGTCACTATTGGTCAAAAATCACAACAGATTCTGACCAATAGAAATGGCTTCACGAAGACCCTTGACCGTAATCCCGCGAAATAAAAAACGCTGCATAGCGTCATCTTTAAGATCTGACCTGGACGAGCAGTTGTGCGGACGCTTGAGCTGCAACGAATGTCTTCTTGAGCTCTAAGCTAGTCGCGAGGTTGCGTCGGTGAAATCGACAGCTGGGCGGTAGAGACGGCTACACCTATTCTCCTTGATAAATTTAATCAATAAAAAAAATGCCGCCATTATGTGCTGCACCCCACTACTGGCGATAGAGCGCGAATTGGCGGCCGTTTGTGTGTGTTCCAGAGCGTGGAAGTTGAAGTTTCCCTTGCATCCCGCGCTGGTGGGCGCGTTTTTATTTGTCCTACGAGTTCTGCTCCCAAAGGGACTGAGTTTAAAACAGAAATCGATGTTTGGTCCTTTTTGCTAAGTGGGGTTAACCCGTCAATAAAATTGGTCTAATTTCCGATTGGCATGTCGCATACGGCAATATACCTTCGAAGATAGCTTTCTGTTTAGTTTACATTGTAGACGTAGGCAATAATCAAAGTTTTAGTGATTCGATAAATAAAAGGGGAAATCCGGTTTGGGGTCCTAGTTTTGAAAATAATTCGGTTTGGGGTCCGCCTGATGCCCTTAACTTGCAACTTTAAAACCGCCTGTTTGATAATCTGTATTACCAAACGAATTTCTTCCTTCCTCTGTTGTTGAGTCGCTTTATCACTGATTGATCTCCACGTGTCGGCGCCAAAAGGCAGCACCGGCAACCTCCCTTCTAACCCGCGAAGCTCCATCACGGTAGGTTTCCAATCAAACGAGTAAGTTGTGACTTGAGGACTCAGACGGACCCCAAACCCTAAATAAAACAGGTTGTGGTAGTGAAGAAGCACCTCCGTCTATCTTTCGTATTGCTGGTCGTTTGAGCCTCAATAACACTCTGCTACTGTAGTCCAGTCTACGCGTTCGAAGTCAAGCTTGAGTTGTACACGCCGTCGTAAGCATCCTCTGTGCCCAAGAAGGTGTACCAGTAGGTATCCGGCGTGGTCAGATTGTAAGCCGGCATTTCGTTCACACACGACTTATCCAAGCGCTCGAGATCACCACCATTGCGCACGTACGATGCAAGCACCTTCATTCCGCAGGCGTCATTCCACGGGTCACCCGCAACCATCGGCGTCGTCATAATGGTGCCGTGCGTAGCATACTCGAAAGCGACGAGCTCCTTCTTCTCGCCACCAAGTGCATTCAACAAGGACTCAGCGTATTTGTCGGGCGTCTGAGGGTCGAGCTTACCACTCAGCAGCAGAACTCTGGCTTGTCTAGGAACCGTAGCAGTCTTGTTCCAGTACTGGTCGCGCTTGTACACGATGCCATTGCTCTCGTAGTTGCTGACGTTGAACTCTCACATGACGTTGATTTTCTTTCGAGAATGCACAGTACTGCGAGCCCAGCAATGCAACCCCACCACCATACTCATCTTTGTGTTCGTAAATCGAGCTTCCATCTCCCTCATAGATGGCATTGGTGTTTCCCAGATCTCTGAGTACACAATGAGGCCCTGGACCAGTGACGATTCGAACGCGCTGTCTTGAGTCTTGGCATTATTGTTTGCACGGATAGTCGTGAAGAATTGCGTCAAAACGTCCACATCCTCAGGAGCACAATGTTCAAGCCGGTAAACAACCGGGGGAATAAGAGTTCGAGTATTCGCATCCATCAGCGCACCGCCCAGCACAGCTCGCAAAGTGAATGACGGTGAAGTGATGCCAGGTTCCCCCGTACTATTGACCAACGCAGCACAGGTCGAGTTTGGGTCGTTGGCAAATTGCTCAATTACACCCTGAAGAGTGTTGTTGAGGCTCTTTGACTCAACGTGAGCCTTGCCGTCGACGTCGGTGTCACAAAGAGCCATGAAAGCTTCACCCACTTCACCAAAGTTAATGTCCCATTTAGAGATGTAAAAGAACTCGTCGGCCGGCACTCCAGAGGTTGCGCCAACACCATCCAGCACATACCCAGTCACCTGTGGAGGAGCGAGATGCATGAGCCGCTCCGTAAATATCGTGCCGTAGCTGACACCATACACAATGGTACCAGCTTCGTTCGTGTACTTGGCGATGAAAGTTGCGAGGTCGGTGGCAGCCGTTGTCACAGAGAACGACGCAAGGTCACCATATTTGATCTGCAGGTCTTCGGCACACGTAGAAACTTCGGACGGGTCAATTGTGTTACCCCATGGAGATCCCGTGGTGGTGACCTGAGTCGTGACACAGTCAAGCAGTGTGCTGCGACCCGTGCCCCGATGGCCCATCGTGTACACATTCACTGCTCCTTCCAGTTGCGAGTGTGGCGTTACCATCGATCCCTCGACTACGGCACGTCATCAACGATACATTTAACAAGACAGCATCAGCACCACCTCGAAAACCTAGTGACACAGCTATTGAGATCACTTACGGCCAGTCGACGAGGCACCAGGGCCGCCCTGAAGTAGGCACACGTTGGAAGCAGTATCGGGGTTGCCTGCCGTCGCCGGTATACGCTTCACGAAGACATCGACTTTCGAGTTCACTCCATCGGGAGTCTCACAAATTCTAGTATAGCACAACGGAGCACTGTACACGGCACATTCTGCTTCCTGGCCAGTAGAATTACCTCTACCCGAGAAGGTGTACTCGGAACAGGGATACCAGCCGTCCAGGTCGCTTTTCGAAGTCATGTTGGGTTCGGCGGAAGCCATCGCGACTGTCATTGTCAGTGCAATGACGCGATGGAGCTGCATGCCACTTGCGAAGCCTTACAGAGTAGGGAGTTGTTGGTTTCGAGGAAATTTGGAAATGCTGTTAGGCATGCCTCATGAGCTCTTGGTTGCTCCTCGTTGAATTGTATCGTCATCACTAGAGCGTACTACGCCGGGTACTAATCTTATCCTGAGGATAGTACCTAAGATCATAAGCCAGACGATATTTACGGTCTACGTAAACCTTAAGACATACTGTACATGTACTGATACGCCTCGCCAATTTAATACCACCCGTGGAAGGCGTTGGTATCAAGTACAACAACTTATTAGATTTCGAGGCGTTAAAATCTCATTTTTTAAGCATTTTGTCCAAATATGTTCCAAAAATAAGCACATTGTGTCTTAGAAAGGAACATATACCTATTTTTGTTGTATTTGGGGACGAAGAGGCACCTAAAACGGCAAAACCTGGGTCGATCTGGAATATTTTCGTATTAGCTTTGAGAAATGGGGACATATTAGGTAAGTTCCATAGTAAAGCCTATCTACCGAGTCGGAGGACCGGCTTTTGTATTAAGTTTGAGCGATTATTAGATTTCTCAGCTACTAATTTGGCAAGGGGTATCTGTATTGTGCTTTGCAGATGAAATGTCGCTCCGTTTTATGGCCTAGATCGAGCATGGTCGGAGTATAAAAAAAAACAGACATAAAAATGAGATGGGACCAGATGGACATGGAATTATTTATCTGACATCGTTTTGCGTTCCAAACACGCAAAAATGGTCGTTTTGTAGCAAAGCAATGTCGATTTGCCCTGTAGATATTAACCCTTGTAGCACGACGTCTTATGTTGTATTATACAGCATATGGAATTAGCTTGAATAAAGTATACTCGGGTACCTGTCCACAATTTATCTGTTTGTAGCCCTCTTCCGGCAATAGAGCCGGACACTCGTGGTGACGTCAGTCTATTCTGAGGTCATGAGTGGCTAGATCACTGGATACCGGCGCTACATAGGTGTGAGAAATGACTGTCTTATTTGCTACCCTTTCAGAAACGCTAGACTTGCCAGCGCCGTCCGCGCCAAAACCATTGACGCGAGGAGCTTGGGCGCCTGCATCGCACGCGAACTCAGTTTTGTGCGGAGGACACGTTCGCCATTGTCAATCAAAGCTTGTGCAACAACAATGGGCAAACGTTTACTCCGTAGGATCAAGGTGCGCCTGCGTCTACAGCGTACTACACCCTCATCTAACGCCTCAAGCCGCTAATAGTCTCTGTCATGTCTAAGATCCTATAACGGTTCTGCAATGCAATAGGGCTGCGGCGGTGGAGCGTAACGGTGTTTCTGCTGTGTGCATGGGGTCTCTTGTTACGGAGGTCACTTGGCTTGCCAAAGGTGCGTTTGCGTTCTTCAAAGAAGAACGTGTGAACACCGCGTATGTACTTGCTGATGTGTTATGTCTCTGTGGTTAGTGTCAGTGCTGCGCCGCGTCTCTGTATGAATCCTCGTTATGTGGAAGGCATGGACCACTCTCAACTACTGCTGCTTTCTCCCCACTGCGATGGCTGTAATCTCTGTCGGGTGTTATTGTGCTTTTTGACTTCTACTGTAGATACCGCGATTGGAGCATAGCCGCATGCGACGTCTGCTGTATGGTGCCGTATAGTTTTGAGGAGTGGGGGGCGTATGCTGTAGTTGCCTCGTTAGCTGTCGATGACGGAGCGATTTCGGCTGTAGAAGGCTCGGTACGCGGTTGGGTGGAGTGAGGTTCTGTCGGAACGTACATAATGGATGTAGCATCAAATCCCTATCTCAACCATGACCACAACTGGGGGTTGTGCTACCACAGACTCCAGAAGACATTGCCCACTTCGAGCAGTCAAACCAGCTTCCTGTGCGTTTGCAGACTACCAGAGTCACCATTAGACGCTGTTTCGGTAGATGCAAGCATTACAGTGCAACCAATGTGTGTATCAGTGTAGCGATCTACATAGCTAGCAAATATTTTTTCCATGGCCCATACAAGGAATATTATGAAGTGTGATCATGCGCAACGTATTAGCACGGTAGTCGCCTTTACGTCGTCCTGATCACCTTCACTGCATCATGATTTACAGGTAGCTCGCTAGTTTAATCGTTCTCGCAGACATTTATTTATACTGGATCCGAGTTCATGGCTGTTGTCCAGCACGAACAGAATACTCCAAACGACAAGAACCTCTATTCATCTAATAGCGCCGAAGACAGGGCTCACCTACCCCGAACAGGATGTAGACATGCGACTCATCAGCAATCCTTACGATTAGCATTGACAGTATACAAAAATAGTATGCGGATGTTTTGGTGTTTCGTTGTTCCCTGCATAGTACAACCTGCAATAATCCTTCTGCTGTATTATACAGCATACGGTGCTAGAAGAGTTAATAGACCGCGAGGCTCGATTTGGCATGTCGTAGGCCGAAATATTAGTGCCCTAGATAGAGATCAGTTTGTCCTTTTTATAGACCCCGATATATAAATCGACCTCGAATTATTATAAATCGAGGATACAGCCAAGTGAAAATGACAAAAGCATTGCAATGCACAATACATGTAGCAAAGCACGCAGAAGGTTCGATCCCCGTAACTTACCTGTGTTTTAATAGTAAGGGATTGTGCCAGTTTCGTGCCACTGACCAGTTTCGTGCCACTGACTAGTTTCGTGCCACTTGATTTTATCAATTAGAATATCGTATTTCGTGTGGCTATTGGCTATTATAGTCTCCTTCTGTGCAGATTTTGGTCGATCCACCATAAATGATTTGCATTGATACAACTTCTAGTGAAAAGTGGCAGGAGACGGGGTTTTAGGTCAAATCAACGGCTTATGCAAAACGACGCCACAAGGTCTCCAAAACAGACACAGATCTGCGTAAAAGCCAAAAACGAGACCGAAATCATCGGCTTTTTGAGAGTACTTTTGTTGTTAAAATTGGACTTCTTGTTGAATAGTTAGGTTTGGACAAAGACGAAGCAATCAAAGTGGCACGAAACTGGCACAATCCCTTACATGTATTGTGCTTTGCAGTCATTTTGCCGAGCTAATTCTGGCGATTAATCAAAACACGATTTAATGTAAAAGCGGATTTTACCCGAAAAATTAGGTTAGCGCATGTTAGTAACCTCCTATGTTGGCTAGTGGTAAGCCGCGAGTTATCTTGCTAGAGCGTGGATAGGCGGGTAGCCACCCGCCATTCTGGTGTCTTTGCGATTAGTTTCGCCTTTAGCGATATGGGCTGGATTTGCTTCACCGGAGCGCCTATAGTTGACAGCTAGCCCGTCGGTAAAATTAGGCTAATTTCCGATTGGCATGTCGCAAACGGGAATTATATCTTCGAAGATAAGGTCTTTTCCGTCATTTTGGCTGCAAAGCACAATAGTACCGTATGTTACTACATGTAAGGTGCAAAAAAGCACTGTCGTGAAGCAATTTGCAGCCATATCGACAGAAAAAAGCAATTTCGACTCGAGCTATTTCAACACATACTTTCAACACATACCACAGAAAGAGCCTTACGCAGCACTTGAGCCTGTTGCCTTCATATTGTAGTAGTAATTGATACCTCCTCTAGTATCCTTTTTTTTTAAATCCAGAGCTGTTCCGGGCGGAGACACGGCTTTGTTTTATACAAGAGTTTGTATGAAATTGTCATCTCCACTTCAACTTTTTAACTAATCATAAGATTCAAACAGATTCCCGTATTTCGATTGGTTCGATGCGATTCTACTAAACTGGCAATTTACATTATTGTGCTTTGCAGTCATTTTGGTGAGCCAATTCTGGCGATTGATCCAAGCACTATTTAATGTAAAAAGCGAAGTTCACCCGTAATATTAGGTGAGCATGAGCTATTATTTTCCTTATGATGGCTAGTCGTAAGCCGCGAGTTATCTTCCTATTGCGTGGTTTGCGGATAGCCACCCGCCATTCTGGTGTTCTTAGAATTATTTTCGCCTATAGAGATCTGGGCCGGATTTGCCTTATTAAAGCGCCTATACCGTAGGCTATAGTGGAGGTGTTAACCCCAGTGAGCCCGATTGGTAGGACAAACGGTAGGAACAAAAGTTGAGCGTCCACCTTGACAAGGTATTCAGTCCGCCAGGCTTTAGCGGTGGACACTTGCAAAGTTTAGTGTCTTGTCAACGTGTTATCAAAATACCAAGCAGAATTCACACGAACTGATGCTCGGAGAGCACATTAAAATGCACGACCGTTTTTCACGAGGTTAGTGACGTTTTGTCCTACCTCTAGGACAAATATGTCGCTTGCCAACAGCAGATTTTACGCCTTGCTTAACAACAGACGCGTTGATCGTCGGCGTGGCTGCGGGGTCATTCTTGTCATTCGTCGCTCATCCGGTTCCATGGAGTCACTGGACCTCTTGCGAGATGGGGGGTGGGGCACGAATGTGTGGGGTTCTTGCATCCGTCGTGGTAGGTTTGCAGGGTTTTGGAAGTTTCGGGAGTGCGTGGAATATCCCGAAGCCAGTTTGACCCTCCCAGCGTTTCACACCACACAGCGCAACCTTGCAAACTGTGCATTAGTATCTCGTCTTGTTTCCGTGTCGGCTGTGCGAACAATTGTTGGGCGTGTTCTCCTTGTCGTGGCTCTTTTGACAGCACACCAAGCAGCATAATTGCTTAGAACGTGGCAGCGGTTTCTGTACACATTATGCAGAGCGTATAAGCTCAGACGTTTGAAAAGTATAATTAAATACTTACGGTATGATGTTGCTTCCGATGGGACAGCCGGATGTGATTCCATTCCATGTCCATCTCAAAATGCTCGCTCTGTCGAGACCAGTACTTTTTGCAGCTTCGGAAGTCCTGTCTTCTTGATCCTCTTCGGTGTTTTCATCATCTCGGTAGCTGTTGGCACTTGCTTCATCAGTGAGATCAGGTAAGGTTGTTGCGGCATCGCGGCAAAACGAAAGAAGTGTAGCATTGTTGCACTTCTGCTGCTGGTATTATACAAAATGCATCTTTCGATGTCCATCAAAATCAGAAACGAGTAGCTCTGCCACCACCCACACAGGATACTAATCGTCACCATTGCATCCACATCGATGACAAGGGAAATTGAAAAACGCACTTGAAGGAGCTGTGTTTTTTTGGGGGTAGGTAGATCAAAGTCGTGAACGTTCGCAGCCCAATGTAATTGGCACGCTCCCGCGTTTTTCAGGTAACAAGAGTAGACGTCTATCCCTCCTTTCACTCTGTTCCACTTGGCGATGACAGTGGGTAAGATGTGGTGATCTGGAGGTAGGGCCATCCACGCCTTTCAACAATGGCACTGAGCTCTCTTCACAAGTTCAGATGTTGCTTGAGCGTTGACATATCACCGCAATGACCCAGTTCTTCAGTTGAAAACTTCAGCACTGGCACATCTGCGGAATATATCCAATCGAGACATTTCTCCTTGATACTTGCGAGTGCAAGTAAATACGCATCGACTACGTCTTCACCGACGACTACGTAAACAACTCGGATTATGGTTGTTTTGGAAGCGTACACCAGGAAGCCGTGTGCCAATGACGAAGCAATGCTATAATGCAGCACTTGTGCACGATGGGCTTGATCCGGAATTAACTCGCGAAATCGTTTGCCATCAGATCCGTTGTTAAGAGTAATAGTCGCAAAACAGCCCTGCTTAGCAGCATTTGTCATTTCCTTCTCGACAGCAGATGCTCTGGTTGTAGCTAACCACGGGCCAATTATTCACACAGTGGGACATGTTGGTACGAGTCTCAATTTGCAAAAAGCTTTGGCGCGCAGTTTCGCGCGCCTTTCATTTCGAAACTCGACGCCTGGACCTCAACCCACACTGAAGAATGTATTTCTCTCTTTCTATTCCCTGTTATCTATCAATGCCGAGCTGCTGACTAAACATGTATGTGCGCTGTAGATGCTCGGGAGCACATCAGCCAAGCCCCAGCTCACTCAGGCTGCTCCAGGTTTGTAAATGTCAAGTTTTATTTTGCCTAGCGCTCGCTTTACGTATTCACTCTCGTTTGCTATATAGGTGTCCAGGACTCGTAAATAGGTGACACCGTCACCACCTTCATCGGCGGCGGCTATAGCGCATCGAGCAGCGACACCATCACCGTCACCTCCGGCCTGGATGTTGTTGCCTCACATGCGCTCAAAGCGGTCGGGTGTGGTCGCCAACATAGACTCGGCGAGCGGCTGGGTCGGCATGAAGATGATGGCCGAGTACGGCTCCACCAAGTTTGCATCAGCGGTCTCTCGTTCGAGGCTGGTTCGGCATGACAACGATGTGCGTACCAAGTTTGCACTAGTCGGTCTCGCGTTGGCTCTGCGCATGGAGCTCGAGCCGTTTAGCATCGACGCGGCTGCTCTCCTCGGTAGTGGTCTCCGTCTCCAGCGTTGCGCTCGTCTCGCTAGACGTCGAAGTACGCGTCGTCATCTTTACCGTCTTCGTCACGATGCAGCCGACGGCCTCCTGCGGCCGGAACACTTCCGTCTGCACCGACTCGCTGGGGCCGGCACCGGCCTCCACGGTCGTCTTGCTCCCAGACGTCGTCGCGAGGCTGGTCTGCTCGGTGGTGGTCTCCGTCTCCTCATTGAGCAGGTTCGTGTCCAAATGCGGGAAGACCTCTAGGAACGTCAATCGCCACGTACTACGGGAAACACATGAAAAATGGTAGCGGCTAATACAACCATCACAATGTCAAATGAAATCTCTGCGAGGTCTAGGTAGTCAACTTAGCAAATAGGTGGTGGTATGTACGCCTTTATGCTTGTGCAACCGTCGGCATGTGCTTGACCGTTTCCGTAAGATAGTGCTTTGCGATAGAGTTCGCAACAAAAAGGAAGCAATGACATGCAGCCAGGTTGAGTGGGTAATGTCTAAATATAGAGTTGATCTGTCTGTCAAGCCCATCGCCCTTTGTTGTCCCGTACAGGATATTGAGTAAGTCCTCGATCATCGCTATCCTGTTGGCTACACTATTCCACTGCCGGTAGGGGGCGCTATTGCACATCCTCGCCAAAACTCCGCAAATACAAATACCAAGTAAAGGCAATCCTGTATCATACAGCAGAAATCGCGCCAAAATCTTGGTATCCAAGGGTTAAGTATGTAGTTTGATAGCAGCCCGTATGACTTCGTTTTCTCAATTCAAAACTCCGAATGCGTCGCGAAAAACGCTGGTACACGCGAAGAAATAGTTTCCTCCTTCTTGGTTCCGATTTTCATGTCCGTGTTGGAACATGGCGCTAAAAACCATGCTTGCAGGAGAGCTGAAGCGGGGATTTTGTGTTGTTTTGCCACGCTGGAGTTTGACATGGAGCTGTCGCGGTCCAGCCGTTGCGCCTTGATTGCAGCTAAGCTGTCATAGCTAGGTATTGCGCGTTCTTGGCACAGTTGCTTCAACTCTTTGCCTTCTTGTTGCTGAGATCATCTGGCGAGAGATAGTTTCATCGTCGTTCTGGTCTTCATCAGTAGCAACACGAATATCCAATACATGAAGTACCAGATGAACGGTTCTTAGACCTGTCAAAGCATGATAAGCGTCTAACGAATCATCGTCTTCTTCTTTGGCTTGTCGAGGAGCGCAATAATTGCATAAAGCGATTTTATCACGACCAGACCGAAGAAGCTGCTTACCTGTGAGAGACTTCGTAACAAGGTTGGTGAGATCGAGTACGCGAGACTCCTACATGACGCTCTACAGATAGCACCGCTAGAAGCCCGTTGGACAAAACCGGAGCACAAGCGGGGGAGACTCCAACGACCAAAAATGCCAAAATCAACGTCGGAGAAGCCGGCTGATGTCGAGTGGAACAAGGGCGGTCGGACGGTTAATTGGAGCGGCCGAGATTGGCCTCTCTACCAATGCACCATGATGAGGCATTTGTCATGCTACGAGGTGAAGGAAGGAGAGTGGCGCCTGGATGACATTTGCGATGGGACCACGCTGTATGACAACACGGTAGGAGTAGATGAAGAAAGGCGATTCCTGCGCCAAGCCCGTTTCTTATCCAAGCTCATCTCAAGTTCTTTGTCGGGCACCGTTACATGGCAGGTCATGCGGTACGATTTCGGCTCGGAGTTGAGGGAGTACTTCTCCAAGCGGTTCGAAGGTCGTGAGAATGCGATTACAAACTCTACACGCAACGGACACTTCGACAGAAACTCGAGAGTGCGTCGTGTCGTCCTGGTGCTGACGTCGAGAATCATTTGCAGTATATGATGTCATTTCGAGAACACCTGGCCGCATTAGACGCTGATATGAGCGACGTTTGGATGGTAGATCTCATGGTACGCTCGATATCTCAACCGCGTACTATGACCAACTCCAGACACTCATGCTGCTTGGAGGTATACAAACATTAAGTATACTACAAGAAGCAAAGGCGATGATAATCACTCTGGATAAGAACTTCCAGGTGGAGAAACACGTTCATCAGCGTCGAGAGGGAGCGACAGAGCCGAATACGGGTGGAAACAGTGGCAAAACGCCACCAGCCACCTCTAACCACTCCCAAGGAAAGCAGGAAAAGCGTCAGCCAGGAGGTGGAGCCAAGAAGTCGAAGGGCTTCAAGAGCAAATGTAACGGGAGCCGTCCGCTTGCAGGCGAAGGAGACCGCACAAACAAGCGAGAAGACAAGCTTCAGCAGTACTACTTGGACCGCGAAAAAGGAAACTGCTTCGGTTGCCACCAACCAGGACACCAAAAGCAAAACTGTCTTGAAAAAGAGAAAACAAATTGGACACCAATCGTGAACCAGGCGAGTCACTATACACCGTAACGTCGGGGATTCCGACGCCAGCCACCGGTAAGAAGACTGGCCAAAAAGGAGGTAAATACGGGGCAGACAGTCAGATTGGCGACGCAAATGACATGCAGATGGCGGGGAGTATCGTCCAGAATGCTGGGTCTTCGGCTGCGCTGCAATCGACACCTTGTTGGTGACAAACGCTACTTCGAGAAGTATCGGAACCTTTCTGGTAAAGAACAGCAGAAGCACGTCGTGCGAGGCTACAGCGGTGCAACGGTACCTGTTGGAGTTGGCGATTTCAATTTGTGGGTACAAGTTGGAGATGGAAACGCTCAATTGCAACTGGAGAATGTTTTTTTTTTCATCTGGACACCAGAACTTGCTGTCGCAGTCCGAAGTACATGAACAAGGCTTCGATGTGGAGTATAACAACTCCAAGAGGCGCTACACGATGCTAAGGAAGGAGAAATTCGTATTGCAGGCAGACATGCAACGTTGCGGCTTGTGGATCTTTGCTGCCCAAAACAAGTTCCTCGGTGGTTCAACGGACAATACAGTGCAAAAAGATGGTAGACGAAAGCCTAGTGAAGGGAATGACCCTGCGCAATCGACAGTTTGAAATGTGTGAAGCTTGCCGACTTGGCAGACAAAGGGCAAAGGTACCCGTTAAGCAGTTCGCCAGAGGAGTGAAGAAGCGCAACCAGTTGGTATTTGCTGATCTCCTGTTTCCTCCAAGCAACTGCAATTGCGCCCGGTTCATGACCGTTTATCCCGTTAAAACGAAGCACTCCAGCGAGATTAATCCTTTGATGCGTCGTTATATAGCGTGGGCGGAGCGTCAGTGGCCACAAGATCCGGTGAAGGAAGTGTTCACCGACGGTAGTGGCGAGGTTGACAACGCCGAGATGATTGCCTGGTATCAACGGCATGGAATCATGCACACTACGACGCCAACGAAGACATCACGGCTGAATATGGTGGAAAGAAGCCACCAGACGTTGACTGGCATGCTGAAATCGATGATGAAGGAATCTGGTCTGCCAACGTCATTTTGGGTTGATGCTATACATTACGCTGTGTACATCAAGAATCGTACGTCCTCAACTGCCATCAACGACATCCTGTACGAGGCAATGTGGAACCGAACGCCGGACATTCACCATCGTCGCAAGTTTGGAGCTTTAGCGTACGTACACACGAAGATCGGTGCAGCGAGACACAAGTTTGCAGACAACTGCAGAGTTGGATTTGTTCTTGGGTATCGCGAGGGCCAGCTCGGATGCAAGGTTTATTTTCCTACTGATGGCACTGTTCAACATGGAGGACAAGTTACCGTCGATGAGCAGGTGCTCTATCGAGATCGATTTGAGCGAGAACGGTTTGATGAGGCGGTTAATCGGTGGGCAGAGAACGAATACCCAGATCTCACAAGCAACAGAAGCATTGATTACGACCTGCCAATCGTAGGGGGCGTGGAAGCGATACGCGTCCGCGAGCTGAAAATGAGAGCTGCATAGATGAAGATGGCAGCCAAGAAACTCGTGAAGCCAGTTGGCTACAACGCGCACCACCAGAAATGGGCGACACTGGCCTTTGAGAAAGAAAGATGCAATCATGGGCGTGGTGGCGTCAAAAGGGCTGGGCAAGAAGGCGGAGAGCCTGTTTTAGCTGATGTTTGCAGTGCAGATGCAAGACCCCACCCAAAATGCAAGCCAGGACTCGTTGAAGTCGCAGCTGAATCTGAGTCTGAGGATTTTGGCTCAGAGGACGTGAACGCAGAGGAGCTGAGCGAGGTATTTGCAGTTTACGCAGCGTTGGCATTCGTGACTGCGATGGATGACTTGGAGAAAAGCAGCCAGAGAACGTGGCACGAATCTGAAGTAACGCTACCTCGCACATACAAGGAAGCAATGTCCTCCCCACAAAGACAAGAGTGGTGGAAAGGGATGGAGCGTGAGCTGGCAGCGATGGAGCAGAAAGATGTTCTGGAACTTGTCGCTGAAACAGAAATACCTGATGGCAAGAAAGCGTTGTGGACAATGTGGCGGTATCAGCTCAAGACTGACACTGCAGGAAACGTGTCACGATTTCGTCCACGACTGTGTGCCAGGGGTGACAAGCAGGGGCCTGGTATTGACTTCGTAGTTACGGATATTTTCTCCCCTGTGGCGAGAATGGCCTCATTCAGGTTGTTTGTGGCTCTGTTTATCCTGTTGGGTCTCGACCCCTTCCAGTGTGACATCAACACGGCTTACCTGAACGCGAAGCAGCGGATTGTACACTTCATCAGGGGAATTGCGGGATTTCCTCTCAAGAAAGTATACGTGTACAAGGTAAAGAACGCTTTGTACGGGTTGCATCAGAGCGGTAAGGAGTGGAACGACGAGTTGCACAAGTGGTTGGTTGAATAATGCTGGAGTCAAAGTACAACGGAGCCGTGCCTGTATTCGAGCTCCGAGGGCGGCGTGACTACTATTTTGTTAGTGTACGTCGATGATTTAGTGTGTGGCACTAATAGTGAGGAGTGGAAGAAGCAGTTCTTCGCGGATCTGAACACGAAGTATGGTATTAAAGACCAAGGGCGCCTGCACAATTTCTTGGGGATTTAAGTTAAGTCGGATGACGGCGGAGTGCGGTTGCATCAGAGTAAGTAGCGAAAAATGTTTTGCAGCGGTTCGGATTTGAGAACGCACGGGGATCTCGTTCGCCAGTGGAGACAAATCTCAAGCTGCAAGTGTCCACCGAAGGGGACAAGGAGCCTGGGATCGATAACCGTGCAGCGATTGGGTCGCTAATGTACCTTGCGATCAGCACTCGTCCCGATCTAGCTTATTGTGTTGGCTACCTAAGCAGATTTACGGAGCACCCAACTTGTGCTCACGGTGGTGCATTAAAGCGAATTTTGAGATATCTCGCTGCTACAGTTGATCGTGCGCTTTATTTCAAACGTTCGGAGAAAGGAAGATCTTCGGAGGTTGTGAAAGTTGATGGGTACTGCGACGCTGACTGGGGAAATTGTCCTGACACTCGGAAGAGCGTCACTGGTTACGTAATGAGCGTGGCAGGAGGCCCAGTTGCTTGGGCGGCGCGGCGACAGAGTGTCGTGGCACAGAGTACCGCGGAAGCAGAATATGTTGCTGCGTGTGAGGCTTGTCAGGAGAGGAGAGACGTGCTCTTGCCAACGTGGAGATGGAAATTGTGCCAAATGTCAGTGTGCATTTTGCTTTGGGTATCGACAATCAAGCTGCATTGGCGCTGGCAGCACATCCGACTTATAGTCGGAAAACTCGTCATATTGAACTGCGGTACCATTATGTAAGGGAGCAAGTGGCGCGCAGTTATGGAAGATCGACGGTGAAAACAATCCTGCAGATCGATTTACCAAGCCGCTGAACTCAATGCGACTGAACAAGATGGTGCGTTTGCTGGGCATGCAGCCGGAAGCTCCGTTGACACCGCGTGAAACTCGTAGAGCCGAGTATGCACGCACTCAGCTTGGTCGTGACTCAAGCAAGTGATGATTCCGACGACAAGTCATCGGAGGGCGGCGTGTTACAGCGTGGATCAAGCTACTCGAGTTGAAGTGAGCTGTCCGTGACGCTGGCGTGTAGGACAAGGCATTAGGATGCAGCGACAGGGCTTGAAGAGCAGAATAGCTGCTGACTGTGAGTTTTTATTGAGTAGGAAGCGGCTGGTTAGCAGCCCAGAGTCGAATCTGCACTGAAGAGTGCAAGCGAAGTTGACAGACAAGAGAGCAGAACACTTTTGGAGTAAGGAGAAACAAGTTTAGTTCGACCAGAAGCTGCTTACCTGTGAGAGACTTCGGAACAGCTTCAGGACACACCTTGGAACAGGGCACTCTGAAGTTGCAGTAGCGGCGATAGTAGTGGGGTGCAGCACATCAGAGCGTCATTTTTTTTTCTTAATTAAATTTAGCAAGGAGATTAGGGCTAGCGCTTCCACAACACCAGATGGTTAAAATGACGACGGGTCCTCTAGAGAGTATGAAAGCATGAGGATCGTCACAACGCGTCAGAAGCAGTCGCATATAAATTCAATGGGGTTCAGTGTAAATGTTAACGTGAAAAAAAAATCGAAAGATCATGTAGTGATCACTAATAATCAAATGGATTTATATATTTATCAGATCAATTTTGAAGCAATACTCCGTCAATAACAGCACATAGCTTAGGGGCCTTTTCCGTGGCGAACTTACACGATCGGAGCCAGTGCAAATATTCCTTATTGAGAGTAAGCACTTGTTTCACTGACTTGCCCTTGTACTTACCAAAATTAAGTAAGTACGATCTGTCGTCGGATCCATCCGCGAACTTACTCGCGAGAATTTTTGCAATATCAGAATCAAGACCGCCAATTAGCATTTCCTGAGAACGGAGCCAGCGACAATAGCTGGGATCCTTGTCAAAGATCTCCTCAATGGTGGAACCTTTGTGCTTGCCGAAACAAATCTGTGTGGACATGGTATCTATATACCAATACCTATTTTTTAACTCAAATGTTTATTAAATATTAAGCTCAAGCAGTGGTAAAGTCAAGCACCTCTCCAGTTAGTCTGTCGTAGCTGAGCATAACAATCGTTGAAGCGTACCTTCTTAACAGGCTTCGAGATAATCGCCTGGGGATTTTCAAGATGGACGAAAGGTACATACAAGCGAGCAGTCGTGAAAGGCATGTATGTGCCATCAATATTAGGTTCAAGTGAGTTTACAACAGCACCCCATGCAATACTGAATCCAGCAGAAGCAGCAAGAACGCCAGCCATTGGATTACCAGTGGAAGACGCAACAACCATTACCGGGGCATGTGTTACCACTGGATAGCGTGGTGCTTGTTAGCGACATACCCTTAGTAGCATCTACGGCAACCGCAGCAACGCCCTGATTTACGCAAAAACGAAGTCGAATCTGGGGGGTTGGCCATTAGATGAAGCTCCTTAAATATCGGGTGAAGGTCAACAAGCTTAATCTTAAGCATGTAGTTCCACGTACCCATGATTGCATTAGCAGTGCCAGCTACGAAGGCGCCGCGCGCGGTCTGATTAGCAATGGTGGTAGAAGCAGCAGCGGCTCCAAGCGAAGGCCAAGAGGTGCTGAAATCAGAACCAGCAGAAGGAGGATTTGATAGGAGTCGCTTTACAAGACCATCGTTAACGATAGAGGCACCACCAGATGGTGCAGTAGTGGCAAACGTAGAAGAGAATGCAGTAGTGTTCGTGTATCCATCACCAGTACTGGAAGAGGTAGCTGAACTGTGAAGTACTGATTGGGCAGCGTCAGGGTAAAGGAATGATTCAGCACCGTGCTTCTCAACATATTGAGCACTGTATCCAGTTTGAGCGCGAATGTTGTTCCAGAAGAGCTTGTAGTCAGCCATACTGACAATAGTCTTACCATTCAATTCCAAGGACATCGAATCGATGACGTTCCAGTTGCCACACTTCAGCGTAGCACAGAAACGGTTTGCAGCAGCCGACTGAGCAGTAGCACCATTCTTCATCGAGACCTTGTAAGGAAGCATGATGTAAGCATCTCGAAGCGAAGCAAATCCCTCACTTCCATTCGGCTGAGCCGTAGCATCAATCGTAATAACACCATTCTGGTACGATCCCTGATTAAGATCGATAACAAAGGGCACACGCTTGCCGGAAGATACCTTGATTTCTGGATCGCTCTTGAGCGAGCTTTGACTTTGGATATGGCAGGAACTGGTCTCAACATCCCTAACTTGAAATTCAATGGTACTACCTTCAACCAAGATTACTACATCAATATCACTGAAGGAGGAGCTGGTGCAAGCAAAGCTCTTGTTACTAATTCTAGTAACGATCTATCAGGACTGCGTGATTTATCATGCACTCGCGATTTTACTGCGTCTGCATCTGTTTCAACGCCCACAATTACAACAACAACAATTCAGCCCGCTAGTAGTACTCTGGATATGACGTATACAACATTGAATCTTAACTCGACTGCAATGACAGCTACCGCCACTCAACTAAATTACAATCAAGCTACAACATTAGGTACCTTTCAATCTTCTAGAACCATGGCACTAGATTCTAATGGAATGGGAGTGATGGGTTTACGATCAGTTGCCTCAAACTGCATTAGATTCTACGGTGGAACTGCAAATAAGGAAATGATATTTATCGAGGTAATGACGATGGTGGGTTAATTATTGCTACTAAAGCTCAGACAATACAAAAATTAAGTCCTCTATTGACTCTGTATTCCGGAATTGATCAAGTGGTACTAGTTCAGCCTAATACAAAGAAATAATTCGAGCTAATAATAAATTGGTTGGCTTCACAACTAATTATCAATCGGGATGGTTTAACGGATACCTTCTTGGGACCCAATCGTGCGGTGGAAATGAAGGAACTCAATTCTATACTAGTGCGAATACTTTAAACTTGGTCACCAATAGCAGTTCTACATCATCCTTTACATCAGGATGTAATCTATTGCTAACATCAGTTAGTTCTATAAATAGACTGATTTTTAACTCAACGACGCCTTATACTAATGGAACGTATGGGTCTGCTTTAATAACATTAAATAATGGCACTATGTACATTAAATGCTCTAACTCATTCAATGATGGTAGCACTAACTACGACATGCCAATTTTCTGTGAATCTTCTAATGCTTCTTCGCCTATTAATTTTGGTATACAATTACATGATGGAGCTAGTTCTACTAGTACCAACGGAGCGTATTTTGGTACACTTTCAAATAATGATTTTGTCTTGATGACTAATAATACTCGTAGACTAACGATACTGGGAGGTACGAATGCTGGAAGAGTTGGTGTTGGTACGGCTTCACCTACAGCAGGATTGCAGGTTGCTATCAATGTAAGTCAATCTATTGATTCAAGTGGTAGCGGTGTAGCTTACTTCCTAAAACGTGGTGGCTTGGTTTCAACAATAGGACCCACATCTAGTGTTGCTGTAGCAATCCAAGCAACGGGTGCTATTTTAGCTAGTGCAGGAGTTTATACTACCTCAGATGCAAGAAGAAATAATTTCTTTGATATGCTTGATAATACTTCGATAATGAATGGTATGCTATCTATCAGACCAAAAATGTATCGATACAAAACACAGGATAGTAGTGTTCCATTGCACATAGGATATAAAGCTCAAGATCTGTTAAAAAATAATCTAGGATCAGTAATTAATTACTTTCCTAATGAAACATTAGTAGTTGAGGATTCTTCTATAGATTTAGCTGGTATTGAGTTTAGTGTAGATTACAGTAAAATATGCTGTTATCTTCATATATTAGCGCTTGAACAGCAGAAAAAAATTAATACTTTAGCATCAACCGCTACTGATCTCACAAATCAATTAGCGGTTTAAGTCGGAAGGGATCTTAATTCTCACAATACACTATATTTTGTTGTTATGCTGCTAAAGAATCTCCTGAATCTTCGTTAACACACAGCTTAGAGCTAGATCATGCAAAAACTATCGTGTGACAGCAAGGTGATTGAATATTTTTATTTAACTTGAGATAGCATCCCAAACCGAAGCGCTTCAGCCATACAAAAAGAGTTGAAACCTGCTATCATGGTGACGCTGAAAAATAATAAAATAACCCAATTATTAATAGGACAAGTTTTGCGTACCCAATCAATATGATATTGAATTGTGCTAAGCCTAGTCAGCAACACATCAGATGACATGTCTCATGAGACATGAAAAGCGAGTACCGTGAATATCTAAAAGGGCGCTCACAGCGCCCTTTTACAAGCAAATCACTTGAATTTGTATGGTATAGTTTAGGTAAGTGGCGCACGAAAGGGTTAACTGTTCTTTAAGAAAAAAGAGTTGCCAATATTACTATTAAAAGTAATACTGGCGTCTCGCAACCATAAAAGTAAAGTCGTTGGGTTACCTTTCATGCGGACGTGGTTCTCATTATTAATATTTTTGTGCATTGCCCTGTCCTTGATCTTCACGAGTGCCACAATCGTGCGCAGGTAGAGAGCCAGCAGCACCGGGGTGGGCTTCATTTCGCCCTTGTACTTGTCGAACTCGGCCTGCACTTCGTTTATCGTTAATGTGGTTCCAGATGGTCAAGCAGTTCCGCTCCTTGTTCTCTAGGCACTCTGGTCCAACAGAATAGAGTAAATCATCCCAACAACATTCTTCACTGCTTTGGATAAAAGAACACCATTCTCCATCGGAATCATTAGGAGTGATTTGTCATCCAGACTTCCTCCTCCTCCTCCCCTCCCCCTCTCGAGGAGATCCATTGTACGAAGCTCGTCGCAATGCTGTACACTGTCGGTAAGTCTTATACATCCATACATACTTCGCTTCCCACAAAAACTTGAGTAACGCACTGCCTAATGTTCCAAGGTTCCCCCACGACAACGGAAACACGTGTCTTCCCGCGCTGAAGCACAAAATCAAACGTTATTTCTGGGTGGACACGTTTCCCAAAAACGAATTCTTGGGGCACGATTTTGACATCTCCATCGAACAGCGCACATAAACTTGCAAGCACAGGAGCAATGAAGTGTAGTCGTGTTGCGTCTTTACTAGTAATAGAGGTTTTTAGCAGAATCGTATCACTTTGAATTTGAAAGACATCTGCTAGTGTAATCGACAACTTACTCCACCTAATTTTGGCAGAACCGTCCTCTTTCTTCGCGACTTTATGTCGAGTCGACTTCAAATTAGCTAGCTGAAACCCCCAAATCACTTCTCTTTTCCATTCCAGAATCCGCCGAAACCTCGAGAGATGGTGTTTCGCTTCACGAGGAGCATGACAAGGAGCTCATGACGGAAGAGACTGCCCAAAAGGCGTTCTGTGACGAAGGCGGTGAACCATTTGCCGTCCAAAAGGTGTATAGGGCAATCCGAATTCCAAATGGGTCACTCTGGATGGAGGACCTTCTGAATTTGGATATTCTGAATGGGAACCACTCAGAATGACGTGTGGCCTTGTGTTATCCTCTTGAATCCGATTGATTCGGCGGAACTGGATACCACCGGTCGACTTGTTTTATAGAGATTGAATACATAAAGGTTGTTAGGTGCTTACCGACAATTCTGGATCGGGCACTAGTCACGACTGGGGGTAATGTTAGCTGACCACGTGAAAATATCACTATTTCCGATAACCGTAAATTCAAATATAGATATCAATATACGACACGAATATGCAGCCGTTCTTATTCTTACGGACCCTTGAACGGGGGTCTCTTCGCCGGTACAACTTAGAGTTTATCACTCAGGATACCGGTCAATCTTGAATGCGCTCTTTCTCACGCGCACCACCCTTAAATGAGGGAAACAGTTTGTAAACCAAATACACTTCCGATTCCTACAGCAATCTGCAATTGAATCCAAGGGGCGATTGCTAACTAACCACCTAAGATCGCAAGGATAATATGAAATGTGGGCACACAGTAAAGGTACATTGCAACTAGGAAATGGAGTAGCCTGGATCAAACAACGCACGATGTTGGTCCCACGACTGCCGGACTTGAAACTCTTGAGATCCACATACTAGACTTCGTGTTGCACCAGCGAGGCTAAGGACGTCCTCAGCTCGGGTCTCCTCAGCGCGTTCACTTCAGGCACCTTGTCCTCGCTTAACTCTTCCACGGCAAATTGAACTCTATTTAAGTTTTTACAGGCTCACGGTCTTCTTTATCTTCAGCTCTGCTGGTCTTGCCTTCGTGTCCTTTGTTGCGGACTTGAATACACTTGTTTTCAGTATGCGGGGTTGTACATGGTCTGTAATTTGGGCGTACACACATCATTTGATGTCGTGCTGCCGATCCTCGAGTATCCAGTAGTGACGTCTTCTTGTATGGAACTGGACCTTTACGGCTTTGGGGTCTTCTTCATGGTATGTGTTCGTGTCTTCATCTTGAATGTTGTTGTGTATCTTGATGTCTGGCAAGCTTGGTAGTCTTCCTTCTTCATTGGTAATCGAGAATAGAGAGTCTTCTATCCTGAATGCCGTCCATTCAGAATGACTCATCCAGAATTATACTTGCTTGCATTCAGGATCGTGGTGCGTAACTTCCAGTGTGCTGTATGTTGTCGATCGTGGCTGGTTTCTTGGGCGTCTTAATCTACGTCAGGCCAGGCTGGATCCCGGGATACCTACTCCGGGTCATTTATCTACCTTGGGTTCACCTGACGTCCGGGAATCGGCGGTTCGGACTGGGCATATCTTGACAACTCTGGATAACTTCATGCAGAATGTCCATCTCCGAACCTGTGGCCCCTTACTTAGCAGAACACCGAACGCGTCCAGACTCCGTCACGCAGCGACTCCACATGTACCACGCAACCACATCTCTGCATCTTCACAACCGGGTGTATCTGGATATCTATCCAGAAAAACAGGTCATCGCTTCCTTCACGAAACTTCACATTCACATCGTGTCAGTTCGCCGAAGAGACATTCGTTGCGGTCAACGAGCAAATTCACTACTAGACATTAACTGGGTTGGCGCGGCAGTATGCGCTGTTGGAAGATGTTTAACGACGACAAGAAGGACCGCATCAAGGAGAAGAAGGCTGACGAAGCTAGCGCGACTCGTTGTGCATCGGAAATAGTGGATAAGTCTATGGTTCGCCGTCCACTTCTTGGGGATATGAACGAATAGGCCGGATGCTCTTCAGACAGCGATGACACAAACGATGCAGCATCCGCCAGGTCGACACTAGCAAAATCTCAATCCAACAAGCGGAAAAGCGTTTTTCAACGTGAAGCTGAGCGTCAGGACAAGCTTCTACATGACGATATGGAGCTCCGTCGCCAAGACTTTGAGCAGCAAATGGAATCACCGGCGAGACAACATACATACCGCATCGCTTTAGAGCGCGAACTATTAATTCGAAGGACGGAGATGGAGCGGACTCGCGTTGCAGCTCAAGGCCAAGCTGAAGAACGATCGCAACGAGCACGTCACGAGTCAACACAAAACGGAGTCATTTCCGTAAGCTTGATCGCCATAAACTCGGTATGGCCTGAAGCGGGGGTCGCTTGAAATGGTCTGCGAGATTTTTGAATCCTTGAAGAGCTTGATATCGTTGATTTCTACAGGGGAACGGGCCATAAATATGGACAATTAGACCGTCCGGTGTAGCCAAAGTTTGTATTTTTGAGCGCATCTTTGCGTTTGGGTCCGTTGTACACAGACTTCTGGCTCATGAACTTGCCATCGCGCTTGATATGTCGTGATCGAGGTCTGCATATACCTCTAACCGTTCCATCAATAAAAGCCCATACATTCTGGATGAGGCCACCGGCGTTGAATACAACATCCGCGTATACTTGGAGGTTTTGATCAACTTAGTCGTGGTTGAAATAAAGCGGTCGACCAAATTTACCGTCGATATACGACAAAACATGGAGGAAAAGGTTTGATAAACTACTAGAATCTCGCCCAAAAAAGCCTCCTAGATCCACCCGGCGCATTGGCACAGCGAGTGTGTACAAAACTATACAAAGCCCGTCAATCCCCGCTGCTGATGTCCGCTCCCTTGTGGATATACCATCCCAGCCCAGCGGCGTGACGAGATCCACAATTTGATACTTGTCGAAGCGAGACTTGTCGATGCACTCGTCGTTGGATAGAGAGTTAAAGTTGAACGGCGCTCGGCAAGCCGCTTTGGGCGGCATCCCCTCCGATAACACGGTGTATATAGCAGCAGCGACCACGGTATCTCCATCTGCCTGCGCTTGACGCCAAACGCGAAGAAGATTGACCTTCTTGTGATGGCGACGCAATCCCGACGTTAGCCGACACATCAAAATAACAACATCGTTCGCAACATCCTCGTCACTTGATGTCGAAGCGAGGCATTCTTTGTTCTGTGTCGCTGTCCTTTTGAATTTTGAAGTGCCTGGAATTACTCGTGTAGCTTCCGCCTCTGCCGCTCATAGTCTATTTTATCTACGATTTACCATTGTCATCAGGCCGATTAAGTTACCTTCCACATGGTGAACAAGAACAGTAACTTCCTTTCGAAATGGTGGACTCGAAACCACCAACTTGTTCACACTTGTCGATTTCGAGGTGAGGTTAGGCGAAAATTCCGAATGGCAAACATACTTTTTTCGATTAAAAGGTTCTGCGAAAGTCCTTTAATGACAGCTCCAAAAGGTTAGTCCAAGAGAGGGATGTATCCATATCGCAACGGTCCCGACACCCTACCCCTTTCCAACATTTGGGCAATTTGCCAAATGCACATGAATTATTGTACGCTTACCAGTTAGATGTATAAGGAAGAAGTTGCTCGATCTCAACGTGCTAGTAAAGGTGAAGTGATTGAAGCAAAACAAGTGTAGCTACTGAATGGTTAATAGGTGTGATAGATACGTACGTGCAATAAAAACTCAAACGCTGTACTAACGTTGACGTGAAATAAACCCCAAAATGCTGCAAACGTCGTTGACCAGACGAGTGATTTTCACACATTTCAAAGACCACGACACGTACTTGATATCCACCGTTTCGAAGGATTTGATGGGCTGCGAGTGGCAGTGTACTCGTCGGAATGTTCACCTCCATCTTGGAGCGCACCGCGCAGCTGCGTCCACGGCCAGACTCACTATCTGCCCACGCCCTTCTGTCCTGGAGTCTCGAATCGGTCCTTCTTCATCCAGCATGCCGTGCACGTTGTAGGACAGGGACTTGGCTTGCTGCGTCGTCGCGGGAGATACCGACGCCAGGGCGTTTGTGCTAAAGAAGAAGAATTCCGCTCCCTCCAGCTTGCCGGGCTACCGTGGCACCTCGATCCTCGTGCCCGCCTCGTAGTCGAACAACTTGTCGGGTTTGCCGATTGCATCCTTGACCACGAACTTCGCCAAGCAACTAGCCACGCGCTTCACCACGCCGCAACACGCTTCACCACGCACTTCGCCAACTCTCCCCGCTAATTCAGCGGCTCGAACGAAACTACCAGCGGAGGCTTGATGTCCAAGTGCATCAAAATGTCCTGCCCGCCACCTTCACGGCCGGCTCCGCGGTAGTTTGCCGGCAACCCCGTGGTGATCGGGTGTCTGATGCTAAAACGACAGCCACACAGAGTTAGCTTCCTTCAAGCCGGCCAGCCGCCACTGCGCCACCACCTTGCTCACCTTCGTCTCCTACGCCAGCGTCACTCACGGCTCATCCCGCTCCGATCGTGCTCCGCACAGCCGCAATGCGCTGCACACAAGGGCCTTGCCAGTTCGTGACAATGGGTTTGTGACAATGCTGCACACTTTCGGCAAGTCTTCAACACTCGCATATACTTCACTTCCCACATAAGCTTGAGCAACGCCCTGTATAATGTACCATGGGGCCGCCACGACACCGCAAACACGTGTCTTCCTGCGCTGAAGCACAAAATCAACCAATACTTCTGCGCGGACGCGTTTTCCAACGACGAATTCTTGGGGCACGATTTGGACGTCTCCATTGAACCGTGCACAGACACTTGCAAGCACAGGAGCAATAAAGTGGAGTCGTGTTGCGTCTTTACCAGTAATGACATCCCCAAAAGACTTGTCCAAAAGAGGGAAGTATCCAAACAGTGTAGCACGTTTTTCGTCAGGTATAGGTTCGGGTGTCAGTTCATACTTTACCACTCACATGGTTTTCTCGATCTCTCTAAATGACACGTCAGAAAGGTCTGTGGCGTCGGCAGACGTTGCGGCTTTCTTCGTCTCTGCAAGGAGTTCATCCAACTCGTCCCATTGTCTTTTACGCGGATGTGGTGTAATTACAGCGTCCAGCGCCTCCAGGTCCAACACCACCAGCATGTGGATTTGGCCAGATGATGGCGAATCCGTACCATCCAACGCCTTCTGAAGGCTAGCATCCCCCTGTAGTTATTTTCCTTCTCCCACCAGCGCCCTGGTTTCATCGGTAACGTTCCCCTTCTGGATGTTCTTTCCAACTTAACTGTCGTACGACAACCTCGCGCTGTCTGCCGTCTTCGCCAAGAAGTGCTGCATCTGGTCAGCTTTAAACGTGATCGTGAGCGGCTTCTTTTCCTTGATACGGTCCTTCACTTGGCCTACCAATTTATTCCTTTCGATTTCAACAATGACAAGGCTTCCATTTCCAACGATACAACAGAATAGAGTTAGTTCAACCATCGTTCCCCTAGGCGGCAGATTCAGGAATTACCTTAGCATGAAACGTACTGTACGTGTATGGTGCCATTATGGTGAATTGAACAGTAACTGGAATACATGTTGTCGACCATCAGCAGCACGCGAAATACCCAACATGATAGTTGAATCAAACTGGCCCTTGCGGTGGGGAGAGGAGGAGGGGAATGTGGTCTTGGGGCTGGCGGGGAGATTGCGAGGTGCTGGTCTCCCCGACCAAACTACCCTCAGCCAAACACGTGGCCAAGGGAGACCAGAATAATCTCATATATTCTCTGAAGTGATGTACCACAACGATGGTACACAGGCAATCTGATACACTCACCCCCCCCTACAACAGCATGGGCTTCCATATCGAATCTTGGCGTCCTTGGCCTTGTCGACTTGGCGTCCTTGCACTTTGTCTTCCCTGTTCTCTTGCGGCACCTCGAGCTACAGCTCCGTACTCACCCCATCTTCTCCCTTGCACTCTTGCGCCGTCCTGCCGACCTTCTTCGCTAGCTCGAGTGTCTGCTCTATGTCCTGTCGACCTTCTCAACCGACTCGACGGCTTGCGCTTCGTCCTACATCTCGAATCGTGCGCATAGAATTCGCTCATCGAATTGCCGTGGTACGGACTCCTCGAGATGCTGTGCGCGCGGGTGGTGGCCTGACGCCTCGCCAAGTTCAGCTCCGTCTTCAGCACGCTCGCCGTTAAGCTGCCCAAGCTGCTGCCCAAGCCGCTGAGCGTCATTATTCCGTCTGGACCATCGTCCATCGTCGGGGCGAACTCGGTTCCTACGAATACAGGGTTGTGTGGGCGGGCTATACGGGTTCCGCAAGCCGTACCTGGTAGCCCCGCGAGGGGCTGCTCGCCGAGCGTTCCGACTTCAGTGAGGTGATTCGGCTTGTTGATGGCTGGAAGGATTCCGGCGCACGCCCGACGTTCGCCCATTTCTGTCGCGATCGCAATTTCCCGCTGGCCATTAATGCTGATAACCGGGGTCTCTGTGGCTTCGTCACGCTGGCCGCTGCCGCGTGAAAACTCGGTCTCCTGGAACGGTCCTCCCCTGCTCCGATCGACCTGTTCGTAACTGATGTATACCGACCAAACCATGGGCCGGCCGAGACGGTCTGGCCAACGTTTTTGTGCTTCATCAAATGGTCAAACCGCCGATGTGAGCGCCTGGGTAATCCGCAGCTAAACGAGGCCATCCTTCGTCGTAACCTCCACACCGACAGCATAACCGACCCAAACACAACAGCCCACGTTCTGGCGATGGGCTTACCTCGGGGTGTACATCTGTGCCGGGTACCATCCGCACCCTGTGCGCTTGGGGCACTGCTTCCTTCTGGAGGTCACGGCTGATGGTACTTTGCGTCCGATTCTGATGCCTATAGCGGGGCTATGCGAGAGTCCGGCTTGTCGTGGCTGGTTGGGCTCCTCTTCGTCCGCCGCGTGGAGATTCGCGAATGATGTAGGGTTCTTGCGACGAGTGGTATTTGCATAATTACAATATAGCTGCCAGTGTTGCACTTAATTCTTGTATACCTTCGACATGATGTGTACATACCCTGTTTCAACCCTGATGTAGCGCGTACTGGCCTTAATGTAATCCACACTACTTGACCGCGTTTGACTTGGGCGTCTTGTGGAGTGTTAGCCTTGGGTCTTGAGCTGCCGTCGTGTCCGTCGAGATACGCTGTCGTCCTTGAGCTGGCTCCGCCGGCTTTTCGTGGATCTCCTGGGCGGCTTGGCCTCGAACTCTTGAATCAAGCCCGTAATCCTACACTTCCTCCGTTTGCTGATGACTGCCTCCACGATCTGCCCAACCTTGCCGTCATGTAGGATCACCTCTTGCGGTCTCGAAAGTCGCGTTGGAGACTCGCGTGGCTTCACCAATCCGGTGTTGAAGGCTGGATGCAGCTTGAGTCCAGTTGGCAAGTTGATCTCGTACACATGCTTGTGTACCGTATGCACAATGGAATACGGACCGATCCACTTTGGTCCGAGCTTGCGTGAGTTGGGAAAACCGGTGTGCACCGTGTCCAAGTTCTTCGTACTCAGGTACACTTGATCGCAGACCTTGAACGCTTGCTCCGTTCGACCGCAGTCGTACACGCCTGCCATGCGCGCTTGAGTATCCTCCGAGGAATCTTGGCACTGGCGTAAGACGGCTTCTTGGTGTTCCATGAATTTGACACCTTGCCGCTGGCCTCCACGTAATCCACGTCAACTTGTTTCCGAAACTGCTGCGAGCTGGCTGTGCGGGATGTCGCCGATGTCTGCCTCGAAAGGTGACATCTTGGTGCCTGTGTTGACAGCAGAGGTGGTCGCAAACTCAGCATTCGCTAGGTGGATGTCCCGGTCGTCTTGACGCGGTGATACGAAACAACGCAGATACTCCTCGAGCGTCCGGTTTGTGCGCTCGGTCTGGCTGTCACCTTGAGCTCGATACGCCACAGTCATCTTGAACTTCGTCCCGACGTTCTCGAAGGCTTGGCTCCAACATCCAGAAACGAACTTGGTGTCCCCGTCTGATACGGTATCTTGTGGCATATCATGCAGCTTCCAGACGGTGCCAATGAACAGCGTCGCGACCGTTTGAGCGGATACCTTCTTCGTCGTTGCGATTAAGTGTGCATGCTTCGTCAGCCGATCGACAACAACCCAGATCGAATTGTGTCCACGCTTGGTCTCCGGTAGGTCCGTGATGAAGTTCATCGACATAGATCGCCATCGTTCATCCGGAATCTGCAGCGGATCCATCAGTCCGGGCGTTTTCGTCAGTCGCGGCTTGTTTCATCGGCAGTCCTCGCTGTCGGCGATGTACTTCTTGATCGTACGCACCATGCGCGGCCAATATTAGTCAACACGAAGGTTCAGGTATGTGCGATCCGCACCAGGATGTCCGCCGTAGTTGGAGTCGTGCACTTCAGCGATGATACGATGCTTGAGCCTTGGACCAGGTCAGGTCCTTCTCCTCGAAGTACGACTTGTACTGCTTCTCAGATACACATCGAGATGTTGGCGTTGTACCGCGCTTCTTTATCGCACGTCGAATCTCACGGATAACCTCGTCCTTAGCGTAACCAGCTATGATAGCTTTGATCAGATCACTGGTGGGCTTGATCTCCGCGATGCGTAACTGGTAGCTGGTCTCGTTGAAGCTGGGAACGAGCAAGTCGTGAAACGCCTTCGTCTCTGGCTTGAGATCAGGTCGTCGGCTCAGAGCGTGGGCGATACCATTCTGAGCTCAGGGTAGATACGCTTGGACTGATTGGTAGTCAGCAAGAATACCATACTGTTGAGCAAGACGTCGGTTTGCATTTTCTACTGGAAGCCTCCTTCGAGAGACTTGTCGTCCGTCTTAGTCATCACAGATCGATCCAAGCAGTAGATCTGGAACGCGGCCAATGCGTTGACAATCGCGAGCAACTCCTGCGGCTGGGTCGGATACTTGAGCTCGGCTGACTACATCTTCAGACTCGTATATGCGATCGGGCGCTCAATTCCATCGACGACTTGAAAGAGCACACCACCGACAACAAAATGACTTGCGTCTGTCCGCAGATGCATCTGCTGCGTAAAGTCAGGCAAGTGCAGCTCTGGCGCATCCGCCAGCCGACGCTTTGACGCCTTGAAGTTCTTTAGTTGCACCGCGTTCAGCGTAATCTTCGAGTTTCGCTGGTTCTTCGTTTCTAACAGCGTAAACAGCTGCGTGGTCAACTCCGCGTACTGCTCGCAAAACCGTTGCACATATCCAGTCAAACCGAGAAAACTGTGAAGCTGCTCTTGTGTCCGCGTGACAGGCCAGTCTCGAATAGTCTGTATTTTATTTAAGTCGATACGAACGCCGTTCAGATCCAATGTTACCCGGTTCATCGTTACGCCTGAGGTCACGTTCAATCCCCTTGATTGTGTCGTTCGTCAGCACAAACATGAAATCGTGTTCGGGCTGGTCCTTCGCAGGTAACCGTAGAAACCTCCGTACCTTCATCTTCGTGATGTACTTCGTCTCGACCCCTTCCTAGTCAACCACTCCCAAAGTAAACACTGCCTCTGCCATGGCATCTTTCTTCTCTCTTCGAGAGAGAGTCTCCACGTCCTCAGCTGGTTTTCAACGACATCGGCTTCGCCCTCCAACCATTTTTCTGGCACGGCTGCTCGATAGGATTTACGGCTTATAGCCGAAGAGCTTTCGCTGTCCACAGCATCATGAAGCCCATAGCCATCCGCCTGACTGCACTTCCCACGGGAGCCGAAGTTGCCGTCGTTGAGGCTCCATCTGAGACGTCCTTCTTGAAGCATCGACGTTTCCGGTCGATATCAGGTTGTACATCCACGATGTGCGGCATCCCGAGAACACAGTCGAACTCATCAGGAAAGCGAACACAACGGCGACACCACGGCAGTTAGGAGCGCCATCGAGGCGAATGGTAATCTTCACCAATTCCAGAACGGCTTCGCCAATGCTGTTGGCTCCCAGTTTCACCTAGACCGTTCTGTTCGTGTACACACGCGTTTTCAGTCTATTCTTCTTGACGAAGTCACGTGACACGTACACATTCGTGGCACCACAGTCCAACAGGAACTTGGCGCCGAACTTGTTCTCACACTGCACCATGTCTCCATCCACAGAAAACAATGGCGCACGGTTACAGACGAGAGGTCTTCGCAGAGCAGATTCAACGGAGCTTCGTTTACGGTTAAATCTTTTTCGCTAGCACTCGCCACGTCAGGTCACTCTTCTACAGGCGTGGCTGGTCGTTTCCCTGCTCGTTCATCAGCTTGTTGCAGTCGCGCTTGAAGTGACCATGCTTCTTGCAGTGAAAACATACAGATCCCTCCTTGGTCTGCTCCGCGGGCGTGTAGTGACCAGGCTGGTACGAGCGCTTGCTGAACGGCTTGTTGTCGTCGTACTGGTTCGACCGAGGTGGTCCACGGGTTGCTCACGCTCCGGCTTCTCGCGAACAGGCTTGCGTTCGCCACCGAAGTGGAACATCTCGTACATTGTGGCTTGGTCCATCCCCTCGCTCAGCGTCGTCGAGTTACGCAGATTGACTTAGGCTTGCGTCGCACGCTTGAGACCATCACAGTAGTAGCTGACTTAATTGACTTCGCCCATGTTCTCGACGAGTACTTCCCGCTGTACCCTTCGATGGAACCGACGTGGCGGAGTTGACGAAGCTTCTGCCGCTGCACCGCTTGGTAGTTGGGGGCTTCGAAGTGCGCGAGGGCGTCGGGGGTGAATTGACCCACGTCTGCTCCTCCGCAGGCGTTCTCGAAGCCCAAAACAGAAACCATCCCTACGCAGGCTCCTCCATACTTGCGCGTCGTAGAGGCCATGGTCGTCGTGTCTTGACCAACAAGTGCTACCAGTGAATCAAACTGACCCTTGTGGTGGGGGGAGGAGGAGGGGGAGGCGGTCTTGGGGCTGGCGGGGAGATTGCGAAGTGCTGGTCTCCCCAACCACACTGCCCTCAGCCAAACACGTGGCCAAGGGACCCCTGGATTACCTCATATACTCTAAAGCGATGTACCACAACGATGATACACATATTATCTGATAAAATACTACTACCCAGCATTGCAACAAAAGTAGCGAAAATGTGTTCTCTGAAATTTCTTTCAGAGTCTACCAGTGATACGACTCTCCGCTCAAAATGCATGTTCATCGAAAATCAGAAAATGCACTAAGCTTGCCCTTGCTTGAAAACTACCTCGAAAATCTAATAAACCTTCAGCACGTAGCAAAATCTAACGTAAAATTTAGGATTTGGTACGAATCCTCTCATAGCGCAACCTCAAGTCGTAGATTGTAGAGATCTCAACACTAACTCTAACAAAGATCACTCCCATCACTTATAAATACCAATAACTGATCACATATTAAATGTCGCTTGTGGTTCACTGCTTAGCTTTGGCTCAACTTTCAGACAATATCTCTCGGGAAACCACGAAAATTGGTATATGTAAAGCACACAACCAGACCAGAATTAAGGCCTGCAGGGTTCTCCGAAAACCAAACCATCGGGGGTTCGCCTCAGGTAGTGCCTCGCAGCACTCATGACGACAGTCGACGTACCGTGATATGGCGCGTTGGAAGCCATAACTCAATTCTTTATACTGAGTTTGACTCCAAATCCATCATTTCCTTAAGCACCACCTCCTGGCTGTGACCAGTCTGCGTCTACTGGAAGACGGAAAGGCTGCAAAGGACGGCTCGGTGCTGCGTTTAGATCTGGCAGCAGAGGAAGACCAAGCTTACGCATCCTCGCACTGGCTGCCACGTCGGACGGCAAGTTTCTGGCCAGTGGTGGTCGAGACAAACTCGTGCGTGTGTGGGACGTGGAGATGGGAGAACTGCAGGAAAGCCTTCCGGCTCCGCTCGCACTGGCTGTTCTCGGGATTCTTTGACCGCTCCAGGTGTATTCTACGGCAACTCAGGCTCCATGGACCGTGTCAAGATGGTCACGGACAAGTACTATCTTACAGGAAGGGGCGGAACGAGGGCCAAAATGGGGGGACCTGTCCCCCACCATTTTTGGTCAAGTGGTTTCAAAAAATTGTAGTTTCTGTTCATTGCCCTTTATCGTACGTGGTTGTCGCGATGTCAGCTAAACGAACACAGCCATCTATCACCAACTACTTCGCTAAGAAGCCTCGCGTTCCTCCCGACAACGCCGCCGCGGTAAGTGAACGTGCGGCACCGGTACCGCTACCAATTTTGCTGAGGAGTAAACACGCAACAGCGGCCTTCGTATGGTGTTCGAAGAATGGTGTTCCTGAGAATGCTGCCGATTGCACTGTCGCAGACTTTGGCAAGCGCGACCCCGCTCAACGACCACCTAATTTGTTTATCATAAAGCAACTTATTGATAATCCATCACTATTACGTGACGTGATTCAGAGTTATGCTAGCATGGGGCCCTAGCAACCACGTGAAACCGCATTCCAAGCACGTGTCGTTGGCGGCAGTATAAGATCGTTTCGGGCGGATTGGTATAAATAGTATGCATCGATAGAATATTCAACGACAACAGATTCAGCATACGGCTTGTGCTGCTATATTAGTAGAGATGTGCTGATGATGGAAAAGAGCTCACTGTGTTCGCACAGCCTGGGGTTGGCTATCGAAACTGGAAGAAAGCCATCACTAAATATGGTTTTCGAAAACATGTGGGGCAAAGCGGATGGAAGCACCATTCTGCTGCACTTGAATTTGCTAATCGCAGAACCACAGAGCGTGACATATCGATTGCTCTTCAACGACAAATCAACAGTGAGCGACGGCAGAACAGGTCCCGACTAACTTTTATCCTAGATATCTGTCTTCTATTGGCAAAACAAGAGATTGCATTTTAGGCAATGACGAAAAGGTAAGGGTCTACATCTAAAACTGGGTCTATCAGCGTTCACTTTCGAAACTAACTTCTGGTTGTTCCTATATGTAGGATACTTCAGCAAATAAAGGGAATTTTCTTGAAATTGTGTACTTCATGGCACAACACGTGGCTGAGTTTGCTCGAGCCATGGCTTCAGCGGGTGAAAATGCGCGGTATACTTCACCACACATAGCACATGAGCTAACTAACTGTTTGGCAGACGCTATTCAGAAACACGTAATATCGCTGGAGCTAGCGGATGGAATTTTTCAGTTCTCGTGGATGAGGCGAGCTGCATGGCTAAGAAAGAGCATATAGCGTACTATGTTCATTGCTTTGCATGTAGACTTAAACTTGCTATTTTTGGAGTTGCGATGAACGTAGTTTCAGTGGCAGATTGTTTCGACACTGTTCAAGGAATGCATACTACCGTTAGTGCGTCCTGCAAACGAAAGGACCAACTTCTCGATGACGCTGCAGATGATTTAGCAAATTTGCGGGAGCTGCATGAAGTTAAAACTGGAAAATGATTAAATCCATCACTTGTCACCTAAAGCCTCAGTAAACTCGTTGAAACTGCCGTATTCGAGCTCTGAGGACAGTAAAAATGCTGTAGAATCCAATTACCTCAGTTTTAGATCGTGTTTCGTCCGGAACCAATCCCACAAAGCGAGCAGAGGCATCTGGAATTCTCGCCAAAATGTGGACTTTCAATTTTATTTTTCATGTCGAGGTTCTCGCAGCAGTTCTTTCGAAGACCAACAAGCTGTCTCAGTTTTTACAAAAAGAAGACGTGGATGTTGTGTCAGCTGTGAATTTGATAAAGCAAATAACCTGTAACTTTGTCTCGATGTGAGACAACAACTGTACTCAGCCCGACCCTGCCAGTTTTGAATCGATCTGGAGATCCTCAGTTCTTTTTTGTGAGCAAATACAAGAGGAAGTCCCTGTAGCTCAAAAAAAAATCGGACTCGTGGGCTAGATGCGGCGCTAGAAGTTGAGGTCGCGGACGGGCTAGCGTACCCGGCGCCGATTCATCTAGGGGCACCATTAATCCTACGCAAGAGAAACATTACCGCGACGATGTTTATTTGTCTCTCGTGAACGATATTATTTCCGAGTTAAACTCGCGGTTTAGTGGAGATGTGTTGAATCTCATGGATTAAGCGGGTCGTTAAGTCCTAGATTTAATTTTAACCCTTTCGCGAAGCAAAGGGATAAACCATAGTATACAAATTTAAGTCAAACCAAGCTAAAAGGTCGTATTTTTCGCCATTTTAGCAGTGCAATATAGCCAGTACTCGAGCCCAATCGTGCAGGATGCACTGTATGATGATCCGCGATACATTAAAAGACCGCAAAATACACCCTTGTAGATCTTGTTTTGATTGGCTAAAATTATCAATTTTGCTGTTGAACAAACGTAGGGATCTCTGATTGGATAGAAATAAAATGACACGGAGTACCATGCAATACTTTACGGCCATTTACGGTGTAATATAAAGTAAATTACGTGTCGACGCTCTTTTCTGAACGATGGCGAGGCGGCTAACTCCCATAGCTGGACTCCGGCGCTGCTGGAGTAGCCGCCCGGGCATGAGTGAGTCTCTTGACTACGATGAAGTACGCGGTCAGCAGGTTGTCAAAGCTCAGGTGGAGTCTGCACGAGAATGTGGCACTTTGTTTATTGTGTACCTCCTGCCGCGATGTCGATGGGCACGTATTACTCTGTATCGATCTGTGTGGATGCGGAGCAGACGGCATCGTAGTTCGTCAGATGCTTGAGCTTGTGGTGAGCTCAGAATAGCTGTGTTTGGTTTGGGTTGGCTTGAAGCTGGGACGTTGCCACATCGAGCGTGTTTCTTCTTGGCCCGATCAATGTTTACACTACATGTATTTGAAAAACAACAAGTACAGTAGTCGAATTGGTTCGTGGGGGGTTACCTGGCACATTTATGCACGATATTGAACCGTTTATAAAGATGAATGTGTAAGGTGTCCTTGCTGCGGATCGTGCTAACTACTAATGCCTTGATGTGCACCATGTACTTCACAGTGAGACATCAGTGCACAATCGTATGCATCCATCGTCAATTTTATATGAAATGAGATACTAACTATATGTCTAGCGTTACCGCCAAATTTGGGCGCTCAAATTGACATTGACCCCATACTGCATATATGAATATCCTCTATATTAGAATTGCATAAATTGTATCGACTGGCACATTCACTATTATCACTAACGTTTATAAAATCACGAGCGCACGACGCGTTTCAACCCCCCCCCCCATTATTTCACTTCATGTTTTGAAAATGACCGAACTCGGGAAGAAACGGAAGGACGGCGCTCAGCATGGTGACCCGAGCATGCGCCGCCGTCTCACGCGATCCACCGTCGCCCGTCCTGTTGCGGATACAGCGAGCAATCTTGGAGGGACAGCGATATTCAAGGAAGTATGGGGAAAGCTTCTCAAGGCTGGATGGACAGCAAAGCGACCCCGCGGTCGCAGCTTAGATCCGCGCTATGTTTACGTTCTAGCGGGAGGGCGCCATAATGGGCAAGAGGGAATTAATTTTCTGCTTGGAGAGGAGGCGGTGTCGCGGCACATCTACCCTGACGAAGCCAGCAACGTCGAGCCCAGCGCAGCAAGTATGGGAGGTGCGTGCGAGTATTATGAAGATGATTGAGCTGTACGTGTACCTAAGGTGTTGTTGGTTTTAATATTGCTGTTGTCACATTGGTTGGGGGGGGGGTCAACGATATTGCCGCTGGTATTGACGCTGGAGCTGACGAGTGTGCGCACGTCCGTTCGGTAGGCAATGCCGGACATGTTGGGCAAGTTGCGCGTGGCGTCGATGTCGCCAGCCCAGCACGTGTAGGCGGTGCGTGCGAGTGCTATGAACCTGATGGAGCAGTACACGTACCTCACCGTGTTATATGTGTTGACATTGCTCTTGTTGCATTTTGTAGGCGAGGCGTCCAACGGTGTAACTACTGCTGTTGACGTTGGAGCTGGCGGTGGTGCGCACGTCCGTTCGGTAGGCAATGCTGGATGGGTTGGGCAAGATGCGCGCGGCGTCGATGTCGCCAGCCCAGCAAGTGTAGGCGGTGCGCGCGAGTGTGGTGAACCTGGTCGGGTCGTACGTGTATCTAACCGTGTTATTTGGTTTGATGCTGCATATCTAGTCTGGCCAATCAATGGTGTAGCTGCTAGTGTTGGCAGCGGTGCGCCAGTCCGTTCAGGGGGTAACGCTGGACGCGGTGGACGAGGTTCTTGTGGCGTTTCTGGATGCAAGATTTTCTGTGGATCCTGATGGAAGAGGATCCGGCAGTCCACCAAGGCTGATCTTGAACTACGGTGTCGTAATTAGGACCCTTATTAGGGGTAGTGCCTAAATGGGACTAGTAAGGCGGGATCCAGGCCAAAGATGGCTTGATCTTGAAGCAGGTGGCTGGGAGGCAAAGTTAGAGTTTAGAGTCAGCCTTTAGGATCACCTTTTAGGTTGGGACCGTAGCGTATAGGTACTATCTAATTCAGAACCGAATTTGCCTGGTAGAGCATAAGTGTCCATTTGTATTGGGATATAGTATTGGTCCATACATTAATAAAGACATTGTACCAGAGCTCAAGTGGCAGTTTATTAGATTAGCTTGGCTAGTGACTGTCCTTCGGCCCTCAACCCCCTCGAAGATCCCGCTATAGGAAGCGGTCAAGCAACGTAAAGGAATACATACCCCCCAACAAGGCAACTACTCCGGATCCGATACACTACATCGGACCCACAAGATCTACGACCAAGAAGTCCAAGATCTACCTACCCGGACCTGAGTGCAGGAATACCCACGCAGGCTCCGCCTCCCCAAGTCCTCGCCAAGGACATTCAAGTTCTCACATCTACTGCACATCTCGTGTCATCGAGAGAAGCGAATCCGCCCGCCGACGGGTACACAAGGTGAACAAGTCAGCGAACCCTACGGTTATCCGAGTACCCCCTCCGTTAGTCGGCGTCTGGGCGAAGTGTGTTGAGTTCGGGATCACTGATAAATCCAGTCAATCCACTCTACCACAATGGTTCGCGTGCCTGGATCGTTTGGTGACACCGGATATCACCGTGTGTCCCTCGAAGAAGCGCATGAACCGTGAGAACAAGCGCCGACGGAAGTCGGATCACCGACGGCGTCGCTGAACGCGAGATCCACGAAGTGGCAGAGTCCTGGGAGGAGCTCTGTCGATGGACGAGAGGAAGATCTAGCAACGGATCTGGAAGAGAAACCTCGCTATCCTCTGCAGGTCTCTTCGGAGACCCCCGCAGATCGTAACGCGAGTTGTGGTCCGCCGGAAGAGGGCTCGATGGCGAAAGCCAAAGGACCTTCATCCACCGCCATCCCGCCGGCTTAAGGTGCTGTGTCGAAGAAGAAGACGAAGGTCATGCGGAAGAAGCTCAAGGCACCTGACTGTGATGGCGAAGATCGTGGTGTGTCGAAGTCTGCCTGGGCACAGTCCAAGCTTGAGACTGCGTACCGACGTCTGGAGGTGCAGGACGTCTTGCGAGAAGATCCTGGGATGAAGATAATGCAGCCGAAGCTGATCAGGGCTCTCGCTGGGCCCGTACAAGCGCCATTGACGACGACTAACAAGTTGGACGCCGTCACGGACTTGCTGCGGCTCATGGAGGAGGCTGGCCTTGCGGCTGGGGCGTTCGACGCCGACGACCTCTTCAAGTTGGACGTGGACGTGATTCGGATTTTCGCCGCATCACTCTTCGATCGACTGAAGCCACTGGTCGGTAAGCAACAGTCCGTCTATAAGCCGAAAGCCCAGTCCGAGCAGATCCAGTCTCCGAAGAATCAGACAGGATCATCCCAAAACGCGTCGGCGACGTCGGAAGCAGGATCCGACAGCTCGGTCGAGCCACGACGCATGGCGCTCGGACCTTCAGGAGTGCGAGGCCACAAGCTCGCTCGACGGTCGCCCTCGACAGATCGGCGCCCGCGACGACCATGACGTCCTCTGCGCCGCTGTCTACGGCTGCGATGGATCTGTCACACGAGTCGACCAGCCGCCTGGGGTCGTACTTCCAGGCTGCCATGAACCGTTTTCTGCAAGAGCAGCGAGTGGTTGCTACTCCGCGAGCAGCGATGACGCCTGTGAATCCTGGAGCGCAAGACGTGGAGCTGGAGTCGGTAGAGTCGCAAGACCACCTGTCTGAACATTGGGAGTACGCCCCAGACGACCTGGACGAAGCGATCACCCGGTGCACAGTTGCGATGACATCAGCGATGCTGGCTGCAACAGTTTCGACTGGAGCTGCGCTGATCCAACGCGTCAGGCTCTCAGCCATATCGGACTTGGAGTTTTCTGGAAAGGACAACGATGAAGAGCGTGCACGAATGTGGATTAGCAAAGTCAAGTCTGCATTCACAATAGACCAAGCCTCAGACGAAGAAAAGTGTCTTACCTTCGCCGACCTGCTCACTGGACTTGCCAGGAACTGGTTTCGACAGTTGGGTCGGTCGACGCGAGCGAAGTGGAGCGATCTGCTTCAGAGCTTAGACTCGCAGCACTGCGGGCAAGGCGTCTCAGTAGCGTGTCAGTATTACCACGCGCGCAAGCGCTCGGACGAGACACCACTGGAGTACCCCCACCGTCTCAATGTGGCCGAGATGAGAGCCCGAGTGAAGATCAAGGATGGGAACGCTAAGTCCCGTCGCGAGCACGTGCAGCACTTCGTTGGGACCCTGGGCGATCAAGACCTGGCGGATCAGCTGACATTGCTGCGACTTGCCGATGCGGTCGAGCTGGAAGACGTGCTGCGCGCACGTGAACGCGCAAAGTCCCGCCAGAAGAAGTCGATTGGATCCAACAAGTACCGCGCGAAGGCTCCCGTCCCTTCCAAGCCGAGTGACCCCACCCGCGCGGTGCGAGCAATGCAGATCCCTGCCTCGGACCCGGAGTTTGACTCTGATTCGGACGGATCTGGGAGCGAAGGAGAACTTCGCCGCGCGTACGTCGCGGCTGCGAGTGACCAAGCTCAAGCGGCTGCTGCGACTGCTTCGGACCCATCCCAAGTTTTGGGACAGGAGGTGCCAAGACAACACCACACGGATCAAGCCTCTCAAGGCCACGAGCTTCGGTTCAAGAACAACGGTCAACGCTGTGCACACTGTGGATCTCGCAAGCACTCAGACCTTGGGTGCTGGAAGCGCTTGATCTGCCAGAAGTGTGGCAAGAAGGTCCACCCATCGGATCAATGTTTCTTCGTGTGTCGCGGCCGTGGAGAACTTCATGACCATGGCAAGTGTCAGATGAAGGAGTTCTACAATCTGATCCGCCAGTGGTTTGATCCAAGCAAGCATCCTGGGCTCTTACCTGAATCAGCGGAGAAGATGTTAAACTAGGACGCTCGCCGGTTTTGAATCCGGTACGAGACGAGCGCTTTACGTCATGCATATATGCGTTTGTGGCAAGACGATCGGAAGATCCAGTTAGCGACAAGCAAGCCGGTCTATTCGGTAATACACGTGATCTACATGGCAAACGTACAGCTATGATTGCGAGTCTTCGCCCTGCAGATGTGTACCAGCGGTCTGATGTCTCTATGGTCTTGGATCTTATGCCCGGGGAGTCACGCGGGTACTGGAAGTACCACGTGGCCGGCAAACACTTCAAGCAGGCGAAGGCCAACAGCAAGATCAACAACACCAAGACTGTGGTGCTCATTACCTCAGGATCCGAGGTGTCCATTATCGACGCCACCTGTGCTCGTAAGGTAGGATGCTATATCGACACAAGTCAGAGTCAAAGATGCCTCGGTATTGGTGAGAAGCTGTATATCGCAACAGGCAAGACACGGATCAAGCTCACCCTGACTGGATCATTGGTGTACTTCTACGACGTGTGGGTCGGTGACGATCTGCCGCCCGATTACCAAGTCATACTCGCCATGGACTTCATGGTCCCGGCCGGGTTCCGGCTGGACCTCGGCGACGGATCCACGCGCCGGCCCGACGAGATCAGGTTCCAGCTGCACGGACGACGCCAGCTATTTAGCGACCGCGCCCGTCCTTTGCTGCTCAACCAACGTACGGATATCGCCGCTGGTGAGTCCTTCGAGCTCCCGCTACGACTGCACATGTCCGATCACTAGAAGCTGTGGTTAACAAGAGGGAAGCAAAGGGTACCAACTCTAGTACAAGGTCCTGGCAGGATCAAGTTCCTGCAATACACCAACATCGGCGACACGAAGGTGATCCTGCAGCGAGACGAGCGAATCGGCATGTGGCTGACAGGAGATCACATTCCCCGCCAACCTGGCTACGTCTCCATCGGTTCGCGGCCCTACGCGGAGTGGCAGAACCTCGCGCTGAGCGGAACCACTGAGGCGACGCCCCCGGCTCCACCGCCAGAACCGTGGATATTGAAGCCTGCAGGCGATCAGCCGGAGTACGAACTGTCGAAGACGATCCTCAAAAGATCGAAGGAGGCCGAGCGGGAGAAGAGGTCTGCGAAGATGGACATGGTTCAAGACACGACGCAGGTCGAGGTGATGAGACCAGTCGTGGATCCAGCGAGATCAGTGCAGAACTCAAGTGAATTCGTCGAAGATTCTCCTGGATGTCCCATCTATGCACATAGCCAGGACGGATTGGTGGGCAGATCGCAAGTCGTGCGGCATGTGTGCGGAAAGTCGTCTGACATATCGATCAGTGCGGCTGTCACGAAAGGCCCCGGGATGGAAGAAGCAGAAAATTCGGTCGGATCTGATGAATGATGTAGTGCTGAGCGAGAGGAACACGATGCGCCGCCGCACGCGTCGATCCGAGCCCTGGACGCCAAGATATTATCAGTAGCGACCACGCGTGTCTCGGTGCGTGACAGCGATGACGGGGCGTGCGATTGTCCCGACTCTGTATATAGCCCGGACAGTATCGTCGAAGGGTCACCTGATATTTGCGACAGGATCGACACACTTGCCGACCACTTCGGACTGTCAATCGGCGCCGACGTCGCGGCAGACCTCGGCGAGCCAAGGTCTGCTGATCCACGCGGACCTGGTGAATCTGTCGGTGCTGAGCGAGAGGATCACGATGCTGTGCGACTCGCCATTGCCCGACCTCTACAGGCCGAAATATGTGGCGCGGAGTTCGCTGCCCAGTCATCGCCTGTGACGTGTGACGCTACAATCATTCCGGCAGAATCAGAAGAAGGGTCGTCTGATTTCGTACCTATTGGGGGACTCAGCTACACACTTCCCGACTCAAAATGCAAAGACATGGAAGTGGCCAAATGCGCGAAGGGCGCTGCAGTTCCTGAGGCCCCAAGGACCGTCCCGGCGTGCGCGAAGGGTGCACCATACCAAGGAGAAGAAGATGGTGCGGTTCACGAGAGTATCGGACGAGCAGAAGCGGAGCAATCGCTGACTGGAGACGTGAACCAGGATGCCATGGCCATAGCGCGTGGGGCGCTGGACTCTACGACGAATCCCCGGTCGTGCCTGCGACGGATCTGCCAAGGTCTCTCGAAGCTCCTGCTGCAGACCTTGCTGTTGGAAGTGGTGTGGAAGTGCGAGAGCCGTGGTGGAGGAAAAGTTGGGATCCACCGTGGTGCCCCATTCAAATGCAGTATTGGATCCAGTACCCAAGACGTGCGAGGCACCAGAAGGAAGCGGGGACCAGGATCCAGACGATGAAGTATGCTACCACGAAGGAGGGGCGCTGTACGACGACGACCTTGACGTAGAGTGGGCCGTGTTGCCCGAAGTGGTGTCCGCGACGGCTGAGGTCAGGATCGAGGACCTGCACGTGGGAGATCCAAACGTGAACTCGTCAGAGGAGATCCAACAGCTGATCAAGGTGATCTGGGACAAGAAGCACTGGTTGATCGGGAAGGGCAACGCCCTGCCCTGCCTCTGTGGGCTTAGTGTGCGACATTGACGCAAAGCCGGTCGCCCAGCGTGTGCGTACAGTGGCCCCACGATTCGGCGAGAAGCTCTCGGATCTACTCAAGGGTCTACTGCCTGCCATGATCAAAAACATCTCTACGTCACATTGAGCTTCGCCCATTGTCATACTTATCAAGTAAAATGGCATTGACATAAGACTGTGTATTGATTACCGGCTAGCCAACAGGTTGACGCGGCTAATGGTATATCCATGCCTCTGGTAAATGACTTGCTCGAGGATCTAGACGCGATGTTGTGGTACTGTTCGTTGGACATGGCAAGCAGCTTCTGGGTGGTGTCTCTGACGGAGCGCGCCCGTGCGATCTCTGCTTTCACCACTCCGTTTGGTCTCTTTGAGTGGAACCGTATGCCGTTTGGGCTTAAGAACGCCCCTCGGATCTACCAGTGACTACTGGATAACGCACTCTACGGATTTGTGCAGATCCCGCCTGCTGGTGATCATGGGTCTACTGTGGACGGTTTTGAAGCTGGTGAGCCGGAGGATCCAGGCCAACAGCCTATTCTTGGTCGCCGATCCTACATCGACGACATCTTGGTGACTGCTGGATCGTGGTACGACCTATGTGAGCGTGTGAAGGTACTGCTGGAAGCATGCAGCAAGTGGAACTTGTCTATTAGTGTGGCAAAGAGTTTCTGGGGATTACGCGAAGTGGATTACCTTGGACACCGCGTGTCGATCGAAGGCCTGGAAGCACATCCGAAGGATCCCAAGCGCTTGTCGATCTGCCGTTCCCGAAGTCACTGCGTGCGATGAAGTCATTCCTTGGTAGCCTAAACTACTACAGCCGGTTCATCGAGGATATGGCTGTATACGCTGCTGTGCTTTACGAACTGCGTGAAGTGGACTTTGCGGAGATGCGGGACAACAGCGACGTGATGCGTGGCGTGGTAGATGCGACAACTTCAGATCCGGCTGAAGCAACAGCGGAGCGGTCTGATCAGAGTCCCAATGGTGCCGAAAGGAAGTGAGTCCGGGCTGGGGCGGCGTTTGCGGCTCTGAAGACTAAGATGGCGTCCACACCGATCCTTCGACATTTTGATTCGGAGAGGCAGCCCGTGATTATTGTCTATGCGAATGAGTGGGCCATATCCGCGTCCTTAACACAGGAACATGATGGTGTTTACATGCCTGTGATGTTTGCGAGCCGTACTCTTAAGCAGAACGAGTTGAATTACGGCGTGGTGGAGAAGGAAGTGCTAGCGCTACTACGGATGTTGGATCTCGGCTACTCGATGCTGGCTGACAAGACTATCAAGGTGCTGACAAGACACTCGACCTTAGCGTGGTTATTTCGCTCTGCAGGATTGTAGGGGCGATTTGGTCAATGGGCAGCGCTGCTGTCCCCGTGGTCCATGGAGATTACAAAGTGTACCAAGGGTGAGGACGAACTCCTGGGGGCGTTGGCTGCCAGTGTTACACCGAGAGAGAACGTGGATCAGGCTTTGGTCGCTATCGCGCCAAGGAAGGAACCACGCCGCGCCATTAAGATGCCAATCCCTACTGTGCGACTTGATGAAGATCTTCTGGTAGCCAGCTTTGACGGATCTGCGAGCGTCAAGAGGGGCGGAGGTGCCTATAGTGCGATCGTGTGGAAGTTGCCGGAATGGACAGTGGTGGAGGCTGCGTCAGGCTACGCTGAAGTAATGACGGTCAACGAGGCAGAGTACAGTGGTCTGCTGTTATGTTTCGACTTGCTGGAAGATCTTGACAAGGAGCGCCTGGTTATCTGCGGCGATTCAAATCTAGTGATTCGCCAGATGCGTGGAGAGATAGATTATAAAGCGCCAGGCCTGACGCTGTTAAGGCAGAAGGTTTTGCACCGTCTGCGGAGCTGGCCACGTCACGATCTGCTGCATGTCAAGCGCGGCGGTGCAGCGAGAGAGCGGTGTGCTGATAGAGTCCGAGTCGGATCGAGGAGATCTGATGACTCTGAATCGTCTAGACGAAGTGCTTGTCCATGTGGCCGTGGAGAACTTGACGGCGCATGTAGCAGCGGTAGCTACGCGATCTCGTAGCCAACAGGCGCAGAGACCGGAAGTGCTCGAGGAGGGCGTTGTCCGGCGACTACGCGTGGATAGGATCCGCCAAGCCCAGGATGAAGAAAGTTGGATTGCCAATCTGAAGAAGTACCTGCGCGGAGATGTCGGCGATCTTGACAAGAAGGAAGCCGAGGCTTGTCGCACGCTGGCGGTAGAAGATGACCTGGACGACAGTGATCTGCTTTTCTATTGCCCGCCGACGAAGAAGATCGATGCGGAACGCGACGGACTCATGCGTCTAGTGGTGCCTGAGACGATCCAAGCGGATCTATTGCACCACTATCATGTTAGTCTCGAAGGCGGTCATCAGGGCATTGGGCGGACCTATCAGCGGATCAAGAGCCATTTCCACTGGAGATGTATGTTCCGGAGTGTGCAGAGATTTGTGGGTAAATGCGTGGACTGCGAGACGGGCAAAGGACGACCCACGATCCGTGGAGAGTCACCCGGCAACATCCAAGCGACCTATCCTTTTCAAGCGATAGCGATGAATCACATACCCTCGTTACCAAAGTCACACAAAGGAAATACGGAATTGTTGATCTGGGTGGATTTATTCACCAGTTACGTGGTAGCCAAGGCGAGCGCGTCGCGAACAGCGCAAACTATTGCAGAGTCCTGTGAAGAAGTGGTGTTTCGGCGATTCGGTGCCAGCGAGGTGATACGACACGACCGTGAGCCAGGATTCATGGCGGACTTCTTTCGTGCGTTCAATAGGATCCTACGTCAACGACAGACAGCGACGATGGCCTATAGGCCCCAGGCGAATGGTACTGCCGAACGCATGGTGCAGACGCTTACGAGGGCTATCTAGATGTATATGCAGGTCGTCGACCAGCGCGATTAGGACGAGTACGCAGAGCGGCTGACTTTCGCCCTCAATACGGCGGTGGATCGAGTGAGGGTCGACACGCCCTTCTACCTACTTCACGGATGGGATCCTAGAACCACTCTCGAAGCTGCGCTACCAGTCGGGAGCACACGGCGGTGGGATGCAGACCCACGGCGATGGCGATGGCGATACCGGATCCAGAAGTACTATCAGCAAGCCAGAGCGGACGTGAACGATCGCTTACATGAAGCTATCGCTGATCGTGCTGAGAGACACAACGAAGTTGTGGCGCCTCATCAGATCGAGGCGGGATCCAAAGTTTGGCTCTATCTTGATCGGGTGAAGGAAGGTTATGCAAAGAAGCTCGCCCACATGTGGCATGGGCCCTTTCGAGTGGCAGAGATGATGAGCGAGCATGCGCCGCGCCTCGAGACGGCTGGCGCTAACTATCGCGTATCCCGGTGGTGCATGTTTCGAAGTTGAAGCTGGTAAAATCGTTCCCGGATCGACCGATCACTCCTCTGATGGTGGAAGAAGCGGATCGCGTCGACTTTGACGAAGCGTTACTGCCTGAGGACAGCTGGGATCGATTACTGGAAGAAGCCGAATGCGAAGTTGAAGAGATTGTGGACGTGAGGACGGATCGTCGTACGCGCTACGGGCGCACTCTGCGTGAATTCCAAGTTCGCTGGCGAGGGTATGATGAGCTCACTTGGGTTGACGAGATCGATCTGAACTGCGGTACGTTATTGCACGAGTTCTTAGCGGATCGGGCGAAGAGGAACCGCTTTCAGGCGATGCAATCGCACGAGGAAGAGTAGGTAGCGGTGGATCTACATCGACGAGCTGATCGTCGTTGTGGACGAAATGGATGATGGCTCTGCAGGTTGGCTGCAGATCAGATGGGGGAGGTTTACCCACTCAGCGAGTTGGTCGCTGTTGTGGATTGAGTTAGCGAGAAGTGTACAGGATGGCTGTATGCTTATTGATGGAGGTGGTATGTGTGTGAATTGGGCAACGGGCGCTTATTGGATGGAATCCTGAATGCTTGCAAGCGATGTATCGGCAAGTGGAACTAAGGCAGACAAGACTGGTGTACGTGCAGCTCTCGAGCAGCGGAATGATCAGAAGTGACGCTACGGAGATGCAACGGAGGAACAGCGGAGCTGGATTGATTGTGAAACGACATGCATGGCTGAATCTGGACTAAGCTACGACTTGACTAGCTGTATCGCGGATGTCTGCGGGTCAGCAAAGTCGACGGTCCTGCAATGAGTTAGAGTTCGCGATCGGCGACTTGGTTAGCACGCTCAGCAGGAGCGGGCACAAACTTGGGTCGGAGACGCGCGATCTGGAGCGAAGGATGAGTCTCAGGGGCCGTACGGAAGTGATTACGCCAGGGATCGGCACGGTCGCAGTCCGCCATTGCCTCTAGAAGAGTGGCAGGAGGTGCGCGGCCTTCTGCGACAGCTTCGCGAACTGGAAACTACGTAGTGTCTTCACCCGGTCGAGGGAAATGCATGAATCGCGGATCCAGTAAGAGATCCAGATCGCAGCGACCTGTACGACGCATCCTGGTGATTATAAGCTTCAGATAAAGCCGGTAGTGATCACGAGAGTGGGAACTACGGTTCTTGCGGGCCGAATAGAAGGCGGCCATCCACTGATCCTTGCCGCTCTTCTTCTTTGGAATCTGGAATGCGTGGGTGACCTCCCAGAGCGTCTGCAGGTGGACTTCGTCGGTTTCGAACGCGTCAAGGTCCTCCGCTATCGACGTCACGCCTTGATGGCTCGAAGTAGAGTACGTCAAGGGTGCAGGAAGCTGAGGCGCCGATGTTTTCCACGGGTTCTTGTCGTTCAGAGCGAGAATGTTGGCCTTGGTGATCGGTCCGAGGCGGTAAGCAGACGGATCCAGGTAGCTGACACCTTTTCCCACTCTCTCTAGAAACATCCAGTCTGGTACCAAGATCTGTGACTGAGTAATGGCCGCAGTAGTGACGATGCCGAACGAGAGCTGGGTGATCTTCTTGGGATCCCAGGGCGCTATTTCGTCGGCAGTCACAGTACGTGGCTGTTGCAACCCAGGTATGACGGTCTCAGCAGGACCGTAAGGCTGGAAGCCCTCGTCGCCAACGATATCGAGAGGTGCTGGAGGCTGGGGATTTGGATCGGCATCGCTGGTGGCCGGCACGGAACTGTCTGTTGGTGCTTGATCGATGCGAGAAGACGCCGCACTGTGCTCATCATTGCCGGCACCCGGTGTGCGACTGCCTGCGGTGGCCTGGTCGTCATCATTGTCCGAAGGGTCATCCGGACTACCGTTCCCGCGGATCACAATTGGCGCAGCCGCTGAGCCATCACCACTAGACAGCTGGCGCCGTCGAGCGCCCGAACGTGATCTGGCCTGCGCTGCCAACATCTCGTCATCGTCCGAGTCACTCTCCAGATCGTCGTGTCACTGGATCCATCGTGGCTTGACGCGTCCTCCGCGTTTGGCCCATGGTAACTGGCGTCATCTTCACTGGATTGGCCACTGCCCAAGCCAACGTCGAGATCTTCGACTTGATCTGCAACCTGCTCAGAGCCGCCGTCACTGGCCTGATCCTCGTCTTCGTCTGCAACGTTCGCCGCCGCGGGTCTGCTACCGGCGTTCAGCCGTAGGATCCGATCCCGACTGGGCGATTGGATAGCAGCGGCGGGACTCGTCGAAGATTCGAGGCGTGCCGCCTTAGTTGGCCGAGGTGATGACTGACTATGCGACAAATCCGACGAACTTGAGCACGACGAGCTGCGCTTGCGACTGGGGTGTGGGCGCGATTGATCCACTGAAGAGGTGGAACTTGGCGGCAGGGAGGAACGAATGTGACGAGCCACGATGGCAGATCCAGATCATGGTGCGGTGGAAGGCACAACACACGATCTTCTCAGTGCTGTCGACGAGATGGTGGCCAAGCTAGTTAAGGCCAAATGATGCTCCGAGGCGACGGAGTTATGCTCGATCTCAAGCGCGTCGTAGTCTTGGCGGAGGAGCCTGTAGACCCGCTGAATATCGTCAACAAGGTCGCCGTAGTCCGTCCGATCCTGATGGTAACCTCGGAGGAGCTCCACGACTTCATCACGATCACGACGGGCCAGATCACGATCTTGTACAGCACGACTGCGGGCCATGCGAGACTATTCACGCTCCGCGCTGGCACGTCGTGCCTCCGTTGAGGCGGCTTCGTGGAGGCGACGGATCTGCTCTACATCGGCATTTGCCTTGGACATCTGCTCCTGCGCTCGCTTCAGCTTCGCGTCAGAAGTCTTCAACGCCCGCTGCGCCTTGTTGCGTACCTCCAGCGCATCACGAAGATTGTCGGAATACGGGTGAACCTTGTCAGTGAAGACGGCGAGTCGACGCTCTTTCCGTGCGTCATTATGGCGCAAACCTTTAATCCCGTCACGGGCCTCTTCCAGCTCACGCGCTGCCGATGTTTGCTGCGCCGCTGACGCTTGAGCCTGTGTCTGCGATTGAAGTTGAGCCACCTCGTCCTTGAGCTGTTTGATCTTGGCCTTGCTGCAGCGACAACGATCCCCTATCTGGCGGTGCTGCAAGAGAGTCTGGTTCAACCTGTCTCTAGCGTCGTTACGCTGGCTCACGGCGTGTTCCCGAGCGCCATTGGCAATCTTGAGCTGCTCTTCAAGATCGTGCGAATGTTGGAGAAGACGATCTGACTGCTCCCTCGCGTCGATCAGACCTTGTGCAACTTGTGGTGGGAGAGACAGGGATCCACCAGTGCCGACTCCAGCTTGAAGCTGCTGCTCCAACTGCGCAGCGTAAGCCTGGAGCCCCTCAATCATAACGGTCGTAGACTGTTCCAGTACTTCATATTGGACACGGAGGGCGCCGACATCACGTACATCGTCCTGAAGCTGCTCAGATTGTCGCTTGGCCGTCGCAGCCTCTTCCTCAGCACGATCCGCACGAATACGAGCGATATCGTAGCGACGCTGGACGAAAAAAACGAACCGCTGCGCAACATCGAAGCGAGGGACCAACAGGGCATGGAGGTTTTCATTGTGACGACGAGATGCGACAAGATCTTGGACAACTTGCTGATACGCTGCCTGCAACTCCCTGTGACGAGCTTCAAACGTCTGCAGCGATGTCGCAGCTGCTCGCATGGCGTCCAGATCAACCGCGAAGGGCTTTACACCTGCCACAAGATCAGAAGTCACCGCGTCACAATGCGCACAGGGTAGTGGAGGACCCGGAACGAGAGCTTACTCGATGAAAGGAGGCAACAGATCCGAGGACGGCGCGGCCGTGGCGTGTAGCGAAGGACGACGTGAAGAGCCACCACCGGGTGGCATGCGAGGGGAAGACACGTGGCAGCAGGAACCGTCGCCTGGTGGCGCACGAATGGAAGGCGTAGGACTTGGTGATCCGCCGCTCGGTGGCATAGAGCTGGATGGTGTGTAACTCGGAGATCCACCACCGGCGGAGCCGGCGTCGCCTCTAGTGTTCATGGCGAGGTGTTGAGTGACCGATGAAGCATGGTGGCTGCTTGGGAGTCGGAAAGATGAAGAATGCAGCACGCGGTGATGCCGTTGTGCGGCAACGACCACGGGCTGTGGGCGAGTGTGCCGTTACTGGGTGCAAGATTTTCTGTGGATCCTGGTGGAAGAGGATCCGGCAGTCCACCAAGGCTGATCTTGAACTACGGTGTCGTAATTAGGACCCTTATTAGGGGTAGTGCCTAAATGGGACTAGTAAGGCGGGATCCAGGCCAAAGATGGCTTGATCTTGAAGCAGGTGGCTGGGAGGCAAAGTTAGAGTTTAGAGTCAGCCTTTAGGATCACCTTTTAGGTTGGGACCGTAGCGTATAGGTACTATCTAATTCAGAACCGAATTTGCCTGGTAGAGCATAAGTGTCCATTTGTATTGGGATATAGTATTGGTCCATACATTAATAAAGACATTTGTACCAGAGCTCAAGTGGCAGTTTATTAGATTAGCTTGGCTAGTGACTGTCCTTCGGCCCTCAACCCCCTCGAAGATCCCGCTATAGGAAGCGGTCAAGCAACGTAAAGGAATACATACCCCCCAACAAGGCAACTACTCCGGATCCGATACACTACATCGGACCCACAAGATCTACGACCAAGAAGTCCAAGATCTACCTACCCGGACCTGAGTGCAGGAATACCCACGCAGGCTCCGCCTCCCCAAGTCCTCGCCAAGGACATTCAAGTTCTCACATCTACTGCACATCTCGTGTCATCGAGAGAAGCGAATCCGCCCGCCGACGGGTACACAAGGTGAACAAGTCAGCGAACCCTACGGTTATCCGAGTACCCCCTCCGTTAGTCGGCGTCTGGGCGAAGTGTGTTGAGTTCGGGATCACTGATAAATCCAGTCAATCCACTCTACCACATTCTCGTGGTGGCCGCAGTGCGCCCGGCCTGTTGTCGAATATCGCCGGCTCTAACATTTCCAAAAATGGACGCTACCGCAGCCAACGCTTGCTGCTAAGATAGCAGTACGATGTCATCAACGCCTCCAGCAACGGCTACCAAGCAACATCAACCCAAATAACATGATTAGCTACGAATGGAATTGTCATTCTTCACCACCCTCGCACGCTTGCATGCACCTCTGACAATTGATAGGCTGGCGACATGTGCGTCACGCGCATGTTGTTCAACTGGTCCTGCAGTGTCTTCCGAACGGACGGACACACCGCCGCCAGCTCCGACGCCAACACAAGCAGCTACACCATCGGTCGACACACCTACTAATGCAACGACGGTAGTATCAATACGATCAACAAGTTAGGTACACGCACGACTCGATCGTCTTCATCTCACTCGCACGCACCTCCTACACTCGCTGCTCCGGTCGCACGTGACGCTTTACCAGAACTACGGCCACGACGAGAACCTCGTCCACCGCGTCCAGCATTACCTGCCGAACGGACGGAAGCAACGCCGCCAACACTGCCAACTACATCGTTGGATTCTTCGCCTACAAATTTGACACCAGCACAACCATACAAACACACTGTTTGAGACGTACAACTTGACCTTCTTCATCACACGCACGCGGACCTCCTGCTCCTGTTGCACCAGCCGTACGTGCGTCTTTGCCTGCGCTACGGCCACCACGCACACTTCGTCCACCGCGACCAGTATTCCCGGCCAAACGGACTGGGGCATCCCCGAGAATACCAGCAGCTACGCCGTCGGGTGACAGGTCTAGAAATGCAAAGTCAATCCAAACAACACGGTTAGATACACGTACGACTCGACCAGGTTCATCACACCCGCACGCACCGCTTACACTTGCTGGGCTGGCTACATCGGGGTCACGCGCATCTTGCCCAACCCGCCCGGTGTTGCCTACGTAACGGACGTGCGCCCCGCCGCCAGCTCCAACGTCAACAGCAGTGAATACACCGTTGCACGCCTCGCCTACAAAATGCAACAAGAGCAACGTCAACACAAATAACACGGCTAGGGACACGTACGACTTGACCGTCTTCATAGCACTCGCACGCACCTCCTACAGTTGCTAGGCTTGGGGCATGTGTGTCACGTGCTTCTTGCCCACCGCGCCCGGCATCGCCTGCCGAATAAACCGGCGCACCGTCGCTAGCTCCGATGCCAACTCCAGCAGCAATACCGTCGCTCTCCTCTCCTAAATCTCAACAACGATAATAGAAAACAATATGGTCAGACTCGCGCACGTGTTGTAAATCTGCCACCCCCTAGCGCACCTGTTCGCCGTCCTACAGCCTGTGCGGTTCGTTGAGAATATTGTGGAGTGCATGGGGGCGAGAGTGGTAGCGAACGAGCGGGTAAAAGCTGTTCCGGTCGACAGCCGCTGAAGAAGCATCGAGGGAAGCCACTAACGGACTTTCCGTACGAGCGTTTTAGGCTTGATAGACGCCGTCGAAGTTCGCGCGCAGGGCGCTTTGTCTTCATTCGGCTAGTCACCTAATTCCAGGTAATGCGAAGGCCTTCTCTCTCGAACAGCAATGCAATTTGGGCGAGCAATTTATCTTCAGCATCCGTAAAGGTTGTCCGCATCTGGCTTCTTGTTTGTAAAGATAAAAAATGTCAAAATCCTTTGTACTGTATGCATCTTGTTTTTCGTATAATGAAGATGAATGGTGGGGAGCCTATTCCACCACTTGCCACGTGACAGTGGGGACGTGGCGATGCCGATTATGCCTCTGGCGGGATAAAATACTGTCGTCAGCCAAATATTTTCCCCACCCCTTGCAATCGCAGTGACCTGATTGGTAGTAATCAAAACAAGGTGTGCTATCGCTAGAAAGGCGCAAAATGCGCCTTTTTAGAAAGCATTTTTTCCACCCATAAATGAAACGATGCTTAAAGGGCGAGAAATGCGACTTGCACCGCGAAAGGGTTAAGAACTGGGATGTAGACAAATAGTTCTGCTCGCTACCAACTTCTACCAAGACGACTTCAAAAATGAATTGGCCGACTTATGATCAGAAGTGACTCGATTCTGCGAGTTAGCAAAGATCGACAGCAGATATCAAAAACTGAAGAGTACACACAAATTATTTGTAATTCTCGTGGAGAGTGACAACAGTGAGCTTTCCCCGAATTTATTCCGAGTGGTTTGCTTAGTTTGAGTCCTCCCTATTACGACCGCCACGACGGAGAGATCGTTTTCTGCTATGAAGAGAATCAAGAGGCGGCTATGGTCTACAATGGACGATTCATGGATGTCGGATGTGATGCTACTCGCAATCTAACGGGACCTTACGAATCGAATCGACAAAGATGAAGTAATCGATTCGTTCAGCACACTTACATCTAGACGAATTCCTCTGTAGGTGACAAGGTGTCTAATTTTAAGTCAAGAATTTTTTGGTAAAATGCCCCCATTATTTTGAAGCTGCTTCCGCCCCTGCTTACGGGTGGAGATGATGGGTCTCTCGCTTTGGTTTAACGGCCTCTAGAAACCCGTCTGCGTCATCCTAAACGCCCAAGGTGGCAAATGGATCAGCACTGTAGCTGTGGAGAGACTTGTCAAGTGTTTCAAACTCCACTTGGATACCTGCATTTCCCCTTACATCGGAAAAATGTCAGGGCCTCACGGTTCAAAAACTCATTATCGGGCCCTTGCATCACCCGACAAAGAATACTCCCCAGCGCTCTTCATTTTCGGGTAGCAGTAACGCGTTTCACAACATTGGAGCTGCTCTACCTCACTCAATAGCTGACCGTGTTTCCACCGAGCTATTTCGCTCCGAACAGAGTTGCTCTAGCCCAAACGTGCCTACTTGAAGCCCTCAAGATTCTCGAGCCGAGAAGGAATGCGACGCTCGCCGCCTAGACCATTCGAAGTTCGAATCGAACTAGTAAGTTAGCAGTGCTAACATCTTAGAAGTTTCAGAGCTCATCCGAGCGATAGCGCACGGCCTTAGTTGGTGTTAGTAGGACTAGCTAGACCTTCTTCTTTTTTGTCATTTTTCGAGAACAAGATTCGGTTGACAGAGATACAGCAGTAACGTTGGTCCAAGCCTCACTCATGGCATTAACAATATAGCGCCAGTTGCAACTCTCTCGCGATCTTAATTTTTACACCCGGTGGCCCGTGGTAGTAGTTTCTGCTCCACATGTGAAGTTGAGGTTCCAATGGTATTTTCGATCGCGTATCATGGTACTGTAGTAATGGCGACTCTTCGCCGGTTGTGATCGATTTGACGTAGCCATGTGTGGCGTACATCAAGACGGACGGTGACGAGGGAGTGTTCGAGGGCGAGATGGTGACGAGTGCGAGCCAGCAGGCTGGCACCACCGGCTGTACGAGGTCTACAGAAGCGAAGAGGGGTTCAGCGTTGGGTTGGCGTTGAAGAAGGGCACTGCGAGAAGATCGCACGAAGAGGTGACGTGCGATAGTGACAGGAGCGGAGTATGCGAGCTCGGAGAGGCGACAGCGTGCAGGTGGCGTGCGGCCAGGAGGTCACGAGAACGGAGACGGACTAGAGGTCCAGTAGGATAGCAAGGGCGCCGTAGCTGGTAGGTAGGCGACGGTGTTGGACTGCGTAGGGAAGTAGAGGGCAAAGAGCAGCAGTCTGCTGGCCCGACCCTCATTTGCGATTTGGGTGCGGGAAGTGCATTCATTCAAGACTAATGCAGTTACTTGGCTGCCGAACTACGGGTTGTACGAGCTTACGAGAAGTGTGAACAGGTGAGCAAGTACGTGACGTCGTACGCCGGTGGATGTGACCGCGTATACGGCAGCATGGGCAGTAGAGAGGTCGGGGACCGCGGAGAGAGACCGTGGGGACCAGACATTACGTGGTGCAGTGATGTCAAGGCCGAGTGGCGCGGGCCTGACTTGCACACTGAGTGTCAGTGTCCGTGCCTGCTAGATATGTACACGTAAACCGGAACGCTTGCGGGGGACAGCCTAAAGACCTACCGGGGTTGCGGTCGCCGATAATCGTCCTCTCCTCGACGCCTCTATCCCTGTCTCTGGTGTTGATGGTGACGGGGCCAGCTTCGGCTGGTAGTCCGCTGGTTGATGGCGCTCCCCACCTGTGCGAGACCGTGCTCGGTGAGGTTCGGGCAGCGGTAATCTGTGGCTAGCTACAAGTCGTGGGGTTCGACTCTAGTGGCCTGGTGGTCATACAACACGGTTAATGGTTGTGTAAAGCAGCCATGACTATAGTACTCACTGCAAAATCATGACTAGCTTAATCTCATGAGTCGTATGAAACCAGTTATTTCACACGCACTCCACATTTAGGTGACGAATTGGCTGACCAATATTGCTCGTTCGCATTTGCACGCATTTATTTCCGAGAACGCACCAGCCACCTGATCGCTCCATCGCCATCCAGTGTGCTTGCCAACGACTTCAGAGAACAGCTACCAATTTCAACGAGTGAAGATCGCCAGAGACGCAAAACTACAGCATCTCTGGTTTGCACTGCAGATCAGTCATAGCGGAAAGTACTCCATCGAACGGCTCCTAGCCCTGGAAGAATACACCCGCAACACGTCACTCACTCGAGTGCTGGTGGTATGCATTGGGACACCATTGCCCATGGCAGCACTTGTACTTCTTCAAGAATGCGTGCCTCTCCAAAACCCATCAGAAGGTTGGAGCGCAAACCACGGGTTCTGGATCCGTGCAGGCATTCTCGGTGGTGTTGTGGCAGTCGGGATGTCTGCATTCGCGATTAATATGATCCCTGGTGTTGCCATGTCGAATGTGCGCTTACACTAGTTTTTATTGCCCAAGTAATCGGTTATCCTGCCATTGCGATGCTCGTAGCTGCGCTTTGGGTCTTTCCGATTCCCTTCATGGTACTCACAATCATCAGCCTGTACGTCCTCCTTTTACCCGCGCTGTTCCGCATCATTGCTGGGAAGCAAGTGTTTAGTCAAATGGCAATGCATCCAGACGAACTCATCTTGCTTGTCAGCTTCAGCGGCTCGCAATCCATCATGGCTGTCACGTACGCAGCTTACGAAGTGCTATTTGATCATGTCACCAGCACGCACTATGAACTGCCTGTGATTCTTCTGCTTCCGGTGATCAAACTCATCGTAAAAAAATTGGTCTCACTAACCATTGTACACATGAAAGACATGGTACCAGAGGGTGTCATCTTCACGGTGGATTTCTTCAATTCAATGTACCTCGCCACTTGCACGCAAAACACGTCTTCGATCACAACTGTGGCTACCATGATGGCTCTAGATGTTGGACAAACAGCAATTGCATTGCGAGGACTCCACAAACGATCCGACACAATTCTGTCCTGACTTCGCCAGGCCTGTGGTATATCCCTTGACAACGACAGTCTGCCACCGGTTGTAAGGCTGCTATGTCGTGACACGGATAAATTCGAGCAACAGACTCGTCAAGATGTTCTCCTATTCTCCCACATAAACTCTCACCAGAAGGACGAAAAGTCCTGGATAAGCTGAAAACACTGTCAGGAAATGGAGTACGCACACTTCCACGATTTCGCACGTCCGAACTCACAGCTATCTCGTTCCGCACTACAATGGAGAAGAATCGGACAAAACCAGCTTGGTACTGGCTCTGGCGTAGTGCGGAAAAAGTTGAGCCCAGTAGCCACTACAACCGTCAAACCAGCCCGAAATGAACCTCCACAGACAGCAGGTCCGACCAAAATTGTTGAATTACTACCAGCCCACACCTCAAAATTCTTGGCGAGACGCTTGAAGTGCTCTTTACCTCTGAGGGTCTCTTGCTGACAGAATATCTGGAGTCGATCGTTCCAATTCTATATGGGAACTTTATCCTGCTGGTTGTGGGATGGATCACAATGATGTCTAGTGTCGTTATCAAACCATCCACAACCGCGAAAGCAACATATTGCTGCGTCACAGGGTATCTTGCTTCTTGAGGTGTGCACACCCCAGCAGTGGATTTCACTTTTCAGTGCCTGAAATTGCTAGGCATCTTCCGTTTCATCCAACGACCAGAACACCAAAACTGCCTTGAACCGACACTCCAAAGCAGAACTGGAACACCCACAATGGACGAACTTCAAAGTGTCGGAGTTGGTGTCGCCCTCGGGCTTGCTGTGGTCTCATTACTCACGCTTTACCCTGGCGAACCCTTCGACTACAGCACCGACGGCGACAATGCTCGCGATACTAAGCACCTCTCGTCAATGAAAGCCAACACATTCAACGATAATCCACGACAAACCATTGTGACGACTGAAGCGAGTGGGACTCGCCAACAGGAACAGCTCGCAGCCATCGAACATGCAGCCCAACATGTCAAAATCCAGAAATTGCAGGAGTTACTCGGAATTGAGAAGGGGGAAATTCAAGACCTTGTCGAGCGCGCCAAAGAAGAAGCAAAAGAAGCTGTCAAAACCACTTCTAGCAGCTACTCCACCAGCAGCAACAACGCCTGGCTTGACCGTTGTTTCTTTATTGTAATGTTCGGACTCTTTTTCTGGGTGTTGTGGCAAGACTACAGCATCAACTTGTTCAGCATTGCTGCGCACCTGCTGCCACGAGAAGCCGAGGCGATCAGTCAGATTACTGCGGTCCCTCGAGATCTTGTATACCAGGTACTCGAACTGTGGCAATAAATGCAACTAAAGGTTAACATCGGCAATGCTAATCTAAATCGTCTAGGTAGAAGCAATGTTGCTTGCTCCTATCAATACAATACTTAGTACTCGCCTACCAAGTACTTTACTAAAGTATTCCGTACAGAACCTTACAGAATGCCCATCGTTCATATTGCAGTACCCCTTTGAATTGGTACGTAGCGCTTCGTCGTCGCTGGCGCTCTTCTTCCGTTTCGTTCATCTAGCGAGTCTCCACTTGGGGCATTTGCATCTCCAGTTATTTCCAATCCAGCGGATCATGTTCCGGGGCACTTGTTGCAGAAAATGTAGGCGACGAAGAGCTCATGTCGAAGTAGTTGGGTGGCAGCTCCAGCGACCGGACATGCCGAGGATATCGGCTGTCGAGCTCAACCGCTGAGCCTTCTTCTCGGATCAGCAAGGCTCGGACTGTCCGGCGCTTGACTTCCTCGGACGAATCGGAGTATCAACGGAGGTACGCCGCTTTGCATTGACGGAAATTCACGTCCTGATTTCCACTGTGCTGGCTGGACGAGTTCGCGTCATGGACTCTCTGGACATGCGGTGGTTGGCAAGCGGTTGTAGTACGTCACCACTTCTGCTACCTCCCTGTGCTTCTGATGTGTGCGATGGTCCTCGTCTTCTGCCATTGCTCGAAACCGGCTCACGTGTGCTGCGCTCCTGAAGCTTCTCTCGATTCTCAGGATATCGCATATGTTGGCTCCTTCGTTGCTGATGCATTCTACCATGCGGCTCCAGATGCTCGAGCTTCAGCGGTTGTTCATAACCTTCCTGCTGCTTGGAGTTCCTCTGCTCCCGCTGGTGACCATCCGAGGACGAGTCGAGACTCACGGTTTGCTGGTCGATTCTCTGAGGGCTTGGCGCTTCTCAGCGTAAACCATGCACTTGTGCTTGGTGCGAGGGGCATTATTGGTTAGAAAACGCCATTGAAAGGGCTGGAGCTATGTAAAGGTCCCCCGACCTTCCTCTGATGGTGCACCACACGCAACAAAGATCGGATTCGGCATGTTATTGAGACTCTGCACAAATACAACACGAGGTGACAAATAAGTTAGCACACAACGATATGCATGGGTGTAGCGAGACAGACCTCACCGCAGAACGCACAGTGCTCCAACTTAAAGCCACAGCTGTTGCTTCCTGAGCTGCTGGACATGCTGCCTTACGATATCAATCGATGCGATGCTGCATTGCAACCATACAGAAGAAATGAATAGAAATGCAAACCACATGCACTAGTATATGTATTCGTCGTGAGTGGATGAGGTGCTCCAGCATGCACCCACGTAGTTTCCTCGTTCACATGTCTACAGCAGGCGCTTCTCGGCAGCACGTGCGTGGCCCTCAAGACCCTCCATACGAGCCAGTAGTGCCGAGTCCTGCACAAGTGCCTGCGATTCCAGTGCGTCGTCGATGCGCATCCACGTGCGGATACGGAGGAACGTGTGCACGGAGAGTCCTCCAGTGTACTTGGCAGTGCCACCAGTCGGGAGCACGTGGTTGGGGCCAGCGCCGTAGTCTCCAAACACCTCAGCAGCACGTCCACCAACGAAAAGTCCGCCATAGTTGGACACCTGCTCCGCAATTTCACGTTCGTTGCTCGTAATGATCTCCAAGTGCTCGGGTGCCAGCAAATCCGACACACTCACACATGTCGCCATATCAGGACACAGTACAGCAAAGCCGTTCTTGACACTGACACTCGCCGTGGGGGCAGACGGCAGCGTCTCCAGTTGCTTAATAAGCTGCTCGTTCACTGCATCAATAATCTTCTGACTGGTGGTTACCAAGATCGGAACTGCAGCTGTATCATGCTCCGCTTGAGCCAATAGATCCGCTGCAATAGTGGCTGCATCAGCACTGTCGTCTGCAATGACGAGACATTCCGAAGGTCCAGCCAACATGTCAATAGCACATTTGCCGAACACAAGGGACTTGGCTGCAGTCACCCACTTGTTACCTGGTCCTACAATGATGTCACAACCAGGGACACCTCCCACTCCATAAGCCATAGCAGCAATGGACTGTGCACCTCCTGCAGCTAAGAAATAGTCAGCTTCAGCCAAATAAGCGGCTGCAAGAGTAGCAGGCGCAGGACGGGGCGAAGACACCACCACAGTCTTCACGCCGGCCACACGCGCTGTGACTGCAGTCATCAGCACAGAAGAAGGCAGCGGGTAGCGACCTCCAGGGGCGTAGCAGCCTGCAGCTTGCATAGGCGACACATCTTGACCTGCAAAGCCGCCGTCGATCTTCTGCTGGAAGTTGCCGATAGATGCGCGTTGTGCCTGAGCGAAGCGCTTGATACGCTGTGCTGTACGCTGCAGTACGAGCTGCTGGTCCGTCGGAAGAGTGTCGAAGGCTTTCTTGAGCTCTGATTGGCTAATAATCAGTGGTGTGTCTTCGAACGGGATGTCGCCCAGCCGCGCCGCCTGCTTCTTGAGCGCCACCTCGCCGTTGTCACGCACGTCGTTGACGATGAGTGTTGCGTCTTGCAGAGCCGAAGCGTCCACGGGGTCGTACGTGAAGCTGGCCACGTCGGCTGGAGTGATCTGCTGGAGTGGAGAAGCCATGGGAGTGATGGTCACTTGTGCTGGTGGTGGCAAATGCGGTTATGGCGGTTGGGTTTGCGTGTTTGTGCAGTCATTTAACGGAGACTAGGGGTTTGTGGTTGGAATGTAGCCATGTCAACCAGAAGATGAAGGGTTTGATGAATTGTCGCGGAGCTAGTGACAAAATGGACTACTGTAATGTCATCGGTGCGCCAATGGAAATCACAGTAGTCTGGAAGAGATCAACTGCCATCCTGATGGTCGTAAGACGACGGAGCGATAAAGTTTGGAACGGTGTGTCAAAAATTGTCCGACACAAAAAGAGATCCGCTTGAGTTTCAGCGTAAACGGGCTGAGTCGCTTGGACGATAAAATAACTACGGCTGGGTCGGTTCTCTGTGATGTCGAAGCACTGTTTAGGTATTGAAGTCGTAAATCTTGTGGAAAATCTACTGGACAACGGAGTGGCTGGTATTTCGTTGGTATGGGTGATCGATCATCAATTGGTCGAGAACTAACGGTGCCTGATCACTTGACTTCTTCACAATCGTGGAAACGTTTCGCTGTCCTGCTCTACTTACGCCCGTGCACATTGAACCAAAGCGACACGAAGCCCAGTGCCCGATACCCTGCATTCAGCACTAGCAGCAGCAGTCCGTCCAGCAGTGTCGATCGTGTAGAAATACTATAGTTCTCGAGCACTTCCGCCCCTGAACGCGCAATGCAGTTTTCTGCTCCCACATTGCACGGAATAGTTGGAACTTCCTCCCAGAAGACCTTCATCATGGTGTCGAAACCGACTTGATCGGTGAAATGTAGTTTATCCAGATGAAGTACACCGGGGTGTCGTCGGAATTCACCATGAGACCACCAAAGAGCAACATTGGCAACAGATCAGCATCCCCATGATCGTGGCGACGTCGGCACAGCGGAAGAGGCAACCAATGGCGTACGCCAGACCCACCGAGGCGCTGCGGACCAAGACCACGAGAATCTGGAGGTAGATGAAGACGCTGAAGCCGTGTCCGATGCCAATCAAGAAGAACGCCGGTATAAAGACCACAAACGGCAGCAAGATCTGCATCGGCAGATCACTCAAGTTTCTTGCCACATACCACGATGCAAGGTGGAATAGTCCAGCCTCGTACTCACGCCGCACCATGGAGATCTCCAACGGTTAGGACGCAAGTTGGATTTCCACACCAGCGAAAATCTCGTTGGACATGAAGTAGAAGAAATCACCCGTGAAATTCTGGATGGCGCGCTGGTTCATGTCGAGTTGCAGATACACCAGACCCATCAAGATACTCACGATCAGAGATTGCCCAACTTCAGCGTGGAACCGCGTCTTGTCTCGGAAAAGGCTGAGGATGTTGCGGCTCAAAACAACGCGAAGTTGGCCTACCAGGCCTAGTCTGTCGTCCTTGAATCCTTGGGTTTTCGTAAGTTCGTTCTCGTTGTACACAGCGCTTTGATTCGTCCTTGGACGTGACAGTACTCCTCCAGTATTGTTTCGTGTCGCCCACGTGGTTTTCAAGCCCTCGACTCGAGCCACACCAGCAGCATCCGTCGCTTTATCGACCACACAAGCTGCCGCATGAAGTAGTCTATTGGGCTCACGTATGCCGGGCATGGGTACCCCAATGAGGAGAAATACTCTACACCATTTGAAGCCGGTCCGTCGTAGACGCAAGCTCCATCAGAGAGCAGGTAAAGTTGGTCGAAGAGAGCAAAGAGTTCCGACGATGGCTGGTGGACAGTAGCAATAACCGTGCGATTGCCATCGTGCGCGATCTCTTGCAACTGCCTCATCACGGATTCGGCCATGAAACTATCAAGACCAGACGTAGGTTCATCGACGAATAGTAACGACGGGTTGGTCAGGATCTCCGTGGCAAATGACAAGCGCTTACGCTCACCACCGGAAATTCCTCGTAATGAAGTTCCGCCGATCAGGGTGTCGCGGCATTTGACCAGTCCGACTTCCTCCATCACTTCATCCACACGCTTTTCACAGTCACGAAGAGAAGCACGCTTACCCATTCGAAGTTGGGCTTGAAACATCAAATGTTCACGCACCGTAATGGTCTCGTAGAACAGATCATCCTGCACGACGTACGACGTCTGCTGCTTGAGCTCCTTGGTCCACGGCTGACCATTGACAGTGATGCTGCCTTCCAGTCCATCTCGAGCGTCTTTACGACCAGAAATGCAGTCCAACAGAGAGCTCTTACCAGCTCCGGTTGGCCCCATCACGACGAGCAATTGACCCGGACGAGCTGATCCGTTGACATTGTTCAGGATGATTTTCTCCTCCTTGCGTTTGGTTTCGTTGTTCTTGGTCATCACCTTGAGCACCACATTACTCCACTCGTGTGAACTGCGACAATTTGTTGACAACTGCTCTGCTGGGTCTTGGGGTCTCCACTTGGATAAAATGCGAGTCTGCGTCGGTCTGGGTGTGTGCTGCCATGACTGCTGGAGGCGTGGCAAATTGCAAAGTGAAGAGTTGAAGGCTTCTGGTCAAGTTGCTTCTCCAGTCACTACCACTGCCACTCACATGCAACTACATGTACATCCCGGATGACGAACGCACTTTCGATGCCATTCCGCGTCTCTAATCACTAAAGTCACACGCACATGTTTGTAAAGTAAATGTATTAATAATATGCATGTATGTAGTTCGATCGAGAATCGGATTATGGACGCAAACCGATTTTTCACTACCGACGTCTCTAATCAACAGCAAACATTCTTATAAGTAACGTGCAAGTCAATCTGCACGACATCTAGTTCACTTTGCCGTGTAGAAAGAAGTTCTACGGCCATGAATTCTTCGAGTCCATGGAAATAATATTTGGTAATTTTTGACCAATAAGAGTGAGGAAGCGCAGTTTTTGGGCGCCAATGGCAAAATGGGTAAATAAGTGTGTCGCACATGAGATTGGTGTACACTACACTGGTACAAACCAATCCACCATGTACGCTGGAGGCGGCGCGAACGAGGGTGACCATCACGGCGGCAACGCGCCTTTCTCGAGCGCCGCGGCGGAGGCCAACGACCTGGATGCGCTGGTGTTCGAGTTCGGCACATCACGCTGCAAGTTCGGTTATGCGGGCGAGGATTTCCCGCGTGTGTACGAGCGTCCCGCGCCACACGAAGAAGTGCAGGATGACGAGGACCTAGGACGACGCCTGAACCGCCGGTCCGCTCAGGTCGAGAGTGACCCTGAAAAATTGGCCCAATGGCTGTTCGATGCCGCCAATTCCAAACTTCAAACAAGACTGAGCGAGCATCCGCTCCTATTGGTAGAACGACCTTTCACGTTGCCTGAAGAAATCACAGGAGATGCAGGACAGTTGCAGGACGAGCAGGACGCAACAGAGACTAAAACAGTCCAGGTCAGTACAAGCAGCAAAAAGAGGGACCTAAAGGCCCGAGAACAGATGGTGGAGGTCGTCATGGAGGAACTCGGTGTGCCTGCACTCTTTTGCGCCAAAAGTGCCGTCCTAGCCTGTTATGCCAATGCTAGGACCAGTGGCCTAGTAGTAGAGATGGGAGCTACCTATACTAGTGTCACGTCGGTGCATGAGGGTTATGCCTTTGCGTATCCAAAGAGTCAGGTTTCGCTATTTGGTGGCCATGATTTGGATGCCTTTTTAAGGACGAAACTAGCACCACAAATTGCAAAAAATCGAGAACAAAGAGTGGCGGCGACGTCGATGGAGGTGGAAATTGCCAAGAGGAAGAAACAGACCTGGTCCTATGTGGTGGAAGCCAAGGAGAGTGGACTATGTCGTGTGGCGGACGGACCATTTGATGAAGCGCAGAATGCGCAGTTACCGTTGATTAACTACGAACTGCCCGACAAGACGATCGTTTCGATGGGTACTGAGCGGTTTAGTGTGGCAGAACATTATTTTCTGGGGGAAACAGTGCCGAGTGCTGCAGCCAGTTTGGCGACAAGTCCGGATAACAGTAGCCCTGCGAATGATGGCCCGGGTATGAGGCTTCCGGAGTTAATTTGCGAGGCGGGTGGGCTCACGACGGAAACTGAGCTGCGCAAGGAGTTGTTTCAGAACATTGTGTTGACTGGAGGTAGTTCTTGCTTTGAGAACATGCCGACGAGAATCGAACGCGAAGTGGTGACCACATTGAGCGGCACGCTGCTGCCCTTGACAGGGTCTGGTAATTCAGGTGCTGCAGGAAGCTTTGCCAGCAATTTGCGTGTGAAGGTGGTGGCAGCCCACGTGCAAGAGCGTCGCGTCGGTTCTTTTCTTGGTGGCTCGATTCTAGCATCGTTAGGTTCGTTTCACGAAATGTGGATGTCCAAAGCTGAATACGCGGAGCACGGCGCCGCACTCATTCACAAGAAGTGCCCTTAGGACGTCATGGCCTGGCCTCTTGAGTAGGTGTCGTCCACGAGAGAAAGAGTTAGGCGGTATCAACAAAAAGATAGTTTGTTGCATTTCAAAGACGGCTTCCTATTGCTGTGTGCAGCGAAGCTGGATGCTACTGAGCGACAATGTATACAGTTTGCAGTTGATGAGATTCCGATTCATCGTCAGCATGCGCTTGAATTCCAACCACAGCAGTTTGCGGCTCTGAAACGAACTCGTGACCACAATATTGGTAGGAGCCCGGTCCTGTCAGCGGGAACTTTTCCACCAGAACGGATATCTGCTCGAGGAAGGAACTCGATTGATATCACAAGCAGTGTTCAGCATCTCTCGACTTGAAGACTCCATTGCAAAGATACACAACGTTAGTACATCCTACATGTACAAGAACTATCTTCTGTCTAGGACTGTTCGGGATCTTCGCGTCGATGGTCGTCTCAATTGCTCGATCGTAATGACCTGTAAATCGACAGCAGAACGACGTCAGCACATCGCCAACTGGCACTCCTTTGTGTCCACACCAATTGAATTTCTTGTTCGGCTAGATACTTTCATTCTGGCAAATGTGCTGTCAAGTCGGGCCTTTGTCGTGTTAATTTAAAATTGGGAAGGAACACCATGCTTGGATATCGTAGCTGGCGCTGTTGATATTTGGTTATGGCCCATAAAGCGCTTGCATGTACCAGCGTTTAGAAACGGGTGCGGATTTTTCGCGAGTACACAATCGGATGGTTTCCGAGTACAGCACAAATTAAGCATGTTGTCTGACTACAATGAAATCATGCGTCGCGACGCTGCTTAGGCTCATTCTCAACCGGGCGCATGCGGCCGCACCGCATCACACAGTTACGTGCCATGCAGCCGCATATGGGCCAAGCCCACAGCTGGCAACACTACGATCTGAAAAAGCGTCACTTTGAATTAAAATTGAAGGCTAAAACCACATCAAAATCTCAGCAGTTGTCCTTGGTAGCGCCTAAAACATGTCCATTACGACCTAAATATAATGAAGACATAAGTTTGAACTCTACATATGCTTCCAGCAGAGTCAATCTATTGGACGGCGTTGAAGTAGCACCAGCCGTTGAGCTGTGATTGGTCCGTCTTCGTGCGTCCCCCACCCTCGCTATGCGGCGACTTGGACGCTTCGACGCATGAGCGCCTATTTTTGCTCCCCGACGCATGCGGCCGCACGGTGAATTACCCAATCAGATTCTCGTATTTGGACGCATGAGCTGGCCCTTAGATTCACTTCGTACTTTGGTCCAGTACTTGTTTGCACTCACTCCAGGCCGGATAGGCGCCAGTAAACCTCACAAACTATATTAAGTTCGAGTTGCAAAGTTTTCGCTCTGTATTAGTGCAGTTAAGCGTTTTTGCTTGTTTTCATCTCTTGGTTAGCTCCATGACGGGGTTAGATGGCTGTTGTACTCGCAACACCCCCGTTGCTCCCGTCGTCTTGCCTGCAAGACCGCCAATATCAGATAATTGTACTCGTGCAAAATCTTTTTCCGTTTAGAAACAGCTGCGTGTTAGATGACGGAGAGACGATCTAGAATTATTTTGTGGTGGTATCGTTATAGTGTGACGAAGTAAAATTCTCAGTTGGAATGTTGAACCCATGTAAAAGCTGCGGTTCACTAATATTATCGGTAGTTTTCTATCACTCACAGCTGCATGTTGCCAGACGACTTGGTACGATAAAGTTTAGCGTTTCCACATGACGATCCCCAGACTCGCGGCAGAATTAAATATGAAAAATGATGACTATTTGGCTGTTGTAACGCTTCAAAATGCAGAAGTTCCGATCTAGCCTTTCTTCAATAGTCTTCGTTGAGCAGAAGATCGGCCAGTTCGCACCGCATCGCGTCCAGATCTTCGTCAGCAGCAGAACCCGATTTCACACTACATGTACAGTAGTATAACTACATGTACTCGAGTTGAGATTGCTAACACTCGAAAAAGTCTGCTGCCTCACTGCAGATCCGCCATCAAGTGCTTGACCGTCATGCCCAACAACCAAGCTCCAACCTCTTTCACGAAGAAGCTTTAGAGATATCGAGTGCCAACGATTTTTGACACCATTACTTGTGCGCCCAGGTAAGTGTTCAACAATCCGCGACCAGGCGTTGCCAAATTGCCGTTGCAACGTCTGAAGTTCATCTTTGTCAGATGTCCACTCGCTGCGCTTGATCGATGGATCAAGCTGGTTATGCAATCGCTCACGACACTGCTTTCCAATACGGTCGGGAAGAATTGAAGCAACGACATGCCATTGATTGGTGCCATGTCGTTCAATTGCACAACTTACCAAAGCGTCTTACTCTGTAGTTCACGGCCGTCGAGCTCGAATTGGCGAGTGACTTTCGAATTCGCCCCACTGTGCTGAACAGGAAGCTATGGGTCTATTCGGTACATTGGAGGCTACCAAACTCCATTGATCCATCCCGTATTGGTGGACTGCGCCTCGAAGCTCAACCTTCTGAAGTACAACACGTAATTGGAGAGTTAGTTTAGTAGTAGCGATGTGCTTTCTTCCTCTGTGCCACCTTACTTCTTTGTCGGTCATATCTGTGAAATCCTGAGGAGGCGCCCTGCACTCGGTCGAGCAATTTGCGAAATGACAGTCAAAGGATCATACTCGTAGTTTTGCTGGTGGTGAAAGTCGGTAGCGGACGTGTGATGATGGGCTCTTTTATCGAAGCTAACTGAAGCCGGTATGTGCGAGGCGACGTCTTCAATCGATTTCTTCTGCGGCATCGAGAATCAGCGCATGTCCTACGGTGACATAACGTACAGTGTATTGCAACTTTCATTTTACTGTGGTGCTTAGCAATGATCCGCGTTTGATTCGCGCATCAACGCGCACCGTGGATGGTTTCATGTATTTCCCCTGTCCACAATCAGATTTTCGTCATGATAGCAGCATCAAGCACCAAGTCCACAACCGATGTGCACAGGTCCGATGAATGCTCACAATGACCAATATCACCAGGAAAGGATCAATCAACCGATTATGCTACTGGTAATTTAAAAAAAATGATGACTGGTTCGTGCCACTCAAATAACATGGACAATTTCCGCTTCAAAGTGGACACATCCACGCTAACTCGTCGTTCGTTAGAGTCAACGCTTTTTTGTGGAGCAGTTTTTATATGCATAACGAATGTGCGAGACGACGTAGTTATATAGAAACAAAAGCGTCTACGCAGGCCGTTCGTCTGCCATTTCGCGTTTGTTTGGATGAACCAAGGATTTACGGGCCAGAACCGTTGGAGTGCTCACTGCTTTGCACGAAAATGTCGGGATCGTTTCGAGAGCTGGAGAAATGGAGCGACGTTGGGAAACGACGTGGTAAAATGTCAGAGTCCATCCAGATGTAGTGTTGTTTGCGGACAACAAGTTCTGAACTGTCTTCAACGTTCTGAACAGTTGTGGGCATTCCGGAACCATCATGCGTGTCCTGATATGCTCCGAATTGCTCCCTCCACTTCCCTTGGGTTGGTACGTCCACTTCCCTTCAAGTCGCTCAGTCTCTCACTTCTCAACAAGCTCCGTTCCCCGCAAGTCTTGCAGCTAAGAGTGACTTCCATGGAGCAACCTTCGCCTTCCTTAGAAAGCCTAGCTTCCAGGACGCCGCCCCTCACTCAATTGTCGCCCACGATGCAAGTGTCGTCTCCTGAGCCAGACTCCTCTCATGCGTCGTCTCTGGTTCAACCTCGATGGTACACGCTACATGCGTGTCTTAAAAGTGTACTTACCAACCGCGACATCCTTCACGACCTGTTTTGCTCTCCTTGCCATAAACAACTCCGTGAGCAATATGAATCCCCAGCTTCCGTTCGGGGCACTATGAATGAGGTGAATATTACTACCGAGTCCGACACCTTCTGGGAGCAGCTGGCCTATGTTGTTGCTTTGATCGATCCTATGATTTTAGCTCTACGCGTACTGGAATCCGATGGCGTCCCCACATCTCATGTCTACGAGCGATTTCGAGAGCTTCTGGAAGGTTACTCTGAAGCGCCGTTGAACGATGCACTTGAAAGGGAAGGACCGCACCTACGATTTGGCTAGTCGGCCCGTCTCCAGGCTTACCCCAACACCGAAGTATCACACGCGCCTCGAGGAAACGCATCCGTGCCCAGTTCAAGAATGTAGTCTTGCTTCGATGGAATAAGATTCACACAAACGCTATCGGAATAGCGTACTTGCTGGATCCAAGAACAAATCCCGACACGCTTGTCGGTACAGATGAAAAAGACTCAATTGCCCAGGCCTGCAAGTTCGCGAAGAAGACGGGCATGCTGAGCCGTCTTCAGATCTCGCGCGCCGAGCTCAACGGGCTACTGTTTGCGTTTGTCAACGTGAAGAGAAAATTGTCAGCGGAAGATAAAGGCTACATCGAATGTGCCAATCCGCGAGACTGGTGGGGTTCGTCGAAGGTGAGCGACCGCAACGACAAAAATATTCACACTCGCAGATATGGTGTTCAGTATTCCGCCTTCCTCGGCATCAAGTGAACGGGCTTGGAGTATTTTTGACTTCATTCACACCAAGAAGAGAAATCGTTTGTGGCGAGAAAGGTGGAAATGCTGGCCTTCATTTACATCAACAGCTCGCTGGGTTCATCAGGAAGCCTTGATCTCGCGCGTCTGCAGCAATACCCTGAAGCGGAAGTGGTAGATAGCGAGGTTGTTAGCCTCGAGGAGTCTTCCTTTTTCTAGTGAGTAAGATTCGGGAGGCGCTGGTACCACAGAAAATAGGGTCTACGTTCTGTGCAATTACGGTAACTTTATGTGAATTTTTGGTACGTAAAAAGAGCCGGCGTATGTGATTTGGGTTGAAGTTTTGTGCAATAAATGGCAAATGGTTACGAGCGGGAAATTACTTTATTTTGAAAATCCAGCGCTGCTGGCGATCGTGTGGCACTCGTGGATCCCCCCCTTTGGGGCCAAGACCCCATCGCTAAGAGTGAACGTCAACTGCGCAACTTGCTATGACAAGTCAACCCCGTGCCGCACGCTTCCTCTATCTGTCGACGCCTAACGATACGTGTTTGTTCAGGCAGACAGCCCTTCCCTTCCGCCGTACCCAGGGCACGGCGCCGTGACACGCGCGCATCGCACAAGTGCCGAGCTGGGGCGAATCAAGATTCGCGAACATCAGCGCAAGCTTCGCGACGATACAAAAGCCGCGCTCAAACGTCTGCCGCCGCTCCCTGTTTATCAACGGGCTTCGCTGGAAGCGCACCGTGTCGAAGCTGTCGCACGAGCGCGCTTGGAGAAGAAGGAGATCCAACTGGCTGTTCGAGACCGGAAGACGCTTACGCGCGCGACCGCCGCCATGATGCGCGAGGAGCAGGAAGATGACGCTCGCCCATCTGTCCCTGCTCCAAGATGGGAACGCCAGGCGCTGATCAAAATGTTCAGCATTAATCCTGAATCCAGTGATGAAGAAGCAGACGACGGTGAGGAAGAAATGGCGGAAAAAGCCAGCGATGATGCTGAAGAAGATGCTGAAGAAGAGAGTGGAGAGAATGAAGACGGTGCCGGCGACGAATCGATCGAGGTCGACGGTAGTGTCGGAAATGCAGATTGTGACAAGAGTGAAGAGAACTGTGGAGATGGAGCTCGCGACGCCAATGGAGAGGAGGAAGGAGGTACCGATAGTCACGAAGAGGCGAGCGAAGGTAAAGGTGACGAGGAACCTGACGAGTCTGAAGGTGATACCGAAGATACACCGAAAGAAGGCGGAGTCTATGCCACTGTTTTTCCAAGGTTTTCCTTCTTCTTTTGCCTCCTGGGACGATTTTGAAGAAGTCTTCGACTCCCTTCAACGAGAGTCGTTTCAACAGTTCTCTAAGCGCACCAATACCTTATACCAAGTCCGCAACAACCAGATCGAGCGAGCTGCCGATACGATGGCAATTTCTGGGTAGAAGATGCGGAAGAGCGTACAGCTCGTGTCTGAAGATTGGAAGCAGTACTCGAAGACACTGGTCTGTACCCACGGTCAGCCGTACAAAGGCCGCGGGAATGGGAGACGCAAGCATGCGGTTGTGCGTGGACGCCATTGCAAATCCCGTGTGAATGCTCGCGTAGCTGCAACGATTGGAGGAAGGTGGGGGCTGAAAGTGAAAGCCTCTGGTAATCACATCCACGATCTGAACGAACACTTGTGGAAAAACTACGCGGAGAACAGAATTGTGACGGACCCGCAGCTGACGCATGATGTGGCGGTGTTGCACAAGGCTGGAGCTACTGCGAAGGGCATTCTGCAGCACTTGCGCGAGCGGATAGATATAGCTTCAGTGCGTTTGATAAGTTGGGGACGCTTTGCAAACTGACTTTGGTGAGCTTTTGGTGTATTTTCTGTAGGCAAAAAGACCAAACTTAAAGACGTACACAACTTGGTGCAGCGTGAGAATTTGAAGTTACAAGGGGGCTTGACGGATGCACAACGAGTCTTGGCTGTGCTGGATGAATTAGCTTCCCTGGCAGTGCAGATCAGCCAGTTCGCCTTTAACCTAGTGTCGGAGCAGCATGCGTTGACTACAGGAGCAAATACAGACTACACAGTGGGTCGCATTGCTCCTGGTAAGGCAATCTTGACAAACAACTGCACTTGCAGGTCGTACGAAGACACCGAAAACGTGGATGATTTGGTGAACTTTTTGTATTTTTGGTAAATTTTTGTTTTGACGATATGTGTGTTTGCTGTTAATAGCGCAGTCGTTGCAAGTGTATTTTCATGGAGACATGCTTGTTGGCGTGTCGGCACCTGATGCAGGTTCGAAGCAAGTGTGGTTTCGAGGCCGTGCTTCCGCCGACGAAGTCGATTCCAGCTCGCTGGATAGTTCACAATGCAGTGAACAACATCAGCGCGGGTGACGGGCTTCCGGGAGGCCTGAAGGAAGGTACGTGCCCCCCATTACCGAAGGATAAGGCCGTGAGCCCTAGCGACATGTACATCCAGTCCAGAGCGATCACTGAGAAGATTATTGATCGATGGCGTTGCAGTCCACGCCAACTTACCGGGTCGCGTTGAAATGGATGGAACAGTTTTACGAAGCTCTCAACAAAGGCGAAATCGTGGCTTCACGGAAAACACCACGTCCGTGTTTCCTGGGCTCTCACAAGTGTCCTCCGTTGGCGGCGACAGCCTCTCTCCAATGTCGTTTGCTGATGAAGATCAGCCTGAAGTTGAAGTTGTCCAGGATGTCGATCGTGGAGATGTACGCCAAGACGGGGATGTTACTACGCTGCTGTGCCTGAAGAAGCGAAATCACTCGATGAAGAAGGCGAGAATGATCCACACATCTGCGGAACCGACTGCTGACCCCAATGTCCCAAGTGAAGCTGGTCCGGGTGGTTCGACGAACCATTGAAGTTAACCGAAAAGAAAGATGAAGTAGTAAAACTTCCTTCGTGGAAGTTGCAGATCGTCCGTTGATCCATGGAATGACCAAAGCCCAAAGGAAGCAACAAAAAATGAAAGAAGAGCGGCAACTTGCATTGGAACTGGCGGAAAAGTACCGAAAAGGAAAGGTCTCGAAGCCAGTCAGCCTGAAAACTGTTGCTCACGTTCTGGATGGATCTTACAGCCTGTTCCACGCAAAACCTGTGGTCGTCGCGTTGATGCTGCCTTTTGTATCTATACAAGGCCCCGTCGAAGTGCGTCACTACAATGTTGGACAAAGCAAGCAGATACCGCAATTGGAGATTCTCATGGAGGGAATCAACGCTATTAAAAGGAAGCAGAATATCAAGTTGTTGGCGTACTGGCCAGACTACGGATATGCAAGTTTTGACCAGTTGGACGCGATGGTCAACGTGATAGAGGCACGTAAATACTTCGGTCTCGTGATGCAAACGACTGCCTGGATGGACACTGTTGAATGGCGCGTGAGGACATGTGTGAACCTTTCACGGACACAAGTGCAGTTACAAAGGTTTGTATTTTGCTACCAGACCGCATTTTTACTTATATCTAACCATTTTTGTGTTTGGTTTGTTGCAGTAGGAGTATAAGGGCTATGTAGATACTCTTAATTTGGGCGTGTCGAGATGTGGGAACGAGTTCGTACATGGACATAAGTTTTTGGTCTTCAGAGAGAACCTGTGGCTTCACAGTACATCTATTCTGATGTCGCTGCTGGTTTTGAAGGACGCCTATCCTGACGTCAGCATCGTAAACCCAAGCTACCATGGATTTGCCGATGTTGAGCGAAAAAAAAACAAGTTGCGGGCGGATTTGGTGCCACCAGCTCCAAGTACACACGGGTCATAGGCGTCTTCAACATTGACCTGCACTGGGTTGCGTTCATGATCGACAAACAAGGGCGCAAGTGCCACATGTTCGATCCACTCCAGACTGAACGAAACTACGAGATTATTGAGAAGAGTATGAACAAGGTGATGGAGGAAGTTCTTGGCATGAAAGGAGAACTGCAATATTCAAAGACCAAGTGGTGCACTCAGCAGGATGGGAGCTCATGTGGAGTCTGGTGTATTGCGATACTCGAGATGCTACTTGCTGGTGCTTCGTGGAAGGACCGCATCTACGGCTGACAGCCGTATCTGCGTATGCGCTATCTGTACAAAGTGATCAGCCTGTTGACGAAACCAGCTACGACCGGGGAATTGTGTTAAGTTGAGTGAGATGTTGAGCATTGAAGTTGCTATTTTCTGTGTCACCAAAAATAGCCACCGAAACTACAAACCGAATATAGGTACCAAAAATACCCACCGAAAATACATAAAGTGCATCTGTACTTCACGAAAATCGTCCAAGTCGCACGATTCCCAAATCTAGACTTGGCCTTCAAAGATTGATGCACAAGTGGTGTATATTTCACACACCAAACAGATGCTTCCATATATTTACCCTACACACGCAATATGTTTTTTAACAGCTGGTATACAACAACACGACACTACCGAAAGAAGACAGTTAATGACCCTCTATTTTCTGTGGTAGTAGCATCGTCCGTAAGATTCACATGTCAACGAAGCACTTCATAGTTTAAGTTCGCATCGAACTTTACCGTCATGCTCGTGGGGGATATTATGCTTCATTGCAGTTAGGGACACTTTTGATTGATGGGGACAGTTCAGGACGCGTTACACCCAGATCAGAACGTGCTCCCAAACAATCGGAGGCACGAAGACGGATGATAACAAATAATATAATATCGCTAATATTATAATTACGGAATACAATAGTAATAAATTAGTGACGCTTGCGAAATTGCAGTCTTTGTTATTTCTTAGTTATTCAGAAAATGCAATACAAAAATGAATAATTATAGGCCAATATTTTATCAGTAATAATTGTAGTTTTGTACATAATAACTTATTACTGGGAGTTCGATATTACATTATAGTGACTATTGTTAGTATTGGTGAGATTTTTCAGAGCATTTCTCAGTAGTATTGTCACAACGATTTTGAGCACAATAGTATTGTGTCCAAAATCGTTATGACAATACGACTGAGAAATGCTCTGAAAAAACTCGGCAACTCCGTTGCCATGGCAAACCCGTCACGAGGATGAAAAAATGATGCCCAACGACCACACGTCGGCCGCCTTGGGGTCATACATCGCTCCGGGTGCCACCACCTCCGGCGCCATGTACTGCCTACTACATGGCATGTAGTAGGCCTTGTCCACGCGTCCGACACACAGCTGGTCGGCTCTCGTCGACAGTCCAAAGTCTCCGATCTTGCACACACCACGACTGAGCATAACTTTCTCAAGTCTCGATGGTCAATGCTGCGACTGTGCAAGTAAGCTACACCCTTGGCCACCTGCTGGACGATGGCCAGTGCATCTGTACATGCAAGACATCGGTTCTGACCACGGAGTACAGGTCTCCACCGGCGCAGTATTCGAGCACGAAGTAGAGTATGTGGTCCTCGACGAAGGCGTCCAGGTACCGCACGACGTGAGGGGTGAACGCCTCATTACGTTGGAAGGTGTATAATAACATGTTGATGGCGTTTAGAAGCTGAGTACCACACTCCATGCAGGGGTCGATAAAAAACAGTGTTATTGTTTTATTGGTGGGATACAATTATTGTATTGATCGACGACCCCAATATGGTATCGGGATACTATTGCTCACATATTGTACAGAAGGAATTGCGTCACCTGGGTGTCCACTCCCCTCTCAATCGATGCTACCACGCTCCTCCTGGTCTTCAATAGATTATTTGCGTGTGATTTTCACCGTTTTGGAGTAACTTGCGTCCATAGTTGCTCGTGTCGATTTGGGTGGCGTCGGAGGTGATCAAAGACAAATGGGTATTTTGCGAGTAACTTACAGCGAGTTGGTGTTCGAGATAACACTGGAACTTGAGAATTTGGATGCGAGGCCCCGAGCTCGTTCTATTGTACTATTCTAGTGCTTCTCTTCCTCGCACGACCAAGGTCGGTCTGAAGGCTACCAAGACGTACCTGAAGTGTAGCACCCACAACAATATTTTCATATTACTGTACAATGTTGTTTCCAGTATATTGTTATTGCTACAATATTGTACGGGAAGGTCGGCTTCCGACCAGTAAATAAACAATATATATTGTCCGACCCTGCACTCCATAGCTGAAAGTAAGACCCGATGTTGGATCGGTAGTACATGTATGTACAGAAACTGCTTAAGTACTGGCGCTGTCGGGTTCGGTTGCAAAGACACATCACGTAAAACGTGGAATAAATGGCCAGCAAGAACAAACGCGATAACGTTAGCTGGACACTTGCAATACGAACAGCCATCACTCCAACCGATTGGAGATCTGTTACAGACGCGAAGGAGTTCAGGTGAGAAAGCACGTCACCCTGTCAGGATGGATGGTTTCCGTTCACCTGCCACAAGCTACTTTGAAGTATTCGGCAAGGTGGAAACTGGCAGGGCAAGACGTCACCTCGACGACCGAAATGGTCGTGCGGATGCAAAGACGTGGTTCCATCTGCATGCTTCAACTTGTTGCAAAGCGGCGCGCCAGGGCTGCATGCACTCAGTGCATGCAGCAGATCTTCACAGGCTCTGGCGAAAGTTACACGCTCTCTCTTCGCAAGAAGCCGCGTCGTAAGAAGATGATGATGAAGCTGAAGTGCACTAGAGAGCTTATTTCTAGGGTTGCATGTATTGGTCATATGCACGCACTAAATGTCCTGAAGGGGCTGCAAGCCGTACGCATGAGTTTATTGTTCTGCGCTTAGCTGCAAGTTGATGCCCATTTATTTTTTATTATTCGCCTTTCCAAAACCGTTTGCAAGTTAGTAAATTGCTGAAAGGGTAAGTTCAATTTACCCTTTCAGCATTTGTCATTCAACCTTACCTCTTTGCAGTAACGAGGTTGGCTGATAAATAAGAAACGGTTTCAACGTTGGGAATTGGTTGCTAATATTTTTTCTTGCTGGGCGAGCACTTTACAATAAAAAAGCAAAAATAAAGCCTTCAAAAGATGGAAGAGTCGATGGAAATGCCTTTGGTAACGTTTGTCTAAAATGTTGAGGAAGGATCTCGCACGACCATGAAGCGATCCGTGAGGTAGCAAAAAGGGCTTCCACGTTCCACGTAGTCCAAAGTGACGCGGCAGCCCTATTATAATAATAAATGAAACCCAGGTTTCCAGCATCACATCACAGCGCGAGCTCTTGGTGGTCCCATTTTATAACTATCACAAGAGATCTTTTACATAAGGCTACACGTATTAGACCTGTTTGGACTCATAATGTCTTTTACACTACGAAGTAATGAACATGTTCACTACGGGAACCGTGAAGTCCACCAAGGTCAAATACAAAAAGCTTAATTACATGTTAGCCATAACCACTGGATTACAGTAGTAATATAATGCGTTCGGGTTAGACGTCGAATTCTTTTAGTATCATCGAGACTTGCACTGTATTGCTTGAGAGTTTTAGACCGTCTTAATAACGTCACTGCATCAAATTGATGACTCTTAACCCCAAGCTGTTCACCTTCTTTTACAAAACGATTTTATTTTATAATTTTAAAAATCTCATTCGTGTAATCAGGCTCTAGCGGATAAATGATACTATGTATAAGCTTAACGGTGTTTTAACTTTGATTTTGTATGCATGTATCATCCGTTATCGATTGCAGTGGGATATCACTGCCATGAGGAGCGCCTGTAACAATGGTATTGTAACTCTTTAAAGCGCATAAACATTTGCTAATACATGAAGTATTCAGCGGGGTCCTTAAACAGTACCTCCATTTATCAAATTGGAGCACATCCTTGTCAAGCGTTCAAGTCCTATGAGGAACCTAGCCTGCCACCAAATCTATTTATTCGCATTAAGTATTGCTGTACTCTCAAAGTAGTAACAGCAAGATATATTAAAACGAGTACAGTACTACAGCGGAATTCATATATCAGCAGATCCGACTTTGATTGGCTGAGAAAAAATAGAACCATAGTGCGCAACCGATTGGCGACGATCTCTCATCTCGGATTCGCGCATCGTGTGCCACAGAAGTAGACTTACAGTACCTGTCTTGGCAAGCATCACCGTTTGTAAACTGTAAGTTGGTACCGTATTAGGCATCGCTTCAAGATCCCCGCTCCGTAGTTTTAATATTTTTCTTGCGTGTCCTTGTAGACAGCCTTATTGCTATATTCACGTCGGAAAATGACGATATTGATCAGATTACTCAGGTTTCCATTGAATCACCTCTTCAAACAGATTGTCATCCGTAAAATTAGGCCTATCATCGAACGCTCTGGCTGCGGTCGTGGTACCACTGTCGAAATCCAGGTCTGATTGGCTGCAACTTTCAAACAACGCTTTGTCTCGTCTCCACAACGGGACCTGCCGCATTTCGTGACCAGTGACCAGTTTGGAATCTGCTTCAAAGTGCACAAGTCGATTTTAAACATCAACCCTCAATGACGATCATCCGCCACCGCTACCGCGTCGCGCAACAGCTCGCAGAGACCACGTATGGCGGCATCTACCTCTGCAACGACGAGTTCATGCGTCCCCGCCGCGTGGTGCTCAAGTGCGTCTCGCTTCTACATGCCATCAACATGTTAGACCTACGCAAGCCGGAGCTACAGTCGCCCGACGACCCGCGACAGGAGAAGGCCTTCGCCAGTCTGCAACGCAGCGAGGCGGTTTCACACCCACACGTTGTGCAGTACCTGGACGACTTCATTGAAGGTCACATGCTCTACTTCGTGCTCGAGTACTGCGCCGGTGGAGACCTGTACTCCGTCGTGAACCGTGGTCAGAACCGACGTCTTGCATGTGCAGATGCACTGGACATCGTCCAGCAGGTGGCCAAGGGTGTAGCTTACTTGCACAGTCGCAGCATCGCCCATCGAGACTTGAGTCTTGAGAACGTTATGCTCAGTCGTGGTGTGTGCAAGATCGGAGACTTTGGACTGTCGACGAGAGCCGACCAGCTGTGTGTCGGACGCGTGGGCAAGGCCTACTACATGGCTCCGGAGGTGGTGGCACCCGGAGCGGTGTATGACCCCAAGGCGGCCGACGTGTGGTCGTTGGGCATCATCTTTTTCATCCTCGTGACGGGTTCGCCTCTAGTTCCACTGGCGGCGGAAGAGGATGCGGCCTTCCGGGCGTTCAGGAAGGTCGGCGTTCGAGAGGTACTAGGCGCCTGGAGGGTGGCAGACTTGCTTCACGAGAGTGCCATTCAGCTGTTAGATGGTATGTTACAGTGCGATCCGACCAAGCGACTGACTATCGAACAGGTGCTGAGTCACGATGCGTTCACACGGAGGGCGGCTGAGGCGTGAAGCCGTAAGGCCGCGTCGTAGGGTTTAATCTGTGAAGTTATTAGCTAATTAACAAATTGCGGCCAAGTTGCCTTGCTGGATGCCACTTGTCAGGCGTTGGACGATTTCTCCGTGGCAGACAGGCTCAGCTTTGTTTTTCCGCCGTAACAATAATGCACTGCACCGGCACCTTAGATTGCATCCTTGCCTTTGAGGCATATGTTCACTGAGTATGCAAGCCTCGTAAGCTGCGTGTTACGAGTCGTACTGTAGTAACACACAGCGGTGTCCTTGTTCACCTGTTCTTTTGTTCGAACGAGCGTAACCTATCCTACGGGGTAGGACCTACGCTCATCTCAGCAATTGGCACTTGGCGCAAGGCTGCAAGTGGATTGTGGCTTAAAATGAAAGGATATTTGTTATTGGTTCCTGGAGGAGCCGTGTCTTACATGGACCTAATAGGTAAGTCATGGCGGGCTCGTACCTTCTACAGGACGACAACGTTGCTGCCAGTTCAGCTCAAATCCAAAACTCCGTAGAAGGCTGGAAACGGGGCAACTAGGATGCAACAACGGTGTGCGGAAGTATCTCTAGCGTCAGGAACGACCTTGTCTGCCCCATTTCCGAAGCCAAAACCGTGCATCTGATGCCTCAACCAGGTTGTCAACCTCGCCGCGTCTCGCTCTCCTCCGCAGTATTGCTCCTCTTCGACAACATGTCGACTAGAGGTGAGTTGTGTGCTGCTTTAGATCGACTGAAGGGGTTGGCAAGATAGCAATTTAATTGAGGTGACAGCTCGTCTGACCATGAAGCAGCGATGTCCGCTCTTGGGATTCTCGACGACTGCGTTGTCACCGTCTTGGCGGATTTTGCGCTGGACAATACTCCACGTCTTGCATCAATGATTCACGGTTTTAGTGCATACCTAGGTTGTAAGGGTGCCAGAGAGTACTGCGGAAATGGAGACCCCCGTTGGGGTATGGACATTTGTGCAAGGGTGCGTGACAAGCATGGCTCACCTAACGTTAATCGAGCTCTTCAAGGTTTCGTTGGTTATGGCAAACTGCCTCGAGGACGATCGTGGCCCACTATGCATGCACCCACGTGATAGTTTATAAGTTGTCCGATGTCTGGCGACACCGCCGGGCCAAGACGTGTGGCGAATGAGTTTTACTGCAGTGGAAAAAATACAGTTTCAGATCGAAAAATTGGAGATTTCCTGACTTCACCACAAATGCGTCTCGCTTCTACGAGCAAAAATCGCGATGACACCCAATCCAGTTGCAATCGCTAGGAACTCGGTTACTGCTCCACCAACAATTTCAAAACCAACTGCACCGATTCTTTGACAAAATGCCACCAGGGAGCCACGTCCAACGCCCCCACCCGCCGCCTTGGCGGCAGCAGACATTATTTTGGCAGCCAAAGAGCCCTTTTTAATGCCACTCGCCGTGAAACCAATGAGACTCAGAACGCCCATGAATCCAACGAGCTTTATGATTGCAGGAACAGGAAACAAACCAATTCGATTATGAACTGAACACATGAAAACTACCGCTCGAAATATTTCCTTGGAGGTGCCATAATAGTTTCGTCCTGTTTGATGGACAGGGCCATCCTTTATTCTCGTTTTCCCGAATTTGCCAGAATATGTCAGCATGTTCACTTTGATTGACTTCTCATCGAAAGAATGCCATTCCATTCTCAACTAATTTTTTTTAATTAAAGAAGATATAGCGAAGCACTACTGATCCAAGTCATCCAGCAGCACGGAGCTTGTGGAAGGGCATGCTTCGTTAGCAGCGAATGCAAGGAGATATCATTTTTTTTTACATACACAGCTGAGTGTCGTATCTTAGTGAATTCATGGATCGCATCTCATCTGGAGTAAACTTAGTTGTACCAACAATTAATATGTTTTCTTAGTGACTAGCTAACGAATACCAGACGTGCAGCCAGCTCTACCCTCGTTCTTCTTTTGCCAAGACATAACGGAGAATTTGGGGCTTTTTGGCACGGTGAGCTTCTTTCGTTTTCCCGTAACATCGGCCACAGGGAACTTTGACATTGACCGTTGAGACTTTAGCTGCGGTCCTGATGTCGTTGGCGACGCATTTTCATCCCTAGAGTCGTAGGACTCCTGCTGTTGATTTTGATTCATATTGGCCAGCATATTGTTGGCTGATTCCGCAAGTGATTGACCATTGTTTGACCTCTGAGCTCGAATGAGCGAGTTGATCGAACTCACGTACGTGTTGGCGCTTGGGTTTCTGGCCGTGTGGGATCCCGTTCCAGGCAATTGACGAGGCTTTGATCTTGTGAAGCCTGCAGACGACACTCGTCGTGGCTTTTCTACCGGTATTGTAGCAGACACGCTCTCGTCAAGGTTTGTTTTCTTGATTTTGGTAAGAAGCATGGCGGAGCCTGGACGATTTGAGCGCGATACTCCAGTGCACAGAGCCATTTTGTCGCCGATGTCATGTCTAGGTGGGGATGAAGCAGAAGAACTAGAGGAAGATGACGCTGGATGTTCGGGATTCCTGTTTTGCCTTGTTTGCCATGCTTGGGAGTGGCGGAAAGCGAGGTGAGGGGTGTCACTCGGTGTCCTTACCGATACAGCGAGAGAAGCAATCAGAGCCTTTGACCGTTTGGTTAATTCAATGGCAGCCGTGATGGCAGCAGAGCCCGTTGGACTTGCTGGAGCCAGACCCGACGATCCTGGCACTGAGTTACCATTGCAGATTGGGTTCAACTTGCTACATGTAGTGTTGACTTGGGCAGATCGAACTGACAGACTGGTACGAGCGTACGGTTTAGACTCTTCTACTGCACGGATATGCACGTCTGGGAACATTACTGCAGATTTGGGTTCTTCTTCCTCTGGCGGCGGAGACACTTTTGATGCTAAACTATCTGATAACAATGATGCTTGAGCTGCGACCACCCGAACGTGTTCGTGCTGGTTTGAGACCCAAATATTGGATTCCTGTTGTTTTGGCACAGGCGGCTTGCTAGTATTCCTGATACGTTGGCGATTGGATCCTAATGTGACAGCAGTTGCTGGTCGCTGTTGAATAGTAGCATTTTTATTGAGCTGTTGGCTTTGTTCCTGTGCTTGACGAATAGTTGCATGAATTTTGCTGATTCGAGCACCAGAGCTGCTTGAAATTGTCGATAGAGTGGAGCTTGGTATTGCTCCACTTGGAGTCAAAACAGAGCGATTTCTGTCAATAGCAGGGTGTTGTTCACGTATCTCCGTTTTCTCCTCGCTTGGTGGTGCAGAGCTAGTCCGAGCTACGATCGATTTTCGATGGTTGTCCACTTCCTTGACAATGAGCGCACGCAGATCCACTTTGGTCAAATTCTTCAAGTCAAACGAGAAATCGGCTCGCATACAAGGTGGTGGATCCACTCCACCGCGATTTCGATACTTCCGTTCAATGTCCTGCATGTATGGGTGGCCGAGCGCTTCCTGGGCGGTGATTCGTTTCTTTGGATCAAATTCCAGCATGCGATCCAGTAGGTCCACAGCATCGTCAGCGGCCTTGGGGAAAAGTGTACGAAATGGCACTTTGGGTCTCTTGCCTAACGAACTCAAGAAACGTTGCGCCTGTGAACTTTGAATTCTCTTAGTGGCTTCATGTGATGGTGCCCCAATCACGTCGAAAATGAGAGTGAGTTGGTGCAGGAAATTCTTCCCTGGGAAGAGAGCTTTGCGTCCGAGAATCTCCGCAAAAATGCATCCTACAGACCACATATCCACGCTTTGATCGTACAATCCGTCCGGTTGTAACATCAATTCAGGTGCGCGATACCAGCGCGTTACCACGTGTTCTGTCATCGGTGGACGGTCCGGTCCACTCGTATTGGAATTAGCAGCAGGCGCTGATCGTGGACGCTCCAGGATATGGGCAGAAGCACCAAACCCACGTGGAATTTTACGCGCAAGCCCAAAATCGGCGATCTTTAACTGACATGTCTTGCTCAGTAGCAGGTTTCCTGGTTTGAGGTCGCGATGTAGCACGCCGTTGTCGTGTAAATACCTGACGCCACGCAGAAGTTGGTGGAGAAAATATTTTGCATGAGCATCAGAAAGCGGTTGCGAACTTTGAATCACTCGATGCATATCGGTGTCCATGAGATCCATCACGATATACAGCTCGTCGTCCTTGACATTGGCAGAAAGATTATGAATTGATATAACCTGGAAGGAACGTGAATGTTAGGTTGTTCGCCAGCCTAAAACGCACAGTAAGGGAAATGTTCGTACGTTTGGGTGTTTTCCGAGATGTTGCAATAGCAAAACTTCACGAAGCGTGTGCTTAGCGTCTGTCGTACGCTTTGCCATTGGCGTCACCTTCTTGATGGCAACACATTGCCCTGTTTCACGGTCTTTTGCAGCACTGCGAGTACATTAAAAAGTGTTAGTTGATCGGGTTTTCGTATATCATAAGTTACCACTATGTTGCGTACCAGACGATACCATACGAGCCCTTTCCGAGCGGATTCAGGAACTGATAGCGAGAACTTACTTTGAACACGCTACCATACACCTTGAAGTTTGCGGTCGAACCGCTTGATGCGCCCCGATACGAGTCCAGTGCTTTACTTGAAGACGCAGATTGTGACATTTGAGTTAGGTACTGTCTTATAGAGCCACGGTCATGAAAGAGAACGAGAAAACAATGGGCTAGGCGATACTGGTTGCGCTTGTTTGTTGAAGGCACCACAGACAAGCAATACACGATGCAAATAGAATTCTGCTTTTGGCGCTATTCATACCATTCAAAGTCTGGAGACTAAAACATTCGGTTCATTTGTTCATTTGGAGATACCTGTGCTCTCGACAAAACCCTGGAATCAGTAAAAACAATTTCTTCCTGTCAGTCACCACGGCTACAAATATTGTATGGTGGTAGCTCCTAGTTACCTCGACAATTCCATGTGGCTTGATAGATTCCACGCGCCTCGGAAGCGGCACGCTGAATCGTCAGGAAAACGTTATTGTCTTACCATCCCAAATGCTGCAAGACGCATTGCACCATTTTTGGAAGATAACGGTTCTCACAATATGGGAACACAGTACCGGCCAGGACAACATTTAAGAGGACAGGAGGCCATTCAACGCTGATTTGGAAGCTCGATCTGAAAGCTCCATACGGAGACTCAAGTGATGCGAAATTCAGTGGCCCCTTTTGCAGACGTGATCGGCTCAGCTTCAAAACACGGTATCGGAGCGAAATTGCGTGTGGAAATAAAAAAGCTGAAGCGTGTTTGGCTCGCGACTCAAGTGAACCATCGTGGAAAATACTCAGTCGAGCGTTTTCTCGCTCTCGAAGAGTACACGCGGAAGACATCTTTGTTCCGAGTATTACTCGTATGTATTGGAACACCGCTCCCGATAATTATACTGGTCATTTCGCAGGAAACTTTGCCACTTGAGGACCCGGAAGATGGATGGCGCGCTAACTGGTACGCGCCTATATATTGAGCGGGACGACCGCCCTTGCTGTTGCTGTCCAACTAAATTATCAGATGCAAGGCATCGATGTTTCGTTGCTTCAGCTGGCAATACTGTTCGCAAGCGTGGCGCTGGAATATACTGCCATGTCGGTTCTGGTCGCGTCACTGTGGGTATTTCCAATCCCCTACATGGTTATCCTGCTGACACCGATATTTCTTGTGCTTCTTGTCTGCACAATGCGTGCCGTCCTCGGTTCATCTCGTTTCCGGGACATACTAACAAATCGACGTCAACTGCTCCGCTTCATCACAGCTGTCAACATTCAGGTGCTAATGGCGGTGTGTTATCCAGCGTACCAATTGCTCTTTAAATCCGCGGCAGGTTCAGCCTACGAACTCCTTGCGTTTTTGCTACTTCCTGTCATCAAATTCGTGCTCAAGAACCTCGTGTCGATCTGCCTTGCCGATCTGGCTGACTTGATTCCGGAGAACATCATCTTCACAGTCCACTTCTTCAATGCCATCTACTTGGCCACATGTATGCAGAGTGCTTCCTCGACATTCGCAGTCTCGACCATCATGATTATGGATTTTTTAGAAGCTGGGATGGCGCTGTACGGTGTCTGCCGGTCATCTCACCACATTATGAACCAACTTTATCAAACCATTGGTCCATCTAGTGCCGGAGATACACTGTTATCTGCAACGCGCGCATTGTGCCAATATCACGATAAATTCACGAAAGAAGAGCGCATGCAAGTTCAGATCCGCTCATGTGTTCCTCACCAGTTGTCGGCCGAGGGACGTGATCTTCTCAACAAGCTCGAAGATGAAAATCTTAACTTTGGTCCGTCCTTTGCTGTCTCATCCAACACCCAGTCGATGCCAACAATGAAGAATCCGCTGTCTGTTGTTGGAGGTCCATCAATTGGACGTCGCTGGAGCGCAATGGCCCCACCTTTAGGCCCGACAAAGATTACCTCCGTACAAGTAGCACATGCCAGACGAAGTCGGGACAAGAACGATATCGCTGCTATGCCGTCCGTACTGCATATCGCTAGTCTTCGTAAGACGCTCGCAACATTATTTACCATCGAGTGCATGGTTTTGGCGGAGTACGTCGAGTTTATCATCCCGTTGCTCTATGGCAACTATGTCCTCATGATGGTACGTCTTCCTAGTGCACAATATCACACAGAGCTCACTGGCCTCACCGAAGAGAATGCCTGGTCTACTGTGAAAACGGTATTCGTGTACGGGCTGATGGAGTTCGGTTCGTTCATTCTGCTTATCATACTCCTGAAAAGAGGATGCGGGATGCAAGCACTCTACCATCTCGCGTTCGTTCTCGAGACTCAAATGTTACCAATCCAGAGCAAAATAATCGGCTGGATGTTGATAACACTCGGTTTCCGAGTTGTTCACTTCGGTACGTCTTTCCACTGACCGAAAACTTATAGCCGTCGTAGCTCACAAACTTGTATCGTTATTGTCTTCGCTAGGGGTCGACTTTACCTTCCAGTTTTCTTGGATTCGCAACCAAACCAGCTAGACACGATACTCGTGTTGTACATCTTACCAACCGTCCATCCCGATATTCCAAGAACTATTGCCCACTCGTTATGTTCCTCCTCCTCCAATATACACCCGAATGGGGGCATCTGTCGTGACAATATGGATCCAAAGCTTGCGGTCAGTACACGGATCAAAGCTAAGATGAAAGACACGCTAAGGAGTCGTTTTCCTTTTTTTTCGTTTTTGGTTCGTTTTTGGTTATTCAGTTATTATTCTTCATGTACATGTACGTAAGAATCTTTCACCAGCCCGATAAAAAAGGTGAAACGATCTGCACCGACACCTTTGGGTTATTACCGCGCTCCTACTGCCTATATCCAACTTTTCGTTAGAAAATTTATCCATGAAGTAGGGCTTTCAAACTTCTTTTTTGCAGTTTCTTCATAGATTCAATCGTCATCCGCTTACACGCATGAAATGTGGAGGTTCCTGCCCATACTTTCAAGGCATGTTCCTGCAAGTGCCAATGTAGCTTCTCGAAGGACTCCAACTTGTCGGTGGTGCTCGTCCGCAAGGTGATCTGCTAGTAATATTTATTCGTACATTAAATTCGTGGCGATCGAACGAAGGGGTTTTAGTTCAGAACTCTGACGCTATGGCGTCGGGCGCCAGACCATGGAGGCGATCTCAGTACGTCTTCTAAACGACTTTCCTCCGGGCTTGAGCTTCATGATGTTCTTGGGATCCGCACCATCCTCAAGCTTCTTTATCTCGTCGTAGAGTAACTGCAACAATCCGGGGTGGAACATACTTGTTTTACTTAGCAGTCCGCGTTTCCTCAGCCATTCTTCCAGGTCTCTGCGGCTCTTCTTGTTGTAGCAGATCGAGGTCGCACTGTTTGGATCAAAGTCGCTCCTGCACGCACGACCTGGTTGCTGTTCTCGTTTCGGGATAAGTCGAATCATATCACTGTTGCGTGCATACACGTCTTCCCAGAAAATATACCAGAGCTTGTGGGCTGGGCTCATCATGATAAAATGCTGGCGAAGATACAGTGCGTCTAGAGCGGTTGAGTGAGTTTGTGGTAGTTGACGAAGGAGAGGGTTCACCTCTCGTGTCGTTAGGTACTGCTCAAGATCCTTGCGAGATAGGTACTGGTTGTTATACACAAAGTACCAGAAGTCGTCACTGAGCACCGCGTTGGCTTCAGCGTGAATTTGGATGAGCTTACGACGATACTCACGGTGCTCTGCTCTCAATTTCTTGATACCGAGCTCCCAGCTTGGCCGAGTCTGTTCAAAAATCACCTTTAGATGTTCATTCTCCTCCATGTCAGGACTTAGGCCAAAGTGGTCGGAATCACGGACTGTCTTGCGGTTTTTGATTAAAACTCGTTTCCCCGTTTTGGGGGCTTTAACGTAGCCAGTTCCATCCTTGTACGTCATTGTGACGATAAATCCGTCAGCCATGACTCGTTTTGTTCCATCTTTGATCACTGAGTCGCTAGCCGTTTTCACCTTGAAGACTCCGTGCGTGTAGTGGCAGGTAAACTCTACAACAGCTTTGTAGTGGAGCTTTATAGGGTTCCCTCCCTCAATCGGAGTCCACTCGTAGTAGTCCGTGACCACAGCCTTCTCAACACGTGAAAACGGGAAGCGTATCGGGGTTTTCAAATCTGCCAGTGCGCGGATCTTCTGACGCAGCTCACGCTTTGCTACGATGCTCGGCGAGAAGTTGAGAAACAGGAGTTTCGCAAGGTTACTGTGAAGCTTGCTGTCTCTGGGGGAACTCTCGTCAACTTCGTCCCAAATGATAGCTTCGTCGTCAGTGTTGTCGTACACGATCACGCAGTGGAACGGGTACGGCACCACGTACATCTTGCCGAAGCAAGACTTCGAGTCCAAATGACCGTCGCGCACCCCAATGTCTTCATTCCAGTACACGTCGACGCCTTCGAGCGCAGTTCTGGCTACCTGTCTCAAACGATTCGTGTATCGTTGCTGCTTACCACGCCAGTGAGAGCTTACCCGGCGTATACCTGCAGAGATAACAGCTTGATCCAAAGCAACCAGTCGAGCAGCCGCCGGCGATTCTTTGATGTGGTCTTCAGAGTGTTTAGCTTTCTCTGTACTAGGAACCAAATCGTACAGAACTGCACGCCAGAACGCTTGCCAAACTCTGTGCTTTGCCTCCTTGTTTAAGTCCCATGAAGGAATGATATCATGAGCTCGTGCATCGTCAATCATCCGGGACGTGTCACTGAACGAGAGCCAACCAAGCCAGTTCTTGATTAAGATTTTGGTGTTGCCAATACCCAACAAAGTCACTGTCAGCATCACCCACAGGTTTGCAAAGTGCACAAAGAGCACAAATGCGAGGAACCCTTGGACGTAGCTGGAGTGGATATCATTTCTCTGTGTCCAGGCCCCCGCTGTACCTCCGATAGCCGTAACCAGGGCAGTGAACTTTGCACTCGATTCCATTAGATCATTGACGGGGTCAATGAATGGTTGACTATAGCTTGTGAGCAAACAAACCATGAAGTACACACTGCACACGACAATCCCTCCGGTCGCTACGTTCCGCGCAGATCCCACCACAACTGCTGCGAGTACTGCCTTTGCAACTAGTTGCATGACCTTATACGTACTCCAACGCTGCTCAAATCCATTGTACAGAGAACGATACGGACAGCGAAGTTGGCTTGGATCACTTGCCACGAGACGAGCGTACACCTTGTCATCAAACGGTACCTCTTCTCCATCCAGGTCGTACGTCACTTTCGCGTTTTCCAGTGAACCCCGAGGTCGGTTCGAACGAATGGAGGAAACCAGCACGAACGGTAACGGGACTGAAAATGTCAGGAGCAACGCAATCACCTCGAAGACAATCAGACCCCAGTACGGGTTATCGCGGAAATGTGCTGCAACTATCCCTTGATTGTTCGGTGTGACATCGTTCTTATGGACATCAATGTCCAGTACTGAGAAACAGAACTGCGTCAGAGGTAAGTATGCCGTCAGACTAGCAGTGATGAACACAGACGAAAGTGTGGCCATGCGCTTGTTGGTAGCTGCAAGGGATGCCCACGTTGTGGCTTCGTGTCCATGGCGTACGTTATCAGCTCCGCGAGGCATGCATCGTGTGATCCTGTACAGCCACAAGAGGAGATACAGGTGCGCAGCCATAACCACACCAATCGAGATAAAGACACCGGCGTTGCTGGACTTGGAAACCCATTGAATGAATGCCGATACATCAACGGCAATAATCGTGTAAGCTGCTCGAAGACCTTTAATCAGTGCTACGACGTAGTCAGGTAATTGCTGGAACTCGTAGAAGTTTAACGTCGGCTTGAACAACCCAGACAAAAAGAGACCGGCCGTCTGGAAAAAATCACGTGCAATCTCGAGTCGAAGAAGCGGTATAATGTTCATAAACGCCAGACAGCCGCCAATTCGAGCCGCTCGACCTTCACGCATCGCTTGTAAAGTAGTGGCTAAGCGTTGACGGCTCAACAAATGAGAACCTTGCAATCCTGCCATGGCTTGTTCTAAAGCTGTCTGGGCGACTTGCTCGTCCAACAGGCTGTTGTCAACTTCAACCTTTTCCTCGTCTTCATGTTTGGCATTTGCCAACTTCAGCATTGTGCCTTTACGCTCTACAGTTCTGGCAATTTCAAAGGGTTCCAAAACATTAGCTTTCTCTCCAATCACCTCACTGATACCGTCACTGACAGCGGTGTGTACGACTGACCACAAGGCTAGTAACTCTGGAATTGCTGTCCATGCTAATCTCCCAGAGCAGCACGCCGCAAGAGCAGCTCGTAACTCCGCGAGATCCTCCTCAGGCGATCTTAAAGTTTGTCCTGGGTTTGAATTCGCGCAGGTGATCAGTACCTCACAAGCTTTGAGCTCTTTCACATACTCCATAGCGAGAATATTTCCGTCACTTTGCATACGTTCGATTCCGTCGTAGCACTCAGCGGAAATTCCAGCATCCTTTCTCTTCGGTAGGACACGTAGTAGAGCGACACCAGCTCGCTTAATTGGTGTTTGGAGTTCTACGGAGTAATCTTCTTCAACGTGGTCGATTTCGTTGGTGACTGATGGCTCAGAATCATGATTCTCTGCAGTAGTCTCGTTTTCGTTGGCTTCAGATGCCTTAAAGTCCTGTGTGTTATCTTGGTCGTCGTCACCCACGTCTAGTGTTAACTCCACCATCTCCTCGATCACTGCAGCCTCTATGGCAACGGATTCTTGCGAGATCTCGTCGTGATAACCAGCCTCCATCGCTTCATTTTCTGGATCCAATGCCAATTCGGTAAACAGTTCGTGCGCAGTTTCACGCTCTTCAATACAAGAACTGGCAATCTCATCGTCATCAGTTCCATCGCTGGCGCTTTCGTCCACTGTAATTTCTGCATGAGGGGTATACGAAGTCACGGGATCAACGGGTTTTGCCGGATCTGCACGCTCCACTGTCGGATTGGTGACAGGTTCTGCGATTTCTATCTGCAGCATGGAAATTGCCTCGTGGCTATTTGAATCGGTCGTAATATCGGTCCTGCTCAGGACTTCTTGAGTAGCTTTTTCGTCGCCAGAAATTGCAGCAAATCCATCATTGTGATGATCACTTTCAGTTAGTAGTTCTACGTCTACAGGCTCACCATGTTCGACCTTCTCCGTTTCGTTGTCTGCTGCATCTTGGTCGATTTTGTTGGAACCACCAGCATCGTCATCGATCATTTCGGCGCCATTAGCATTGTCGCTCCCGATGGCAACAACATCTACAGTGTTCACCTGTTCTTTACCTGTCTCTTTCGAGATATCACTCACAGGTGCAGCGGCAATGGAATCCACGAGGCTTGGAAGCTTTGTTTCCACCCCAAAACTTGGCGGGGGCGATTTGTCGCTGTTTATGGCCGACAGGAATCGCCCCAAAAGAAGCGAAGTTGACGTCGATTTCGGTTTGTCTTCAACCGGATCAGACGGTGGAGCATTTTGACTTCTCTCAGCCTCACTACCATCGTCAGCAGCAGTTGAATTGACAGTTGGCATCTCCTCTTGAGTGACATTGGTCGTGTCTTCGGTTGTGGCCAATTCGTGCATAGCCAATCGCACGCGGTCGAAGAAGCCGGACGAGTTAGACATCTCGGTAGTATCCTAGCTTCCTACCTAGGTTGTCTAGTGTGCGGGTTCCAAAGCGGCGCAACGGACGTGTGCGTTTTATCGTCGCGAGGGGTCCATTTATCATTGGCACACGTCCGTTGCAAACCGAGTGTTTATGTTGGCTTCTCCGGGGTTTTCGACCTTCCTTGGACTGGGTTATGGGTTTTATTTTGTGGCCGTTTTATGACTATCAACTTCATAAACTTATATTATATCTTCTGTATTTTGATTACCTATAAGAATGAATGGTTAAATTGTGTCAGACATAGCAAAGTCGTCAAAATTGAATAACTCCAGTTGGGCAAAAAAGGGCACCACCGGCGAACATCATCACGTCAACCACTCGCCGAGCCACCTCCTCGGGCACCACCACTGGGGTATCGACATCAAGAAGTTGGAAGTATCACTGTTGCAGCATATTACCTGGAAGTGGCTACATCCAGTACCTACAGTAGTATGACGTCAAAAACTTCGTAACCCCCAGCCCGAGAGCTTATATCAGACACGATTGGACAAAAAGCTTATCCTGTATTAGACACGTTAAGGAAGTTACACCTCTTATTTGTATGGGACCATACAGAAATGAATTCAACCGGGGATAGGTTTGGATCCCATCCTTCACGGGATCAGGTTGCGTAGCCGGGCACTTCACTTGGTTTTCAAGAAATAAGGTCCCAGAGGTGCCCTTGAAATCAGTATTGGGGATAGGAGGTGCTTTCGCACACAACTCATTTCAAAATCATTCCAGAAAATCCCCGCTAGCGAGCAGATCTCTTGCTGTCGCCCAGTTTTACTGCTACCGCACACAACCACGGCGACCGGACGCGTCAATGGCTTTCCAGGCGCGCTGGAGATAGCTGACGAAGGCTGATTGGACGTCTAAGAAGCCCATGGGTCTGTCTGCTGACTACACGTACGTCAAGCCCGGCAACACCAAGAAAGACGTGGAGAACGAGGACTTTTTCGTCGACGCAGAGACTCTGATAAAGTATCTGGACCGTTGTGATCGCGGTACGTTTGTCCTGTGTGTTTGTTGTGTTATTAAGAGGTGCCTAACATTCTATTTGGTCTGTTTAGCAGAGATGGAGAAGGCGAAGAGAAAGGAACGACAAGCTTATTCACAAGCGATTGCTGCGCAGAACGCGGAAAGCACTGTGCGAGTTCACGAATGAGGCGATCGAACCTGAGGCTGAAGTCGATCGTTTCCACGCCAGATCGCGGGTTGGTGGAAGGATGCCGATCGTGATTTTGGATGTTGGCTTCAGGGGTAGGGGTTTCACTGGATTTTCCGGATGTGAACCACATCACACAATCGTTCCGATTCGTGATTACGGTGTACCAATGTTTTGGTACTGTGCGATCATATCGACATGGGTACAAAGTAGCGATCATTTCGAAACGGGTACCACGATTTCAGTACAAGTGTCTCTGCGAGCCAGTGCAGGATGCAATCGACGGCTGCGCAAGCAGATAGGAGACGATAGGGGAGTGGCTTTGCGTATTTTTAACTTTGGTTTATACAGACTTCGATTTTCCTTCTAAGACACAAGCGGCTTTCTCTGTTCCGGGTTCCGAAGTATATTGGCCCACCCGACGACCGAGGAACTGCAAAGATAACCAACGATGACACGTTGAGAGCCCCTGGATTGCTTGGCCAGGTACCGATCGCATCCTCGCCCCACAAGATCCCGCCAAAGGAGGCGGCAAGCTACGGAAAGGAAACCAAGGAAAAAAACACACACCCAAGGACAAACCCAAGTCAACTCGGTCTATTGCAAGACCCCGATCAAGTTAGACTAACCTACTCGACGGCCAAGTGAAATATACCCGCGTGGCCGTCACCAAGAACTCCCCAAGTACCGTCCACACAGTTCAAGAGACCAAGACACCCCTGACACCTTCGGAGTCCACCGGGAAGAGCCTGACCCGCCCCGCCAACGGGTACACAAGGTGAGAAGGAACAAGACCGATCACGGACAAGCGGAGTACCCCCTCCGTAAGTTGGTAGTCTGCACCACCGTTGGTAAGTTTGGATCGCGCCACGAGTTTTCGTGGTCCCCGCTCCACCACAACATGATGTGTTGCTAACTCTATCGTGTACCATACATGCGACGTCAATGAGAGACCGACCAGCCCTCCCAAAGTTCCTGTAGTTGTCTCCTCCTCCATTACGGATGGCAATGGCGCTGTTGATGACGCCCCAAACGCGTTGCACAATGCTTCTAACGACAAGAACCACGGACCAAGAGGTAAACCTGTATGCCTTGTATTATACATTCTATGTTCTGACGCAAACGTGTATTGTACAGTCAACTCGGACAATAATGTACCTAGCCAACCTCACGCCGAAGATGTCCGTCTCATCCCCACTTCCCCACACGTTACCAATGATGATGGGCCGCTGTCAAGCCCTTCATCGACTTCTCCATCTCCACGAGTGTTGGGACCCCGTTGTACTACGCTAGTGCCATCGCTGCGTAGAAACCTTGACGTGAACTTTGAAGCAGCAATACCCTCGGACGTTGAAGCAGCTGACGGTTCTGTAGCGACTTCGAACCGTCGGAGAGTGACCACAGCGATGCAGACGCGACCTCCATGAACGCAGAAGCGCATGAGGAAGCGTCGATATCGTTTGGTGCGTTTAAAGTGTATATACACGATTTGGATACCAGTTACTGACCGATATCATGTATGATACAGATGGCCCAAATATTATGCAACCTGGTGAGGATCCCAACGTCTACACTGGGTACCTCCAAGAAACATTCCAGAGCAACTTCATTCCTTCTGCGGTAATGGCCTTTGATGACGCCATGCTGCCGTCAAGGTCAACGTTCAATCGCATGAGAGTCTACATGAATGATAAGTCTCATAAGTGGGGAACTAAGCCCTTCATGTTGTGCTGTTCGTAGGCTGCTTACTGCATCCGGTAAGGTATAGCGTCCCTTCAGGCGCTCTCTCTTTTTTTTGCTCTAAAGTTCTCTTATCGCGTCGCATACAATGTGACGTACGTGGTATCGTGTCTGATACAGCTTTGACGTCTACTGAGGAAACGCCAAATACACGACAACAGCACGAGAAGTCTGGTCCTGCCGCAGTGGTGCGGAACCTCCAGAAAGTCTTCGGTGCTGCGGACCTCCAGACTTCCGGCTCATAGTGACGGACAGATTCTACACATCCGTGATATTGGCAATGCAGCTGCTCACTATGAAGTTCTACAATATCGGGACTATCATGATGAATCGGCAGGGCCTGGGCAAGGCGATTTTACCGAAGCCGCTCAAGAATGGGCGGAGATCATCGAACAAACGACCACACCATGTTGAAAGAGGCACCTATAAAATCGCTGAATCGCTGCACGTTCCGATAATGAAGGTGGCTCGCAGGTACGACTACCAAGGAGTCCACATTCTTGCCACCGGAGGTAGCGCAAAGCAGGATAGAATTGTTCGGCGGGACCAACTTACAGCACTGCAAGCAGAAATGATGGCTCCAAGAGTGGTAAAGGACTATCAAACGTACATGAGAGGCGTCGATGTACACGACCAGCTTCGCTTGCAAAGGTAAGGTCATTATATCCTGTAAGTACAATGTTGCTATTAGTACTTATCGTGTATGTTGTTTGCTTTGCCCGTACTCGCTTCAATTGACCAAACGCTACAATAAGTACTACCACGGGCCGTTCTTGGGTCTAATTGATCTGGTAATCATCGACGCATTTATCGTGTACAACTACCGCCGTGTTAAGGAGCGGCAAGGGAAAGCTTTCCCATGTTAGGTTTTGATGAAGCTTCATCTGGAGCTCATCCAGCGAAACCTGAAGACTCGACACAAATGCTGGGCCACCGCGGCATGCAGCCGACGCCAACAAAGCAGCGGGAGTACACTACACGTCATGTGCCCGTACAGACCGACGAATGACGAAAGGGCAACACCGATGAGAGCAGAAAGCGCCGCCAGCGGGCTTGCAAGGTGTGGTTCGTGCTCAAGAAGGCAGGCGTATCGAGAGGAGGCGAGACGACGTTCTACAGCGGTGGACGTAAGCTGAAGCCAGCGGTGAAGAACGCCCAGGTGTCGCGAGTGTTCCTGTGCAACATAATCAAACACACAAGCAAAGTTGAGGTAGTGCCATGCCTCGAAATCTGCCATAAGCACTGGAAGAACGGCATCTTGATCCCGTAGTTCAGACCCTAGGGCGGTGGGATGGAACGGCTGCTCAGCTCTCCAGGCCGCAAGCACATCGACGGTTTCTATCCAGCGGTGCAAGCATTCATGGCAAATGTGACGACGGTGACACTGTCCTCCACGAAGCTGCGTTGGGCGGACAAACGGATGCAGTGCGTTTACTTTTGAAGCATGAAGCAGGTGTCAAAACGGCAAACGGGATCGGCCGGACCCCACTTATCATATCTTCGCAGCGGGGCTGCACCGACATTACGACACTGCTTATAGATAGAGAGGCCGAAGTGAACCTTGAAGCACGTGACCGTCGAACAACGTTGGTGCTTGCTGCTGATGAGGGCCATTTGGAGATTATTCGTCTTCTTTTGGACCCTAAAGCGAAATCAAACTCCACTGATGAAAGCTTCGTACAGGGCCACGAAGAAATTGTCCGTCTTCTTCTTGACAATGGCACAGCAGTGGATCTGGCTGGCAGCTGCGGTCGAACTGCGGTTGGGTTAGCCTGCTTGAACTGCCGGTACACGATCCAGGAAGCACTTCATCAGTCAAGCTCAATGTAGAGGATACTAAAATGCCGATCACTAACACTATCACCCCTACTCGACAGAAGTCTGGCGGGTACATTCCAAGTCGTGAAGTACGAAAAGACCACGAACCATTTCTCGTGGACCCTTCTGCAAAGTCTACAGGGGATGGTGATTCGGCACACGCGTCGTTGTCAAGTCTGCCACAGTCGCAACCGAGAATGAGAGTTGTACTTTCCATCGGGAGGCTCGGTGCTTGTGACGAAGGATCCATCTATTCTTTGTGTGCGAGGAAGCTAAGTACGGGAAGCTGCTCAACTACTATATCATGCAAGAGAAGAATGCATGTCGCTCATTGCTGGTTGCCGCTCTGGCTCTACACTGCTTGCATGAGAGACGTGTCGTGCACCGTGATCTGAAGTTCAATCAGACCTTGGTTATCAAGGACGGTACAGCCATGCTGACGGATTTCGGATTCGGTTGTATGGCCTCCGAGACGTATGCAGAAACGGCGACTGTCGGAGCCATTCGTTAGAAAGCCCCCGTGGTGATCCGCAAAGACAAACCTGTGACACCCACCGCTAATTCGGATGTGTACTCGTTCGGTATGTGCGTACTACCGGTAGTAGTGGAAGCGGTGACAAGTGATGTGCCATGTTGGTAGCATGTACCTGACCCGGTGGTGAAGTACAATGTGACTCGTCAGGAATTCTTACCGAGGCCAAAGGCATTTAAGAGTGATGCGCAGTGGTAGTCAGTGGAGAAGTTGTGGCGTTTGATCCGTCAGAAAGGATGAAGTTGTCGGATGCGATCGAGGTTATCCCTGAATTCGCAGAGGAAGTGAAATTCCAAGAGCGTTAACAAATGATGAAGGAGGAGATGGTCGAGGAAAGGAGCGATGTTGGTGTTGACAAGATATTACCTCCAAAGCTTTCGATAACGACAGTGCGAAATATTCGCGCCTTTGCAAAGATGAAATTGATGGACCGGTCGACTCGAATGAAAGAGGTGGTGCAGGCAGTAGCTGCGGCATGAATTTTGCGGCACATTAAACGAGCAAACGCTGTTGAGATTGACCAATATTGCTCAGCGTGGTGCGGTTTACCTGCGTTCAAATGTCGTGGAAGTTGAAATGTATTGCATACAATACCCTGCATTCACATATCTTACTGGTCGTCCACCTTGTTGGAGCGTACCTGTCTGGTGCGTACAAGCACGGTGCAACCGGCAGATTCAACCTCTTAGTGTTTTGCGTAGCCGAGCGGAGGTCCGATCTGGAATTCATCTATACATACCTCGTGGCTACAACCCGTAACTTTCACCCATGTGTGCCCAACTCCGATGCCAAGATTGCTCGCAAGGGTGGAGTTCGATCGTATCACGATTTAAACTTTGGAACTGTGGGTCCACAGTCAAAGGCATCAAACTTCCGTCTCCGATAGTGGCTGTATATCGCGTTCTCGAACCCATCAATGAATTCCTGATTACACCGGACGAAGCGCTTCTGGAGACTGCCATGCGCCGTGACGCCTGATCCCGGGACGCCATTTTGAGTTTGATTCGAGATTTTGGCCACAGTGTATATCGTCATGTCGTCGTTGCGGTGGCGTCCCGCGGGTATAAGGCTGTTGTTGTTCGCCTACGCCTCCACGCCAATGGTGCTGTAAGTAAAAGTACGATGATACCGCCTTGAACAATTTTATGCAAGCTGCTATAGCTGCTGCCCGGAACAGCCACGCGGACATTGCGTGCTCACTAGTTGTACAAATTGAAGCCGACTACGAAACGGATGACGGATCATACATGTATTACATTGACTACCGCTGCATCGGTTGGCCTGCTCTCGAAGCATCCGCTGCTAGTGGGCATGCCAACGTGGTGGAAGCTGTAGCTGAGTGCGCTCACGAGTTGGAAACTACTGGCCCTGCGATCAAGAAGTCCAAAACACTGTCACGTGCCACTGCCGGTGGACATATTGAAGTGGTTATATTTTCATAAGCCACCGGCTATATCACTGGAATCTCAAAGCTGCTTACAAGCAAGCACAGACACAGGATCAGCATGAAACCGCGGAATTGGGAACCATCCCTTGGAGTCTAGGGGAAAGTAACTTTTCTAGAAGAATCTCCGACATCAAGCACAGCAGTTTCGAAACCAGTCTCAAGTCTGGCCGGAAGCAGCCCGTTGCGGATCGCCTGTGTAGTTCGAATCGATAGGTAGGATAGTCATCTCCAATTAGCCCCACAGCAGCCAAGTAGCTACATCGAATACGTCCTTCGCCCGACAACGCATTTCCAAATGGTCGGTACTGTCACCTCTGCCGCACTGCTAGCCGTGACGTTCGTCCTGCTGCTCCGTGAAAGAGTAACGCAGCCCCTAAACGCGCCAACGTATGCCGAAGTCACTCGTCGAACGAGGGACTGTCTTTGTGACTGGTCTTGGAAACTCGGCCGGCATTAAATGGTCGATCAACCCGACCGAGGCACTCGAGTGGACAGTTTGAGAAAGCCAAACTCAAGGCCTCAACTGTGTAGCGTTGGAGCGCGCCCTGGTTCTCGTGTTGGTTGACAACAAGTTTCTTCATGGTCAAGTAATCTCACACGACGGTCAAGTGATGGTAGCCCGGGTGGACATGAAAGAGAGAGTGTGCGTACTTGGATTCATCAAGAAAGCACCTTTCCGCTGCATGATACCCTTAATGCCAGCTATGGGAAAGGGCTTGTGACGCTACGTGAGGAGGTCCACAAGGCGGTGGCACTTGACAATAGTTTGAAAGCTCGTATCGTGCACGAGTTGGACAAGTTTGTTGCGCGTGTGTGTGCGACCAGAACAACGTGCGCTCGAAGTAACCTCTTCGGATGTTACCATGGTCAAGCCAGTTGTGGCAGTCCTTCTCTTACCATGCACATACTCGCCATCTGAATGGAGTCGGGACGAGATGGTCGCCATGCACACTAGAATTTGGAATCGAATCACAGGTAGCGAATTTACAACTTCTTCAACAAAGTTGTCCAGTATTCTACGGGGTTTGTCAGTGAGAACAAAGTGCCGCCCCCTGTCACATCCGTGACGTTGGTTGATCCTACAACAGGACATCAAGTCGTGTTCTCTCTACAGCATGCGGTTGATTATTCGCATTTTATCGACGGTGGCATATCGCATGTCCCCTCTACGGTTGGCCCCGCGTTCTGCATCCCACCGACCTTGGGTGCGGTGTCCAGCACTCGCGTCGGTTCTGCAAATATCACCTCCATCAATGAGTATGCAGCGCAACTTTGCGAGCTTGAAAACGACGACGATGGTCTGTTGGACAAGGCAGCAGCTGGCGAGGATCTAAGCTCGACACCTAGCGCAGCACCTACTGCAAGTCGCGTTCAACCGCCTGCACCGACGCGTGCTCGACTGATAGCACCGTGCCACCACAACGAAGATGAGTCTATACCTCAAGTGCTAGCTACCAGCCCCGATCTACAGCGCAGGATTGCTCAACAGTATCTCAACTCGGCAGCCCAAGTAGTATCGACCGGACGTCCAGCTGTATCAACATCGCTACGGGCTCCTACTGCGAGCTGGACCAACGCGATATTGGATCAAGACGGGAAAATGAGAGAGGGTCGCACGCCTATCGAGCCGCGCTCACGCCGAATGTAGCGCAGCAACGCATTCGCTATCAAGTCACTGCACCCAGTATCGAAGTAAGCGTGCATGTGAATTTGTGGAATTTCTCGTCAACTCTCGGTTCGTTCTCTTTTTGCCCTTGCCCGGGGTGCTATTTCGAGTATATTACGTGCAGTTGGACAACGGGGGTTGTCAATCATGCACTTCCTACCAGTGGGCGATTTGGTCAAGATAAAATGGCAGGAGGAAGGAGGGCCAACTTCCAGGTACTCAACCCAGCGCTGAATTCGCCAAAAGCCCTTTGGGCAACTCCAAAAGAATGTCCCAGCGTGCCAATCTCTCTCAATTTGCGCGGGGGAATACTTTTCGGGTGCCCTACACGGCGCAATCACCTCGCTAGTGGTGCTTGTCCAACGTTTGGCTGGTCAATTTTACCTTTGGGAGTCAGATGATATACCTTTCGTGGTCTATTGGATGAATAGCACTCTGGAAGCGTACCGCACTGCGGTAGAACATGCTTCATTGATCAATGGGCATTTTCCTTCCCAGTCCGACACATCCAACGTGGAAGTCAGAATATATTGCAATCGGTGAACGCGCGCCAGATCCAGAAAGTGAAGGAAGAGAGGACACGCACAAAGGGCGAATAAGCGCGCATATCACGGATGGTGTCACCGGAGCGCGACCAACAAGGCTCCCGACCTGCACCGATCACCAAACAAGTTGACGATCTTATCCCTAGCCAAGATGGAAAGAAGCTCTGCCTTCGGTTTCTTTCGGTCCGAGGTTGCAAGTCCACCAAGGCCGCCCCCTGCTTCTCCGGTCGAGCACATTTTGAACCAGAGTCACTCCACGCGAAAGCCGAAGCTGTGATTCGGAAACGATTTGGAGGTCTTATGATCGGCTTCCTCAGACAAGATGTCGCAGGCGTTGCAGTCAAAAGAGGAAAGCTGCTTTTTCGGATCTCGAGAAGGTTACTAGAAAATGTAGGCTGTGTTTAGTTGCTGGGAGGGAGGCTGAGAGATCAGCCGAGCTCAGTTTCTCTTTTTCTCCGCTCTCGACAGCCTCAAGTTTTCCGAACCTTCGCGTCACCCTTTCGGACACTGGTCTCTACTTACAACACGGAATAGTGGCTCCAAAGACGCTCTACGCGCTCTTCAAGCCCGACGCCCTTTAAACGGTGGGCTACTCGTACGGCAAGACAACCTCGGAATTGAAAGGGGGGCAGTATGACGTCGAGCGCGTGGCTAGTGGAAGGTGGACCGAGGTTGGTCGATTTCTGACTCAACGAGATGCCACTGAAGTGGAGAACCGTGAGGTATCGGAGGCGGAGGCGCTGAGCGGGATTGGAAACTACGTTGGGAGTGCCTGTGCATTGCTCGAGTTCCACGCGGAAAGCCCAAAGTATGGGACTACGGTATGGTAATGGGCTATACTTGGAAGGAGGCAACCCAATCGGGGGTATTGCAAGTGACCTTTGCTGAAGAAACCTGCAAGATTCCGTACGAGAAGAATGAGCTTCATGCCCTTGCCTTGAAAACATGTGCACTTCGACCGTGTGATCAGCTAAGCGTCGTCGATATCATGGCATTAGAGATGCGGACGATTCACAATGCCTCCCATGACCACTTCAATGGGATTGGTCAATCTGCCCGCAGGAGTTCCTCCACAATTCTCCGGAAGCTGGGTATGACCGCTGTAGACGAAGGGGAAAACTGTACCGGTTTTCAACCTGGGAGACACACGAGTGGACTGCTTGCAGATTGATCACATTCTGAATCACATTTTCTACCTTGAAGGCAAACGCCGTGCGCCACAGGGCGTCTCTGTGTCTGCCTCGCTGTTTTAAGAGAAATCGATAGGCTCGGGGGTTGACAAAGAGCATCCGATCAATAGCATCACAGGCGCAGCTCGACTTGATCAACTATACGACTCAGAAGACGATTTAGAAGCGGCGAACGTGGCTCAAGCCCCCCCCCCCCCTCCGCGACCAAATAATACGAAGCGAGCCCGAAAAGAAGACCCGACGAACGCACAAGGCCGCGAGTCAAGACTCATAGCCTTGCGCCAGCGTCTTGGTGACGATCCGGCTATGGTCCGAGATATTGACCAACTCATCGCACTGCGTCAAGCTGACTTAGGCAAAGGTAGTTCCAGTTCTCTTGTTGTTACTGCAGGGTCCAAGTCCAAGTCACAATTTAAACCAAATCGGCAAGAAGTGGTTCCGCACGGGCTCCTGGTTAATTGTACGTACACATCTTTGGACTCACAATTGTTTGTAGATACTATGCAGTCGCAGGCGAAGGAGTTTGATTGCCTGCCACACCCTGGCGTCGCCCGAGGCTTCTTTGGTTGAGATTTTGGATTTCGTTGACAGTCGACTATGCATTTCGCCCCCCTGGATGTTGACGCAGAACGCGAATATAGGCGGCTGCACGACATGACAGATTTTTCGTCAAAGAACAAGCTGCCTGGCCCGCCGAAGGCAGTAGCACTAGCGGATATGCTGGCAGCACTGGAAGTGCTCTCTTTGCTTGTAAACGAAATGTACCAGCAGCTGGTCTCCGACTGGGTGGATGGAGCCAGAAGGTTCCTGCTTCTGTTGCGAAAGATGAAGTCAATGACCGGCCCCGAAGCGGTTCCCGAGTTGGTAGCTTGGATTGGTAATTGTTTCGAGTGATTTAGGTCCTGTCTTGTACGTGAACACCTGACCGCAGCAGCTGAGGTGAAGAGCTGCTTTCAGTTCAACCGCGAGTCATACGCACGAGCCATACAGCGGGTGACAAGTTTGAGAGTGGAAGCAGCACTGAAATCCTCAACAAGTCGGAAACCAGAGGTTCGCACCAAGGGCCACCAACGAAAGGGAAAGAGAGGCCCCAACAACAACAACCAAGCCTCTGTCATCCTTGGCCCCCCTGAAGTGGTGGCAGCATTGCCTATTCGAAAAGGCAAGAAGTTTTGCATGGAGTATCGGTCGGTAGAAGGGTATCCAGGGGACGGAAAAACTTGCATTTTCGATTACCGAGGGCACTTTGTGCCTAACAAGTTACCCACTCTTGTTAAAACCTTCATATCCAAGAATTACGGAGGTATGCGAGTCTCGAATCGACGGGGGAAGGAGCTCCAGCGGAATCGTGAAGGCGCCGTGAAGCAGATCAGGAAGCGTCTAGCTTCAGACCGACGGTCAAGCCTCCACCAACCAAAGTTCCAGGCGACAGAGTGAACCCGTACCTACCAATCAGCCACCTTTGCGTTAGGAGGGTTTCCCGACTCGATGGATGGCTGAATAACCCGCTGCTAGATGATTGCAGGCAGGTTGGTTGCCCCAATATGGTCCCACGCCACGTACGGGGCGGTGTTTTGCCGCTGCAAACGATTGCAAGCAGGTAGTTTGCCCCGAGATGGTCGCAGACCACACTCAGGGCGATGTTGAGCCGCTGCAAGATGTCTGCAGGCAGATAGTTTGCTCCGAGGTGGTCCCATGCCACACTAACGGCGTTGTTGAGCCGCTGCAAGACGATTGCAGGCAGGTAGTTCACTTCAATGTGGCATTATCTACGCCTCACAGCGTTAGAATGCGGCGCAAAAGCAGTGATCAAGTGTTCACACCATTTACTGGCATGAACGATCGATTGCGATTATATGCGGAAGCTCAGCATCGTTGGTACTCATTGACCTGGCAAGTACGAGAGCGATTATTTTCTCTGGAACAAGATACCACCAGCTTCAACTTACTGTCCCTGATGGCGATATTACGGGATACGACCCCGGTCACCAGTCCTCCTTCGATAATGATAAACGGGGTACGGAATTTCCAGCTTGATCGCAGTATGCAATATTCCAGGTCAAGATCCCACCGAACTCAAGAAAACTTTGAAGCTTTAAGAGCAATGCTCCAAGCTGGAGCTCTTGCAGACACATCACGGGTGCAGTATCGCTGGGCCTGGAATCAGTGGCAAAAGTGGCGCGACTGACGTGTATTAAGGTCTCGCAACACGTTTCCAAAAAGTCTTTAAACCTGGTTTTATGCGTGTATGGTGCGGTTTACACCAACTAGACTTGGTGCTTCAGAAGGCGTTTGAGACCGTGATGAAGAAAACGTTTTACGACTACGTGACACAGTTGATTGCATATCTCCGTCGCCAGCAAAAACTTAATCGAAGTTTGGATTCGTCTGCTATTTTGCTGCAAGACACACGTTGGGAGTCGATGGCGAGGAGCTGTCAATGGTTTAAAAAGCATCGGAGCCGTGTGGTATCATATTTGAAGGAGAAGAACCCAACGTGTAAACCCCCTGATGAGTGGTGGTTGGTAATGTCGTTGGTAGAAAAATTATCCAACCGCGCGGTAAGTACGTTCCGGAAATGAGAAGGCAGTACCACCCTGAAAACGGAGCAGGTTGCAGAATTTGATCGTTTGTCAAATGAGCTTAGGCTTTTATTTGGTGCCCGAATTGTTTTGGAATATGATCGTCAAGATTTGGAAACTCTGAACAACAGATATTCTGGGGGGCAATAGAGTAATTATCGGAGACCCAGAATTTTTATCGGATTTGCTCCGAGATGATGGAAGTTTTTCGCTTTCTATCTTGAACGAACTCGAGCAAACACAGTTGACACGGAAAACGCGAGATTTTGCTGCTGTAATTGCTAACATCATTGAAGAAATCAATGAGATCAGGCCAGCCAGAAACGATAAAAATGAACCCATCGAAGGAGAGCTTCCTCCATCACTTCCACATGAGCTTGTGCAGTTAAAAAGGCGAAATTTGTCGGCTTTGATAGCCACTCATCATGAAAGAATGAAATTGCACTGGAGCCACGATGATATTGATTGTATTGAGCAAGAACATTCCAACCTGTGCGAACAATACCGATTTAATGATAGTTTTCGCCGCCAACTTGATGATTCAGCACGAGAAAATATTGTTGCCTCATTTGAAGAAAGTTGGAACAAAGTTCAGGGTAATTTTCCCATGCAACGCCGCTTTGTTGGTGGACTTGCAACAACATTTCCAGGGACGTCGACCGTCGAGAGCGATTTCTCGATCGTCAAATGGGAGAAACCTCCTTCTAAAACCAGACTTACAAACTTCTCTCTAGAAGGAGCACTTCATACGAAGCAGTATGAACTGCTCAGCACCATGCAGGTCCCGGTTGACAAGGATCGCTAGATAAGCATTAGTGAGAACCGCACGAAGGTATATCAGCTTTGTCTTGGCTAAGCATGCATCAATATTCCTTTGCATTTGTTAAATGCCCTATGAATGCCGTATCCTAATGCTTGAAATCCACCTAAATAGGTTGTTTAGGTACTACTGGGCACATCCCGTAACTATATATGCCTGGTCATATGTCGTAGCATCATCAACGCTTCCTGGGTTACCCAATCGGAATCCTCTCAGGCGATCGGCTCGCGATCACGGGAATGCGCCGGCAAGACGCCGCTCCAACTAAGAAAGTTTCAGTCACGACAGCAATCCTACGGCAAATGACCAATCACTCGATTTCTCCCGCGACCACGACCGCGTCATATGGGGGGGGGCTGCGGTCATGGGCTGCAATGGTCAGAATACCCGGGCCAAGGAAGCAAATTCTACCATTTGCTTTGACTCGTTCGGATAGCCGATTGCTGCGTAATGTTGACTCCCATGCTACGGAATCTGTCAATGTTTCAAGAGCAACAATTCGTTCTCGGGGTGGAAAAGCAGATCATTGTTTTTCAAGGCACGACCCGCACAGTAGGGAGCACAGGATCATCCTGGCTGTGCTCAATCCACGCATTATAATTTTTGGTGAACAACCATACTCATCTTCGGCTCCCAACAAGCAAACCACTGTGTTCGATCGGCAGCAACACGGTAGTCCAGGTCAAAGTCATGGCAAACCTGATTAAGACGGCGGCAGCAGCATCTGGTGAAGATCCACGTCGATACGGTACTCACTCACAGAGGAGTAGAGGAGCCACCGCGCTTTTCGCGACAGGTGTTGACAGCAACACGGTGAAGCAGTTCGGGCGCTGAAAATCCAACGCGTACGAAGGTTATATCCGGCTGGGCGACGCTGACGAAGTTCGTCTGGCAAATTCTATGATCAACATGGCGTATCCAGCGGTACCCAAAAGTGGGAAACCCCACCAATTCTAGCTGGGATCACCGCTAATACAACATTAATTTGTGGTACTGCCGATCAAGGCAGTGCGCCCCCAGGAGTTCGAGTGAAATGATTTGTAGTGCATACTCAGTCGAAGGAGGGGGGGGTACTGAGCGTGTCTGAGCACAAAGTGGACAGGAAGGTTTTTTTTATCTCATTGTAATGCAACTGCAGCTAACCCATGTGGTATAAAGTTGCTGTACTCAGCAGTCTGCGTTCACTCAGTCAATTTCCAATCTTTGGGGCACTCCTTATTGGAGCAGATCGAAGTCGCGAATGGTACTTGTCGATTTTCAATGTTGACGTACATAAAAAGGGTTGGTAGATGATTGAAAACGTGGAGGAATAGGTTTTCCTCGGTTTTCAGCGAAAATATTTTGTTTTAGTCAGAATTGCGTCCTAGTAAATACTCCGGATCTAAAATCCAGAGAATAAGAAGGTTGTTTGTGATTACATTTTTGGAACGAATTAAAGTCTGGGGTGCCCAACGGTCTATTGGCGGTATTAGTGCAGTCATAGTTGGCAGCGTAATTGCATTTTTATTTTTCGTTTATAGTGCTCTCCTTTTCAACAAACGCTTGCTCAAAGGAGTAAACCAGTGCGAGGAATGAGGTCAACTAAGCCGGAACGTCTGTGGACTGTGCAGCAGTTAGACTAGCATCGTAGTCGTCGTCATACGCATCATCAGTGGTCAGGTACAAGTGCAGCGAGTCAGTCGTCGTCATACGCATCATCAGTGGTCAGGTACAAGTGCAGCGAGTCAGTCGACGCCGTCAGGTTAAAGGGAGGCATTTCATCCACACAAGATTTGTCTAAACCCTTGAGATCACCCTTGCTAGTGACGTAAGATGCAACGATCATCACGCCACATGTTGTACTGGCGGGGTCTTCTGCATTCAGTTGTGTCCACATCAGCGCGCCATGAGTGGAATAGTTGAAGGTGACCAGCTCCTTCTTGTCCCCATCGAGGGCTTCTAGCAAGTATTCAGGAGATTTGTGAGGTGTTCGAGCGTCCAATTTGCTGCTTAGTAGTAGGACACTAGCCTAACTGGGGATCGTGGCACTCTTGTTCCAGTATTCGTCGCGCTCGTAGATGATGCCGTTCACTGCATACTTTCCGTAGCCGAGTTCATCACACGTTGCAGACTTGTCTTTCGAAAAGGCGCAGTACACTGGAAGCATCCAGTAGATCCCGTAGCTGATACCATGGCTGGCAAAACGTTTTTCCATCTCTGACATTGAAGGCTGCGGCCTGTCCCACATCTCTGAGAACACAATGAGAGAATATAATAGCAGTGAGGCATATGCGGCCGCCTCGGATGTAGCTGAGATGGTTGTTCCGAGAACGTTGACGAACTCGGTCAGAACGTCGGCATCATTTTTCTCGCCGCGATTCAGTCGGTAAACGATTGGAGGAATCAGCTTCCGTTGCTCTGCATCCATCAGCATCATACCGAATATACTTCGAAGCTTTGTCGACGGTGTTGCATTGGGTAGTTGATTATGAATGTTGTTTATGATCGTTGAACAAGTCGAATTGGGGTGTTTGTCGAGATATGTCAGCACACTCTGAAGGGTTTTCTCCAGAGGCTTCGGCTTTTTGAAATGAGAATTACAACCGGGATACGTTGCGCACAGCTCCATGAAATGGTCTCCCACTTCGCCGAAGTTGACATCCCATTTCGATAGATATACGAACTTTTCAGCTGGAGCCCCCGAAGTCGTGGCGACACCGTCCAAAACGTATCCCATCACCTTTGGATGATCCAAGTGCATCACCCGCTCCACCAACATAGTTCCGTAGCTGGTACCTTAGATAATGGTACTAGCTCCATTCGTGAATTTCGAGATAAATGTGACCACATCAGTAGTTGCGCTAGTAGTAGAGAATGACGCAAGATCTCCATAATCATTTTCTAGAGCTTGGGCACACGCAGGCACTTCATCTGGCTTGATGGTGTTACCATCCGGAGACCCCGTAGTCATCACCCGAGCTGCCACACAGTCCAAAAATGTACTGCGACCAGTGCCTCGGTGATCCATCGTGTACACATTCGCAGCTCCTTCTAATTCCATGTGCAATGACACTATGGACGCCTCCACTGCACACACGAAGAACAGCATAAGTAAGTAGACACTAAATCCATCTACAATAAGGGACTAAGTTCACGAGTGCTGGTAAAACTTACATCCAGTCGAACCAGAACCAGGGCCTCCCTGAAGAAGCCAAACATTCGACGCGGTCTTCGGGTTGCCTTTGGTTGCCAACATGCGCTTCACAAAGATGTAGACAGTCGGATCTGCAAAGTGCGGGGTCTCGCAGATGCCAGGGTAACACAGCGGGGCAGCGTAGGTAGCACATTCCGCAGTCTGGGGCCCGAGCTTCCACTGTTGGCGAAAGTGTAGTCGGTACAAGGATACCAGCCATTGAGTCGAGACAATTTCGATGGAGATTTCGATGCTCCAACGATTTGAACAACGACTGTCGCAAGTGCGACGAGTTGATAAAGCTTCATTTCCACTTGTTGGCAAATGGGGAAATGAGACTGGCGGAGGACTGCGGTCAGTTCTTTGATTGGAACTTAACCCACGAGATTACACTTGTTTAGTTCAATACAGTTGGAACTGGAGCTGGATAGGGACGCTGTTCTTGTTGATGCAGACCAGCCAGTTTAGGTGACCGTCGCATTGTCAGAGATATACAGCACATTTGTAATGGCATTTTGTTGTTCGACAGATTACTCAATTCTTAGAAAGTGCAAGCTTCACATGACGTTAGACGGCGATCCTGTGTGGAGATTGAAATAAGTCAACATCCCTTCTTTTCATTCCTGATGCTGTTGGAAATGTGGCAATTATGATGGTGCCAATTATTGTATTCTCACGCGGTGGAAATATACGTGGACGGTGAGGCGGAAGCCAACATCCTTCAACGCCTGGGGTTCGATACCCGCATGGCTGTGAACTTACCTACACCAGAACGTCGAATTTGGACTCCTCGCCCATAAGATGAAAATAGTATCGCCAGTAATATCGTCACACAGTAGCTAGTGAATCGAGAAGTTGATAACTAGTTAATCAACTTTTTTTCCTATCCTTCAAATGGACGTCGTAGACTTCACAGCTGTGACTTTCAGTATAAAAAATGTTAGCATGAATTGTTTTTCACCCACTCGAAAGTTTCTATCTATTTTTGGCAAAATATGATATGTAGCTGTCATGGGCTGGTTGTCCCTTACGCTGGCAGTCGGCAAATGGAAGCCCATTAAAATTATTCGTAAGCTTATCCGTGTTCCGGATCTCGTCCTAAAGGTATTTTCCTTGCAAAGCTACAAATCCGGTGTTAGTTCATGAGCATCTGACAACTTTCCTCCGTTGTTGTTCTAATCTAGCCAGCAACTTAAGCGAAGAGCCTTTGGAGGTGGCAATGTATCCGATACAGTACGGTAGACAAAACGAAGTTTACGGTAGCTATCATTGCTTGTATTTTTAACGACACAGCTTTGATGGAGAACATGTACAAAAAATGTGATCACATTGTTGACGGGAGGCATATGCGAATACTTGCGGCGAAGATTGTGCAGCAGTGTGAACGTAATTATGATACATCGCATCATTTATCACCGATGGACTGGCCATCCTTTCTGACTATTCGAAACTACAGAGTACAATAGTGTCACTTTGTACAGCTGACTCAATTCAAGGTGTCCCTCCTCGTCTAGAGCTGTGCTAACTTAGCTTGCTTCATTTACATTATTTTTGTCCCTATAGCTAATTTGGGGTACTATAATAAAAGTCGAGTCCTAGGCGTCATTGTACACGTCGTTGGTGCTCAAGAAACTGTTCCTTCGAGAGCGTCAGGTTGAATACAGGCATACCACCAACGCAGCAGGGTCGGGAATAGTAATACCAAAACAATTATACTGGGAGGAGCTTTACTGTTAACCCATTTTAATTACAGCGGCCGGGCACAAATTTTATTGCCCCCGTTAGTGTCAACTCCTAATATAAATGTATTGGTAGCCTGGTGTCAGGTTCTTAATCGCGGCCAACTTCTCCTACCCGCTTAATTTCGTTCGCGGTTAAAATAGCGCTAACAACAGAGTATAGCGCGACTGTTGTAGGCGGTGCAACCATTTAAAAACGCGAAAGCATCCAGGCGAGCCTTGCAATGCGAGCAGGACGTCATTTTCGAGCCAACCCCTATTTGAACGATCAGACATCGTCAAACCTTTGTTTAGCAGCTTGTTGTACCTTAAACTAGGTAGAGACGTTAATACATCTACTAAGAGACGCTGTGTGCAATTTTTAAGCAGACAAACCTCTACAGCGTATAAAAAACGTGAATGACTTCTGTACACTTCCCGCCACCCCCAAAAGGCGTAATTTTTTGCAGCTCGGTCAATTTGGCTCAGATTTCAAAAAGAAGATCACCAATCGACGCGTTTTGTCAAGACGCGTCGATTGGTCCATTTTAAGCGTCGTAGGGCTATTCTATTCGTCAAAATTCTAAAAAAGGTGCCGTCCATGTAGCACGCTTTGAAGGATTCGTATCGCCGGGCACTCGATGTGTCGGCCGTTCGTTCACCTGCAGCACTAAAATACTCACTTCATCTTGCTACAGTACGGTCCAGACGCATCTAAGCTCTGGCCTCCTCGTTCATGTGGTCATCTGCTCTACTTACCCGACACAACTTCCGATCGTTGTGTTTAAATAAAAAGTGCTGTGAATGGGGCTTGAGGAGCAGCAAGACCAAACAATTCGACGACGATCAGGACACGATAGAGGAAAAGCGATTTATCTCGAGCGTGTAAGCTGTACTCGGTGTTCGAAGTAGTATGGTGAGGCCACTACATACATAGTGCTGGAATAACTAAACTTTACGGCTGAATTCTCCGCCTGTATCCACAATAGCGTCTTCCATGCGTGCCGAAAAACTATTTAAACAAGCCTGATAAAGAAAAAAGTATAACCAAAACTTACAGCCTAGATACTATGAAGCCGGTGGAATCGAGTGTAAGAGAGAGCTTTAGCCCTCCTTGAATAATAAATTCACAACCGTAGAAATGGGTATTATCAATACAACATTGCACTGTAATCGACGCCCTATAGAAGTGTTATTTGACTCAAATCGAAGATGATAACGTGATGCAAATATATGTCCAAAGATGGAAGGAGCTTGATTTGATGAACTATGTAGTGGATCTTATTTGAGTGAGAAAGTCTACCTTAGTTTGAAACATGACCTATTGAAGATCGGCACTTGCGGAATCCAAACTTCATGTGCCTGTTCTGGGACGGTTGAATTGCGGAGGGTCAAATCTCTGTTGGCGGGCCAAAAATGCAAGTTCACAATGTAGATCCGCCGCGCGCTGGTGAATAAATCGAATATGTATCTTGAAAGAGCTCTGCAGGTTCAGCACATTCGGCGTTTGCGCCTCTGTCTCCCGGAAGTATATGTCATTTCGCAGCCTCCACGCGGCATGGAAGACAATAGTGATCCTAAAAGAAGAGGAAATCATTTTAAGTTACCATCGTTAAAAAAGGCAATTGCCTCGTTGGGACGGCATCTAAAACCTTATCAGGCTTACGGGACAGTAAATTATTAGGTTCCATAACCCTAACCATGAATAAATGTTCCAGGACGGGTGTCATCTTCCCAAAGTCTGCAAAATGAGTGGGAAGACCGAAAGGACATCGCTGCTCTCTGAAGTAAATGAGTACAAGTTGGCGGGCTTAACCCTTGGGGGATACTCGAGGCTCTACGTTGCATGGTCTAGGGCTGGAGCCCGCGTCCTGCATACACTGTTTCTAAACCGTTGGCGGTGCTTTCAGCAAATTCACGGCGTCATTTTCACCTGTTTTGAGTTTTGTACCTGTTCGGTATGCTTGATACCGGATGTACCGGATAAGTGGCAGGTTTGATACCAGATATGGGCTCTGTCCCTCAACGCTCTCTCCTGTTGGAAATGCGTGCTCTATTTCCCCACAAGACGATTAAGACCGGCTTGTTGAGCATATTGTCATGATCTGAACTTTGGCTGGACGAACCGCTCAGCCAGCCAGCTGAGGATTAACTAGCGGTGGAGCTGTTGTCTTGTTCAAAACGTTCAAATTCCAGAGGGATCATTGGGGGCGGGTCAGATTGGGTTCTTCGCCTTGTTCGAGTCCGTTGTCGCGGTTGGCGAGCAGAAATTGAGGATCTGGTGACCCTCAACCGATCAGGACTCTGAATGGACGACTCCAGGTCGAACTCAGGCTCAACCTCAATTATTTGGGTCGTAAAGTGCAAGTTTAAACCACCACCGACACCACTTCCGACTCGGTGTAAGCTTCCGCGATGGTCGCTGTCACGCTCATCGATACACTCGCGACAATGAGCGCAAACTAACAAAGGAGTATCGTGAGCAGCGAGCGCGTGGCGATCACTTCAAGAAGAGAAGTATCCAAGGTTAACTGCGTACAAGTTCCCGAAAGTTGATGTTGGCTGCGTCTCGTCCTCTCTGCAACTCTGCACAAATTGCCAAGTCCGTATCTCTTTGAGCACAATGGACACAGGACCGCTTGATTCATGATCTGACTGCTCGATGATTTGTTTGTTGTACGTTGCTGTTGATGCATATGTATGAGTTCTACGTGACGAAAAACGATTCGAGCTACGGCATCCAGGTCGTTTATGTTTTTACAACACGTTACCTACGGACTTCCGATAAAACTACATTTATGGTAAGATTTGTTTTTCAGCATTACGGTGTGCAGTCGATGAAAATGATCGATGGCGGTGCAGTCATTAGGCGCGTTCGACCCGAGTGAAGACCGTCATGACCTGAGTAAGCGTAGCTTGCCCAAGCCAAACTGTTCGTGGGCTGTGAAGGGTTTATTGATGGAGCGTTGCAGCTCCATCCAAATTCTCCATGTTTGAGACGATACGAGATACCGTCGATTGTAAATCGACGCCGAGACTTGCACTTACTACATTGAAGCTTATCCCCGGTACCACCTGAGCAGACGCGTCGCTCGTAGCAATGAAATCGGAACTGCGCGAGCAGAAACATCGGAATCGTTGGGTTGCGGTCTTGTTTCGTTGGGTGAAGTTGTTGGTGTTCGAGGTCGCTATTGGTGAGTGGGTGGATTCATGTTCGGTGCTGTTGCTTTGGTGACTTCGGAGCCATTTCATGGTTTTCGGTGAGAGTTGTCTCTTGTTTATGCCACCAATTTGAGAATGAAGGCGAACCTGCGGTTGCTAACAGCTGTGGTATCTATCTATCGTTGGATCTTCCACAGATATAGGCTCATGAGCAGTTCAGAAAAAACACTGAACGATGTCAGCCGAGGCAGACTTTGGCGTCCTTTTTCAATGGCCGTTCCACATCTAGATATGCTATTGAACAGCACACGTGCCGCGAGAGCTACTCACATTATGGAAGCTTGGTACCCACATATTTGAGTGAAATCTACGATGGAGCCGGTGATACAAATAGGGCATAAGATGATACACTTCAAGCAAGATAGCTATTCGTCGCATACACCTCAAGTTCGTCCTGTTCGTCAGGTTCAATGTTCAGAGTGCGGACGGCACCAATGCGATCTTTGGACAGCCGGAGTCGTATTGGCATCAACAATGGCGCGACACCCTTGGCATCTTATGATATTGACGCAGCTTCAACCGAGAGACGACAAAACACTCTTGTAACCCACACAGGGTTTCTACTGTACTAGTACTACATGTACTGGGCGTGCATATGGTTGCATTTTTTTGGTGAAGATGGAGACGCACAAGGATGACATTCAATAAAAGTTGGCTGTGCATCCAGAATGTATTGTGCGTTGCTGTTGATTCCTACCTACTTGAAGTATATAAATGCAGGGAATGGTGCATCCCTGGCTGGCAATGAAATTTAGCCTCATACAGGGCCTGGCAATTCAATATTAACGTTATATGGAATTGTATCATATGCGAACAATACAAATCCAGCACAAATAAATAATTATATTGCTTCAATTACGCTTCTTATACTTTTTGTTTATGTTTTTGTAGGATTTAGGCAATTCAGGAGGTTCCAAAATTAAATTATTCATATATCGGCCCGGCCAATAATTTTATACGAAAACATCAATAATAGTGATACAGAATTTTTTTATTAGTTTCCGTATCACTATTATTGGTATTTCCGTATAAAAATATATTATTGGCCGAGCTAAAAGATACAGATAGAGCAGACTCAAGAGTACATGTAAATGCTTTGGATTCCTCCAATTCCAAGTCTTCAATTAGGCTAATACCTCTGTTTAGAGCCGATATTTCGAGACTGAAACCACTACGCCATTCGTTCTTTATCGAATCTCTTCGGCGTTCAGGTTAAAATAGTCTCTGTGGCGCCAACATCAGACCCCACGAGAAATCTAACGAATGCAACATTGCAATTATCGTGTGGAACTGGCTGGGAAGTCCGAGGTACAAATATCCTGCGGCTGTGGCAGCGCATGCAAGTCAGTTATTACGGCGGCAAGTATTCCATACATCGAGTTCTCGCTCTGGACGAGTACATTTATAACACTTCACCATCACGGGTACTGATAGTACACGTAGCAACACCACTGCCGATGATTGCTCTTGTCTATGGTCAAGAATTAATCCCGTTACAGGAATTGACGGAAGGCTGGAGTAAAAACTTTGGGATGTGGCTCCGAGCTGCGGTGCTTGTGGGCATTGTGACCCATGCTTTACTGGTCCAAGGGACGTATCTTATCGACGGCTTTGTAGTCTCAATGTATCAACGGCTCATACTATACGTGTGGATGCCGGCTTTGGTTGTAAGTCTTTCGATGGCTGTAGCGGCACTATTGGTGTTTCCCATTCCATTCTACATCTTGTTCATAACGCCTCCATTTTACCTCCTACTGGTCATTTCGCTTCGAATAGTTGTCGGCTCCCGCGCAATGAACCAGATGCTGGTGCATCGCGCTCAAGTAACTCGTTGCGTTCGCTTTGATTGCGCTCAGACTTCGACAGTTTTTATTTTCCCAGTCTACGAAATGCTGTTTCGCGCTGCAGAAGGGACGAAATACCAAATTCCTGTTGTTTTACTTCTACCTGTGATCAAGGTTATCATAAAAAATGTCGTGCTGCATTTTGCAAAGAGCCTAGAGGATATGGTCCCGATAGAGGTCATTTTTACGGCTGATTTCTTCAATGCGGTCTATGTGGCGACGTGTATGCAGAGCGCGTCTTCAGCTATCACTATCTCGGCAATCACAATCACTGATGTATCGCAGACAATCATAATGTTGTACGGAATGCAACGACGCACTAGCAGCATTTTGTCTAGACTGTGTCAGACCGTCAACAGCGACACTGAGGCTGACAATTTGCTGACAATGATTTGTTCGTTGTGCCGCAATCCTGACATTCTTCAGAAACACTCGTGTGCAGGTATTCGAAGACGGTCACGTCTCGCTAGTCAACTTTCTTTTACAAGTGCACACGTACTCGAAAGTCTGGATGGAATCTTTGACGAGGCTGGGGGAAATTCTGACAAACCGCAAGCTTCATACCGAAGCTTGGCCCCTCAAGATTTCCTCGCTACTGGAGGTTGCTTCCGCTCAATGTGCACACTAAAGCGCACTAATACCGTTCATCCGGTTGTTCCTAGAGAATCAATGGATTCATCAAGCGTAAATGATAACCGACCGCTAAAAGACGAAAGTACCAGTCACGGATTAAGCAGTTCCACTATCCTCCTGGAATCTCTCGAAACTCTCTTCACGACGGAATGCCTCGTCCTGGCAGCTTACCTGGAGGCTTTCATGCCTTTGTTCTACTGCAGCTACATGCTCATCATGGTTCATCTTCGAAATGCTCAGTATCACACCGAAATGAACGGCATGACAAGCGAAAATGTTGGAGGTACGATACTCCCCCTATTCGTATTCGGCCTGCTGCAGCTCGTGTCGTTTGCTCTACTAGTGGTGGTGATCAAACACAACTGCGGGATGAGGGCGCTTGCTTTCGTGCTGGAGACACAGAGGTCGCTGATTCAGTGCAAAATGATGCTATGGATGGTGATAACGTTTTGCTTTCGTGTTGTACACTTTGGTAAGGCTCAGCGTAGTAGACTTTCGATTGTTATGCGTCCCGATACCCTAAATTGATGTTTTTTGTATTGCTTGAAGCAGGTGTCGACTTCAAGTTTGAATTTGTTCGACTTGGATTTCCTAGATTCTGGACCCCCCATCGAGATAGCAGCAGCTACACGTACTGGTATGTTAGAAAGCAGCTTGAAAAATAAATGCTGTGATCATTTTATCCGTTCGGGTTATACATTTTGGCAGGTGATAAACTGTATACAGGTGCATTGAGTCTACCGTCTTACCCCGCTTCAGCCGCCTAGTCGCACAATTAAAATACACAGTACACTAGGCGTTGTATTCCTGTATAACGCCTAGTCGTACATATTGGAAACCATGACTCAAAACAGGAAGGAAACCAAAGTGAAGATTGTTCATTCTCCATTCGACATGCATTCCGTTTACCTGTAATGCAAAATATGGACCTATTCGAGCGACACACACTGTACGGGTAGCTTCAGGAACGGAGTACGTAAACGTCGAGATAACCTTGCAGTCCTCGCTGAGTGTCTTGACCTCTATATTGCAGCTGTGAAACTGGGATGCAGCAAATAACTGGAGACGAATGTATCTGTCTTTTACGCGCAATCCCTTGCGGTTCCTGGTGGTGATCCAGTTGTGTAATTCACTCTCCATCTCGTGGTGTTCAGCTTTACGGCCAGCCCCCGGCAATCTGCGCAGCGATCGAGTAGCAAAATGACGATCCTCTACTGTCTTCTCTAACTTCTGGCGATTCACAACCCAATCCCGGACCATTGATGACGACGACACCTTGTATTTTGTTGCTAACGCGTGGTAGCCACGCCCGATAGTGTCTTTCTTGTACTCGGACGCAACGCTTAGCTTGAATTGGAGGGAGTAGCTGATACGCTTCTTACTGTCTGGCATGGTCGAGACCTATGCGCTGTGAGGAATGCACTGGAGAGTGCTGTTTTTAAAATGGTTGAGAAACCTGGGGATGCAACGCGTACTACGCTGAATCAAATGGCTGGCTGCCGTCCTTTGTAGTGTTCGTTCTATTTGTGTATGCCTTCAAATCGAGGGAACACTGCATTACAAAAACTATTTTTTATTCGTTTTGAACGCCTAGGCGGCTGAAGCGGGATAAGACGGTAGTGTGCACAAACGACGTGACAGGGACCTCATTTTTTGTTTGATGAGCTTCTCCCTATGAAATCCTCCTTGGGAAGTGTTTTCATAAACCAAGTAGGCGCGAGTGGCTCGATCTGTGATGGCTGACATTGAAAAATTTAGGGAGCTTGTAACTTCTATACCATCGCAGTACATGTATCTGTTGTAAAGCTCTTGTATAACGTTGAAGATGACTCGCCGATATCTTTAAGGCAGCCGCGGAGCGAACAGGATCTGAGAAGGGTGAAGTATTGCTCCTAGATTGTGACCTAGACAGAAATCACCCCAGCCTGACAAGATTTTGACTGTTTTGTGGGGCAGTCTCTTAATTTATTATGGTGTAAGAGACGTTTGCCAGTGCCACGAAAGACGCAAATATTGCGGTGTTTTACAAGCAGAATCGCATCTAAATGGTGATGACGGCAGCCATGAGTGAACAAAATAATGGCGTTTCTCGTACAGGGAGATCTACCCATCGTAATTCGCAACCTGTTCCTACATTCAACAACCAGGGTGATCTTGTACGACACCTATTTCCATAAACAAGGATGAGCGCATCAAGTACTAGTAGTGCAAGGCGAATCGTGCCTACCTATACTACAGTAGTACGTAGTATTAGCCACGGCAACTGTTGTGCGAAGATCCTATCCCACGTGACAGACAACCTAATGTTCAAGAGATCTTACGCCGTAAGAGCCCGCAAACATGTTTTCAATCACCGTTGAATGACGGCTTAGTTAAAAACTATAGAAGGAAACAAGCCATGAGAACATCTTCTGGGATCTATTTATTCTACAAAAGCAACTACAGCGTAGTATTCGGCTGAAATGCTCAGATCATCCTACAGGTTGATCTTTGGAAGTTGCAACTGAAGTAAATATGCGAGCCACTTTTTGTATCCAGTTTTGAACTTGGTGATTTCTTTCTTGGACCTTCCAGCGCTTCTCATGGTTATCACCACATTGTCCACCATATTCCCCGCTAGGAAATTGGACGTATACGGACTAATACGAATGTTTGGCAGTTTCCCGGCCAACATGGCCGTTCTGATGTCCGTCAGCTTTTTAGCATTTGCCGCAGACTTTGCCGCTTCTGTTGTCGCCTTCTGAGCCTTCAACTTCAAAACAAAAGCGTTTACAAGATTCGTTCGTTCCTCTGTCTGCTTGTCGGCATCAAGTTGATCAACTGCTTTGAGAGATCGTCGAAGTCGGTTGTTGCTTGAGGTAGCCTTCTCCGCTGCCGCCATGGGCAAGTTGTTTAAGTGTCGATGCGTAGAGATAGCATCCCCACAAACAGCTAGAGTGGACGAAATAAGGGCTAGAAGGAGCACGAGCCTAACTAAGCCCATGATTTTGCTTTGTCTCTTGATCTTCAGGGGGAAATTGCGGAATGAACTCAGTCAGTGTCGACTGTAGCGTACCGGTAGGTCCCATCTCGTTTATGAGCCCATGCGGTGATGACTGCAGTGCTTTGAAAGCAAAGCGCTGCTTTTTTTGTAAATTGTACCGGCATTACATGCATTGTAGTAGTGTCGGTACTGTGTACTGGTATGTTCATGTACATGTACTTTGAAGTATTGAATACATATACAGTACTACGTACCGTTACATGTAGTAGTTGATGAGCACGTTGTACCATGTCCGGTTCGGATTCAGACAGATGGCGGGATCCAGTTCCAGAATTGTAGTACCACGCAGCGATTTGTAACGATACATGTACCTGGTACAGTTTTCAAAGTGACCCAGATGTGTATTTGTCAGAATCTGTCATGTAAGACACTTCGAAGTATCTCTCAGCGAGTCTTCACAATCTAAGGGAAGTTCGCTTCGTGGGACTGTTATATTAGCCTATATAGGTATCCATTACGGCTAGATCAACATCATGGCGGGCGGTAGAAGTTCGTTTGAACTGTAATTTTCTCTTAACCAGCCATCTCCTCGTAGACAGAACGAGGCGCCGGCTTGTTCTCATTGGTGAAGGTGTTTTGAGTGTGGAAACCATTTTCTTGATCCTAAAGTCTTGTCTATAGTTGTGCGAAGCCACAGTAAACATAGCACTTGGTCGGCAAGAGAGCGAACCGTTGAACTGGCCTCTTCTTTCCTAGGATGGGAGTCCCATCCTGGGACAAAGTAAACAGAGGGAGTGCCAGATATGCGTGCGGCATGTTACGCAAGATTTTTCGACGGTTGTTTGTGTTTGCTTTTTTAAATGATCGTCTAAGTGCATATCAGGCTTCTATAGGAAAAAAATTGAAACCAAAATAGCCCCCCCCCCCTGTTTGCTTTTTTAAATTACAACCGATATGTAGGCTTACAAAGGCCCGTGTCAGTGGCAACTGACTTGACTTCCACTTCGTCACCCTACAATGTACATTCGCGCTACTCGGCCGCACTGTCACGCAAGGCCGAACGCTCTCATGCATATCCGAGTGTGCCTTTTGCGGCTCTTTAGCACATTGCATCAAGTGCGTGGTACACCGTAGAGATGCATATGGTGGGCGACGCCACAACGTCTTGTCCCGGGCATGTACCGAATTCCCTTTATTAACTCGCATGTAGCAATGCAGGCAAAATTGATACCCTCACAAGCTTCTTTGGATTCCAGCATCCACCCCAAAACAGATATGGGTTTGTCACGGTATCCAGCTCAAAAATGTACGGTTGCAGCTGAGGAACCGCATACTTTGTTAGCTCTTATTATAGCATGCTGTGCAGGAATAGTTGGGCAGGTATTGAAAAAATAAAAGTAGGCCAGCATGCCTGCTCTTCCGCTTCGCTTGGAGCAATCCGACTCTGTGAGGAATGGTATCCGCACTATTCAAAGGGTGTCGTCATTCGTGTACCATCGGTGGCAATCTCTCCAAGTGAGTCGTCGAGGGAATAAATATTCGGTTGAGCGGTTGCTAGCTCTTGACGAATACACGCAAAATACATCGCGGATTAGTGTCGTGGTTGTAGTGGCGGGAGCATTGGTACCGATGGTTATCCTTGTGATTTCTCAAGAATCCAGTATCTTAAATGTTATCAATCTTACACTCACTCGTGTAAACATGTTAATCTTTTGGCAGGTGTTGATTTCACTCTTCATTTTTCCTGGATGAAGGACTCAGGAAGATAAAACTACAAAACATGCAGCTACAAATTGAGGAGGGACGTGTCTTCACGAACCAAACCATCGGAACTTAGTGGTATTTCCGTCCGCTCATACTCAAGTCAAGAATAGTTAATTTTACCTTGCGGTGTGTGTGACGCACTTACGAAGAGGATCAATTTGCATCTGTCGTGATGACTCCTTCGGGGCCTGTCCTGGAGACCGAGCCACGCGTCAGTGCAGTACCCGTCACAACTTCCTCTTGTCGACGAGTGGATACTGTTATCACGCGTTTACTACGACTGTGGACATCACTTCAAGTCAGCTACTACGGTGGCAAGTATTCAATCGAGCGTGTGCTGGCACTAGATGAATACACGCGAACTACTTCATTTTCTCGTGTCCTTCTCGTGTGTATCGGAACGCCACTGCCAATGGTTACTCTGGTCATCTTACAAGAACTACTACCACTCCAGAACCCAACGGATGGCTGGAGAGAGAACTATGGTTTTTGGGTTCGACTTACAATGCTATCAGCGGTCACAGCAAACACTTTTCTCGTTCAAGGAACATTCATGGTCGACAACTTTACGTTATCATGGCGTCAACTTGCTTTATTCGTGACAGTTCTCTCGTTGATACACACTGCAGCAAGTATGGCCGTCTCGGCGACGCTGTTCTTTCCGATCCCGTTTTTCTACATCACCACGACCCCATCCTTCTACATCCCATTGCTCACATTGTTGTACGTCATGCTAGGGAAACGCTGTGTGGGTTGCATTTATTATATTGCCACACAAAAGATCATGGGGATGGTTTACCCAGCCTATCAACTGTTGCTCCACAAAGCAGTCTCTACCAGTTTTTTCTACCAGTAGTGCTTCTGCAGCCTGTTATTAAACTTGTAGCCAAGAACGTCGTGCTACGCATCACCAAGAACTTGGAGGATTTGACACCCGAAGCCGTCATTTTTACCGTAGATTTCTACAACTCGTTGTACCTGGCGACATTCATGGAGAGCGCATCAAATCTCAATACGATGTTGATCCTCATCGGCACTGATATCGCTCAAACCTTTATGGTACTGTTAAAACTGCGTCAACGTACAGCAACAATTCTTCAGAGATTGCGTACAACAACTAAAGCTTTTGCAGACGAGGATCTGCTAGCAGCGTTATGTTTACTATGCCGGAATCAGGTAACACTTGCAACCCAAGCAAACGAGAATGTTCGTGTTCGCTCCTGTTTCTCACATCGACTATCACCCGAGGATAACAAACTTCTCTTCATGCTGGAAAAATCGATAGAAGATGCACCGCATCCGATTCATTGCTGGCCCAGTATTGAGGGATCGATTTCCAGCACTTCCAAACCTGTTCAAAATCCCAAGTCTCCGTTAGAAAAGCTTCAATTGTTGTGTGTCAGGCGAGTTTCGAGGACAGTGCATCCGGAAGCAAAGGGCAGGCGGAGATCAATTCGTCTTCGTTCCAGTGAATTGAGTATATCTCGTGATGGTTCCAGTGTACTGTCAGCCAACCAAGTTCAACATTTCAACATCCTGCGGGAGACCCTGCAAGTTCTATACACTATGGAATGCATCGTCCTCACCGCCTACCTGGAAGCCTTCATCCCTCTTTTCTACGGAAACTACATGATGATCATGGTGTATTTTCCGAACGCAGAATATCACACCGAGTTGAAAAATGTGACTCGCCAGAACGTCCACTACACGGCCACAGTTGTGTTTTTGTTCGGCCTACTCCAGGTTGTATCATTTTGACTGCTGTCGGCGCTAATTAAACGCAAATGTCATACGAATGTGCTCTATCAACTAGCGTTTGTACTGGAGACACAAATGCAATTGGTGCAGGGGAAATTAATGATTTGGATGCTTGTTACTCTGGCTTGTCCTGTCGTCCACTTCGGTACGAACAAATTGTTCTCGGAATTCACATTTTGGTTAACCTCATTCATGACGTGTTTATTGTTTATAAAGGAGTCGACTACTCGTTCAAGTTCGCTTGGATTACAAAGTAGTCCCAGTTATTCTCGCAGGATTCCTGATTTAATCGACCAGTTCAAAGCTCACAAGGTACCAAGCAGTACTTGCGTTGTCACACCATGATGTCTCCGTCACGGAAGACGCCCAACTCCACAACGGCGACACGGTAAGGTCAACACCTTTAAAGTACATACTGGAATCACACGGAGTGGTCATCTTTGCAAGACAGCTATCATGGAGGGAAATATTCTATCGAGCGAGTGTTGGCACTCGATAAGTACACGCGTACGACGCTACCGTCTTGAACTTCGAAGTGGAGTTCGAGTTTCCGCACCGCCTCTATCACAGACTTCTCTCTCCGCTAGATAAACTATCCATTGAAGTATTTCCTGGTCAGTGCTGTCAGTCAAGAGCAGCTTCAGGCTACCTGGTCTTCGAACGGGATCTCTTATGCCCACGATTCACCGGATTCAGTCACCGGTCCAACCCGGACAGGGTCGGGCGGCGTCCATTGCAATCTCATTGCGAAGATACGCCCGAGTGGTCAATGGATCTAATGGTATTCCAACTGACTCGACTCAGCGCTCGACTGTGCTTTGGACGAAGGTTGAAATGAACATTAGCCGAGGTCGGCAAAAAATATTTAAATTAAATAATTTAATGGGTTTCACAATAAAAATCTTTATTATTGGTGATTCACGATTTCAATACAATAAAGATTGACCCAACGATTGACAATAAATATGAGAAAAGAGTGACTGGCGACCCGCCTTCAAATTTCTATTCGATGGTGGCTAGCTATGCTGTTTTTCCACAGCATCCACGTCCAATGCTGTGTCTTCAAGGTAAAGTTCCTGAGGAATGATATTGACCACTCAAAACGCGAATGTATGAGTCATATGAATTCAAGTGGTGGTACAGATAGGCAAGTCATAAATATTTTGCACACAACAGGAAGGCAACCAAAGAAACATGTCACTCAAGATTTGGAACCGTACCACGACTCAGAAGAAGATAATTGTGAAACTCCCGGTTTGAGAGCACACTATACACTACCTGAAAAATGAACATGAAATGAATCTGAAACTTTTTAAAGTATAAGAGAAAATGCACGTAAGAAGTTTCAAAGTAAACATAGGCTCATCGTCACTGAGCTGCTGCACGATGCAATCGCAAGATCTGGAGTTGAATATCTGGGCACGGTTTAGACTTTGCTTGGATTTGCAGTTGTTGGCGGCCCCAGTGCTCACGTTGCACCGACCGCTGACGAACACCAACAGGAGCGGTTTCGCGTCAACACCTAGGTAGCGGGTAAGCCCCCAGACGGCTTCGAACATAAGAGGCGGTACGGTCGTCAACCAGTCCGCTCCTGGGTTACTGGTTGGCAACAAAAGGGTTACCTCCTTCAGATAGGCGCGATGGGGTGAACACGTTATCGGCAGCTTGCACCCCCGGATAGGGTCTGTGGGCTTGTGTCCCGCACAGTAAATCCATATTTCATATGCACATTGAGAAACGGTGAACTCTTACGGCAAGCCGCACATTGAGTTCGTTGCCCCCTCGGCCGAGACAACCCTGCTCCCGTCTCGACTCCCGTGGTCTCTCTCTACGGTCCCCAAAAACCTGCTAGCCCTCTTCCGCCCTTTATCGCTATGTTCCTGTCCTGCCTCACCTTCGCCTTTAGGGAACCTGAGCTTTCGGCGCCACTCTCTGCTGTATTTAGTCGTTAACTGCTCTCTGACCATGAACAATCTCTACCGGACTCAGGGTCGAACGGCCCAGCCGCACGCTCGTGTTCCTCACCTACGAAGCCCACCGTGCCTAACTACCCAGGGCCTATTCCCTAACTACCGCTGCACATCTTCGCTCTCGTGCCCTCCGGGCCTCACGTCGTGCCTCCAGGCGTCGCCTCGCCTCGCCGCCTCTGTCTTCGCTCGCTCGTCGTCCTGGTCGTCCCTCCTGGCGATCTTCCACGGACACCCAACTTCAACTGCTACCTCTCATCTGTGGCCGAAGCCACCTGGCTCGCTCCCGTCACCTGCTCGCTGTCCTTCGCACACTCTCACCAAATCGGCCTTGGTGCACCGCACCAACTACTCCGTCAAGTCGATCACCACGAATACTCCGTCTCGGTGCGCTTGCTCGCGTCGTGCAGCACAGTGACGGTGCACCATACTACAGATTCCAATCGAGGTGGCTACAAAAAGCATTAAACTTGGTAGGAAAGGTAGGAGAATTTGATAATACGGTAATATTTATTGTTGAGTGATGCTAATCGTAATATTTATTACTGCGTCTCGTTAGCACCGATTCATTTTTTTTACGGTATTGGTAGACTTTTGATTGTTAGATATAAATGTGAACCTCCACTAGTTCAGGTAAAGAGTTCGCTCTCGACAGCGAGGTCCACCCAAATTAATTCGCGACCTGCCCTGCATCCAGCCACGATATCTCACGATATCTGAATTTCCCTAGGTTGGTAATTTACTACTCAGTACCAGTATTGGACAAAACAACCCACATGATAAACCCACTGATCAAGGTCAAATACAAATACTCGGCGTATCCGACAAATGTAAATTACGTTTACATATAGTAGTACTACATGCCGTAGGATTACTTAGAGGTACTACTACTACTACTGAAAGTAGGCAGCGGTTTCGACGATGTCGCCACGCTTGAGCACTCCTCTGGTGCTAGAGACTCCCACACGGCTTGGCGTTCTTCGTCGGTGGTTTGCATCTTGGCAGAAGAGTTCAGTTTTCGAAATGAGGGAGCGGGAACCGGATCCGCTCTTCCCGAGGGCGGGAGATTCAAAATTTCAAATCCGATTACTTTTGCGAGGGTATCTCTTTTGAATATATGAAACTGATTGGCAAGGTGCATTATTTTCCGCACAGAGGTACACTCCGCGCCACATTAAATCACGCACTCATGTTGGTGGCAATGTCGAAGCCAAGTTTTAGAGTTACATAGTGCCGTTTAGATATGTCGCTCGTGCTATTGCACCGAACAGATTACACGTGCTAACAACCGCGATTTGGCAGTATACGGTAGGTCTCCCATACAAATAATCGATTTAGGCACCACGACAGATTAGATCACGCACCACTAGCATACTGAAATAAAGTATAATGTACCTTAATGATTGCGTAAACTGTACGTGATGCCGTCGATTTCTATCGACGGCCAGTCGCTTCGTTTGCGGCTGTGGCCGGTGTGCTTGCTATTTACCTCACTACTGGCTAGCGTGCGGTCAGACAAATTCTCTTACTCATACGGTTGATGATCAGTTTTGCATGGGCCCTGTCTGCTACCACGGCGGCACCTACGCGCGAGGAAAGTTGGTTAACCCATGTTACTATCATTTTCCATACAATAATGCTTGAAAATACGACACTACAGTATTGGACTCTGTTAGTCCTAACATACGATAGCCCGCTCCATATATCTGCTGGAATCCGATCTATAGTGACTGTAGAGAATATGATGAGGCGGGTTGAGCAACTCAGGGGGACTATAGCCGTCCCAGGGCAGCACCCGCGCTAGCATCTCCATCGAGCCCATACAATGTCGTGCATGTGTGTACAGTTTACGCAATCATTAAGGTACATTATACTTTATTTCAGTATGCTAGTGGTGCGTGATCTCATCTGTCGCTGTGCCTAAATCGATTATTTGTATGGGAGACCTACCGTATACTGCCAAATGGCGGCTGTTAGCACATGTAATCTCTTTTTTCCACTCAGCTCAAGGGGTAAACACTGCACTTCGATTAATGAAAGTTACCGCTACGGCTACCAGCTCAATCCGATTAGGGACGAAGAGAGGGAGACCCCCACAGTAGCCGTGTGGGGCATGTCTTCAATTTAGTGTCGAGTCATCTCTTGAGCCTTCGACCATTCTCGCGGAGAGCTCAGCGACCGACTCGGAGCACAACCGAGTATACGACTTGAATGCGTCGGACACCCAGCGACCGTGAAACTGGATAGTCATGGAGTCGGTCCCGGTACGGTACATGTGCGTAGCGCCACCAGCTCGAAGCGAATGTGAGCTGAAATAGCGGGGATTACCACCGATTCTGATCGGTGCCTGCTTCATAGACTTCGACACGGTGGAGGTGTCGATACACGCTGGTTGGTCTGTAGCGTCCATGAATACTGAAGCATGGATGTGGAGAGGGAGGTCCGCTTTTGCTTGAAGGAGCATGAGTGCCCCAAACACCAGCCACAGGAAACGGTGCCCCGAACGCTGTAGCATTCGAACCGTCGGAGCGCCGACTTGATTTGTCTTGGAGCCTAGCAGCCGAATACGCACCGCCTGCGCTTCTAACGGCGATCGGGTTGTGGGGCCACCTGCAGTGACTACTGTGACGCCCTCAGCGCGGAGTGCAAACATTTGTAGGACCCACCACTGGTTGCGACGATCTCAGGCCAACATAAGAGGAAAAAGAATGCTAGCCCCAAAAAAGCCTGCGCGGCGGGGTTCGATAGACGCAAGCAGCGGAAGCATGTCTCCAACAACAGAATGCTGACTAGCGGATTGCGACGACGAGGGGCGTCAAAGCGCTTGATGCCTTTGAGCAGTATGCCGATGAGCGGGCCGGAGATCGGGAAGTCGGGCCATGCGCAGAGAAGAAATGCTTGACACCGTGTAGAGAGGGTGGTCTCGCTTAGGATAGGACCGCCGGAGCCAAACTCGTGTTGGAAACCAGCAACGACGAAGTCCGAAATGTGGCGGACTCTGTCGGAGTGAGATACACCTATAAACCACGGCGGGATACCCCGGCGGGATGACCACGCGGCCCACTGTTTTAACGCTCGACCGTACTTGGCGAAGGTGGGCTCGGCAGCGGAGTGTGCTCGGAGATAGATCGCCAGAGGGTCGTCAGCCCGTTGATATCCAGCGCCGGAGAAACCTGCGACCATCCAGAAGTTAGCGAATCGAAATTAGCTGCAAACGAAGGGTGGGCACCGAGACGTGAGCCAGCAACATGTGAAGCCGGGAAACGAAGGCGGTACTGAGATTCCCACCAACCCTATAGCCGTATGAGCACTTGGGCTCGTGGGTTGCGCGAAGCCAACTTGTTCTGCCAGCACACTGCTGATGAATTGTCGATTCGGAAGCGGATGTGGATATGCTCGGGAATGCGTGACTCAAAAGTGGCCCCGCGGGTACCCCATGTATGGACAGCAAATGCACACGACAGGAGTTCGCGAAAGTTGATGTCGAATCCGTTGTCGCCCGAGGACTTGAACTCATCGATTAGTCGGCGCTCAATCGGCGAGAACGTGTACGTCAATGCAATGCACGAATTCACATCCAGCACGCACAGACCGAAATCAGAAGCGTCGACTTCAACAACCCCGACAGATGGAGGCAGAGCATTAAAATACTCCAGCGCAATGCCGTTGAGGTGCGGGGAATGGAGAATGGCTTACCGCCAGCGAAAGTCGTCTTTCATGTCCGCCGACAGAATGATCGATTGGAAACAATGTAGGAGAGACTCCCATTGGCGCAGCCGGTGGAGAAAAGACCTAGCCGGACGAATACAAGTAGCTACCTGCCGTAGGCTCCCCAACAAAGAGCGGTATGCCTTCCTGGACAGCGAATCGGAATGGAAAAACGACGCCACATTGAACGGGCCTTGAGGCCTTCAGGACCTTCTGAGTCGTTGCCCAGCCGGTGAACTTGTCTTCATTGATGGCGACTGCGCCGAGGACAGCAAACATAGCGAAACGCAGTGATCAGTCCATATCGCTGCAGTTGGAGCTGAGGTCCGCTGCCACGTTGACGTGATCGCCCACTCAGTGGTAGTGGAAGGTTGAAGGATGCTGTCCTGGTCAGTGAAGGCATTCACTGAGGCGCCATCCGGAAACGACATATCATGTATCGTTACGCCGGACGAATCGGGAGCACCTCCTGGCTTATCCACGACGCCAAACGGTCGGATTATCACTTCGGGCCACATTGGCAGGAGATCTTTGTCGAGGACTAAGCAGCGCCACGCATCTTGCTCGCACCGGATATTTCCGTAGCACATTTACGCGCTGACGAGCGGGCCCGTGATTTGCTGGAAGAGACATCGGAGGAAGCGGGGTTAGATTCAGGCGCACCTTCACACCCTCTGCAGCAATCTCCTGCAGCTTCTCCAAATGTGGGTACCCGGCGCACACCTGGGCCAACACCGCTGGGACCATGTTCTTGTTAGGACGGTATTCTCGGGAAGTGTGACATCGGACGAGCTCGACGAAAGTGGAGAGGGGCATCTTCGTTCGGCGAACAAATTTTGAAAGCGACTTTTGCATAGGTCAGTTGAGAAGGTATTCGCATCCACAGGCGGTGTCGCGAGCAGTAGGGTACGGCGTGGATGGAAGTACCTGCTCAATGCGCCGTAGCTCCCGAGAAAGAACCGATTTTCTGGTCTGGTCCACCAGGCGGGCACGCGTGCTCGCGTTTGATAGCAGTTGTGACGCCACCGTGGCTGACACAACCGGGCGGAGATGCTGCGGTAATAATGTTAGCGCGATAAGCGGCTCCGTACTATGGGCAGACGCAACTGGGACGGTCTTGTTATGCTGCCGTTTGCCAGACGGTGGCGCCGGGGTTTTTGTTGATGCTACCGGTAGTGTATCACGACGTAGCGCCACCTCGGAAGCTCGGCGACGGCCTGCTTGCAGTGCGAACGGAGCGCAGTCAGCGTAGGAGGACACCGCAGCGGGTCCTTGATCGTCATTGACCGGCGGATTCCTGGTTTGAGAGCAATTACACCTCGGTGACGCCGGAGACAGGCTGTTCCGTAGGGGTTGACAGGGTTTTGTCGGCTGTATGGACTGAGGTGGCTGTATGGTCTGAGGTGGCTGTATGGCCAGTGCTGGCTGTTTGGCCTGCGGTAGCTGTATAGCCTGTCGCGACTCTTGGTAAATCTGTCCACTTGAAGTGCGAGTGTGGCATGGCGTTGACTTGCCATGCTTTGGTACTGCAGGGTTGGAAATGTAATTATCGGCATTAGCTCCGTCTCTAAATATGTATCGACACTCCGTCTCAACAGAGCCCTGAAAGGGAGTCTCCGTCGCGCGGCCATTCCGAAGATCTGCATTCAGAGGCGGTGCTTGTATGTTGTTGGACGAATGTTGGGTGCTCGTAGACGCTTCCATAGCAGCTAACGATGTATTTAACTGCTTCACGTGGCCATCTCTCCGAAAGGAACTCGAGCTTGTATCCTCTCGGCACCCTCAACGACGGTTGCCCGGGCCGTACGTGCGGTCGATCCATTCCTGGACACGTGCAGGCAGGCGATCCGGCCAGTCGTGTACACGACGTGGGTTACCGCACCGATCACGTGTTCCACCAGAGCACGGCAGCCCGTCGCTCTTGCCCACGGCGATTGAGCGGTAGAAGTCGATGATGTCGTCCAGAACGGCAGGCCCGCGCACATTCTCGCGTCTCGGCTGGCGGTCGAGATCACGGCGGTACTGATCATGTTTCTCCTCAGCCTGTGACAGGGTGCTGATTAACGTCATTGTCCAATCGACAGAGTGATAGTCTATGGCGTGTAGAGCCTCGCAATATCCGTACCACCATTGCGTCGAATCAGACTGGAGGTGCCCGAGTGCGGCGCCCAGGAACTTGCTTGCATACAGGAGAGTCAGTCGGACTCGGGCAGGAATGTTGGGAGGGTCAGCTTACTTGTTTTCCGACACAAACGTCCAGAGACGTGAAGTGATTTTCCAGACGTGGTAAAACCAGAACTCGTTGCCGAACGCAGCCAGGCCATGGTTCCCATCCATAATCTCCTCGTAAGAGTTGCACTTAGCTACCGCTGGTGGGAGTTGAACCGATGAACTGAAATCACTTGCAAAATTGGCGTTGTTGGAGCCGTCTTCCAGGGCGGCCAGTTCCGATACCTCTCGGAAATGCATCAGCGTGAGACCTCAGGAGCCCAGGCGACCACTGAATAACGCCATCAGCACAGCCGACGTGACGACAAACTGGATGCACTCCGCCTCTCGGACCCACAACAGAAAGCTCATGGCGGACAGGGACTTACCTTGGTTTGGTAGGAAGTGCTTGAACATGCGACACGCAGCAATGAGGTGAGCTTGGGGCGGACTGTACTCTACCTTGCTCTTTTTCAGACCATCCGGGAAGCTCGCGCCCGACACGTAGCGCAATGCATCGGGCAGAAGTTCCCCACGCGCGTTGGGAGCCGTACCGTTCGTTGCCACATCACTCGAAGTGGAAGGTGCAACGCGGTTTTGAAGGAGGGATTTCAGACGTTCATTTTCTGCCTTGAGTAACCGTAGCTCGACTAGGAACTCATTAGCATCCGAGTTTGCAGAACTAACACGAATACCGGAACCGTTCTCGGTGTGCCGGTCCGGTGGCGCTACGCCTGGCTCAAATACAGCCATAAAACTTCCGAGGATAAAAACCTCCGCTGGGCCCGTCAGCTGGGGAGCCTCCAGGGCCTTCAGCTGCCGATACTGTGGCAGTGGCCGTGGCTACCACAACGGCAGGGGATAGCGACGGCTGACAGACCGGGGTTGACGAAGGCACAGGTGGCGCGGTGCTCTCAGCGGACTGCAAGGTAGGTACCGACTGGGGCATGACGCTAGCTTTCGCGTTGTACGAGCTCTGCGCTCGTGGCGTTGCCGCCGATGGGCGCCGTTGCTTCTTCTGCGCGGGAGGCGCTGGACCCTTCTCTGCTAGATCGGACTCGTCAGATTATTCGTCGCCGCGAGAAGCCTTGCTCGATGCGGTAGCGACTGTGGATGGGCCACCCTTCGCTTGCTTTCGTTTGCCTTTCTTCGCCTCAGCGAGAGCGGTTCCGGAGGCCGCCTTCTTCGTGGACCTCTTGCTCGCTCGAAGCGGAGGTGGCGACCCGACACTGCGAGCAGGACTGGCAGTCCATGGCCCATCTCTGCCGGTTACATTGACTACGTCGCTCTGACGAAGCGTTTCGCTGTCCGAGGAAGGCGCGCTGGATGGGGCGGCTTGGGACGATGGTGCAGCTCCTGGGCTGGTGTTGTCGTCAGTGGCGCGATTGTTCATGGTAGAGAAAAGGAAGACCCCCAGTCTTGATGTTCTGGTACTTGGCGGCGAATGCAAGATTGAACGAGTGGCTTGTGGCCGCCGACAAATACCTCTCTAAGATGTTAGCGCTTTTGAAAAACACAATTTCACCGTGACGCCACATGGCTTGACTATGAAATACACCGGTGCAATAGCACGAGCAACATATCCAAACGGCACTATGTAACTCTGAAACATGGCTTAGATATTGCCACCAACACGGGTGCGGGATTTAAAGTGGCGCGGAGTGTAGTACTAGCTACCGTATGTCAAATGTTGTGCGAAGTTCCTAACGCGTGACAAGACTCCTAAGAATCCGAGAAAACAATTTCGAATTCGGCTTGGTGAAGTTTAGTTGACGATAACATTAATGAAGAAAACGGTTTGATACGTAATGAAAACACTTTGGGGATCTATTCATTCGTTACGACGTAGTACGTCGGACGTACTATTGTAGAAGTACTCGGCAAAGACACTCAGATTACCCTACAGTGTTGGTCTTTGGGGCTTTTACCTTAAGCAAATCCTTGAGCCACAACTTGTATCCAGTCTTGAACGCGGTGATGTCTGCCTCGGACAATCCAGTGTTTCTCATGGTTTTAACCACGCTGGCCACATTTTTCTCGCTAGGAAATACGATGTAAACGGACTATTATAAAACCTTTGGAGTCGCCCGGCCATCATGGCCGTTCTGAGCTGTTCCAGTTTTTGAGCCTTCGCTTTATATGCCGTCATTTGCGTCTTCACATTCGTTGTTAAACCTTTTAAAGTAATCGCTCGTTCCTCGGTCTCCTCGTCTGCATCGATTGCTTTGAGAGATCGTCGAAGTCGGTTGTTGCTTGAGGTAACCTTCTCCGCTGGGGTCATGGGCGAGTTGTTTAAGTGTCGATGCGTAGAGATAGCATCCCCAAAGACAGCTAGACTGGACGAAATGAGGGCTAGAAGGGGCACGATTCTAGCTAAGCCCATGGTTTTGCTTTCGCTCTTGGTCTTCAGGGGGGAATGCGAAATGAACTCAGTCAGACCACCGACCGTGCCGATGGTAGCCTAGGTCCCATCTCGTTTATGAGCCTATTCTTCCCATGCGGCGATCGCTGGATTTGACTGCAATGCTTAGCTTGTAAATCGTTGCTTTGTCGGTACAGAATGCGTAGTGTTTACTGGTACAGTCCAATGTTCTGAGTCCGTAGACCATGTCCGATTCGGACAGACTGTCCGGGACAGTACGTTTGAAATGGCACCGGTTCCGATGTTGCAGGAGATGCATCAGTGAGGTAAGCTTAATACGAATCACGATGGTCAATTGTAGCTAGCAAACGTTACCTTACCTTTTCGTGCGAAACGCCGGGACAACTGCTGTTTCGTATCTAGAACGCATTCAGAAGGAGACCTGTACAAATTTCAGAACTTCTTCGTGCCAAAGGCACGACTTTGTTTGAACCTGAAATGGTATATCACTATATTTTGGTGATACAAATTACCGGATTTGACTCATTCTGCATACATACTTCTGATTTCAACGCTAGTGTTCTTACGAAACATGACCTGATACACGTACAAGTATTAGTACATGCACATGTAACTTACATGTATATTAAAATACATGTCGCACAGTCCGTAGACATCGAATACTACCTGTACTGTACAGTACAATACGGAGTAGCACTCAACCACGCCACGTATGACAACCGTTGTCACAACGCTTGGTCAGGATTGTGACTCACAATCCTCAAATCGAGCTGAATTGATTCGTGTCCGATTCACCGTAATCAATCCCGCACGCTACTGTTCAGTACATACTGTACATTGCTCATGCGACAACTTGTTAGTGTGAGCTGTGGCGTCGCCACTGGCGAGCCCACTCGTCTTTCACTTCGCCAATCACTTACTTTCTTAAAACTTAAATATTTCGAAGTAAACGCGATGATATGGTGCGAGTGGCATGTATGAACATACAACGGGTGATACACGCAAGCGTAGATAAAGCTTGACGTATTTTTAACAAAATAACATGCCACACGCCAGCCAGGTTTTTGTAGCCGAAGCCGTTTGTGCAAAGCTCCATGTACAGTAAACAATGCACTTGTCCGAAAGAAGACCGCCGAACTGACCTCCTCGTTCTTAGGATTGGAGTCCCATACTGGGGCAAAATAAAAACAAAGACGGAGTGATGGTTGAGCCGAACAGATCAAACCAGCACCTCGTTCTGTCTACGAGAAGATGGCTCGTAAAGAGAACATTACAGGTCGAGCGAACCTTCACCGCCTGCCGTGATGTCATAATGGGTACGCGTAGATGCCTGCATAGGCTAAGATAAAAATTCCACGAAGTGAACTTCCCTCAGATTGTGAAGCCTCTGTTCGCTCATACATACTTCGAAGTGGCTTACTGCATGTACATCACATTTGCTTCTTACAAATACAATTTAGTACCACTTCGAAACAAACAAACGTTACAAATTCCTCCGAGAACCACGCCTGCTACTAGGGTGAAGGTGACAAACCATAAGTTAAGACCCTGGAAAAGTAGATCAAAGGCTTGGACGTGTCCAAATCGAAAATAACGTTTGACTCATGTTAGAATCGATCACGATAGCCCCTCACCCCCCTATCATCGTTCAAAAACCGTCGAGAACTCGTGTTCTCCACTGTCACTTCTTTTTGGATAAACCTAAATATTACGTTTGCTTTGATAGGAACCGATGCAATGTCCCGCGACGGTAGCGCAATTTGTCACAACCTGCCGGTACAAGCAACATTCTCAAAGCATAACTCCTTGGTCGGGGTATCAAGTATTTATAACTTCACTGTACTCTCGTTTCTCTTAAATTAAGTATCGAAACCTGTTGTTCCTGGTGAGGTCGACCATCCGATTTTGACAGGAGAGTGGGTCTCTAAAGAGCGAAACTAATTCTAAAACCACCGGAATGGCGGGTGGCTATCCGCCAAACCACGTTATACATGTAGGGGGATGACTCGCGGTACCACTAGCCAGAATAAGGAAGTTTAATAATGCGTGGTAACCTAATATTACGGGTAAAATTGGTGTTTTTTACATTAAATCGTGCTTGGCTTACTCCCCAGAATTAGCTCGGCAAAATGGCTGGAGAGTACAGTACTAATTTATGTGTTGCATCTAGACAAATTGCGGGAACAGATGTGGAAACATCACCAATTTATGCAGATAAATTGGCCAATCTAGCCATGGATACTCGGAGGAGTGCTCTAGTGATCTAGTTACGACTGAATACGCAGTACGGGGTCCCTGAGGAACGCTTCAAAATCCAGATTTTACCCTAATTCCAGCATAGACGGTGCATTTAATCAACTTTAGAGGTAGATTTGGGAACAGCAGGCCATCAAGTCGCTCAAAATTCTAAAAAGCGATCGCTGATTGGCTGCTGCTCACATTCATTACTCGGAACACTTCTACTTCGAGTGCGGATATGCTGTACCATGCCCGGAGGCGTGGAGGCCCAGCTCCTGGTCCCGAAGGGTATTCAAGCGCGAATCAAAATGTTCTCTGCGTGTATTCAGTATCTTTTCCCTACAGGAGCAAACGAGTGGGATCGAGGTCTGCGGCTGTACCACGATGGCTACGTCTCCAAACACAACCGAGCTTTGTGTCCATCCAAAACCAGTACCGCTCGCTGATCAATAACAAGAAGCCCAGTGGGGATCCAGACTGCCCCGATTTCGTTCAGCGAGCACGACCAATTCAGTGGGATATTGAAAAAAAAGTGGAAATGGCAGGAGATGTGAGCGACGCCGACCAGAACGTTAGCTCTCAAGACGACTCATCAGCCGCTGAGGGGTATAGCTCGGCACCAAGCGACGAGTTGGACTCCACTGTTGGGATTCGGCTTCCAGACGCCACGACGAGTACTTAAGTATCGGCTCGAACTACACGACGACGATAGACCCCCGGTTCGCTTCGCTCGCGATATAAACATTGGGTGTTCGGGTGCGTGCAATACGCGGCTCGCTGATACCGCGCAGCTCTGCGTCGCGGGTACCCCGCGCGGGTTTGCTATGGCTACGCGCCTTGGTTGGTCTGGGGCACTAACACGTCGTAGAGCTCGAGTTTCGACCGTTCTTGAAGATACCAATGCATTGGTTTCCCCCATTTTGGGGGGAAGCATTGGACTCCCACCTTTTTTGCGTTGGAAATAATCTCACCCAGCTGGAAACCTACTGCATCTCCAGCCACGTCAACAGCGGCACTGGATAATCCGTCGTGTCGACAAGCGGCCTGCATAATCTGACACCAGTGGTGGGTGCAGCGGGGCTGACGGGCGCTGCCACAAGGCAGGCCCTGATGAGGCAAGTACGAGTAGGAGATAGATAAGCTGCTAGCCTAATTGATCTCACTTCGCAACTACAGGATCCACGTCTGATCTTGGTATCCTGTCCATCTAGAAGGAAGCAGCTACATGAGTGGTGCTGTAAGCGATTGGAAGATATTCTATATTTATAGCCAATGGTCGCTAGGCACAGTTGACTTAGAATTAGTATGTGGTATAGTAAATTAGTATTAATTCCAGCTGGCAGATGTAGGGCGGCTGTGGAAGCTTCTAGAAGCTTCCATCCGCCTGAACTGTGGGGGCGGCACGTTTGGATTTAGCGCGCCCTCCCCCAAGCTCCTCTTCCTCTTCAATACACTGGTAGCACTTGTTGGTCCCAGCAACCCGACAACAAGGAGCCCATGCCGACGAACGCCCAGCTACAAGCTGAGATAGCTCGGCTGAACCAAGCGATGGCAGAGCGCACGCGAGTGCCTACCAACCTGCCCAAGTTCACCGGCAAGAGGGGGGAAGACGTGCGCGAATGGCTGTTCCAGATCGAGAACGCTTGTCGTATCAAGAACATCGCGATCGAAGACGCAAGCATGCGCTTGCCTGGAATCGCCGGGTCGGCGATGGAGAAGCCGGCTTCGGGATAGTTCCTGCACTGGTCATCGACGACGCAACCTGAGGAGCACACGTGGGGGATTTCCTTGAGCATGTGCTCCAAACTTCGAGGCGTCGAGCTACAAGTCGTTTCTGCGAGAGAAGCTTCAGCGCCTCAAGCAAACAGCGGACATCGAGACGTACAACGACGAGTACTCAGCTCTCATCTTTCGGGTCGAAGGCATCAGCGTACTCGCCCAAGTACTGTGCTACGCAAACGACCTCAAACCCCGCACGCGTAGCTACGTCAATCTCGAGAATCCGGAGACGTTGGGCGAGGCTATGGACCTGGCAGTTAAGTACGAGGTCACCCACTTCGTGGAAGACGCTCGTGACTGACAAGTTTGCCACGATAAGCCGAAGGCATCTCGCGAACCAGCCCAGGACAACCGGACGACGTTCAAAGGGAACCTTTCCGCGGAAAAGGTCGCTTGAAGCCCAGCTCGAAACCCAAGCGTGCTGAAGCTGCACCTGCTACTTCTGCATGAAGCCCGGTCATATCAAGGCCGATTGCTTCGCGTGGATGAAAGAACAAGCCAAGCAGGGAAATGAGAAACCGCGTCAGTGAATGAGGGTCCTGCCGTGGTCGAGAGCGTAAACAGAACACTTAAGCTTGAGAATATCAGCCTCAATGTTCTGTGTGAGAACCCTCTGGTCTACAAGTCGCGTCCACTGTTCGCGGTTGAAGGCAAGATCAGTGTGACCGACAAGACGATGTCAACTTCGAGAATTCTTCTGGACGCTGGTGCCACCACGGTCTGTGTATCCAAGAAACGGGTAGGCGAACACCAGCTTCAAACGACGAAGTTCAGCGAAAAGAGCATTCGGGTTAAACTTGGAGACAACCAAATCGTTGAAGCGGCGCTGGAGGTACTACCTCTTAGTATCAAGATGTTGGGTCTGGACGAGGGGTACAACTGTGTGGCCGTCGTCTACACCATACCCGACGAGTTCGATTGTATCCTTGGTATACCATTCTTCGAGGACATGCAGCCGCAAATCGACTGGAGAGGTCGACGAATTGAAGGAATAAGAGTGACGACCCTGCGCTGACAACGAACAGGCGAGACCTGTGGACCGATCGAGGAAAGCGGACCAGTTATTGCCTCCGGGCTTCGGAGATCTGTCGGGGCGAAAGGCCTATCGGCGAAACGACCCGATTCCTGTCGAGGTGCCGCGCTGGAAACGGATGTGAAGTCTACAATCAGACCTGCTTGTGGCTTAGTGCAGGAGGAGACTTTGAGGAGAAAGGTTTACTCTGGTATCAAACTCCTGCTGATGAGGTTCCACGCATTGTCGTGCCAAGCGATGTGAAGCTGCGGCAGCGGATCATCAGCGAATGCCATGACTCCAACTATGGAGGCCTCCCAGGTGCGGAGCGCACGCATCTGACGCTTGCACGACGGTGGTACTGACCCAAGATGTTGAGGTTGATCCAGAAGTTTATCGCTGACTGTGAACCATGCCGACGTAACAAGCCTCGGTTGACCAAGCCTCCTGGATTGCTTGAACCGCTAAATATCCCGAACGAGCGTTGGCGATCTATCACTGACTTACCGCGAACGAAGCAGGAGGTCGATTCTATCTGGGTAGTCGTCGACCGCTCGACCAAGAGATGCCACTTTGTAACGACGATCAAGAAGGTGACATCAGCAGGTGTTGCTCGGCTCTTCCTTGACAACATCTGGAAGCTTCATGGAATGCCAACCACCATCGTTCCGGAACGAGACAGAAAGTTTGTGTCTACCTTCTGGCAGCACGTGTTCAACTCCATAGGAACGAGACTCAGCATGACCGTAGCACATCGAGCGCAAGGCGATGGTCCGACCGAGCGGATGAATCAAACACTCGAAGAGTATCTGCGGTGTTTCGTTGGACCTCTTCAAGACGACTGGGATGTCCATCTCGCGAACGCCGAGTTTTTTTGTAAACTCGACCGTGAACAGTAGTATCAAGATGGCACCCTTCGAGGCTGACTTCGGACACATCCCGCTCAACCCGTTGCAGCTGGCAGCTGAGAACCTTGGGAAGGTGCCGACTAGTCGATGAGGTACCGAATTCCACGAACGCCAAGCCGCTATTCTGCTGCGTTGTAGCTAGGCGCTAGCAGAAGCTCAGGAGCTAGTGCGCGACGTCTATGATCACAACCGAGAGGAACAAGTTTTCAAAGTTGGCGACCGTGTGTACTTGAGCACCAAGCATCTGGACCCCAAGCATACTGGCTTACCCAACTCAACCAAGTTCGGGCCGAAGTGGGTGGGCCCGTACACTGTCGTTCGGAAGGTTCACAACCACGCGTACGAGTTGAATATCCAGGCTGGAAACAAGCTTCATCCAGATTTTAACACGGGTTCGTTGAAGCCATACACGGAGGACACTCCCTTATCGAGACCAAGCGATGTGATCCTTGCTGATGGCAGTGTCGGCCAAACTGTCAAACGTCTACTTGGAAAGCGTCGTCGGAAACGACGTACCGAATTCCTTGTGGAGTGGGTGGGCGAGGAGAAGCCTACCTGGGAATCTGTTGAAGATCTTTCGCAAGTCCCTGATCTCATAGCAGACTTTGAGACAGCAAGAGGGAAGAAGCGGCGAAAGCGTTGAAGTACCATCAATTGAAGGGGGTCCAAAGACCTAAATGTATTCCCGTACAACACCCCCTACAGTTGTTGCATCTGTTGCCTGAGGCGTTTCGCGCGGTTGCGCTGCGTCTTCGACTTGCGTTTCCCGTGACGACATTGGTAACCAGGCTGCAGCTCAACACGGCACACCTACTTCGCGCGTCGGATCCATAGCTGGTTACTGAGAAGTCGAACAACCATCGGCGGATTCTGACGTTCGTCGTGGTCATCCAGTATAAGGAGCCGCTTACCAGGACCATGCGAGACCAAGACGAAGCAGTGACCAGTACCATCCTGACCAGCACTCACCAGATAAGCACCCGGTGCAAGATCCTTGTAGAGATTACAAAGCGTCTTGACGTTAGCGCTCGACTTGGAAGCATATTTGGGAGAAGCTGATCGTAGTTCAAGGGAACACTCTGCTGCTGTAGATGCTTGAAGAACTCAGTGACGTCGTCTCGAGACTCGTACTGAATATCAGCAGGACGGGTTACTTCGAATGCGTCCCACGTCGCCATGGTAACCAAGTTCGGCTCACCAAGATAGTAGAGAGCGCTGCGGAAAGCATCCATGAAGCAAGTACCACCTTTGGACGCAGTATCGCGATCACCGTCCCAGGACGTGAAGGTGTCAGAAGTCCCAGACGCTTTCCACAGGCCCACCCGCTCCATCATGTAACGTAGTGACGGCTTATCCAGTTGCTCCATCCAGACCCAGCTCAACTGCAGCGGACGACCCTTCCAGTGCACCAGATAACAACGGTGCGGAACTTCTCCATGCACATCAAGCAGGCGCCCGATATCCACCAACTTGCTGTAGTCCCAAGGCGCGATGGGATTGTAATGGTTGATGCGATTGGTCGAAGGGTGTCGCGCCGGAGGCGAAGGCAGTGGCGGGTGCCAGCTTGACGTCTCATCACCACGACGTAAACGAGAGCGCTGCGTTCGCACCTCGTCATCGTTATCGTCACTGTCATCGAAGAGTCCAGCACCGTCGACATGAGACGTGGATACAGCCACGTCTTCTACAGCAGCGTCGGGCTCGGACTCGCCACCGGACGACAGTTCCACAAGAACTTCGGAGATTTGCTCATGGAGAATTCTCGTCACGTCGGGATCACTAGATGATTCAGCAGGCGCAGCGGGCAACTCAGCAAGCGCAGCAGACGGAACAGCAGGCGCAGCGGGAAGACTACAACGACGGACTTAGAGAGTTAAGGTTGGGCAAGACCAAATTCGTGACGATAGCGTCCCACACGCGCGCGCTCTCATTGTCTACGTCACTTGAGGCTTCGTCAGCAGCAGCATTAGCCGACACAGGCGAGGCAGCGCATACAGGGCTCACAGCAGGCCGCGGCGAGGTCGTACCAGGCAGCTGATCAGCAGGAGGATCAGGAGCCACCACCGTCAAAGGCGAGGCAGGTGGCGCAGCAGGAGACGGGACAGACGCAGGCGAAGCCGTTACAGCAACAGGAGGAGGCACAACAGGCACTGTCATCGACCACTGGAGATACCTATCCAAGCCTCCAACAACCAGGACAACCCAATGAAGGCTCGAGGTGACTGGAGGTCGGACTAGGGTGACGTCTGTCCACCTCGGGGCTATCGCGCTTTTTCGGGAATGACAAGATTCAAGGGACGCGCACGTCAGAGGGCCCCCAAGCTCATCTTCCTCTTTAATACAGGTGCTAATAATGCACCGGCATATCCGTAGTAAACTGGTTCGAAGTACCCCCAGCAAGTAGTGGAAGCTCCTAACGTTGAAGCCAGTCGTCATGATAAGCGCTTTTGTCGTTCCGCGCCGCATAAATCTTCACACCTCCAACTATCGGGCTGCCTCCTACACGAAGATCGCAGACTTGCGCGCAGTGTGCCTTCGACTATGAGATCCTTGATTGGGAACTTCACCACACTTCATGGACGTACCACGGACGATCTCGACGAGGAAGACGAAGACATATCGTACGATTTGATTCGGATGAAGAGATGGAAGGAAATGGACAAGTGCTCCTCGTATCACTTGAAGTGCTTGACACTGTGGAATGACAGCGTACCTTGAGGCCATCACCGTATTTCCCTTTCTTCTGCGGAAACTGCGTGATGTTCATTGTTAACTTTCAGGATGCTTGTGACTCTTGCCTGTCGCGTTGTCCACTTCGGTACGCTGAGCAGACATTGTTAACCAGTGGTCTGCTTACCAACTAGAGTTTATTTTTAGAAAAAATTGCAGGTGCTGTCTACTCCTTCAAATTTACCTGGCTAACAGAGCGATCACGTTGACAACAGTAAACACCGAAGAAAACTTCGGACTCCAGCATAGAATCTACCTAACGAAAACACGGTTTGGATATGGATCATACGTGTTTTCTTGTTACACTGTTCGATACAAAAGGTAGGGTGGTTCGCTCAAACAATCACGATACTGCCGTTCCTAACTACTTATGGATTTGCTAAAATAGTCACCTGGAGACTCGAAACTCCTGCCGAGTCCTCCATTTTTTAGTAACTCCTCGCTGGCTACAGACTAATCTCGGCACTTCTTGAGACCAGGCAATGACTCACCGCTGTCCGGTGGCGTCCCCGTAGACTACAAAAACACTATGACGAGAATGTCAACAATGAGAGACCGATTAGCGTCCACAGTACCAACGGCGGGTGAAGCATGGCAACAGACTCAATGGAGAGGCCCAATAACTCGAATACTTCACTTCTGTCGACGGAAAAAGCGCAATTTGTTTATCGGGATGGTCATCATGGAATTATTTTACGTTTTCGTGTCGGTACCGCTCCGTATCGGCTTCCTCTTTGACCCGTACGCTTCAAATGACTGGCGTACACATTGGACAGTCGAGCTCACAGTCTTCACAGTGCTGGACGTGCTCACAGACACTGCAGGTTTTGCTAGTCTAATGGATATTTTTGCTGCTCAAAGACGAGAACAAGCAGCCGTCGCTGCAGATGCCATCGGATCCATTGGTACTCGTCGATCACGAGCTGCTCCAGGACTCAAGCAGACTGAGCGAAAGCCGTCTCTTATTACACGAATGCGAGACTCGATGCAAGTAACTTGGTCACTTAACACAATTCTTCCAGCTAATCACAAACACCACGGTATTCGTCGAGCTGTGTTTCTGGAGATAGCATCTATGATACCTTTGGAACTACTCGCGTTGGCTTTCGGACCCAATTCCTTGCATCTCTTACGAGTATTCAAATTACTACGACTATATCGTGTACCTGGTTGTATGCAAGAACTCGAACAAATGTACACAAGTTCACGTATTATGCAAATGTTGGAGTATACAGGTAACACAGTGCTCTTCAACACTGTCATGTTAGGACTTGCAGCTTGTCACTGGATAGCTTGTGGTTACATGGCCGTCGCACATCTCGAATGTGGCATCGATTTCATGCTCTGCAGTAAAGCACATATAGTTTTGACAACAATACCAGGCGCTGGTGAACATGGTACAGCGGAGGGGATCACAGGAGTCTCACCGACAGGAGATGGATCTGGCTACACTTGTTGGGCTATCGAAGACTATTTGGTTGGTACGAATGTGGGTCGGCAATACGGTCGTGCAGTGTATTGGGCCTCGCGCTCGGTTGTGACTGCAGGATTCTACGATGTTGCGGCAACGACAAATGCCGAGACGTTGTACGTGATTTTCGCACAAGTCGTAGGTGCCGTCTTCAGTACTGCAGTACTAGCCACGTTCCTATTTATCTTCCGGTATCGAAATGCTCGTATGCAGGAGTTTATGGCACATGTTGACAGCGCCAAAGAGTACATGCAAGTACGCCATTTTCCCGAAAGTGTGCGTGAAGGAGTTCTCGGATACTACAAAAACGCGTGGGCTACTCATCGCGCACTGCATCATGATGAAGTGATTGAGCGTCTTCCCGGACATCTACAAGTGAGCGTTTACAGCGTTCTCAAGGCTCATCGGATCCAAGATGTGGCATTTCTGGCTAAAGAGAGTATCGAATTTATCAACACATTGGCACTACGCATAGAATACTGCGTATATTCCCCCAAGGATTGGATTGTTGAGAAACTTCCTGATGGAATGTATTTTGTGCTGCGTGGCAGTGTCCAGCTTGATGGTCCCAGTCACCCACAAGTGCAATTTGCTAAGACAGGTGAACATTTTGCTGAAGGTTGTCTGCTTTTCCCAGGTCGATCAGATGAGCGTGCGAGAGCTCAAACTTATTGTGATCTGTACAAACTCCCACAACGTTCTTTCTACAAGACACTTACGATTTTCTATCGTGAAAATGCACCACAACATTTAGAAGAGATGCGATCAATGCATGCTCGACATGACCAGCAAGAACAGAAGATGAAGCGAATGCTTGGACGTTCTGCAGATAATTCCTCCAACGGTACTAACGCCATGCCCTCTAGTGGTGGTCGGTACAGTGTGAGCTATGGTACTGATGTGCGTGCTCGTCCTCAACAGCGGATTCCGTGGCGCATGCCTGGCTCCAATTTTCGGAAATGGTGGGAACACGCACGTTTATTCTCATTGGTTTTTGTGGTTTTCGAGGTTCCGCTTTATTGCGTCTTTGATGCAGATACATTCCCATTCGGCACAAAGTCGATTTATACGGCACAGTCGATGACGTCAATTCTCGTTGAAGCCTTCTTCGTGGTAGATGTCGTGTTTCGAGCACGCTTTTTCGCGTATATTGATCAACTTGCACTCATTACGGTGAGTGATGCGAGTTACATTTTTGATGCTTACAGAGAAAATGGTCTGTGGTTTGATCTACTGGCAATTATCCCTTTACCACTAGTGGTGGAATTCATAGTTCATCGAGGACACGGCTGGACAATGTGGCTTCATATTAGCAGACTTATCCGGTTGTTACGTGCACGTTACCTACAGCAAACCATCCAGGAATTCTCTCATATTCGAGGACTTTCGTCGAAAGTGCAGCAAGCAGGCACTATGTTGCTTTACGTGACTTTGACACTACACGTAGCGGGTTGTTTATGGTTTTTGATGGCACGTTTCAGTGTCTTGGAAGATGAATTCGAGCCTATATTGGAGGAATTCACCCGTGATCGATGTTTGCGCGACGCTGGACTTCACGGAAATTGTTCATGGACACTGTACGACGCTTACAGTCAAATCGGTACGACATTCAAGGTACAGGATCCGGAGAATTCGATTTATACCGTTAAAATGGCGTACCTGCGCTCGATTTACTGGGCTATTGTGGCACTTACCACTGTCGGATATGGTGATATCGTCGCTTTTTCGACGTATGAAAGTTATTTTGCAGCTTTTTGGGTTTTTGTTGGTGGTATCATCAACTACGGCGTCGTGGGTGCCATGTCTAACATCATCTCGAATCTCACAGCCAGTAGCCGAAACCATTCCGAGAAGATGAACACTGTTAACGTCACTTTAGGTCACTTCCGTATATCTGAAAGTGTCCGAGCGCGAATTCGACAGTTCTACCACCAGCAACTCTACGTTCAAAAGGTGACAAGTGAAGTCCAGCTACTTGATGGATTACCAAACCAGCTACGTCACCGTATTTCAAGTATCCTTCACGCCGAGTCTGTGCGTAAAGTGCCTCTTTTCGTCGATGCTCAGAACGAACGTCTGCTTTATGAACTTACTGGATTATTTCGCCGTCAACTTTTCCAACGTGGTGATCCATTTTTCGCCGAAGGAACACTGTGTGAAGAAATGTACGTTGTTGTAAATGGAAGAGCCAATATTTACAGCAAACGAGTTGGTGCTGTACCCGTGGGCGCTCTCTCAGCAGGTGATTGTTTCGGTGTGTGCGAGTTACTGCTCCAGAAAAGCTTCAGCACCACTGTCATAGCTGCTACTGTCGTAGATGCCTCCGTTATCACTCACTCCGCTTTTGTTGCTAAGATCGAGCGGTATTTCCCCACAGAGATGGAAGCATTGCGTCTTCAAGCTACACAACAACACATCTTTGACACGCTTACTCTCGAAGCTGTGATTGACAATATCAAATCTCGGTCGACACTAGCTAAATTCACGGAACAATGCACCAGTATGTTCGAAGAGAAGGAAAATTGGGGTCAACAACGGATCAAAATGCGTGTGCGACTCTACTGGGACTTCATTGTGTTGGTCGTGGATGTGTACAACGCCTTTCAGGTCACATTTCGAATTGGTTTTCTGGCTCACCCGTCAAGTGGTGTGCGTCTTTTACTCGTGATCTCGGATTTCGTGGGCGATGCGTTGCTTCTTGTCGACATTTACCTCAAGCTTTACTACTTTGAGTGTGAAGGTGTCGGGCTGAGTAACCTCATTTCACGTGAAGAAAGAAGCACTACTTACGCGGGACATGAGCTACGTGGTGATATGCTGAGTAGTCTTCCATTTTACTACGTTGGGAGTAATTTCCTGGTGATGAGTTTGTGTCGTGTGCCACGATTACTTCGATTGCATCAAGTGCCTGAAATGATTGATTCACTTATCATGCGGCTGCAACAGCGTTTTTCAGCAGGTGGCAACATTTCGGCCTACCTTAGTCCCATTAAACTCGTGCTTATCTTGCTATTCACAGGCCATTTGGCTGCTTGTGTCTTTTACCTCATCTGTCATACTGATCACAACCCCAAAAGCTGGACACACCACGACCCCATTGTGCACATGGAGCACGAATCGGTTGGTGTGATGTACCTCCGTGCATTCTACTGGGCTCTGACAACGGTGACTTCCTTCTTCAGCTTTTTCGTTTTTTCAATTTCATCTTACTAACACACTCCTTTTGCTATGTTTATAGTTAACACTTGTAGGATCTAGAGAAATTGTGCCGTTAGGAATACCGGGTACAATATGGGCCACATTCACGTGTTTGTGTTGTGCTTTTATTGTGGGTCACATCGTGGGCGAGCTTTCGGAGCTCATTTTGGAAATGGACAAGACCAAGAAGGAATTTAAAGAGCGCGAGTCTCATTTCGACCAGTTCGCCAAGGATCACGACTTACCCGCCAGTATCCGTACCCGTGTGCTCCACTATTTGAAATTCCAGCATCATTATCTAAAGGGAATGGACATCTACGCCACATTCAGCGATTTGTCGCCAAATTTACGTGTACAGTTGATGATGGATCTCCACGGGAATACATTGGAAAACCTTTGTATTGCACCCTTTTTGAACCAAACGCAGATCAACGGACTAGCAGTACGGCTAAAATCTGAACTTTACATTCCTGGTGATACCATTATTGTAGAAGGAGATTTGGGACACAAACTTTATATTGTTAAAGGTGGAACGGGTATGGTGCTCTGGAAGTCCACAGGTACGGCCGTGGCTACTCTTACAGCGGGTAGTTTGTTTGGGGAAGTGGCATTTTTCTTACGAGGTCAACGACGAATCGCATCGGTACAAGCCACTACATGCAGTGAGTTGCTAGTGTTGGGACGTCGTGCTTGGGAAGAATTGTTAGCTTCTAGTCCACGTGATGAAGCTGAAAGTACTGAACGTGCACTTGTTCAGTGGGTGCAATTCTGCCTCAAGGGCTACAACATCATGACAGTTGAAATCGTCAAGGACATCAAGTCTGGAGCTAGTGACGGTGGAGAAACGAAGAAACCTAAGCTTATTGAAGAACTTCGTGAGTTAACTACCAAGTCGAAGACACATGTGAATGCACCTGTCGTAGACCCGCTCACATACGTCTCCGCATCAGCACTTGAAGAGAGAAAAGTGCGTCAACTACTGCGAAAGGCAGCAGGTTATGGTGGCAGCAAGACTCAAGTCGAATCCGTTGCCACACCAAGTATTTTAGTGGTTTTCTACCACTGGATGCGGGATCATTTGCTTCCAGGAGGACGTCGAGCGGCAAAACTCGGACGAGTTTATGCTGACAATTCAACTGAAAGTGTTGAAGAACATCGAACGGTGAAAACTCTGACGCCTCCGAACGGTAGTCGACACCTCTTTTCATGGCATACAACGAGGAATACGACGGCAGCTTTGTCTCTCGTCAAAGCGAAGTCTTTCAAAAATGGCAATACTATGCAGATCAACCCCGTTAGTAGTAGTATGCGTGAGTACTATCGTGGCGAGCAATTAGTGGAGATGGAGGACGAGTGTTGGCGTCGATACAAAGTGTCGTTGTTCATGGCCGAAGCATTTACAAGTGATATTGTGCAGAAATCCCCACTAGTAGCAACAATCCCGCCACAACAACTACTAATTCAGCCACAACAAACTCATATTTCGACAACTCAACCTCCAACCTCAAGAAATGAAGATGAAAGTGCACCAACCGCCTCAATGGCTGCTCGTGGAATTCGAGTTTCTCGAAAAACTTTCTGTGGTGCTATGATGCCCGGTGCAAGCTCTCAACGTGCCACACGCAGTTTGGTCACTACAGACGGGATGCGATTCCTGGAAAACTACGAATCTAAGAACCGTCCAAGTCAACGTGGTCTTCGTCGAAAGCGTAAACCGCGAGGTAGTATCGGAATCCAAAAGGCCGTAAATGGTCATGGCCACGAACTTCATCAATCTTTCGGGATCGTGAATCTTCCTTCGGGTGCAGCTCGCGCACATCGTCGACAGCGCAAATTAAAGCGAAGTCAGTCCTTGCCCTTGTTTGACCGACATTTTGCTTTTATGATCCGAGAAGAGCTCCAGGACTCAAATGCACAGGAATCGGACACGAAACTTAACCTTGGTTTCGAACTTCTCCAGCGTTGTCGTCAACCTGAATTTTCGTCCCTATTCCGGGTTTATTTGTCGTGGTTAAAGCGTAAAGATCGATGGCGACAATGGTATGATCAGCAGACGCAGCGATTCAAATGGTTAAATAGTTTCTCGTCCTCTCGCTCACATTCAGATGATGAAGATTTATTGAGACTTCGAGCTTCTTCATTCTTTCACGACGCTCGTGGTGGTGCCACTGCGTCTTCAACTTCACTGTTACCCGAGAATGGCTCAAGAAGCACCTCAAGCAAAGCTGAAGAGTTCGTCAACTTTCTTGCACGCTGCTTTCGACTATGGGAGTGGGTCGTTGTATTCGTGGGTCTGTTCTACGCTGTGACGATACCGTTTTTTGTGTGTTTCGCCTCGGATCAGGTCACTTTCCACGAAGACAATGAAGACGTTGAAGCACTTGCGCATTGGGAACGTTTTGTAGTATGTGTCGACGTCATCTGCATCGCTGATCTCATGCTCAAACACTCAGCTTTCCGACGTGTACTGCATCTCAGTGCCGGTGGCAGTACTGAAGTTCCAACTACAAGTCAACCAGAATCTGATGCTCCTCCTGCACTGTCATCAGCGGGAAGTACAAGATCGCTCGCTGCAGTTACTGTACAACGACCCAAACACAAAAAGTCGAAGCATTGGTGGCAACACCACGGGAACACTACTTTGTGGCTGGACGTGGTGACTTCGTTACCACTCGACTTGTTGTTGTTTTTCCCTCCGTTATCGTCTTCACGTATTGCGGATCATCGCTGGTTCTACTTGTCGCTCTTTCAACTTAACAAAGTGCCGCATATTTTAACGTCTATCGAAGCGAGTGAGCGACTGACGCAGTATCTTGGAGCCGATCTGAATTTACCAATTGGTGAAAGTCGTCTACATTTTATCCGAACTTTGGGCGTCTACTTGCTGTCAGGCCACTGGATCGCTTGCCTATGGTTTCGCTTGGGTTTGCACGCGTACAACATCTACGGGGACTCGTGGCTTTCGACATACAAAATGCTTCCTGTCGACGGCTTCGGAACACTGAGTGAAATCCCCACATCTCGACGGTATCTTCGCTCACTTCATTTCGCTATCGGCTCGATAACCACCGTTTTCTACGGTGATGTTGTCAGCATGAATGTGATCGAAACAGTCGTGGAGATTGCGTTCATCGTGGTATGTATCTTGATCTTTGGTGTGCTCGTGGGTGCTCAAGGTGAGATGATCGAAGCGAACTACAAACACAAGATGCTATTCGAGCAGAATTTGATGGAGCTTTATCATTTCCTCAAGAGTAATGACGTCCCACGTGATGTACGTCATCGATTACGACTTTATTACACCAATACGTGGCTTAAGTATCACGGACACGACGACTTGGAAGGTGTTCGTGGTCTATCGACACTGCTGGTGGAAGATATCGCCCAGTACACACTACGAGACTTTGCCAATCGAGTCTCGATCCTCAAGAGCTGCGACGAGAGTTTCTTACGTTCTTTATTGACGTGTTTAAAGCACATCATTTGCTCTTCTTCTGAAGCGGTAGTACGCAAAGGTGACGTCGATCGGAGCATGTACTTCATCGCGAAAGGCAAAGTACTGGTGCAAGGTCCCGGTTTTGAGCTGGTTAAGCACGAAGGCGACTTCTTCGGTGAGTTATCACTACTGTATGGTATTCCTCGCTCAGCAACGTGCTCGTCACTAGGTGTTTCATTGCTCTACGTGCTTGAGTGGGAGACGTACGAGAGGCTACTGGCTGACTACACGGAGTATCGTGAGCAGAATCGTCGTGAATGGGTCATTGTGAGCACCGTTTTAAAGACTGGAGAGTCACGATTCCGCTCGATTATCGACATTGTTGCTCGCATGGAGAAGGCCAACTGGGTGCTTGTGGACGAGATCATCCGCAAAGCCAAGAGTCTCAAATAGCGTCAAGTTCAACATGTGTAGCCATCTTCAAACTGTAGCCATCTTGAAGTCTTTCGACTGTAGCCATCTTTTTGCAATGAAGCGCCCTCACTTGCTCATTTCCTATTGGTTATTATTTTGATGCATCCCATACACTGTGTTTACACACCAAAGAGCCGATCCAAAGTGCAAGGTCATCTCTCCGTCCACTCCTTCATCCGCTCACTATGATGCGTCCGTCCGCTGTCTCCCGCGTGCTACGCCGCAGCTTCTCGTCGTCCCCCGACCTTAAGAAGACACCGTTGTATGACTTGCATGTGTCTCTAGGCGGTAAGATGGTGCCGTTCGCTGGCTACTCGATGCCCGTGCAGTACAAGGTCGGTGTGTTACAGTCACACCTTCACACACGTGAACAGGGCAAAGCGTCGCTTTTCGACGTCTCGCACATGGGCCAGCTGCGTATCACGGGTGAAGACCGTCTACAGTTCCTCGAGAGTGTTGTGGTAGGCGACCTGCAGGCTCTGGGCAGTGGGGAAGCTAAGCTCAGTCTCATCACCAATGACCAAGGAGGTATCATCGACGACTGTGTGGTCTCTCGTTATGACGACTATCTGTACGTGGTGGTGAACGCCGGTAACCAGGACGTAGACCTTGTGCACATGCACAAACTGCTCGAGGGTTTTAAGGGTGACGCTAAAATCGAGCGTATCCAGAACCGTGCTCTTGTGGCGCTGCAAGGTCCCGGAGCTGTCGATGTGGTGGAGACGCTGAACCCTAATGTAAACCTGAAGGACCTTGAGTTCATGCACGGTGTGTTTACGCCGTTGAAGCTTAAGGATGGCAATCAGGTGGATGTGATCTTGACTCGCTGTGGATACACTGGAGAAGATGGTTTTGAGATCTCGGTGTTGAGTAAGGATGCTGAGACCTTCGCACGTGCACTGCTTGACGATGAACGGGTGTTGGAGGCGGGTCTTGGAGCTCGTGACAGTCTGCGGCTTGAAGCTGGATTGTGTCTCCATGGACACGACATTACGGACAAGATCACCCCGATTGAAGCGACCTTGGCCTGGACTATTGGTAAGCGTCGTCGTGAGGAAGGTGGCTTCCCTGGACACGGTATCATCATGGACCAACTGAAGAACAAGACGGCGACCAAGAAACGTGTTGGTTTCGTTGTAGAGGGAGCGGCGGCGCGTGAGGGCGCTGAGCTCTTTGACGCCGACAACAACGTTGTAGGCCACGTGACCAGCGGCACCTTCAGCCCGTCGCTTAAGAAGGCTATTGGTATGGCCTACGTTAACAAGAGCATCGGCAAGCTCGGCACGGAGCTGCACGTCAAGGCTCGCAAGAAAACGCAGAGCGCCGTCATCACCAAGATGCCCTTCGTGCCGGCCAACTACTACAAGAAGGAGTAAGCGTGTTGCCATCCGTGAGCACCTTGGTTGACATTCATGCCCCCGAGCTTCTTCCCTTTGGCACTAACCTTGATAGTCCTGAAGCAGACGCAGGTAGGCTTAAAATGTCAATGCACAACAGCTCTCTTCCCGGTTTCCCATCTTCGCTCACAAGCCTTCAAATTTAAGCTGGGCTTGACTAAATTACTTGTATTATTGTTTACAACGCCCACTGCTTTTCCTCTGGAGTCTGGAGCAACACCGTGCACCAACTTCATCCTCACAATCCACTTCGCATTGCGAGTTCGCAATAGTAGCATCGTTATTGACCAAGCTACAAGAGGATGAACTTCAAACTGAGCTGCTTACTGCCGCGTGTGAGAGCCGATTCCGCCGTGGTACCTCGCGGGTCCATTCCTAGCTCCGAGAAGGGGGAAATGAGTGCTCCTTCCAGTAACGTGGCCACATCTTCAGCGTTCTTCAAGATCTGGAAGAAAGCACCAGCAAAATCAATGTGCTGGTCAAGCTTGGTCACCTTGGCATGTGCATCAAAGTGAAACGTAGCTTTAAACTCCGGCTCGATCGTCTGCCCCACGACACGCTGAGCTATGTTGTCATGATGTCGTAGTAAATGCGGATATACCAGCATCAATGTGTCTCGCGAGATCCGCATGCCGACGCTACCTCTTGCTTCCAGAACACACGTAAGTTTCTCTTCCTCTACCAGCTCACCCACCTCCTTCATAGGCGCATGAATCACTCTCACGTCCTTGGGCAGCACTTCGAACGTTCCATGATACGACGTGTATCTCTTCAGTTGCAATAACAAGGCTTCAATACCGTCCGTCGTGGCTCCTTGTGCAATTACGTCTGGAGTACAAACCAATCGAACGAAACTCTCCTGTAAAGTACTGGAATCGGTCGAATGCAGTGCGAATCCTGCTCTGAATGCTCGTAAAAAGTGTTTAGCCACCAACATAGGTCTAGGGTCGTTCCAGGTCGTCAGTGTATGTGGTGCCTCATCGTCCTGCGTCTGTAGGAAATAACCTCTTAGAAAGTCTCGATAGTCCTGCAGGTCCTCGAGATATCCGTTCATATTCTCCGTCTCGAGCGACAGTGTGCTGATAAGTCCACGCTGTCTGGCTCTGTATCTGCGTTGGTTTAGTTTGCATTGTGCTTTGCGCCTCGCCTTCCGTTGCTCTTCATCGTGTAGTAGGCGACGACGACCGCGCTTCTTGGGCTGCGGCGGGTTCTGTTCTGTCGAGTCGGTGGCACTAGCGGCGGGTTTCTTCTTGGCGGGTCGCTTGCCTTTGGCCTTGCTGGTCGTCGCGGGGGGGCTGGGGGCTGCGGATGCGGGCAGGACAGGGGCCTTCTCCTCCTGCACAGCCATCGTGAGAATCGGCATTGCGTCTCGTGCGTCTGTGAGGCAGTTTTTCCAACTGGGCAGTAGGTGAGTGAGTTATCCGAAATACTTGTTAAAGTCGATACGGATGTTCAAATGGATGTGGAAGGGTATGTGTTGTCAGAAGCATTGTCCTGGTATAGGACTGTTACTTGCATTTTGCATATGCATACGAAATATCGAGGTATGAAATTTCAGTGTTTGCTGCACACCTTCCGCTAGCTGTTTGATTGGCCAATAACACCACGTCACTTTGTCAATACATGTAGAATTTGACCGAGGCGCGGGATTAACAGCAGACACTGCCCACACCAATGCGGCTTCGTTTCGTGTGTACCTCAAAGGCTACTGTAGTTGAAACTTTCAAGGACCCTGTGAGGCTTTCATTGGGAACCTGGTCTATCAAATAAAGGTACAAACCGCGATAAATTGATGCTTGTATGAAGCCGAAATGTCCGAACCAGCGCTAAAAATAATCCGATTCTTAGTCTACGAGTCATAGACAATGACTCAGCGAGTCTGCAACTCGGTTATGTTTCTGACAAGCGCTGTCAGCGACGACTTGCAACATGGAAACGATAATAGCCCCCGTAATAGCGACGTAACTATAATCCCAGTACATGTAGGCGAAAAAGTGGCACGGACCTCCGAAGATGAGTACAGTGGTACTCTGCGGACTCTTCACGTGCTGACAAAACTGATTCTCTACATGTAGGCTTGACAGAATAAATTGCTGTATATTATCAAGGTTCGCAAAGTTCCTGTCGTGTCACTAACCGTATCGGAGTCCCCGTCTAAAGAACCATCGTAAAAAAATACGCAGCGATATTGTCTCAACCTGTAGTATTTTGGGAAAATAGAATCTACAAAAATGTCTCTTCTGCTACAATTATTTAGCTTGAAATAGTTTATGTTTGTATTTTCTTCGCTAAATGCGATTCATGCACTCCCGAATCGGGACTCCCGATTGACAGAGATTATTGTTACAAACCAGAGAGCCGGTATGGGGGACGGGTGTCGTGAACAGCAAATCTTCAAAATCGGAGGCGTCGGCAGGAAACTGCCCCCTAGCTACGCCCCTAATAACCCTTTCCTGTGCGTGTTAACCCTATAGGGCCGAGTGGGATCTGACCATGCTTGGTCCTGGGATTAAGCCCGCGTGCTCCGCACACGGATCTTAAACCACAGGCATGGTTTCGGCTTGCCGAGCGAGTTGGCATTCACTCCCTCCGGGCATTTCAGCAGAAAAGGGCGGAAAGGGTGCAATCAATATCTCCCATACAAAATGCTAGTACATGTACATGTATTCCAGTTTGTATCATTAGTCACTCTCACTCCCGATTCGGGAGTCCCGATCTGCCGCTCCCACGGGGATTCGGGGTTCTTCAGTCAAAAGGGGGGCATGACCCCCCTTTTTTTTGTGGAGAAATCAGCCCTATTTTGGGGCAATTCAACCAATTTTGGACAATTCTCAGACGACCCCCCCCATAATTTTCGGGTTGCAGTTTGCCTGTGGAAAAGCTTCCGGCAAGGATATTGCCGCATGCGCATGTGACCAGTATGTGTCCAAAATGGTCACATACAAGTCACGTACGCTTAAAAATTCGGAATATTTTAAACCTATGATAATGCATAATTTCCTCGCTTTTACTTTGGCCGCGCACAGGTACCGTATTCCTTATGTGCTTGCTGACGGAGTCTTTACTGACAGCTACCAGATACTTCCACTTACCCAATCACAGCGACTAGTTATCCAATTACCGGACAAAGGATTACCTTCTAATCCTTTTTATTGTGTCGTTGTAACGAAGATGGCTGTCAGGAAGCACATCAGGAATACCATAAGAAGGGATGGCGCTCACGTCGCTGCGCGAATCACCGCCGCCGAGACCGACAGAAGTGACGACGAGACGTCGGCGCCGCTCATCATCAACGTCGTCACAAATTACAACTAGCAGGACTCGCTGCTGTCCACGCTCGCGTGCCCGCAGGACATAATGACCAACAGAAGCGCCGAAAAACTGCTGCAGCAAAAATGGCGAGCACCCGCGCACACTCTGCGGTCGCACGTAAAGCATTTCGTTTTGTACTTCGTTAATACTAGCGCTGCATGTAGTGCGTGATGGTCCCCGCGCAAGATGTCGAATTATGCGAGTCGGAAAATGCGTGGAAGTGCGTATGCATTCATTCTTTAGAGGTTGCTTGAGGCCTTCGCTGCTTGAATTGACGTCATCGTACTTGTACTCATTAAGTAACAATGAATGCAGTCGTGCTATGCGATATTTTTTAAGTGGCATAGCATGACTGCATTCATTGTCAGTCCGTTGAGACTTCTTCGCGAGACTAGCGACCACCCATTTCGTTTTCGCATAAGAGCTCGCCCGACAGAATGGCGTCCGTGTCAATGTTGTCACCGAGCACCTGAAAGCTGTCCTCGATGGGTCGCGCGAACGTCTCAAGCCACAGATGATCTTTTGGCGGGAAACTCTTCACACTGAATATGCTTTCCATTTCAAAAAAAATATTATTTTAGTATGCAATTACCGTATTTCGCATGTAGAGCCATGTTTAAGGGGTTAGGTATCCTTGCAAAAGTGATGCTTCAAGAAGATCTCTATTTTTAGACTTCATTTTCAGACAACAGTCTGCTCGACAATTTGGGGTTCATCTACAGGTTCGCCTTCTAGCAGCGATAGTTTCTCTAAATTAGCGATAAAAAAAAATCTCAGCGACGCAAGCCGCACTCGGTAGCAAGTTGCAGGCGCAAAATTCGTTAGAAATCGTGTCGGTAGAGAGCGATTCTCGCGCCTGTCGAATCCAACCGCACATTGTCACTCTGTCCGGGGCCTTGAGCACGAACTTTTTACCTGCTATACGTGGCTGCGTTGTCTGGTCTTGCATGTCTGTATACCAGAGCTGACGCATTGAAGGCGAAGTCCCAGGCGACATCCGCAGGCTGCGAGACGGATGTCGCTCGCTTGGGGACCTTCATGAGTACGACGTTCATAGAGGCAGCATAGTGCTTCACCTTGGTGACTACTACTACAGTGTAGTAGTATACGCTTCTCCGGCTTGTTAGATAGAACGGTGGCCACACCTACCTCTCTAATCTTCTTGTGCTCCCCTTTGTTAGTATTAGTAGCAGCCTGCGACTTCTCGCGCACCTTCTTCCAGCGTTAAATCTGTGTGCATTTGCTCCGGTATGCTCCGGTGATACCGTTGGGTAGAAGTGGTTGACGGTTGTGCGCATCTCCTCCGTCGTCTCGATGTGAGCTAGCACTACGAGATTCTTCTCAACGGACTCAGCATTAAGCTTGTATTGCTTGGTGTGGCGTCCAACACCTCCGCTGCGCGGACGTCCCCGTGGGGGCCATTCAGCACTTACTTAAAATTTAGAAAATATGAGCTATTGTTTCGAAATAATGATGTGTATCTGTCAACATGCGAATTACTGGGATTATCGTTCTGGATTATGATTGGTCCAGAATGGGGTGTATTTGTCAAGTGGCTGTATTGCTCTACATGCGAAATACGGTATTGCAGTTGTGTGTGACCGATCTGTGACCAAATTCGCCACATATTGGTCACATAAATTGTACCTGTTTTGTAATACGTATGTGACAATAGGTATGTCCAAAAGCTTCCAGCATATCTATCACTCGTAAAAACAGGAAGACAGAGAGCACTCTTGCCCAATTAGCGTTACTTGGTGTGAAATTGCCGTACGCAGACTAAAACTGCCGTGCTGCTACAGTGTGCGGTGAAGCAGTTATTGGAGACTCCTCAAGATGGCAGGGGTGATTTTGAACCAGTATCGGATACTGTACGTGGGCACGGCGTCGGGGCCGCGACGACCGCGTGGATGACAGCTTAACGCCTGGACGCAACTCTGTTGTAATTCTAGTTCGCAGCGCTTTGGCCATCGTAAATGAGAACGGCCAGTCTCCCACGTCGACCATGAACACGATGAGCGCCTGCAAAAAAAAATCATACTTGTTTTTCAGAAGCGTTCCCATTCTTCACCGTCGCTGCTAACCTATATTGACGTATGCTTCTTTTTTTTTTGAGTTGTTATGGTATATTGCGTTACTGGGAAAATTTGTTGACGTATGCTGCTTGTGGGTGCATACTGGACAGACTGCAATCCAATGGCAGTGCATGACCTCGTCGAGTAGTGCATGAATCATTAGTGCCGTCCACGGTCATTGAGTTATTTCGCGCAGAAATTGGACTATGAACTGCATTGCACAAACAGGTTTGTGCATATTGGACTGGTGTTGCTAGTCTGTATCTGACAGTCACTTCAAGCTCATTTCGATTGGCTTGTATGGTATCGGAGACCTTCGAGAAGATCCCTGTGAACGAGCATAAACCCGATAGCTCCAGTCGCAGTCATCACCAAACAGCGCGAGAATCACGCCGTGAGCGGGGTCGTCTGACTAAGATAAACGACTCCGGCGGTCAAGGTGCTTGTTGGTCATGCCCGGCAATATGATGTGTGTGGATGGTGTTTCCGCCGGTTTTGGCAAATAAGCAAAGTATGCTTACATGATTGTTTGGCTCGCAGCTTCTGGTGGTCCTGCATCATTGAAGGCAGAGCTTCATTCACGAATTCGCCTTCAAACTCCAAAGCTCCCTCATTAATTTTCAGGATTGAAAAATGGTTGCTTGCAACTGGGCGTTCGCATTCACCGCTGCTGTAGGCAGTCTGGTGACTATCACCGATGCTCGACCCAACATCCTGGTGTTCTTCCCGGACGAGCTGCGCTTCGACTGGGTCAATAACGGCACCGACACGGACTTCTTGAAAACGCCTAACATCGACAGTATCCGTGAGCGGGGACTCTACACACACGAATATCAATTTTGACGAGATCAAAAAACAATTTTGGCTAAAAGTGATACGCAAAACTACCCGAGCGCCGCCCCAGCGGCGTTCATATCAGCCACTTTTCACTACCGATCTACACTGTCCTCCCAGCCTAAGCATCGCATCTAGTTAAGGTTGGAGTCCCAATTAGTATTGCAAAAGCTTATTGGATTTATATAAATTTTATAGAAATTTGCCGAGCACTGCAGCTCACATTGGCCGACAACTTGGAAGTGCCCACTTCAACGCACCTAACACAATTGTATCGACCCATACGGGTATTAATTTCTATGTTCTCTTCGCGCAACATCCAATTAACTAACCCGCGGACTTAACAGAGAGGAGACGACACAGTTAACAATTTCGTACTTAATAAATCAAACCGAAACAGGTATACATTTCTACAGTAACTACTGTAAAATTTTGCGCGTGCAATCACGGCTTCCCCGGTCTGTGGACCTTCGCGTGCATGCTTCGCTGCTGCTAGTCACTACGAGGAAGTCGGCGTGCTCACGAACCGGTACAACTTCCCTATCAACCGCATGACGACTTACTACAAGCTGGTACAGGAGGCTGGGTACCACACGATGGCTGTAGGTAAACTCGACTTGAACAAGAACGACACTCTTAACAGTTTCGGCTGGAACCATGAAGGCAACCTACACGCTGAGGAGTGGGGATTCTCAGATATGGTCAACTGTGTCGGCGTTTTTGAGTCGTACTACCTAACTGAACCGTACCCGAACGGCTCATACGTTGAGCCATACACGGATTACCTGCTGGAACACAACGCCACCGATATCTTCTTGAACGACACCCACGCTCGAACGGACGGAGGGAACACCAAGATCGGAGACCCCCGTTTCTATAACGACACGTATCCGAATCCTCTACCCGACGATCTCTACAACGACGATTGGGTGGTCGATCAAGCATTGCGTCTTCTTAGTGAGAAGCCTGACGGCAAGGAATGGTTTATGATTGTGAAGTGGAACGGACCGCACTACCCACGAGTATCACGGAGAGCATGTACGGCAGCATGCAGAACCGAACTTTCCCACAACCGATCGATTACACAGGCAACTTCACCGCCGAAATGCACTACCGCACACGTGCTGACTACGCCGCTATGATTGAGAACATTGACTCGCACATTGGCCGTATCCTGTCTGGAACGAGACACTTGTGGTGTTTGCGAGTGATCACGGTGAAATGCTCGGCGATCGAGGCCTCTGGGCGAAGGATGTTCCGTTCCAGCCGTCGGTAAACGTCCCGTTGGTCATTGCGGGTGATGTGGTGAATGCCTCTTTGCACGGAACATCGACGAACGCTGGTGTGTCACTCATTGATTTGGCGCGCACATTCCTGGACGTTGGTGAGGTACAAGACGTCCCCGCTCAGATGTCGGAGGCCTTTTCGTTCCGATCTCTGCTTGAGGGAATTCCACACAAGAAACGTGTCCTCCGTTCGGCTCTAGGCACGTGGAAGCTTTGGTTTGATGGTCGCTACAAATACGTGATCGGCTACAGTGACGACGAGCCCATGCTCTTTGACGTGGAATCGGACCCGCACGAGCGCACCAATCTACTGCTGTCCACCAACACGACGGAGCTTGCACACTACGCGACTATCATTCAGTGGCTGTTGGGCAAGGGCGATGTCGTGGAGTAGAGCAATCAACTGAGGATGCTCCTTTAAAGTCGTCGCGTACGTAGTTTTTGAACGATGTAAATAATGCCGACATCATGAAACTTCCTTCTGCACCATGTGCTACATATGCTTGCTGCATTATATCGAGTCAAGAGTCGGCAGCGAGCGTGGTTTCTGCTTTTCATATATGCACGATTTCGTGTGATCCATACGTAGTAAGTATGCGCAAACGTTTTGTTGGAACTTGGAGTTTTTCGACTAACTGGTATAGAGGGCGCAGAATCTCCCAACAGGAAGCCTTTAATGCCAATAAGTCCAGGTGCCGGAATCGCTTAGTAGCGATTCGGTACAATAATTCCAACAACACTAATGTATCTGTAGCAAAACCACGTAACTGTTTGCACTCGAGCAAGTACCAGTGTACTTCCTCCAAAGCGACGACCACTTGTTTCTGCAGCCAAGCGGATCTCTCCGAGTTTCTCGCGGCTTACGAGGCTCGCTTAAATGATGATCTCCGCCGATTTAGTGGTGACTGAACACAAGTGCGGTACCGACCATCACGCAGCGACTTTGACATGGTACCATTTACAGCGTGGATTGGCCAGGTATCTCTGGACGATCGCCGATAATCGTCCGTCAAAACTTCAGCTGGAGCTTTAGAGGACGCGTACGATAGGCGTCGTGATCCAAGTGGTGGAGACCGATTGTCTGGCATACGTTGCCATTTTAGAGCCCATCCCGGTGTCATCTATCCGTTAATGAAGAAGTTGCTACTGTAGTACAGTAGTAACTTGCTAGTAACATCTCTTCGTTCGACGCATGCATTAGATGTTGGTATGCATTGTGCACTGCCAAGTGAGGGTATACAGCTAATGTGCACAACACGACTATTGTTTAAGAAATACTTGTAGCTACTCACTAGCTAGTACATGCACGTGCAAGCAAGCAGTTAACACCCGCAAGTAAGTTTAGCAGTTCTAGCTGCCAATGTATCGATCTCTCATCTCCATCCTCCCACAATTGTTCATTCAATTTGTCGCTCCTGCTGACCATCGAGCTGCCTCCCTATGTACTGTCGTGTTACTTGCCCCAAGCAGTGTGGCCTCTTGGCTGCAACTCGGCTACACCGCTCGATCGGCCGAACCCCTGCACCACGTTGTAACTCTCGAGTCGTCAAAAGGTCAACGGCACCATTCCACCTCCAACACAACAATCCCATTCCTACTTTTGCAGCCTCGAGCTCAAGTGGCCAACAACTTCTCACTTCAACTTCCCTCGTCTCGTTTCAACTTGTTTCAACCAACTCGCTGTCATGAACTGGATCCGCTCTGTCACCGGGTCCAGCAGACCCTCGCCTAACGAGCGATTCATCGCGCCCAAGAAAACTACGTTCGAGGTTGCCCAGCACTACATGCCCATTCTACAATGGTTGCCCAACTACAAGGTCGGGCAAGACCTCAAGTTCGACATCGTTGCCGGTATCACCGTCGCCATGATGTTGATCCCGCAAGAGGTCTCCCTCTCCACTATCATGCACGTGCCGGCGCACCACGGATTGTACACGGCCGCTACCTCACCGCTCGTCTACGCGTTGTTCGGACCAGCACGGTGCTATCGGTGGCCAGCGGGTCCGAAGTCGCTCTGCTCACCGGATCCATCCTCGAACCTATTGAAGACGAGAACGAGCGTATCGCCACTGGAATCATGATCACCTTCCTCAGCGGCCATCTTGCTACTGGTTCGTATCTTGACCCTCAGCCAAGTTGCCGATGTCTTCTCACGCCCAGTCATGGGCGGGTTTATCTCGGCCGGTGGTCTGCTTATCATGCTTTCGCAATTCCAGAACGTACTCGGTGTCAAGTTCGACTCCCAGGACTACCCCGTGCAGACACTCTACCAGAACTTAAAGAACATCGGTCACTCGAACAAGAACGCGCTCGCAGTTGGCCTCATCTCAATCGCCTACCTCATTGCCGTGAAAATGATCAAGAAGCGCTTTTTCCCGTCGCCCGTGCTCTCTCAGTTGTTTGAAGATCCCAGCAAGATCACCTCAGCCCTACCACAAGCAACTGGAGCCAACTTCGCCGATAGTCATGGCTTCTCCATCACGGACGAGCAGTATGTTGGTCTTGCTTCGGCTCGTGCTCAGGCCGACGAGAACCAGGCCAAGGCACTCAACCGTAAGTCTATCGATGATTCACCCAAGTCCAAACCCGTGCTGATCGCCATTTTCCTCGCCCGTACGCTCTGCGACCTCGGACCTCTCGTTGTGTGCATCTTCGGCGGCCTCGTCGGATATATTCTCGGTCCCAACGCACTCAAACTCACTGGAAGTATCCCTGGAGGCTTCCCGGCACCTGGTACGAATTCGAAGACGGACTCATCGACGGCGGACGATTTGGTACCATCTAGCTCAACGCCCTCACTGTATCGCTTGTCGTCTTCCTATCCAGTATCGCCATGGCCAAACGCCTCGCTATCTAGCGTGGTGAAGACATCAACACCGAGCAGGAGCTCACGGGTATTGGCATCGCCAGTGTCGTTTGTGGATTCTTCAAAGCTATGCCTCCTACCCGCGGTATGTCCCGTGCGGCAGTGAACATGCAGAACGCTCACACGCAGCTCGCTTCCATCATCACCACGCTTATCGTCATTCTATCACTATACACGCTCACTGGTACGATTTCGTACCTCCCCAGTGCCACACCTGCGTCCATCATCATCGTTGCAGGATACTCACTCGTCGAGTTCAAGGAGGCCAAGTGGCTTTACCGCGTCAAGCGCGACGAGTTCCTTGTCTGGACCGCCTCGTTCATCCTTACACTCGGACTGGGTGTGCTTGAAGGTCTTATTGGATCCATTATCTGCTCCGTTCTGGCACTCATGATCAAGACAAAGAGCTCGCCGGTGGTGATTCTGGGTGAACTGGACAACGGCAGTCTCGTCGACCGCGATCTGTTCCCAAAAGCTCAAGACCTGAACGATATCATCGTCATCCGCGTCGTGAGCTCGTTGTAATTTGCTAACTGCGAGCGCGTGGCGCTAGCGATTGAGAAAGAAATGGCTCGCCTGTTCAAACAGGGCGTCACCACGCACGATGTTGTGCTGGATGCGTTCCACATGAACGATCTGGATGCCACCACGATCCAAGTGTTGTCGGGCACCCAAGAGAAGTTGGCGGTGCGTAAAGTGCGCTTCGCGATCGCGAACGCTAAAGGCCGTTTGCACGACATTTTGGCGGCGACCAACTTGCCAAAACGCATTCTCGGTGGCGACCCCCGCGTGTCAGTGGAGGACGCTGTGCGCTTGCTCCGCAGTCTTCCTCCATCGGGTAGCACTACCCCGTCGTCTCTGGGAGCTACCACCGTCCCGGTGTAGGTGGTTCATTTTCCATGGAGGAATTTCAGCTGTAGGAGGTACAGCTTGCATATACATTGCGCTGCACAGTAGGGGTCTAAGGAGTGAACTATCGTACCGTAGTGCTCACATGTTTCGAAGTAAGAAACTAGCTGCATCATTTTTTAACTTCTGTGTACCTTGTAAAATCACCCCTTTAAGTTTTTAAACTAAAAAAAAAACGCTAGCTTGCACTTGTGGCACTTGCAGTATACAACCCGAGCGGATATTAGACAATATCAAAATTAGAGATCCACCTGCAACATCTTCAACGATGCTCGAAAGTACAGGAGCTTTACGGGCTCTACATATACTGCAGTCACGAGTTAATCCAATTTACAATTCGTTTTAGCTTGCAACTTACAAATTGGACCGATTCGGAATCGGCGATTCCCACAGGAGCGTCTCAAACCCAAAAATAGATCTGGGGGGGGGGGTCTGTCCACGCCAGAGTTTGAGATCTCAAACGCGACCATTGCACCGATTCCCGCAGCATTTAGGGAGCGTTATGGGAGAGTCTCAAACCCCAAAATAGATCTATGCGAGGGGGGCCTCGCACAGACTTTGTGATTGGCTCTCATACTTATAGATGTCCCTTTTCTGGCCAAATTTGAGATTTACGCCAGCGTTTGGGACCGTCCATTTACTGTAGTACCATAAACTTGGCACATGTCAAATTTATGGCAAAATCGAGGATTCGATGACCTCGCCGACTTTACCAATGTCAGGCACCAACGATATGTCACGTACTTTGGACACCGCATTCGAGTCACCGGGCGCAAGTTCTGGCTCCGCACAAGCCTCCCACCACAAGTTGCTGCCCTCCCTCACATTGTCGACACCCTGAACAATGCAAATGGCGCCATCAGAAGCTGCTACGATGCAGCAGCTACAAGTCAATTGCAGCGACCTAAAGTTTTATTATCAAGAGATAATTTACAATTTGAGTTGTCTCATGCTGTTGTCGCTGCTACTGAACACTGCCAGAAAGCAGCTCTAGAATTTTTACGGGAAAATCACAATCGTGAACGGCAGCTATTCTGGCAGGAAGAAATGGACATTTAGAAGTGATGAGACTTCTTATACTCCGAAGCCCGTGTGTAGATAAACGGAGCGACGTTGCATGGGAAGTGATGGATACTGCGGCGGCAAATGGTCAAGTGGATGTTGTGAATTTTGTGTGTGAACATGCAAAGGAGATGAGCCAACACAGTTATCGCCCAACTTTTACCAGAGCAGAGCTCTGGAACTTGCTGTTTCTGGGGGTTATATCCATGTGGTGCGTACGTTGTTGACCCCAAACAAATTTCACTGGAACGCTGAAGCTGTGTTCGAGTTGGGAATTGTTGAAGGGCAGCAACGGGTTGTAACTTCATGCATCGTGCTCTTCGATGCTTCCGATGCATCTAGCTGGTATTTACAAAGGCAGGATTGGAGGGAGTTGCGATTTGGTTGTGCGTATGGCTCGCAGTGGGTATCTGCGGTCTGTGGAGTATTTGTTTGAGCACGGCCATGACTCATTGAAGGTGGTTGGAGCTGCTTTTTACGGTTCATCGTCACCGCAGCATCATAAATGTATTTCTTGGAACAGGAAATGTTTCCTCAAAAGCTTTCGATGCAACTTTCGAACGTGTCTGCCATTCAGGACTGCTTGATATGGTTGCACTCTCACACAAAAAGAAGCGTCCATCGAGCAAGGCAATCGAACGGGCGTTCGTTAACGCGACAAAAGTAGAGGTCGTTGGATTCCTGTACTGCAAGGAAAATATTCCACAGGATTGTATCAGCAAACTTGTTGAAGCATCGGTTCAATGTGGAGAATCGAAGAGCAACAGGCCATATCGAAGCCAGGAAGAGCGTGCTGGAGTTGCAACATTTCTGTATTTTCAAGGATGCGTACCAGAAGCGCAAGCCCCACAGCTTTTTTTACATGCTGCCATTGCAAAAATGCACCGCTTTTGGAGCTTTTTAATGGGTGCCCCCCCAGATATCGCTATCAACGCGTGTTTCTGGGCTGCGAATAGCGACAGTATTGACGTAGTTCAGTCAAATGAGGAGAATGCCATGTATTACGTGGAGTGTGATGACTGAGGGGATGATGAGCGTGGCCAAGGGCGGAAGCACACAAGTTTTAGATCCGATTATGCCGCGCAAGACTTTCGGTTCCAACGTAATAGCCCAGATTTTACGAAATGCAGCTCTCGCAGAACAAAGGAGTGTTGCGGAGTTACTGTATGGCAAACTTCACACGTCGTGAAAAACAAAGAGCAACTCGTTTCATGAAGCAGCGCAAAACGGTGACGCCAATATACTGGCTGATGTGCCGTGCATTTCGCGTACCGCAAAATAATGGTATGCCGTACGACACGATCGGGAAGATATCGTTCGGAGTTTGGTAACTCGTGGTTATTGGCCTCCTTATAAGCTGAGAGAGGCACTTCGGACCACGAGGAATGGAAGTTCGTCGTGCAAAATTGTCGAATGGTAGTTGGACAAAAAGTTGAAAATGGAATCCGTACTGTTTGGCGCTCACACCAATATACGCGTACAGTACGCGATGGTCATCGTGATGCCCATAAAGGGTAAGAACACTACCTACATGTAAAACTGACGCCAACACGAATACACTAAACAAAATGGTCCAGTTTGACTAGAATAGCAGAAGAAATAAACCTGTCGGAAAGTGGTTAGCTTGGTCGTCAGCAGCTTATAAGTTGAAATGGTGTCACCGACTCCAACTCAGCCGCCAAAGCAGCTAACTGAGTCGAATACCCGGCGACCTGGAAAATCTAGAGGGTGGACATGGTTTGCCCAGCTCCTGCGCGCTTGGAAGCATATACAAGTCAGCTACTACGGTGGCAAATATTCGATTGAACGTCTCCTCGCTTTAGAAGAATACGCGAGAAACTCGTCACTTTCGCGTGTGATCTACGTGTGTATTGGTAATCCTCTACCAACTGTCGCGCTTGTGCTGATCCAAGAAGCAGTCTTACTTCAAGACCCAACGAAAGGGTGGCATGAAAATTATGGCTTTTGGATTCGAGCTGGAATATTAGCAACGGTGATCGCCCGTGTGGTTGTGGATCAGACAAGATATTTCATTGATGGCGTCGCTATCTCATGGTATCGAGAGATTTCCCTGTCAGTTTGTGCAGCAGTCATCTTCACCGCCGTTGCTGCATTTGTTTCAGCTCTTCTCATGTTCCCCGTTCCATTCTTTGTATTGACGTTGGCCCCGCTATTCTACACGGTGTATGTCGTGGCATTTCGCATTGTCGTGGGTGGGCCTGCTCTTCGTCATATTATGGACAGTCGTGTGGAGTTTCTCCGCTATATCAAATTCTTAGCTGCTCAGAACGTCATGGCGTGTACGTATCCAGCCTATGAGGCACTATTTCGATTCGCACAAGGAACCAAATACCAGCTTCCAGTGATATTTCTTTTACCCGTGATTAAGGTGGCTCTAAGAATATTGTGTTGCGATGTGCATCCCACATGGAAGACATGACTCCGGAAGCTGTAATCTTCACTGTGGATTTCTTCAACGCCGTATATGTGTCGTCGTGTATGCAGAGTGCTACGTCACTTGTTTCCGTGGTTGCTATTACAGTCACAGATCTCTCTCAAACAGCATGTATGCTATATGGTTTACATCGACGAACCACAAAAATCCTACAAAGGCTTCGACAAACTGTAGGAAACACGAGCTCAGTGGAGAAGGAGAGTTTACTATGTGCGCTCTGTTATTTGTGTCAAAATCCTCAGTCGTTTGAAAAGCAGGCCCGTGACGGTATTCAAGTTTACTCGTGTCTCCCCCATGTGCTATCTCCAGAGGGTAAGAAACTTTTAAACAAGCTCGACCAAGTCCCCCGTTGCTATAGTAGAGACCCTAGGAATCCGGAACTTCATTCTCGAAGAATGTCATTGTGCCACGGGATCCGGTTACCGTGTGTACAAAATCGCGTTGATTTCGTCTATCCCATTGTCATCGACCCCGTTAAAGGGACACATTTCTCGTCTGCGGAGAGTCAAAACGTGTTCCAGAAGTGTGAATCGTTTACATCACGCAGAAGCGTCCTGCGAGAATCCATTGAGACGCTCTTTTCCATCGAATGTCTCGTGGTTACGGCCTACCTGGAGGCTGCAACTCCAATATTGTACTGCTGCTACGTGTTGGTGATGGTTCCTCCCAAGTTCTCGGTATCACATGGAAATGGCTGGTGTTACCATTGATAATATTGGATCCAAGGTCCAATCTCTATTCGTCTTTGGATTGCTTCAAATTGCCTCATTCATTCTTTTGGCGGTAGTGATAAAGCGTAATTGCGGTATGCACGCGCTACACCATCTAGCATTCGTGATGGAAACGCAGGCGTCACTAATCCAGGGGAAACTAATGGTTGGATGGTCGTTACGCTGTGTTTTCGCGTAGTACATTTCGGTACGTGGTACTATGCGAAAGTTGATCCTTTCCGCTTCTTCATTGATTAATTGTTGTTCAAATATGCAGGTGTGGATTTTACCTTCCAGTTTACTAACTAGATGAAGCTACGGTCATTATCTCGTGGCACGTAATTTTCTCGACGCCAAGTCCACGATTTCAAAATGGTGTTCCGAGGTAGCATGCGTAATTAAATCGCTGATTGCTTGTGGGCGCCTGTTGCTTTGTCAAACAAAAGGTTTGCTACAGGAACATGACCTGCTTCAGCGGCAGCCAGGAATGCCGTGGTAATTGCGTCTCGAGATGCCCGATTATGACTACAAAACCACTCCACAGTCTTGAGGCAGCCATTTTGGGCGGCATCAATAAATCTCGTCATGAATTGTTTGTAAGGAATCCATGCCTGCGCCCATAGGAAGTCCACAACACCGAGACTGTCACTTTGAATTGCGCTTATAAGTGTCTTAGCACCCAGCTCTGGGGAAAACTCTAAAACTTCCTTGCGGTTGAAACTTGAGGTGGCAAGGTCACCATCGAGTGGCAAAAGTCCGTGCTGGACATGAATCATGTCAATTTCACAGTGCTTGGTATCCTGAAGGCGGCTTCTGCAGGGGCGGAGCCAGCCCCAAAATGTCGCCGAAGTCGACGTCGGGGGGGGAGAGGGGTGCTGATGATGGAATCAGCCCAGTGATAAAGGCTTTTTACACAAACCAAGACATAACAAGGGTGCTTCGCTTCAGACTGGGAAGACATTCTCTCAGAAATGTGGTCCGGCATAATGGTAATTTAGCATTGCTGAGGGTGGATTTCACTAGGCTACAACGCGGCAATGATAGATCGGTGGTAGCAATGCAAATTGAATTTGCATAAATGCATTCGCTGCAACAAGGGCAACTTCGTTTCAGGGGGTCCGCAAATGGTTATGGACGATAGATGGAAGGGTCAAAATTTCGCTTCCATCCATTATGGGGCCATAGTCCATAATGGAAGAAACCCATAGGCCTTGAAGATGTACCAGTGAGCATCACCCAAAGAGCCTTCTGACGGAACTTACCTGTAGCAGACTTTTGTCCTATTGCTAACAAAGGGGTTCTATAACGTTAAAGAGTCAATCCTTGCATTGAATAGGTGGCAGAAAGAAGCAGAGGAGCAATGCAGTATTTGGGACTTTGGGTTTGCTCCTTTTTTCCCGCTTCCATCCATACCGTTGGCCCTGCTTCGTTTGGTGTGAATCTATCGAGTGCGAAAAAAATAGTTTTTTTTTTTTTTAGTTTTGACGAAGTTCCTTTTGTGTAGCACGCGTTACATCAGGTCGTCCGAAAGGTGCATGTGCTACAGGCAACTTTTCGACGAATTAATCTCATAAAGTTACAGCTCTTCTAGCTGTCCTCCCCAGAATTACACCAAACCAAACAACGATACATTCCAGGGAAAAAGAATATCCTGGAAAGATTCACGATAGAACTACATGTAGTTGAAGCATCGAAGACAACGCGCAAAACCGGATTTTCTTCAAGTTCATTTTTTTCTGACGTTTTTTTGGTCTGTGTGCAGCTTGTGCTCTATGTATCGTTGCTTGGTAGTCTACTTTTTTTTTTCCCGGTTTTCCTGGGTGTCGACGGCTGTGCGCAATATGCAACTACTTCGTAAACGACTATCACGCGATCCTATCATGCGTCCGTCGGATCGGGCTAGTCGATCAAGTCTTCGATTCTGCTTTCCCTGATAGCCGAAGCTCGCCGTCGCAACACTGTGTTGGTCACATTCTCATCCTGCCACGCCACGCAACCTGCTCTGCTGTTTCTGTGTATCCCCTACTGGAAGTATCTATGCCGTCTTCTCGTCAGCGGGCGTCTCACCCTCCGCGAGCTTGATGTACCGGGGCACGCCGTATCCTCCATCAGCATTGGGCCAGACCCACTTCTGCCATCCCTCACGAAGACGGATCTTCTCGTTCTGCTCGTCCAATTCAATGGTCTCCGAGTTCTTCATGGCCTCCAGCAGCGACTCATAGTCCTGGTGGGCAGAGTACACGGCCTGGAAGCTGCCCACGAAGGCCAACGGGACGTATCCGTCCACATCCATGTGTTGACGCAAGAAGATGTCGCGCACCAAGTTGTCCGACGTGAAGTAAAATTCACTAAAAGGACCATTCAGCAACCATGTCAAGTCAGTTATCAGTTAGCAAATAAGAAACATAATACAGTATCAATGATAACGTGTTCTTAGTCACGTACATTTGGTTCTTTGCCCACTGAGCCGTGATCTTGACGTCGGGCGTGGGCACATACACACCGTTGTAGTAGGAGCCATTGCTGTCACCTTGTGGGCGACGTCCACCAAAGCGTCCCCCGGTGCGCGGGCCACGACGTCCCTGTTGATTGTGTCCTCCACGCGTTCGCACGTCCGACGACGAGGACACTGGGGTGTCCACCTGAGCAGCCGAAGAGTTGTCGCCCTCAGGCGCCACGTTGTCCTCGCCCTCCATTGGAAATTGCGACCAGTTGAGTTTGCTCTTGCGCTTGGGCTTGGCAGCACGCGTGGCAGACGACGACGTCTGCGGCTTGTCGCTCACTTCCTCGGCCTCTACGAGGCGGTACTTGACGGCGCCCACGGGGGCCTCTGCGTCCGTCGCGTTCATGCCCATCGACTGAATGTTGCTACGCTTGTGACTGTGTGGTTCAACAGGCGGAATGGACTGGAGGCGCTCGCCTCGCCGCCAGTCAAATGTTGTGTAGATGTGGTGTGGACGAAGACCTGTCAGAAATAGATGGATCACTAGAATGCATTATGATAGGTTACGTAGTGATGTAGCGCTGATTGCGCAACGTAAGGTTAAAGTTGCGAATTGGAGTGCGTCACACCATACTTGGATATTGAAGTGCCAGATACCCTAATCTGGTATCCGAGTCGTGCGTTTATTTTAAGAAAGGATTCTATAGTTAGGCAAATAACTAGAATTTCGCTTGGGTCCAAATGACGTCGACGAGCGGGTTGACTCGTTGTAGAACGAAAACGGGCAAGTACCTACGGTATATGACGGTCAGGACACGCAGAATTAGTTGCGAGTTTTCTCATCGATACTGGATCTACAAATTTTCTCCGTCATTCAATACTTTGGAATTTTTATTGTGCCCGCAGTGATCATTGCCACAAACCACGGCAGTATGTATTCTAATAGTTCGTACAACAACGACGATGCCAAACAACTTGCCGCTTTAGTCAGCTATTGTTCTAGGTTTGTCTTTTGTGGTAGTATAGTCAGACCGAGTAAGCTCCTCCAGATCGGTTGGTTAACCGATCTTTTCGCTTCGTTTCGTGTAGCGGCGAGGTATATTGACGGCACTTAGCTAACGACTATAGTAGGCCCACTTTGCTGGAAAAAATCGTTCGTCCAAAATCCGCATTCACTCGAGCATCAACACTTTGCAGACGTTGCCTGAAACGCTTTAAGCTTTGCCGCCTTCTTCGCTTCTACTATTGTCAGCGCACCCGTATCGGAGGTAGCAGTTAAAGCTTTGTTTAACACGTCAAGAGACCAGTCTTCTGAAACACAATTTCTCTTGAGAGCTTCACGCCGACCGTTATGAGCTGCAATCACCAACGCTTCTTCGTTGACAGATAGCGAAATGCAGGATTTGGAAAGTAGCACTTCCACGACTGCAGCAGATCCCTTCATGGCGGCTTTCTCGAAAGCTTCAACAATGACATTGGTAGAAATGCACGCCTGGTTGCATAATGCCAGCACGACAATTCCACCATACCATTCCCCAATAACTGCAGTAAAAACTTCGCAAATGAGCTCGTCTGGAACAAGTCCCGTGGAACACAAGAATTTCAAAATGGCAATGCGATCCCTGTTGTTCATGATAGTATAATGACCGCAACAAGCTGCATTCCGGAATGCAGTCATTACAGATTCATCTGGACCGTCCAACTTGTTGTACAGAAACTTGGACGTGGCAATGCTGCCCGAGTCTTCGAACGCTGTGCTAATCGCTCGAGTTGATACACTGGCGTTGCTGATCAAGAATTCTACTGCGGTGTTGCGTCCTAAACGTGCAGCATGCCAGACACCTTGATCGAAGCTCTCACTAGAAACAGACTCGGTGTTCAGTAACAATCTCAGAACATCGACTTGGTCGGATCCCGCTGCATCAATGAAAGTGTCCTCAACGAGGACTGGCCGCGATGATAAAGGTAGTTGAGAGCATTCACATATCCGTAGTATCCCAAGTAGACGAAAAATTCACTAAAAGTAATCCCACGATCGGGTTCCATGAGAACACCATAAACGCATTCTGCAACCTTATCCATTCCGTGGACCAAGGCTTTCTCGAGATCTTCGCTAAGACCCCATTCACGGTATAATCGAGAGATTAAAAAGTTTGCCGCTGCAGAGTGGCCACCAAAAATCGCGCGTAAGAGTACACCCCTTCTTTCATACCGCGGCTCGTCGAAATAACCCTTGTCTGCGGTATCAGCTGCGAATTTAAGAAGGTCCATGTAGCCTCTTGCTGCTGCAATACCAATTCACTTTCACAGAGATATTGTACAACTCTCCCTTGGTAGAACTCAAACTAGCATCTCGGATTGAGGCCCGTGATACAACGGGGGTTATTCGCCAGAAATTCAATCATTTCGAGACGGCCACTGATCACTGCTTTCTTGAGAGCTTCAGTGGGGGATTCACGAGAAATACGTCGGACTCTACAGGAAGCTCTGCTAATTCAATATATCCTTTTTTGACAGCCATCAGGAAGGCATCTCTTATCACCTCAGAATGGACGCTCTCATCATTGCACAAGCACTTTACAATATCAACGTTGTCGTGCTCGACGGCGATAGCAAACGTTTTCTGGGTCATTTCGGCTGGGATACAGGATTTAGTATGCAAGAGCATAACGACACCGTCCAATGAGTCCTCGTGGATGAAAGTATTCCAAGTGCTGACGGAAAGCTGCAATGATAGATTCGCGCGGGATACGCTTTTTTCGCAGGAGGAATTTTGCAACCTTCGCACTGCCTACTTTAATGAACGCTCTTTGAATCGCCTGCGTCGATATGAGTCCACTCCTGTTCACAAACACCAGAGCTTTACTTGATTCTGAGTGAACCGCCTTTTCAAAACAATGCCGGTGGCACAGTTCCCGTATTCAGCAAAAACTGGATGATATTGACGCAATCACGACTCGCTGCACCCACAAGTACATCCCCAACCAGTTTCGATTCATCGTGCCCGTTTCTATACAAATATTTGACTGCCGCCATATCTCCACAGGTAGCCATGTACACAAGCAAATTCTTCCCCTCATTACACCGCGGGTAGGCGTCGTAAATCAAGTCTACGATCTCCTTTGGCCTTAATTCATCGCTTGTTCGGAAGCTTTCTCCAAATACCATTCTAAGCGATTCCAATTTAGCAATAACTTGGCGACATGAGGGTGCCCTCCCGAGATCGTGTGTGACAGCTCTACAGATCAGTGCTTTGGAAACAAAATAAAAAAATGAACCGGGCGGGGAAGGTCACCATAATAAAGTATGGCAATAGACAGCGGTACAATAATAAATGTTTTAATTATTTTAATTAATAGGGTTAACCCTTTCGTGGTAGAACGCGGCATTTTGCCGCGTTTATTTATTTCACAAAAGAGGGTGGAAAACGAGCCCCTTAACCCCTCTAGCCCGGTATTCTGTATCCTAACAGAATAAGCATTTTCACGGGGTTGAACCCTTTCGCGAGCTACTTCCCTTAACAATACTATACAAATCTAAATCATTCGCTTCTGAAAAGGCGCATTTATCGCCCTTTAACAATTTCACGGTACTCGTCTTGCATGTCTCATGAGACATGCCATCTGCGGTGATTTTGTAGGATTTGCTGGGTGCGATAGAAAGGTACTGTATTACTTGGTTTTAGTATACGGTGCTGATTACTTGATGATTACGCCACGCACCTTTTTCGATATGTCACAAAACACGGGTGACTATAGGTTGAACCTGAGTAATGCAGAAGCCGATCGCCTATTCGGGCCGGCTCTTGCTGGTTACCAGAGGACAGTCGCATACGTCTTGTTCTTCCTCGTCGGGGTCGGCTAAGGGCCCGCGTTCTAGGTAGCCTTAGCTGTCCAGTATATGAGGGCTTTGACCTTTGCGAAATGATGCTTGGGTGTGTGAGTGGTTGCTATGCGGCGACAATGGACTTCATTTAGATTTTCAAACCTGTTTAGAGTTTATATAAGTCTTTCTATGAACGCCGAATAATCCCCGTCTACCTACCATTCGCCGATCTTGAAGGAAGCTTCACCAGATTGGTCCCATACAAAACTCCATATGCGAATTACTACGTTACCAAGTTTGCGGGATATGAACCCTTTCGTGGTGAAAGGGCGCATTTCTCGCATTTTAAGGGGGTTACCAAAACACGGTAGAAAATACCCCTCTAAAAGGGCGAAGAATGCGCCCATCTACACAACACCAGATCGTGCGGATCCCATGGGACGTCCATGATATCGTCGACTTAGAGATTTTCTTCTTTAGCGCAATGCCGTAACGTACGCAATTAGCCCACGCGACTACAGCTTACTCTGCTGTTTGCTGAAATATCACTGGGCACTTCATTATCGCAATTTCGTAACATACATCATACGCCCTCGTCAATAGAGCTTATTGGGTAGAATGCTAAATTACCAGTATGTCCTTCATCACACACTAGTCACCCTAACGCCATTAGCTATCGCAATCCATCATGTGTCAGGTCAAAGATAGCAACACCAGGATCGTCTTCATTCACTGGCACTTTATTGAGATATTTTACTCCTTCTCAAAAGGCAGGCGGAGAGGTGTTACCCGCCTTGGCGTCATCGTCTGCATGATCGAATTCTACGTTGTTCAAACCTCTGATTGACCACACTCACGTCGTCACGACCTGTAGGACCAAACAGACCATCCTTCTAGGAGTTATTGTCATCGCCTACAGTCAATTTCAAGCTGTCTTCCGCACAGCGTGCAGAACGTTCTCACTTTGTCTTCCCTCGCCATCCACAAGCTCCCTTTCACGAAATTCCGTATAATTTGGTATAGCGTCGTCACCGAGGTCGTCTTGTTCTGTAGCATACGGTGTACAATCGCCTTGCCCTTCTGTCGCCGAAGTTGCAACCGCCAATGCATCCTCAGCTGCAAGAACAATTAGAGCAAGGGACATAGGCACCACTGTAGGCACAAGGGAGCAGACGAGCAACAGTAACGCGGAGTTATTCACGGGAGCAGAGCGTGGGGAATACTCCATAGGCTTGATATCACCCCGCAGATTCTCCTTTCGGCTTCTCACTTCCTGTCGAAAAAAACCTTCATTCGCTTTGCTGGAGAGACGCTTGGAGCGCACCCCGCTGTCGCCATGTACGCTGAGTTTGGAGCGGCAATGCCTACACGGGCGGGCAGATTTGGAACGACATATACGGCTAGAACATTACACTAGGTCTCAACAAGAAAATCAAAATCCGTAGCCGCAAGCAAGAGCAAAAGGAAGATCAACGCAGATAGAAGCGGGTAACAAGTTATCCGCCAGGTATACTTATCTTGGTCTCGTGCTGGTAGATGCCTGCTGAGGAGAAATCGCCCAGTTCCTCCTCACTAATCCGTTAGTTAGGAACTGGGCAATTTCTTCCTCCGCGCGCGCGCGCCTCTAGTGCCGCCACGTACTGATCGCGCCAAAGATTGGTGGTTGGCGGCACAGGCGGTAGCCTTAGCGAAATTGACAGGTATTGCTGTGATACAGGTTATGCGCGTGCTCTACGCTCGCTAGAGCCAATAGAAGATCGCCATTCTCGCAGATGTTGCGTACATTGACGATTTTCTGTCCACTTTCGTTGCTTCTCTGTGCGCGAAGCGCCCAGATCTTGACCATAGAGTGCGAAAACGCTTACAACAGCAATTCTTTGACAGGTTTTGAAGTATACTTTAATCAAGATGTTTTCTTATTCTGTAGAATACAGAATAAAACTTTGGGTTAGAGGGGTTAAACGCGACAAAATGCCGCGTTTTTACTAATCCGGAAATTCATTACACTGTGTTTAGTTTTAGCTACTTAGATCTTCGTATTACGTGCGGTTAAGTGCCACTACTATAGCATTTTGGGTCGACTAGTGAAACTGTAAAGTGAATATTACCAAAACACGTATCGTTTTCGCCCACTTTAGCGTCATTTTTGCAATTTTGCTGGTAGCCGCCTGAAACGCCATGGGTAAACGTGTTGAAAACAAGACGAGCCCCGATCCTGTGACTTGCGTCCCGCGTGATGACTCGAGGGCTGTGCGCCCCAGAGCCATCAATCGCGTTCGTGCCAAGTATAATAAACGGAGGTTACATGCTATTCTTCACACTCTCATTTCGTGTGCTATGCGGACTAACTTCACCGGCACAGAACACAAAAGGCTTGTTGTGCTTGCACTCAACTATGAATCCCAGCGCAAGCGAGTCGAGTGGAAGGAGGTAGCGCGTAACATGCGGGGCAAGCTTTCTGCCCAGCTGCTTGAAAGGCGTCTGCGCGCGCTCAAGCGCACCAACGGTACAGAGCTAGCTCGATCCCCCCCGTGTTTCTTCTCCACGGCGACACCAACATCTCCTCACATGCAGAAGTTCCGCCTTCTGGCACCGAGCCAAGCTGAAAGGATCATCCGTGATATTTTCAGCGGTGTTTCGTCCGCTGAAGTCCGTCAACAAGCCGGCAAGACCGATGAGAATGCAGGTGAGGTGCTGGCTACTGCTGTGACGAGTGTAATCAAATGATTGGGAATGTGCACGAAGATGACACCTTTCTAGATATTAGTGCGGGCTTGGGGAATGCTGCAGCTCAGTTCACGATACAAACAAACGCGCGCCAATGTCTGGGCACCGAGAAATGACCGGAGGTGGTGCGCGGAGGAGTCCTCTGCTTGCGATCGCGTGCGCCTCAAGTGTTACTTCTACACAATGTAACTTTATGGCAAGGAGATGTACTGGATACACCACTTTCGACGAGCCCGCCTTTCCATTGCGCGTCAATGATTACCTGTTCGACGAAGCTGCTAAACTCGTCGTACAGCAAGAGCTCAGTCTGATACCGAGAGTGCGACTGATTGTGTCCACGTCTCGTTATTGTCCACGGCATCGTGAATCCTGTCGAATCAGATTTTGCGCCAAGTGGAAACCCGTGGAAACGACGTATGGCCGCGGAAGCTGGAAGTCCGCGCCGATCCCGATCTACATGTACAAGACAAGGTAGTGACGACAGGTGGCAGTATACCTGTCATTCGTACCGCTGCTGTGAAAGGCCATGATGATGGCGAGGACGTAGGCGGTGGACGTAACGACGGATTTGGTGCTGGGGCCGCTCGTGACCGCGGTAGGCCACTGCAGGCAGCCGGGAGCGTGACAGAGTTGACATTTCCCGTGGATGTGATGTTGATGGAGATGGCTGACGACGACGTGTCTTAACTCGTGAGGCCCGTACTGGGGCAGCATGCGACACTAGTGTGACCGAGGATGAAGGTGGCGGTAACAAAGGACCTGGTGCCGGAGCTGCTCATGGTGGTGGCCACACTGCCAACAGCATGGTTACGCTGGTGTCGGCGTCGATACTGGACGCGGGTCTCGTTGTGACGGAGGTGGCGGACGACATTGTGTCATTCTGCCACGGCATTTGGGGCATGCACTTCTGCTATGTAACGTCGGCGTAAGAGCAGATGATGGTGGAATTAATGAAGACCTGCTGCAGAAGCTGCACGTTGTCGTTGGGAGGACGCTGCAGTCAGTCAGCAGCAACGCTGGTGCCGTCGCTGCTATTGTCCGTGGAGAGGACGGCGACGGAGGTGACAGCGTTGATTTGGAGCGTCACGCAGCCAGCCAGAAGCATGCCATTTGTCATGGTGTTGATGGAGCAGCAGGCGGTGTCGAGGGTAACGTGGGATCTGCAACCGGATACGGATTTACTTTCTGTATGCGCGAGTCCCCATGAAGGAGTTAGGAGCTAAAACTACGTGAGAATGTTATTAGGACATAGGAGAAGTGAAAATTTCTATATTGGCAGACTTTCCAAATTCAATATCAAACACTTTCAAATCTACTTCCTCCTACTCGCATCGACTACGGGCATCGGTAACATGATCTTCAACTTCAGAGTATATCTTGATTAAACTATGGTAAATCACGATATCGCAACTTCATTGCGTATATATAAACTATGGCAAAACATTGAAGATCATGTTTACCAAATGCGTCGTCCCAATACTTCATTTTTATTCAAAACGTTGCCGTGCTGCTCTACTCTGTTGGATCGATGGACCTTGTCGGATCGAAAAACTTTGCTGGTTCGGTGTACGTTGCTGGCTCGATGGGCTTTGCTGGCTAGCTGGACGTTGATCGTAAAGAGCGAGTCGCGTAGCAGTATTGGTATCGGCCAGATGCTACGCCTTCAGCTTGGCCAACGTTGAAGACCTGCGCATATTTTCTTTGTCGCTGAAGAGGCCATTTGGGAGGTAGAAGCGGTGAAACTTATCCCAGCATGTCCAAGTGCTCCGTGGGCAGGTGAATGGAGTGGCGACGTCACCATGTACAACTCTGCATAGGCACAGATGAGTAAGACAGTAATCAGTTACTTCTGTCGGGTATCTGCCTTCGTAGCGACAAACAATGCACTGCCGCTTTTTCTGCCACTGTCCTTGAACATTTGCTTTGACGACATCACTTCATACTGCGTCTGCAGGCTGTGCACACGTGCCATAGCTCCTCGCGTAGCTGTTGCATCTCTGGTTGGCTCACCACGTGCTGCAGGCGATCCGTAATGTTGCTATTCTTGCAGTGGAGACGATAGTTCAGAGCAATCCACATGGTCAAGCAACATACCACGTACATTCGAAAGTGATACTTTCCACCAGGTTTTTGTGGGTTGTACACAATGAAGTGTCGTCAGTGGCGGGACCGGCATGCAATGCTGGCTTCATCTAAAGCATGGTCACGGCCTACGTCGACGTAACGACCACTGGTACGCTTGAGCAGATTCAGCAAGGGTCGAATTCGGGCTGCCGGGTCTCGTTCCACCGAAGTCCCGGGCTCAGCACGAAACTCGAACAGCGGCGAATCAACTTGAATCTACGTAGATTCAACACATTGTCTAAACTGGTAGATGCACCACCAAGATCGCATCGTCGGTCTGCTGCCCCCAGTACTTTGAATATTACCCTTTGTCAGTGAGGGTCATGTAGAACATAATCAATTGCCTATCGAGGATGAGCTCAAAACAATAATAGAACGGTAGCCAGCAAAAAATCGCATCTTTCTTTTTTTTCATATTTTAATGAAAATTGCTTGATTGGGAGCTGTGTCTTTGATGAATGTTTTTTTTCGCCTAACGATCTGGCCGTGTAGCGGTAGGGTCAATCTTACACAACTGCCCCGTTCTGACCCATACAATATATGTACCCTTTTCGTGAATCACCCACCTTAACTATATACTATACAAAATTAGGATTGGAGGTTTCCGCCGACTTCAGGCGTCGGAAACCGGTTTTCCGTTGAGATACAAGGCTATCAAGCCCCAACGACCGGCAATACGCCAGTGCACCATCGCATTATGCTAGAGCATCGCATGCGCACAAGCCCATCAGTCCCAAGGCAGCAAGACCCAACTCGGAACGTAGTGTAGCTTTAGCAACTCATTCGTAGTTTTCTCAGCAAGTGAGCAGGTCAACTTCAACATCAAGATCATCTCACGCTCTAAATCGAAGCCCCCTGTCGTGAAGCATGGCTCAGCTACCTCTACACGTTGGCAAGTTATTTACTTCTCCGAACAGAAGCCCTCGCCGGAACCTCCACGCACCTGTCCTCAGCCTCGGTCACCGGTATATCCAGGACCAAGGTCACGGCCACCCCATTACAAAGTGGTCGTGAGGAGGGAGTCATCGAGGTTCCACGACGGATTGCCGAGTTACGGGCGGTTCCTCGGTCGGCGGCTACCGGTTCCCAACCGGGTACATGGCTCCGACAGGCAGTGTGGATCTCTTCCGTGGGGTAGCTACTGCTGTGGCCAAGTCAGAGGCTATGCCGACTCAAAACCGGACGTTTGGACTGCTCAAGGGACAGTGTCGGTTACGCGTCGCCAACTCGTCGGGGAAATCCACCCGCTCATCGCCATAACATTGGGGATTCAGGCCTAGTCGAAGCGGGAATGGCCAAAGCCCCGGCTTCAAGGATTGCATGAACGTCTTCTAGCCAAGTTGGCAACCTTAGGAACGCCGGGACAGAGAGATCCCAACGGTAAACGAATGGGTGGCCGAGCTGGGCCCTCACGCAGACATCTCTCAGATCGCAACGGCCCAAGCTCAATGGATCGACGTCGCGTCGGGCGTCCTGCAATCCTTCTCAATACAACACGCACTGCTCTTCGTGATATACAAAGTGTTGCAAGGTCAGCCACCTCAAGGACTATTACGCCAACAGGGCAATTCGTTCGCAGCAGAACCCCGCAACTTTCAGACGTGGGTCCGTCGACCCCTGAACCCAACCAGGATCATTGGCGGTCTACCTCAGGAAGCCACTATCCAATACTTTCTCGCCTCACTATCGGAAGATGACGAGTCAGACCGTGAAGACTCCACCATGCCAGCACAGCGCCAACAGAGGGTCGTCCAGATACCATCACCCTCAGACGTCGAGGTTGTCAGTTCGCACCCAGTTCCGAGTGCACGAAGCTCTCAATCGAAGCGTAATCCAGGATAACCTCAACGACACCAGTACTGATGCAGACGAATTAGAACTGATCCAGATAATCCGCGTTCACAGACCCCATCTCCTATGAGCGTACTTGTAGCGTTCCAGTGGGCAGCCCGCTGCTCAGACCGCATCAGCTGCCCGCACTCGTCCGGCTCCAAGTCACATTAATACTGCGCCAGCAAAGCGGAACAAAAAGGCATTTTATCCAACAGCAGACCAAGAAAGAGTGCATCAAGTGGTTACGTCGGAGGCTCATCGAGGTAAGAGCCCTGAAGCATACATGGAGTATCTGACAACTTCGTCGCTTCCTCTTGACTTTCATCCAGGGTTGCTGTCCCGCCTGTATAACTTTGGCTTCGGCTCGAAGGGGTTGCCAGTTGGATACTTCGGACGAGTGGGGTACCTTGAAAGGCTCCGTAACGCGGCGAACAGCAAGGCAGACTTGACAGATTTTACGCTCCCAGTTCCATCACCTCCCGTGCTGACTATATGGGCACAGCTGCATTCTGCAACCCAAGGTTTTCTCCAATATTGCAGTGAAATGTGTGAACCCACAACTATTCGAGTGGCGGCATCTCTCGATAATTTTACGTTACAGCTAGAAGGCTGGAACCACTGGCTGCCAGATGAAATCCCGACTCTAGTGCTCTGGATCGACGCCACCATGGAACGTTACCGAAATGCTACTACATACGATGGGCTCTCAGGCGGCAACCCCCGTCTCGACGCAATTGGGTGGTTTAACAACTCTAATCCAGACCTTCAGGCTTTGCTAATCACGACCGTGTCCGAAAGATCCACTCGATCCAAGGCTAAGCCAAACAAAGAAGAGTTGCGTCGGCGACCACAAGAAGCCAAGTCTCGACAAGTCAAGCCGTCATCAGAACGCAAGGTTTCCCCGGCTATCGTTGCAGCCTTGCCTCGCAAAGATGGAAAGGAAGTCTGTATCCGATTCCTGTCGAAGCGAGGATGTGCTTCTGCGGACCCACAGGTTTGCAAGTTTCCAAGTCCGGTACACTTTCGTCCAGCAACGATTGAACCGACAGTTCGCCAGTATATCAACACGAAGCTGGGTGGTATAAGTGAACATTATGCGGAATTTAACTGAAGAAGTCCGAGTCGTGCTGATCGCACACGACTTGGACATAATTCAAGGATACCTAGAGCGCAGGTGCAAAATGAGGCCCACGTGACACCCCGATCAAAGAAAAAGCCGCCAGACACTACTCAAGACTCAAGATCTAGCGATCTTTCTACCATCTCGGAAGCAATCCTCCGTTACGGTAACTATACAGAGAATTCCATGACAACGAATTTTCCGCCAGGTCACGAAAGCTGCAAGCCGCCTCTCTTCGTGCCGTCCAAATAGCCTGCTTTCGCCACTTTGTGCTTGTCGAATATGCCCGACACATACATTTTCCTCGGTCAGACTCCACTGATCAAGTTCCAGGATCTGTGTATCGAGGTGAAAACTGTGCTCGAGCGTCAGCTCCTGGTGGACGAAGCAAAACGCGACAGCCGTCTAATACAAGTGCTGCTGACACACGGAGTATCAGTGTCCACCAAAATACCTACAACCTCCAGCCGCGCTTGGAACATCCCTAACTACATGTACCAGCTAGACTCGAGCAAGCAGCGTGCGTTATCTGATCTGATTATCCATCACAATTTCACGCTGGAGCAAGTTGTGGAGCTTGTACGAGGAGAGTCATCAGTCGATCCACGGCAAAAAAAAGCACTAGCACCGCAACGGCTACATCACCAGTTGGAAGGCTATCAGCATCGTGACTTAGTATGCAGTGCAGCGTTGTTTGGACTCAATCCTGAATGGTCTTCACTGGAACCCGAGCAGCAGCATATTCTATCGAACCACAAGTCGGCAGACCGTCAAATTAACACAGTGGTTAAAAGTATCCGGGAAGGTCAAGATGGGGGTCGATATCTGGTTCTGGACGAGCAAGTACTGGAAAAGCTCGCGAAGATTCAGATCAGCCCTCTCGGGGCTGTACCAAAAGCCAATACAGACCCCCAAAACCGAGGCTAGACTGATTCACGATCTCTCATACCCAGCTGGTAAATCCACGAGCGATTCTTCGGACAAAAGATCGTTCCCTGAAGTACGATACCGACACGTTGCAGCCATCGCAAAGCGAATTGAGGCCTTGTATGTCCGAAATCCAACAACTACTGTTATATCATGAAGGGAGACGTGAAAGGAGCTGTTAGGCATCTGATGCTAGTCGCACGAAGCGTTAGGTGGATGCACGCCTAAAACCGTTAGGTGTGATCATCATTGACATGCCTGCCCCTTTTGGGTCGACGGGTTCGGCTGCCTACTATGGTTCGTTTGGAGGAGCGATTTCCTGGTTGTTAGGTCGCGAGTGTCCGCGACGAGGGGTGCGAATACGGCCGACACCACCCCATTCTTCGCCTACGAGTGGGTAGATGACCAAATGCTGGTAGAACCTGACACATCCGGACGGCTAGAAGCGGCAAACGCAGCTCTACGACTCGCGATGATGGCAGTACTGGGACCACGAGCTATCAACGAAAACAAATTTTCAGAGTGGAGTACTAAGGTTGAGGTGCTCGGGTTAGAATTCGATACCATCGGTTGCACAGTGGAGATGCCAAAACCGAAGCTGTCGAATGCTCAAAACCGTGTCCGAAATGCTCTCACGAAGGCAGAATTGTCCAAGCACGAGATGCAATGTTTGTTAGGAAGTCCCACGCGTTAGTACGTGCCCCCGAAGCGCTAAACCCTTTTACCAGCGACTTCAAAAGGCAGTGGGCTCGATGTTGCGATGGGGCAGCATCAAAACCGACAATTCGATGCGGCGGGATCTCGAGTGGTGTGATGCTATCCTGACTCATGGTCGGAGGTCACTACGAACATTGATCGTGTCGAACCCACTATCGATATCCACCTGTATATGGACTCGAGCAACCAATGCCTGGCAATCCTCGACCCAGCGCGCCGCCATTACATTCAGCTCAAGTATGACGAAGGCGAACAAAACCTTATCGAGAATTCTACGGGATCGGACGGATTCAACATCAACGTGCGGGAACAACTGTGCGTGGCGCTGGCAACTTGGATTTGGGGTCATGTTTGGAAGAAGCACAATACACCCTTAATTCACATCCGCTGTTGGACAGACAACACCACGGCAGCAGCCTGGACCAACAATTTGTACAGTACCAATCACTTTGTACAGGAGCTCAACCGCGGTACTGGGTTCGCAGAGGTTACTCTCGGATTTCGCATTTCAGCTGGGCACTTGCCGGGCGCCTGCAACCTTCTAGCCGATGCCGGGTCACGAGCGTGGACGACACCCTGCGATAAAACATGGACTAACTTTACCTCTTCATGGATACAGTATCCGATATCGGAACAAGCGCGTTTCATCTACAAAACGTTATCAACGATCTGTAAGCCCGATCACTTGGCAATGACAGCCACCGCAAGTACGCTGGAACATGCAAGGAGTGGACCGACTGGTGCAACGAGCAATGATATTTGCACCATGGTTGGCAGGCGACAACCCCAACGACTCTCATCAGCTGGCCCTCTTTGCGGTCTCATGCTGGTTACCTCACAACAACCAACCCGGCAACGCCCCAAGTACTGTGCTGTCTAAACTCAGCCAAGTCTCTTGGCATCATCGTCGGTATCGAGGCATCACGGTCAGGTTACACGCGAGGCATTAACTCGCTGTGCAAGGGATGATCCGGGTGTCACGTCCTCCAAACCAAAAAGAACCTGTCACCCCCCGAATCCGCCCGAGACGTCAGAAAGAGTTGCAACTTCAGCACAGCCCACGATCGCGTCCTATGGGGGGCTGCTCTCATGGGCTACTTCTCGCTGTTGCGCCGTAGCGAATATTTGGCAGACGAGGGACGCATAAAGGCATAAACTCTACGATATGCTGATGTGTGACGGAAGACGAGCTCAACAGGAATATGAAGGGGATCTGTTCGTGTAAAGTTTCGCGGCAACAAAAATGACCAGCTAGGCAAAGGGGAAACAAGAATTTTAGCACGGTCCAGAGTTTGGTGGGCCTGTCCTGTGCGGGCGGCCAGGCTTCTGATCACGCATCAACAGATAAACGGAATATCTTGTGACGAACATATCTGCAGTGTAGACGAAGGCACGCCTATCACATCATCCGACATGACGAAGGCTATAAAACGAGCCGCAGCAGCAGCGGGCGAGGATCCCAACCAGTATGGCACGCACTCAATGCACAGCGGTGGTGCCACTGCTCTCTTCACCGCCAGCGTCGATCGTCTGGCTATTAAGCGATTTGGAAGCTGGAAACCCGACACAAATGAACGCTATACGCGTATTGACGGACAAACACTTTCCGGTCTAGCCACGAGCATGATTTCCGACAATCACTCAAATTCCATACTTCGTCAAGCACGGCTTCGCCTTCAATACGGGCTACTCCTGGCTGGACCAACCAGGAGCGGCTTAACGAAGTCAAATACGAATGATTTGCAGCCCCCAGCCGTGAGCGAAAGTATAAATGGATGTTTCCGCCGACTTCAGCCGTCGGAAACCAGTTTTCCGTTGAGAGACACGGATACCAAGCCCCAACGACGGTGCTCAGACCGGCAATACGCCAGTGCACAATCGCATTATGCTGGAGCATCGCATGCGCACAAGCCCATCAGTCCCAAGGCAGCAAGACCTAACTCGGAACGTAGTGTAGCTTTAGCAACTCATTCGTAGTTTTCTCAGCAAGTGAGCCGATCAACCCACCCACCTCACCCGGCTACTCCTGGCTGGACCAACCAGGAGCGGCTTAACGAAGTCGAATACGAATGATTTGCAGCCCCCAGCCAGGAGCGATAGTGGAAAAATCGTTTTGATGTGGTGATGGGATCTGCTGTTAAGTACGCTGCCTAACAACGTGACACTCGTTGTTTTATTTTACGGTAGGTTCCTTGCAGAACGCGGCAAAATGCCACGTTTTGCAAATATATGGTACGAATCGGTCGCATCGTTGATTGGTCGAAAAAACTACGCTTCATTGTTTGGTCAATACCAACCAATCAGATCAATCAAAAGCAGTTAGCGCCCAACTTCAATTTCCCATCGCATATGGTATCCTTGACGTTAGCGTAGACGTGTGAATCAAGCTCCAACTCAGTCGACGACGTCGGCGCACTGACCGGTACGCGATTTCGCGCCATTATCCAAACGATAAAATAATGGCGCGGAATCGCGCACATCAGTCCAGGCATTTATGGTGATCAAGGTCGACGACTACAGTCAATAATGCATTTTTGATGTGACTCGCTATGCAGCGTCTCTGTCGACTATGAAAGAGGAACAACTAGTTTCAATCGAAGTGGCGTGTGTGCGTGCATCACTGCGATACAACACAACCGGCCTCATTCCTAGCGTTAGTTTTGATTCTAATATGGGGCATTATTTTGTCCCGAGTATACATTGCTCACGTCGATCAGGTAGGAGTCAGTGGCAGATCGTATCGTATAAGGTATATTCCGGGAAATCCAAATATATTGAATATTGGGCTAGATCGGAAGCGAAGCATTTATAAACATCTATAATTGATATCACTATGCGACAGCCACTGGAGCCGTTCATTCCTGATTTATCTCCCATCCTTACATACCGCGAAAATGCGCGCTCGCAGAGGCGCAGCCTACCGAATGGAAGCGACGCCGGACACGGCAAGGAGCTTCAGCTTAGAGCAACCATGTCACCCATTTGGCAACGATGCTGGACTTTCACGGTGTGTGGAGAAAGCTGATGGCGGCTGGGTGGACGTCCAAGCCACCGCGCGGCCTCGGCAACAGGTATCGGTATGTTCTCCCAGGTTGCTCTGCCGACGGACGAGATGGTCGGGATTTCCTTCTTGGCGAGGAAGCAGTACGGCGGCACTTCGTGCAACACTGTGGGTATCATTTTTTCTTTACAATCACTTCGACAGAGCGCTCGATTTAATACGGCTAGCATTTACTGTGTCTACAGGTAACCAGTGAACGACGTGCGCAATGGTGACGGGAAGCAGCGTGTCACTGGACGTGGTTCTCGTACCACACTCGTGACTGCATGTGGCGTCAGCGCGGACAGTGGAGATGACGACGTATCTGGTGCTGGAGATGCTCGTGTTTGCGAGCAGACCACTGCGACCAGCCAAGAGCATGGTGTCGGTGATGAAGGGGTTGGCGGACAGCAGCTTGCCACAGCTCGTGTTGCCGGTGTGGCAGCACGAGACATCTGCGTGAACGCATGCGATGGCAGAGACGATGACGGTCCTGCTGGTGGAGCCTGTGGACGTAGCGCTCGTGCTCCTGCTGTGGCTGTACGTGATGTTTGCGTGGACGCTAACGATGATAGTGTTGACGGACCTACGGGAGGAGCCGATGGTGGCCGTGGACAGGTCACTACAACAAGCCAGCAGCAAAGCGATGCTGCCATTACTCAGGGACGTGATGTTGGCGAAGGCGGCGGACGGCAGCGTGCTACCGGCCTTAATGCTATGATGCTGGCGACGTCGGACCTGCTGGTAGAGATTTTAGTGCAAACGCCACCATCACTGCCGTGCAGTTGCATGGCTTCGATAGTATTGCTCGTGGAGTGTACGGCGATGAAGGTAGCGGACGGCATCGAGGCGCGGCTCGTGGCGCTCGTGCAGGCAGCGTGCCAGAGACACCGAGTCGACAAAATATCGTTCCTCCCGGACGAAACAACGATACCCCGGCGGTATCGACCAATGCCGCAACATGCACCACGCCCCGCCGTCGTACTCTACCAACACCAACGATCGAACAGCTTTTTCTGAAGAAGTTTGTGGCGTTCTCACCGTCTAAAGAACCGTGAATGAAAAACAAGATATACAAATGTGTAGGTACTTCCAATATCGTCGGAAGAACCCCGGAGGGGATTCTGCAAGTTTTGTGGCTTGATACCCAGTTTCAAAATGCTGAGGTAGCGCTCAGTGTGGTGGCTGTGCAACGAACTACCAGGCCCTTGTGCGCTTACGCAATAAGCCGACATGGCGTGATTTGACTGATACAGTGGTGGAAGGAGAGTTGAATCTGGACTTGCCGCTTGACGAACTAGAAATTGCGCCGGACGATGAAGGCTACGAGTAGTACGATCTCGAACAGTTTTTGCCTGCGAGACTTGCAGAGGTCGAAGCGGTAAAAGCTTTGCGATTCGAGCCTGACGTGGAGAAGGAAGCCCCGAGCGACCTGTTCGAACACACAGACGACAGCACTACGACACGCTTACTGCCAGAGGACAGTCACCTATTCGCACACTCAGCCTCTTCCAGCTTCTTTGCCTATATCCCAGTCTACTTCTGGAAGCAAGTTGTCCTAGTGCACAACTAACATGCACGTAGCGAGGTGGAATAGAAGTGCCGGTATTGCTGCTGGTTGTTCGTTTATGTCTTCGCCACTATCAACGTGTTCTACACTTTTTCCCCGTGTTTGGTGGTCCGCTAACTCCACTTGGTCATCGGACCGATTTCCGTTATTCCAGTCAAGAGCTACCGACGCAGCATCCCACACTTTGATTTCATCCTCGTTGAAGTGCGTCTTTCTACTACTATCCTTCTGCATCTTTGCAGAGATACCCTCCTTAAGCAAATATTGATGCGACCCTATTAACTCAACCCAGTTCATAACAAGTTTTGAGCAACTGCTCAATGCGCTCACGAATAACATTTTGTTGTTGTTGAAAAAGCCAGACCTGTTTGTTTTCAGTAGTATCGTTCTAGACTCGCCATCAACATCGTTTTATTTCACGTCTCCTGCAACAAAAGATGGTACCAATATGTAAACATGAATACCACAACAATCTTGTGAACCGACTTCAAATGTTCTGCTGTCCAGACAAATCTATCTCCGCGCTTCTCACGAAGCGTGAAATACGAAGTGGACCATGGAACTCGTAGAGATGCTTCCCGTGAACATGTGGCCGTATGCTGGAGGAAATGAGTCACTTGTGCAGAGGCAGGTTCCAGAAAAGCAAATTACTCGGCTAATCTGGCCACGCCAAACAGTTGTGGTGAGGCGTCCAGGAAAAAAACAATCACGGAAGATCCAATTCTTTCTGAGGTGCTCCTTGATTCGAGCACACACTCCTGTTGTGGTGATGTAGACCCCAGAAATGTCGACAACCTCAGCTAAATCCGAGCGCACACCAGCTGTGATGAAGGCACTTGGGGGAAAACACGGAACTATGAACCTCGGATCCCGGAATTCAATACCAGATCCCAAAATACTCAGCTTAACCCAGAATCGAAGCGTGGCGTGTGAGTCCTCGCTTGTTATCCTCTTCCTTGGGTTCTTCCTAAGGCTACGCTGTGGGCCCGGGCGTGAGTCAGCCACACCAGCTACGCCCGGTTCAAGTGGTCACAGAAACCTATCCGAGTGGAGCTTGGCTCTGGTTCAGTAGATCCCAGTCTGCACGTGTCCATCCGAACTTGAAATGCCCTGCGTTTTCTTGAATACACGAACTTGTCCTCGTATTTCTTCTCCTTGGCCCAGTACACGGGGCCGTAACAGCCTCTTCTCTTCTCGACGAACTCCGGCTTCGAGACGTTCCAGTCACTACACCTCCTCCTCGCGGCTGAATATGAGAGCTGCTTCCGGGATCTTCACTCGCTTCCCAGATCCAAGAGTAGCTAGGAGATGTTGGCTCTGATTGAGCCTATCCGAATCCGGAGTCCTCGCACCAACTCTGGGACACCCGCGCACCAATTCGTAATAGACGAACAATAAGCCGAAGAGGACGTAAACCTGCCGCAGAACTGAGATTAAAAGCTGGGATCCCAGAACCGAGTACTGCCGAAACCTCAGAGCCGATCACCTTCGACCCGAAAATATGAAGCCTACCCAGGGCACCAATCGAAGACTAGCGAATCAGCGTAGGAATATGGAATAACAGAACCACAACGAAAAGATGAAGTAAACTGGTTAAGGGGGTTGCGTTTATTCTTGGGCTTCGCCTTACACCTTGGGGTCACTTGATCGACGCGGTTGCACTCAAATGCGATCGTCCGCAACTCACTTGCGTTCTTCGGGGCAAATTGAACTCTGATTTAAGATATCACATGTAAACGGAGACCTACAAACGCTAGAGTGCCAGCTCCGCAGTCAAATAGCTACAAGTTGAAGTCGAGACGAAGTCATCGCGACCGTCGGCGAACTTAAGTGCGCTTAGTCAGTGACTTAGCAGGCGTTTATATCTTGGAGTCACTCGCGTCACCACCGATCCGAGCAGTGATTGGCCGACCGTACCCACGCTAACAGCTGATCGGCTGGACCGGGTAACGCGATCAAAGTCGTGACATAAGTCAGTCTTCGATGTCGGTATGAATGTCGTTAGATGTCGGCACATGTGGGCTGATTTGTCGGTAGATGTCAGTAATCGACATATGGTGGCTCATTTGTCGGCAGAAGGCGGCTTATTATCGGTAGAGACGAAGTCAGGCGATGACGCAACCAATGATAACACTTTGTACCCATGCTTGGACCCGTACCCACTTAGACTCCTTGCAACCAATACATGTAGTCCGATTTGGAATTCGCCATACCGATCTGGAATCCAGGGTACAATCTTTGAACGGGGAACTGTACCAGCAAGTACTCAACCGTTATGGAGTCGAAAAGTCCTTGGAGTGTTTGGCCACTTGGGACCAGGCCGGACATGCGACAGTACTTTGGAGACAAATCTTGTTCGTGGCCATGTTGTACACGCCTGTACGATTTTATCCACAGTAATCCGATGTTGCCTGATTTTTCCGTGTTCAGTGTGGTCGGGAAGTATCAGTTAGTGAATAATTGGACTAAATTTGGTCCAGCTTATTCACACACTATCATCTACATTGCGAACCGATCGAGCATCGCGCAATCATGATCTACTACAATTTATCCGTTCCTCATGGTGGGAACCAAACAGGACTCAGGCGCCTTCGTGTCTTCCCTCTTCGAGCGCTGGTTGACGCTGCTGCCCAACACTCCACGCATTCATGTTCCATTCTCGTTGAAGTAGATCGATCCACTGTCGTTATGAGGACGTTCGTGGAATAACTAGTTCTGATACGGATCGCACATACCCACAAGGAAATTCGTGATATCTATCAGGTTACCGTTTGGCTTTTCCTACACGTTGCATCCCTCAACGCTAGCATCAGCATGTGCTGTCGACAGGTAAGAATCGTGCTGCAAGCACAATGAGTATGAAAACGCTGTATGTACGAACGCAACGCCTTAGCTACATTTTGCCTAGCAACAGCTAGTACCTTATTACCGCGCACAAAATCTGCTAAAGTCATAGTTGTCTAAAACGCGATTTTATTCTACGTATGTTGTGTCTTGTATAGCCTACATCTCGAGTACAATAACGCGTGAGAGCCTTTCGTCCACGCCGCCGACCATAGCGGCTTTTCGTGAGTGCAAGGCTAGCGATACCAGCAGTAGAATAGCCTTTCCTTCTTCGTACAGGTCATGGGGGAAATAAGGTCAGTCCATTCAAATGTTAGACCTCGGATTCGAAGAGTCAGGTCGATGGGCATTGGCACGCGTAGGCGGCGCCGACTTGAGAGATGGATTGTAGAGGCCAGCCCCCGAATATGACTGCGCACTTGAAAGGACTGATAGTTCAGCCTATTGAGCAGCAAGACGCATAGAGTGAGATCCAACGAGTCGGGGATACTTACATGGCTTCCTTATTGGTCGTGCTGTGTTGCGCGAGCGGCCCGCTGCCTTGATCGGACTTCCGTGACCGTGTGGCGTATGGCGCGATGACCCTGTTGAGGGCGAGCTGTATTTGAGCGAGCCTCGATGGGTAGTGGTGGTTGAAGTCCGGTCGGTCGTGGAGGACCTTGTCAAGGTGAGCCGTGCGGTGTCTCCCAAGAACCCGACGTGCTGCACTGTACCACCGCCGTGTCGGACGAACCCTTGACCACCACACGATTGCTTTGGCCGAGTGTGCCCTTGCGTGGCTGAGACGAAGCGCGAATGCTAGCGCCGTTGCGCTCTCGGCGCGTTGAGCGATGGACTGTCGTCGAGGGAAAGCGAACAACCCCCAAGTAGAAAACCGAGCGCGACCGAAGGCGATCGTAGCAGTTGACGGAGCTTGGTTGGTCGCGCCGCTGCCGAAGAGCAGATGAGCTCTGAATGGACTGGTTTTCTCTAAATCTAGCTAGCGATGGAAAACCAAACCGCCCGGAAACTGCATACTACAGCTCCGTGAGTTGGTTAGAAAACCATGGCACGTACACATGCACAGGTTTCTGGGCGAGGACTCTTGCTGACCTTCCCTTCAGGAAACCTCCTTTTCCTAGTCGCCTTCAGCTCCTTGGAAAACTTAATTGATTGCTGCAGTGTAACATGTAAAATGATCAAATAATCGTACCACACTCTATATCGAACGGGTACCCACCCTCGTTAACGTAAATAGGCTGTATACGTAGTGTGACCAGCCCTTCCGCTCGATCCTCATGTGCTGAGTCTGAGCCGCTTGAACTGCAGAAATGCAAAGTAGTGGCAGTGCCCTCCAGCACGCGCGGCAGGTTCCACGGTACCAAAATAGATCTCCACGTCCTTTGTGTACGGCATGGGCTAGAGGTAGTGAAGCTCCTGCACACGGCACACGTTGCGTTCTTGTGCATCTTATCCGCTACGTCCAACTAGCGCGTCACAGGTGGTGTGAAATACGCCCTGCGAAGTATCTCCGATTGTGCTTCAACAGGCGAAGCAACTTGCGCATCACTAGCGTTTCCTTAGTCGCCAGCGTGATACACGTCCTTCTTGTGCGCCACCAATAAGATTTCATGGTGCTCCAATACCCGAAGCAGACTTCCCTCCACCGCCGACGTAGTGCACGTCCTTCTAGTGCACGGAGAAGTACGTTCCAACTCGCGGAGCGGGTTGCAATCCGCCGGTGTCCCATCCGATTGTGCTTCACCAGTGTTTTATCAGACTGTTGCTTACACGTCTTACTTCGAGTGTAGCGCGCAGTCGCTGTGCTGGTGCTTTAATCCACGGGGCAGGGTGCGCTCAGCCAGAGTTTCGTCAGGTTCTGCTACCCCGACTTTCCAACAGCAACGCGCAGTACAGTGTGGAGTTGCTGCTGTGGTGCTTCAACGCGCGGGGCATGGTGCACCCCACCTGTGTTCCGTCAGCCTGCTGCATGCGCGCCACAAGCGGCGTGCATCACGCCGCCGGTGGCGCGTTATATATTTTATGCTACCGTTCAGTCACGTAAACTCTGATAACATAAACCAGTTGGTACCTCAGTACACAGATTCGTACCTTAGTGCAGCCTTTTTACGGGCCACCAAATCTCTCACATATTATTTACTGCCTCGAGCACGCCGATTTGACATAACTACATCATCAAATCAGGTATTGTGCATCATTAATACGAGTACAAAGCAGCCAGGTGCGCTTGCCAAAACTGAGTAATCTTTCCACACTTTTTGTAACCAACCGCTTGCTGATGCATGCAGAGGTTAATAGTAGCCTGAAAAATTGAGTAGTAGTAAGTGGTCATACCGGGCTTTTTTCTCGAGACATACTCATATCATTATCCATTTCAAAAATGGGTAGTAGTATGGGTCATATTAGTACTACTACTCTCAGTACAACTCACGTTTGGGAATTTTACATATTTTAGAGTGGCAGGTGTGCTGGTGATGGAAGCTTTTTAAACAGGTCACCCACTGATCTGGTCTTTTTTGGTCTTACCAATTTATACGGACTAGATCACGGACCAACACCTAAAACAGCCATGTCCGGGTCTTTCCGTGGGGACCTAAAAAAAGATCCTACACAAATATAAATAATTCAAATCATCCCATAATTTAAGTCCAAAGGAAATGTCGTATTATTGTATATTAGAGGCAAGACCAAATAAGTGTTATCGCTAGTTTCCTACTGGTACTATTGAGCGCTTATTTACTTGAGAAATCATGGCCACAATTGTCGTAAGTCAAGTAGTCATGGCGAGCAAATGGCGACTACCGCATCATCGGGAGTCGCTAAAAGAGGTGGTAATGCTCTCCGTTTGTCTACATTGCCTTTACGTAACCATTTTCAAACGCCTTTTCAAACGAAATTAATAGCTCAGTAAAACTGAAATGTCTTCATTGTGTACAAATGAAGAAAGGAATCGACTTAGGAATTCTCCTGTTTGTGATTGATGCACTGCTAGACAGTCGGGAGGACCCTACCAACATTACTTATTTTTCATCGTACATCGTCCAACCTCTCTTTATTTTAAGTTATCACATATCACAGCATGAAGTCTTTACAAATGTCTGGTGATGCCGATTTTGGATCACACCAGCGATGCGATCTACATGGGGCCGTGCATAAAATCACAGTGTGTTTTCGCCCTGGTCCTAAATTGGTACCGTAGTACCCGACCGGGACCAGATCAGTGGGTGACATGTTTAAAACCTTACCCTGGTGATATCAACTACTACATGTAGTATGGTACACGGTTGAGTTATTTCAAAGTCAATTGTTATTTGCTCACATCTGCGGTGTGAACTCTTTTATTTTCAGCATTCTCTTTAGGCATTAAGATTCTCAACACGTTCTCCCCGTGTGAACGATGCTGGGCTCGTAATGCAGCGAAAAATAGTCGATCGAGTAGGACAGAAATCTTTTTCTGAAAGAATTTTCGCTGCGCTTTGGTAGCATACGCCAGCTACACGGCATCTAACTAATTTACGAAACTATGAAGGACTTTTTAGCCTTAGGCAGAGTAGATAGGTGATTTGCGTTCAGTCTTGACAAGTAACACAATACACCGCACCACCGACTCGGTGACGTCGCTCTTCCCCATTAAGAATGAGAGAGTTTTTCTAAGATTAACCGTGTTTTGGCTATCTGAACTTCTCAAAAATACGGATAATATGAAGTTAATTTCCCACGAGGAGACGCCCAAGCTTTGGCCGATGCCACTAGTGCATGAACCCGGGAGTTCTTAAACCAGTTATCCAATGATCCCCTGGCACGCTAACGAGATCAAGACGTTGGTTCCCCAGAACGTGGATTTATGATAGCCAGTTCCTGGTACCAATATTCAAAACGTTGAAATGACTGGTTACACTGATTATGCGAGCGGACTCGCTACTGTCCCCTTTGATAAGCCACAGCCGTCTCCAGAAACTCGAGAATGATATCGTTCTCATAATGATAACCGCCATAATTCAAATAAAAAATGTAGAACATAAAAAATAGTTCTATCGATTGTAGCTGTAGGCACAAATCGCTCCGAGAACGCATTACCCCGGTAAATCAGACCGAATTGATCCAGGTATGTCCTTCCCCACAGCTTACACCGTGGACCGGACAAAGAAATATCTTGATCGTGGTACATGTATTGGAAATGCGATAACGCGTGCGAATTGGGGCTCAGGACTTTTGCTTCATGGTCAAGAGGCGAAGTATCGCATCCTGCATCCAAGAAACGTCAATTTCAAATCACGCAAGAATGTTTGTGACAACGAAATCGTTGATCGCGTTATCCTCATTTCAACGTAAACTTTGCGTAGGGACACAACTACTAGTTGAAAGGCACAATACTAGTTCTCAACTACATGCAGTATTACTACATGTACACATTGCATTACAACTGAGAATCTGGTAGGCTAGTGTAGGAGCACCAAGAGTGCTGGTTCGCTCGAGGGCGGGTTACGGTAGGTCTTTAAGCTTCAAGAAGAGGCCCAATGGGAAATGACGCTTCATGAACTTGTAGCTGCTGCCGGGGGTTTCGAGAGTTGGTGTCATCTTCACTTTCTTGCGCAAACCATCATTTGGACGGCACTATTGTTACACGTACAAACCACTATTTTATAATGCCGAAGAACCACTCCTCATGTACACGTGGTCTGGATATATTGTTTGTCTCGATTTGAGGCGCCCAAGACTTCAGCTATCCCTAAACAAAAGATTGCAGTCAAATCCCAAGAATTCCACATGAAAACTAGGCTCGTAGATGAGATGGGGTTTTGTACAACTTATAGTAGACGTCAATACGTCTAATCATCGCAGGTCCACAGGGGGTTATTTGTCAATCTCCTGCGCTGTCCACGCATATCTAAATCATCCTCTCAAGAATCAACGCGAAACATGGGATTGATCAGGATCGCCATCCTGCTACTTGTTGCTGCTTTCACGCTGCTCGTCTGCTGCGATGGTCTCACTACGAGTGTGTCAAACAAGTCGCCCATGGTACTTGTTCCCTCAAGCAGCAATACGCTTCGACGGGCCCTCGAAGTAACCAATACGGTAGACGACACTGGTGACGAATTCGAAGAACGAGGCTTCGGTAACGGCTTGTCATGGAAGAGTGTAGAAGCAAAGATCCCCTTCACGAAGGCTCACACGGCGGCAGCACAGGCGAGAAAGGCTGCGGAAACTGTTTAAAAACTAGAAGAGATCCGACGTGCCATGCGGAGAAGTGAAATTGACGATTACCTCAACCAGCATTTTGTCGATTTTTTTCTAGCGCGTAAAAGCATCGACGACGTGAAGAAACAATTCACAGAATTGGGAAAATCGGAGATCGAAGTTACAAGCATCGCCAAGAATCACGAAGAATGGATCACTGCTCTTTTTCACCCAAAAATATACTAAATCAATGGGAAGCGTGGGCTGACAAACGTTGCGATTTGAAATGATACTTCGAAGTACGTGTAGTAGCTATTGCTAACAAAGTAGTAATAACAGATACTGCAAACAAAACGCACCCTGAACCTCCTCTCATTTTTTCTGATAGTTTTTTTGACAAATGAATTGGTTTCATCGGCACAGTGAGTTAAATAAAATGGTTGAGCCTACGGTACTAACAGCTGTGGTGTTTTGCAGCTAATGTTAACGTGGTTCATCAATTCATGACCCGTCCCGTGGTTTTGACCAATTACATCACCGCATTTTGCTCTGTCTGAAACTGATCGGTTGAAGATTCACTGTATCAATTAGTTATATCCGTTTCTTAGTTCGCGCTAACGACGTTTCTGCAGCTATAGGTACTGGAAACGGAAGACTAGCACCGTACTATGTATGGAAAGTTGGCAAATCAGGTCCGCTCATATTTTTGGGTTTCTTTTTTTAAAAAACGAAAGCCCAAAATGGACAGCGATGGTGCTTCTGGCAGAGGCTCGATCGCCTCCGGCGGCATGCTCTCGGCGCGATATCTGCTAAACTAGTTGGTCTTAGCTTATCAAACTGTGTCAGTGTTAGCTTTATCCGATATGCTACATGTGTGCCAATGGAGCGATTCCCGCAGCCGTTTGAACCGTAACAGATAAGATCACAGACCAACTTTGCTCCAACGCGGTCGAAGAAAGTGAATATTCAAACGTCTGGGCCAATCAAAACGTCTGTGCGAGGGGGGAGGGGGCTTGCACAGATTTGAGTTTGGGTTTGGGTTTTGGAAATAGGCTGCGGGAATCGTTCCACTTTGTGGCATACCGTTCGGGGAATTACATGTATTACATGTAACACACGTACATGTATTGTGAAAAGCGGTTGGAATGACCAAACCGTCTTGAAAGGGTTAACGGAACGATTAATGAAATGGGCTGCGGGAATCGCTCCATTGGAACGATTCCCGCAGCTGTCTGTTCCATCCTAAAACTAAATTTAGGATGGCGTCTCAGAATCTAGGAAACGGCTGCCCTGGGAAGCACATTCACTCTGATTCCGCACTCGCAGCATCGTGGCCGACGACGCTGGAAACGGATGCTCGGTGCTTGTACTTGCGCTCGCCCTTGCTGTGGAAGGCACGGAGCAGAAGCGGAAGCGTCAGCGTGCACCCTCAACCACGCCATGGGACAGCTTGGGAGGCGATCTATAGTGCTGGAAATGACATGGCCTTCATTAAAACCACCGGAGTTGACGTACGCTCATTTCATATTTTGCTGTCCCACTTCGAACCAAGGTGCCCCATCAGGAACGACATCAACAAGTTGATATTTGGCTGATCACACTCATGAGTGTAGATGGAACTCTACACCAATTCCAAGACCTGATGTTGACGGCGACGGCGAGCCAAGGGCTGAACGCCGCTCCCTTTCTCCAGCTGCAGCGCTGTCTCTCGCCCTCCATTATCTCTGCTCATCGATGCCCGAGCATTCACTTCAGCAGATTTTTGCAGTAACCCCGTCGGTATGCAGCCGCTATTTGAATTTCTCTCTGCAGGTTCTGAACGAAGTTCTGGCATCAATGCCAGAAGCAACGATTGCTGGCCCGAGAACGCATCTGATTTTGATGACTACGCCGCAATGATCAAGCTTCGCCACCCGCTAATCAAAAAGGGGTTTTGTTTCGTGGATGGCCTCAACATACCGATGGCATCTTCCAGCGACGATGATGTTCAAAACGCGTACTACAATGGATGGACATGTAGCCATTGCTGTTCAAGTGGCATGGCATTTGCTCCTGATGGATGTCTGATACTTTGCAGTCTGAACGTGCCGGGGAGCTGGCACGATGCTGCGGTTGCTCGTCATTTGTACGACAAACTCCTCCGCCGCACACCCGACGAATTTTACGCCATAGCTGATACCGCCTTCCCCCGCAATGAAGCTCGTCTCCAAGGCCGGATTAAAACCCCACTAAAGAAGGACTCAAGTCTGCCACGTCAACTGCAACGACAAGGACGTATTTCGGAGTACCAAAACCTTATCAAATTCAATTCCCAGCTCGTGTCATCTCACCAGGCTGCAGAGTGGGGGATGCGAGCACTCCTGGGCTGTTTTGCTCGTCTCAAGTTGCCGCTGCCCGCTGACGATCACCGGCACAGGCTGATTGTTCTCAAAACTTGTATGAGTCTGCACCAAGTCCGCACTCGACTTGTTGGCATCAACCAGATTCGTACGGTTTACGAGGAAATCTGGCGTGGCGATGATCCAGCTAGTGCTATGGTCTACGAAGACTTTGCTCGGACGATGATTCGAGAGATACAAAGTAACGATCGCATTGCAAGATACTATCGAGTTAATCAGTGGATCATTAACGAAGCTAACGACGAAGAAACAGCTTAAATGCAAGATGGCTGGTACGTCGACGTCACAAGTGTACTGCCACTCAGCTACTAAACTAGCTGCTACCACGTTGCCCCAGTTCTCATTATCAGTGAGTCCAGCCGAAGTCACCTTCATTCCAAGGTCCATGAGCAGTGCTACTAGAGGCGATGAGCTCTGAGTGGAGTTGTGTGTGCGAGAGCTGCAAAGTTCTGTTCTTCTCTCGTTCTTCTTCAAGCTTGTCTTCGAGGCGAACGCACTTGTCTTTAACCGTTGCACCTTTTCATGAAGTTTTTCTGCGTTTTGGCGGTGCGAGTTTGATGCTTCCTTTACCGTATCGAGCTGAATCTGTAGCAGCTTCTCGGAGGCGCTGACTTGGCGCGCTCGCGCTTGATCATCTAGTTCGCTCATAACAGCTTCAGCTATTGTTTTGGGGCGCTTCGTATTTCCACTATTTCTCGTTTTCTTTGTGCCCGTTGGCCCGTTGTTGTGGCTGCTACTAGAAGGCTGAGTGAGCTTTTGTGTCGGTCTGGATGTTGATGAGTGGGTTGTTGAATCACGCGCGCGATGTTCAGACGGGGTTGGTGCAACTGATTGACGTGGAAATACTTCACACTGAGCACGCTGCGTTGATTTAAAAGCTCGCGTTGCTGAATTCCTGGGATTAGTAGGTTGTTGACGCGACGTACCATCTTGGATTCGACGATTGGGTTTGCTATGGGAGATTTAGCCACATTGCCTGTGCTAGACGTTCGGGAATGACTGTGGCTCGAAGGAGTTGGGGATGGCGGCAATCGATCTGTCTGCACGGTGGTACCAGTTCTGCTGGTTGCAGGCTTGTGAAGTTGGGCGAGTTTGATGCTCTCGAGCTACAGCTTGGCTTTGTAACGGGTTAACATGAGTGACCGCGTGAATTTGACGGTCTCGATCTTCATGTTGCTCGGACACTGAATCATGATACGTTTGGGGCGCAGAATCTTCATCTTGCTGCTGTGAATATTCGTCGACGTTGCCGCGATACGTTTGGGGCACCGAGTACAGCTCGTGTCGTCGATTGCTTAGTACACGTAGCATAGGATACTCTGACGCAATGTCGGCCGAACCAGAACTATTACGCAGGTCTTGCGTGACTGCGTAACCTCCAGGAAGCACTAACGGAGGTGATCGTAAGCGAGACGCAACAGAACCACGGGTTTCAGATGGCGCAAAACGTGAACCAGCATTGGTGCGAAGTGTCGGGGATTCAGCACTCAGCGAAAAGGAAAAAGTTTCAGCGACTTCCCTATTACTTGCATCATTTCCAGGTGCACTTTGACTCGGTTCCGAAGTAGATCCATTGGCTTCATCATCCCGAGCATCATCGCCGCCTTCAGCATGCCCATGGTCACCATCAATGCCAGAGTTGTTGGTATCAGGGCCATCGCTATCGTCCACATTTCCGTCATGCTCCACTCTCTCTTCAATCGCGCGCTGAAGTCTACGCGCTCTGCGTACGTTATCTGGACAATGTGGGTCTCCAGATGGCTTCGTGCGGTTCAACAGTGCCTAGAACTTTTTCTTGATTGAGACGCCATCACGTAGTGCGCGGTGCTTTCGCTCAGCGTAGATTTGGTAGTTTTCAAGAACTGAATCCCACTCGTTGGCACCAGTCGGCAAGGTCCTTTCGATCTCGTTCAAAAGTGCGTTCAGGTCTTCCGTTGAGTAGTTTTCGGAGCCAGCCACCCTGCCGCGGTGTGCTCTCATTGTTGCCTTCTTGGGTGCGAAGAAGTGCGCTCAGCGCGCGGCAATTGCGGAAGTGAGTGAAGGCAATATTCGTTTACAGGGTCAATAGGGCACAGCGGCTGCCTGAAGTATTAGTTCTGGGGAGTTTGTTCCGTCACAGACAGTCTGTGCGAGGTCGCGGCGGTTTCGAAAATCCTAGATGCACCGTTTATGCATGTTTCTTCCAAAATCTGGGATCTGTTCCGGAACAGACAGCTGGGGGAATCGCTCCAATTTTCAGCTTGGTAGCAGAAGTTCCGCATTTAGTTGGTCCCCCAAAAAAACCCTTACTGTGTCGGTTGTTACCGAGAATTCCTGTTAAATAAAAAACATAAAAGATTTAGTTGGTGACTTCGGGAACACATTCGACAGAACTTTGTGCGGTTCGTCACTCCGTCCCGGTTTCAGGATACTGGAAGTAAGTACGTAAATCCCTGACCAGTTCCGGCGTTTGACCAGCAATTGCAATTTCATACCCGCTTTTCAAATTCATTGAATGTTGCAAATACAGTGTACACTCGCTAACCAACACAGTTGGTGCAACCACACTGAGATGGCGACTAAACTTCAGTTAGTTCATGGACTTGAAGATGGGTCCTGTCGCCTTGCATTGCCGTGGGAAAGCTTACGTTCTTGATGACGGGCAGCACGATGACTCATTTAGTTCTAACGGGTGCCCGACATCACCTTTCGATGACGAGTAGTCAAATAGCTGTTTGGAACTCAATCATAGCACAGATAGACATCAGATAGAGCCGTCAAAGAACTTGAGTTCCAATTCTAGGATATTCCAGAGGAAAAGGTAGGATTTTTTTCCTACCCGATAAAAGGGTCGACCACACATTCATTTCATTCTCGCTGTCAGTGACACAACTATAGCGAAACTCACCAAGACATGCGAACGCGGCTTGTGCACGACTTTAAAAAGAAAACGATTTTTTGTCGCGTCAAGGACTATGCTGGAGTGAAGTTGAACCAGTCAAATGATCACGTAAATAATCTCGGCCCACTGACGAACCCTGTTTTTGGTGAGCAGCCGGCATTCTTCATCGACGAAGGCCTCTTCGTTCCCTATTGAATGGCCGTTTATGGCAATGCGATAGTGGCGGCCAAGATCGCAGCACATTTTGTCGGATGGGCCAAGTGGGCTGAAAATGGAGGCAGAGCTGCAACCTCGCAAGCAGTGCTTGGAAAATAAAATATAAAATTGTACTGGATTATGAGGAAAAAATACCGGTACGATGACTCCCCAAATCCCCATCTCGACGGCGTAGACGAATATGGACAAAGTGGTCTGGTTCAGAGGCCAACCGAGACGCGTGCGTGGGTAAGGAATGCGTGACAGTGTCCTGATCATGATCACGACGAGTTCCTGGTATATCATTTTAAACTTGGGTTTACTAAGGAGGTTGGTGCATAGGGGTGCGATCCTTGTCGAGGTTTCCTTGTCTGCTGTCTTACCTTTTGGGCCAACGCCAAAAGTGTTGCCGTTGCGAGATAGCTTACCTGTTGGCGTTGCGTGTACAGGACTCCTCTTTGTGCGGTCGCATACCTGTAAGTGCAACACGCCGGCAGTTCATCAGCACGAGTAGCAGCTAAATGTGTCGTGTTCGACTTAGGAAACTCAACAACCGAACAACTGACTGTACGTGATAAGTTATGCAGGGCCTTGGTTATCAGTGATATCCAAGGCCCTGCACAGTTCTAGGCTAGAACGTCTAACTGTCGCTAGGTTATTTGCCTGTCATGAATGCACGAATGTCTACAGTAGATGCGAGACTCGGGGAGGCGCGTACATCGGCGAATCTGGTGATTTTTTTCTCCGAACAAATTGAAGTTGAAGTCGTGCACGTCAGCGTGTTGTATCAAAAGTTTCCTGTCGTATTGATGTGGGGTTGTGAGTACATACATGTACACACTTCGATGTGTGAGAGCAACACCGGTGGAGTAAAAGAAAAGAGAAATCTCGGTGGTTTTCGTTGACGACAATGCGTCTACGATCGGTTACAGTCAAAGCAAGGTAAAACAAGGCCCAAGACATGGCGCACTTCGTCTGATACTCAGGTCCATGACCTATCCGCACAATTGTTAAGACTGTCATTGGTCAACACCTTTACTATTGTCGAACGCGGCAAGGGATCCGCGGCTCCAAGATTCCTAGATTTTACCCCGTTGTGATAAATACTCTAGGGTTTCTCCAACCGGTGGCAGGCTGCAGTTGTATTCTGAGGGGATATATAAGTGTTTGTCCACGTTTCCCCGTACCGGTGGCATTGCTCTGACGCCGTCAAGCTCAGGACGCATTTCAAAGTACATGCGCAGCAACTTGTACCGGTATCCTGATAGCGTATTTCTTAGAGATGGCAGGCAACTCGCATTTGGGCGCGTAATCTACAATTTTTGTTAACCCACGCTTGAATCAAGCGGCTTGATGTGCACATGTCCCAGTTGAGCGTGCACAATGATCGTGCAAAATGATCTTTATGTTCCTACCTTGCTTCTCGAAAAGCTCACAACGCAATTCGCCTCGACGAGCACAAGATATTCTCAAGTAACCAAGCTCAAGACGAACACAATGTTCGGGTGGCCAGGATCTCCGCGAGAACGCGAACGGGAATACCCACCGCCACCTGCCCCAGTGTACTTTGTTGCTGCCCCACCTCCGCCACCTCCAGTGGTGTACGCCCCTCCTCCTCCGCCCGTTGTGTACGAGGTTCCCGCTCCTCCACCGCCCGTCGTGTACGAAGTTCCAGCGCCACCGCCGGTTGTATATGAAGTCCCAGCTCCAGTCATCTACGAAGCTCGTGATGACTACTACGAATGGTCCCCACGCCGCCATCACCACCACCACCGCGAATGGTGATCGTACACGACCTCATTCGCCACACCAAAACCACTAACAAACATAATGCATTGGGTTAACCACTTTGATACATAGAACTAGTAGTTGGACAACGAACTACCAGGTCAACACCCCCGCTTCGATGCTCCTACTACTGCCAACCAAAAAATCGGTTTGCTTGTGATTTTTGCGTATCGAAAAACAAATTCAGCAGCTTGGGATCATTCTGGCCATGGTCGAACATGTCCAGATTTTGGCAAGGACATCCACGTACACGTATACTTACAGATCCTGTCCACAAATTTATACTAGGGCTTCCTCGAGTATGCGGTGTTGCCATCGACGAGATCCACGATGTCAACAAGGTGACTTGTTTCGCACGGCTTGGCAGAAATCTACGGACATGGAGTAATCCGAGTCGCCCTTCTATCTCTGAGGCAAGCCAAGGAAAATCGACGTTTATTAGCTGCGGCGGGCCTAGTCCGTACTTTCATGAGTTCCTGGCCTTCATCCTCGTCGTCAAGATCCTTGAACGCTTTCTCCAGCACCTGCAGAAACCCGAGGTGGCGATTAGTAGCTGCACGAAAGACCGCCTTCTGTCAAGTCACCATCGAGCTTCCTCAATAATTTCCTCAGTTTTTGCCGAGTTTCCCCCGAGGCAGCTTGTACCGAGTTTTTTTTTTGGCGAAGCAAACAGTGCTTCGGTACGTGTGGAGACGCAGTAATTATAGGCGGGGGACTAACCGTGTGGTCAATAATGCAAAAAGGTTTGTCCTCCTAATTGGTGAGGTTGATGATATCGCGCGGATGAGTTTTGTTGGGCATAGTTCTACGTGCTTGATGGGACTGAGAAGAGTTCGTTTTACTGTTAAAAATGAAGTTCAATAATCAGTGATTTGTCAATCCCAAAGTCATCTTTTCACGATATCCAGCAGAGGTCACAACTAGCTCGGTCATTCCATCATTAAACCCATTGCATGAAGCTGTAGGGATTGCGAGTATTCCATGCTACGGTAGAACTGAATGGCGTTCTTATACCTACAGTCAAAACGGAGGAAGCTTCTTTAAAAAGAAACACATAACCGTTTTTTTATAAAAATTTCAAGTAACGCTTACTTAAGTAGCCTGTAGTTCAGTTGCTAGTCACGATTTTGATTTACTACAGTAGTGAATGTCGTGCTGCCACGTACTCCGCTGAAGCAAATCGAGTGGTGAACAGGCCGATAATCCTTGTGGTGCTAGGCTGCAGCACATACTGAATGTGCTCTATACTTGCTGAGCGAGCATCTGAATTGAATAGCATGAAACGCAGGGAGTGGAATTGCTTTAAAACCGAGCGACATAAAGCCTCCTTCCTCTTTACAAACTAAAGTTGTTCGATCTCCACTCAAGATCCGGTGAAACGAGGGCCTTTTCAAATGCGCGGCTAAGGTTTTCCAAGCTACCGAGACGATTCAAGATCAGCTTCATCAAGTCGGACTTCGTCACCACGCTCGATACGCAGCTTTGTGTGGAATCCCACTCAAACCGAGTCGAATTATACACGGCAATCCGTTGGTGGAGAAGCTTGGGTCCTACTTCCTCGATGGATCTGTCCCCATTGATACACAGCTGTGGGAACACATCGCGCAGTGTTTTCTCCGTAATCGTGAGACTGAGAGTCGAAGTGGCTTCCAGCGAGTTATTAGAATCCTCCACACATCGTTTGACCTCAAAGTGTGGGCGGTCGAACGAGTTCGAGATCCGTTTTAAGTTTTGGATCATCACCACTGAGTCGATCGAAGTTTGGTGGGCGAAGCGTGCAAGTTTCCATGGAGAGCAAGAAGTTGTGGTCTTGATGGGTGGTAAACTGCAAATCGGGAAATGATTGATCGCATTAGTTTTTAATGTTTTCTGGTGGCCCGGGAACTAGCTCACGAACTACCGTATTCAAGCAAAACGTATCGTTGTGACAAACACGAAGTCCAAACGTCAGCAGAGGATGCGTGACGCGAGGAACACTCGAGACACTGTTTGTGGATGGTCACAGCTGAGAATTGCACTCATCCGGGTAGACGATTAGATGAAATTTAGTACTTAAAATGATTGTGTTGACGCCGCATCATCAGCGTTGCGTATCCGTGTCATCTGGGAGGAAACAATGCGATGTGAGTTATAACTTTTACATAACCTTCTGTAACCTATGCGTGATGATCAAGGAAACGTTATGACTCACCATTATTGTGTTCGAATGTCAATGCTGACCCTGACGTCACCTGAGCTTCTGGCTTGATGAAGACAACCTTCTTGTTTAGGGTACGGATGATTTGGATCCGTATTCAAGTACCGCACAGCGTCAAGACATGTTCCTGGCGACATGTTCCCCGCTGACATCCTTGTCGTGAAGTGGAGAGATTAGGAACTTTGCATCAACTCAAGTAAACTGTTGTTTGGGTCCTTTAGGTTTAAAAAGCTAATTGACTTCTCTCCATGGAGCTCGTCTTTGAGTGCAACATAGCTCAAGTTGTTGAGTCAACGTACATATAATTGACAGACGTGGTCGGCAACTCCACGGCTGCCACTCCAAGTTGAAGTCCAATCTCAAGATTTTTCCATATGAACCATTTGCGTTATCTTACTATACATGTATCTCGTCTCACCGATGGATTGGATGAGGCACTTGGCAAAATAAACTGAGTAAACTGTTGTTTGGGTCCTTTAGATTTTAACAGGTTACAGTAATCGACTTCTCCATGCAGGTTGTGCTCAAGTTGAGCCTCAACATACATATCATGGGTAAACACCCACCCGATTCATAACGCATCGAGTGATGTGATGCGTTATGCGGGATCGGGTGGAAGGAAGTCCCATAATCGCGGTTGAGTTGCTTTACTTGTTCATTTGACGTACAGTACAGTACTGTATCGCAGACACGGCGATCAAACTGTGCGTTATGGTCGTCGATTCGACGGTCGAAGGTGTGCCGTGTAGTACTGTATGTGTAAGATCTTGCGTAACTATAGGTTGCCGCATTAAACGTAACACATTACATTACCGAGGACTCCTGCCTCGAACGGCAAGGCAGAGGTTTTCTTAATCTTCAGATTCACTTCGCAATTCTCCTCGCGACACCCAAGTCACCGACATCCAAGCAACTTTCTAACACGAAGTATGCGCTTCTCCTACTTTCTGCTTGTCGGTACGACTACCCTTCACTCTAGCTGCAATATTATCGCGGCCGGCTTGGGTGATGACCAGGCTAAGTTGTCTATGATGACTTCGACTGACGCTGCGGTTCAAGTTCCCGCCATCGATTCCAGCAACGGCAAGAGCAGAGCTTGGAAAAAATAATACCTGTGCAATAACTATGGTATTTTCCCGTGTAAATAATTTATTATTGAAGGTGCCAGGACAATATAATACAAAATACAACCAATTATTGCAATAAATATCCACACCAGAAGACAATCAAGATAAGCGGTTAAAACGAGCTTACACCGGGACGTAGCCCTCTTCCACGATGTATGTCCACAACTTGCTTTCCTTCTCCACTTTAGTTCCACAAAGATTCCTCACTTTCAATTCCTTCCTCACTCGACGCACTAGCTGACCAAAACACTATGACCACCGTCAGATATATTGTAAAAATAATGGAAATAATTGAAATCATTTATTACGGAAGAGTGTAGCGTTGCAATGTATATTACGGTGCCGGGTTAAGCAAAATACAATAACATATTTTATTTTCCAACCTCTAGGCAAGAGGCGGGGAAATGGGTCAAAATTAAGGAAATGCCGGCCGCGGTAAAGGAGAAATTGACGAACATAAAAGGTATCATGAACAAGAAGAATCAGGAGAAGCACAAGCTATTCGTGGATGCCTGGACGGCAGCGAATCGCAGAGGGCTCGACTACTAGCCCAAGTCGACGACCTGGTTCATGCAACAATTGAGGTCCCAGCTTTTTACTTTAGCGTAACTCAATTCCACTTGTCAACCACCACACTCGCTCGGCCGGTTCTTACAGTAGTACGGTGATATCTTCTGAAAGAAAAAATACTCGCCTTTTGTTTCAAAATTGGGTAGGAAATTGCCATATCCTGAGACGTCAAACTCTGGTTGGCAGTCGCCAACACCAGGTACTATTGCTATTTTTGCCACACTCTGCCATTGCATTATATTATATTATTGCAACGTGTTTCGAGAGCAATTCGCTACCGTAGTGGATCAAATTTCGCATAAAACCCTTTTACTACTGTTAATTGATTTGCGACCAACACCAGCCCTGGTTGTCCTGAGTGTTGTAGTTTCGCTCTCTCTGACTTCTTGGAACCCAAAATAAGTCGTCAAACGAACGTGAAAATTCGATTTACCTGTTATTTTAATTAAAATGTATAAGAAGTGACATACCGTACGTGGTTGGCAACTCCACGGCTGCCACTCCAAAATTGAGGTCCATCTCAAGATTTTTCCATGTGGACCAGTGATCCGAGTTTGCGATATCTTACTATCTCGTCTCACCTATGGATTGGATGAGGCACTTGGTGTCCTCGAAGATCAGTCCTTTACAGCAAACCGTTCCAACTGACTCCCTCATTGCTATCTTCCCACAACAGCTTAGGATGCATACGTGGACTCGGCTACTGAGTGGGAAGAATTACAGTGTATGCGCTTAGATGGCTACTAACGAGCTAACGCTGCAACGCCACATGCAGATTACCTCGTAGAAGTATTCAACCCTGGCGAAGATTTACTTTTTAATTGAGCACTTGGTGAAAAGTCTACACTTTAGTTTTAAGTTGTGTCACTATGCACGAATTTTAGGATGCGGTTCGGACGAACAATTCAAAATCTAACCAACACGTTGCAGTCTGTTTAAAAGTCAATCAGTGAAGCCGGTGTCAATTGTTTCAAGAAGTGTAGATGCTTACCGCTTCTGGCTGTTCACGAAGCGCAAGCCGATGAGAGCAATGACGCGGAAGGTGATAATGAAGGCAATCACCACGAAAAAGTTGGTCCAGATCTCGTCGTGCTTCATGCCAAACACGTCCTCTGTGAATTGCTTGACAGTGACAGCACCCGTGGCCACTGGTGCATTCTCAAGCGGTTGACAACCGAGTTCGGACCCAACACCACTCTACGTCTTGGTTGCTTCGTCGTAAACGGGTTCATCCGGACAGTTTGCGAACACCAGTGCCCCGAGCACAGCAAGTGAAAATCGTTGCGGGGTGATCGTGTACAGCCACTTGTAACCCTGCGGGATGAGGTTTGCAGGCGGACTAAATCCCATGAAAAGGAAAAAGATGGAATTGACCATGATTCCGATGATACCTGCAACCTCCTCACTCGGCAGCAAGTACACGAACATTTGTCCCATGTACGTGAGCATGAGGATCAACAACGAGGTATCGATCCAGTACATGATAAAGGTGTAGAAGCCCGTGAACTGCACCAGTGGGAAGAAGATCGCCGTGAATACGAAAGTAACACCAAACACGTACGGAATTTCCACAATCGTCGAGCCCACAGAGTACCAGAACGCGTTGTAATTCTGTGAAGCACGCTCACGGTAGAAAGCTGGACGGTCAGCAGAAGCCACAGAATGCACACACTGGAATGATATCATGCCGTTGAACAGCGTGGACATGAGGAGCATGCCCATACCCGAATTCAGACCCTGGTACGTCTGGTACTCAGCCTGAGTAAACGCCACGCCGAATAGCAATGCCAAAAACACCGACATGCCGACACGAGTCAAATTGTACGTAGGCGAACGCCAGTACATGTCCAGGAAGCGTTTGACAAGGAAATGCATCTGGGTCATGGAAGTTGTAGCACGCTTCCTGGTGAAAAGCAGTTCGGGAATATCATCAGACGGCATTCCGATACCTTCGTGTAAAAGAGCGTGGTCGAGTTTCTGCTTCTGGTTGCTAGCTTCAAATTTCGATACAAAGTCCATTCCGTCAGCCGAGTTGTTCGACACACCAGCGCCGATACACTCTAGCATCCACGTAGCAGGGTTGTACTTAGGAGGCAGTGGCGAAATTCCAGGAAGAACCTCAAAGTAATCCACCAAGTGCTTGCACTTGTGACCAAGGTCTCCAAAGAACACGGTCTCGCCACCACGTTTGAGAAGCAGCAAGCTGTCAAACAGGAAAAATACTTCAGAAGACGGCTGATGAATGGTACACACAATGGTACGGCCAGAGTCAGCAACTTTGCGAACTCCATCCATGATAACCTTAGCTGAACGCGCATCTAAACCGCTTGTGGGCTCGTCAAGGAACAACACACTAGGTTGCGCAGCAAGCTCCACGCCAATCGTCAAACGCTTCATCTGCTCCGTGGAGCTGCCACGGATAATCTGATCCGCAATGTCATGCATGTCCAGCAGAGTCAAACATTCCTCGACCGAATCGTATTTAACACTCTCAGGTACACTGCTGTTCTGACACAAGAAAGCACTGAAAGTGAGTGCTTCACGGATCGTGGAAGCCTCCGAATGAATGTCCATCTGCTCGCAGTAGCCTGTGCATCGACGAATAGCCAATTCGTTCGCCTCACAGCCATTCAGGAGAATTTGACCCGAGATCGTCCCGCCTGTCTTGCGGTGGGCGATCACATCCATCAATGAGGTCTTTCCAGCCCCTGAAGCACCCATTAAAGCCGTCATTTTGCCCGGAAGAGCATACCCACTGATACCTTTAAGAAGTTCAATCGACTCCTTGGGGTACGACGGCTTCGGTATCGAATAGCGCAAGTTCTTGAACGCCACCGTCACCGGAGTGAAAGTCGTATTGCGCGACGTCACATCGAGCATCACCTCACTCGCTGTCAAAGACTTGGACACATTGCTGCTAGTTGGTGTGCTAGCAAGTTGGTAAGTATCGTCATCTTCAGACTTCTTAGTGATAGCTCCAATATTCTCAGGAGCTTCGTAGCGTTTGTACTCCAGAGCCAAGTACCCGAGTGTCATACACGTCAAGTAGAAGACCGCCATGTAGATCACGCAGTAGAAGACCCAAATCTTCTCGGTTTTGAGGTCAAACAACTGCAGATAGTATGTGCCCATAGTGACTCCTTCAGTAGTGTACTGTAGTCAATACCATCGTACACACATACGTCAAGAGCTGCTGAGCGACACTCAATAATGGCGAGCCGGGGTGATCCAGTAAAGCCAAATGAAGTAGCCAGGAATTTGACTCTCCGTGATGATGAAACCCGCAAAAATAATGAAAATCAGCGTCGAGGTCATCGAAATGGGAGTCGCGATGTTGATGTCCGGAGCTGCCGCAGTGAGGACGAAGAAGAATGAACCCAATCCGAAGTTGGTCATGAATAATATCAGCAAGAAGAGCAGGAACTCGAGGATCTCCGACACGAAGCCGCACATCCAGTACACGAGTGTGCCGAAGATAAGGGTCTCGGTGACACAAAGATTGACTCACAGAGTTGGCAACCACGTAGCTAGCAGTTCGAAAGAAGTTCGCGCATTTCACGAGCTGCAATGAACGTGGGAAGCTGCGAAGCTTGACCAAGTGACAGGAACAAAGTACCAGCAAAGATGATGCCCATGACGACCTGAATCTCCGTTGGATCGAACTGGTAGAACGTTGTAGCGTATAGCAAACCCATGACAGTGATCATAAGAGCACGGCCAAAGATGTACGGCTTGTTGCGTCCAACGATGAACATCTGACGACGTAGCAGTGTCAAAGCGCCGGCCTGGAAGGACTGATGGAACTCTGGCATGGGTTTCATGTGCTTTTCAGCGACCTGCTTCAACTTGTCTCTCGTCGGTATCTCCAGCATCTGCAAATTGTTCTGGTAGATATGTGACTCGCGGAAAGCATGAGCAAACTCGCTCGGTTTGCGAGAGTGCACGTGGTTGGCCACGGGTAGATCAACCTCATACTGAGACTGTTGTTTCGTGCCCAGATCCATGAGATAGTCAGCCACATCACGTCCCTGAGGACACTCGAAGCCCAAGCCAGTAAAGTAAGGCACCACCTCGCTCATGGGGCCATGGTACATGACTTCACCAGCGTTTAAGATCACGAGGTCGTCGAAAAGCGCCACAACCTCCGGTGCAGGCTGCAGTAGTGCGATCACGACGGTCTTGTGGTAACGGTGGGCGATACTGCGTTGGGTGTTGATAATGTCAAAGGTAGCAGCGCTATCAAGACCAGTAATGATCTCGTCCATCAGAGTCATGTACATCATGCCGAACTCCATCTCACCTGTCGTCACACGCTTGCATTCACCACCCGATACACCTTGAAGAAGGGCGTCACCAACGATAGTATCCTGACAATTGGTCAGACCAAGTTGGTTCACGACAACTTCAGGGTAATGGTCGAGAACGGCTTTAGCAACAGCTTGTGCCTCAGCATTCTCGTCGGGTCAGAAGTTCTCCAGCATGGCGTTTCAACTCACCACCACAGAACTCGTGAGCGTATTCGAGAGTCTCACGAACTGTGAGGGTAGCAAAGTGTTTGTCGTGTGAGGGACATATGACAAGAACTGTGGAAGTTGGTGCTTGATCTCAGCTTGTGTTAAACCATTGTACGTCATGTCACCCGAGATAGTCACGTTCCTGGCTAAAGGGCGCTCGAACTGCCGTCGTCCTCGACAACCGTGATGTCGGCTGAGACTGACAGGTCAGTGAATCGAACCTCCATCTGTTGGAGTTCACCTCCCAAAGAGGTTTCGAGCCGTGATGCCACGAATTCGTGCATGGCGGCAGGATCATTGGCTAGTAGAGATTTACCAGAGTCCAGATTAATCTGCTTGTTGGTCGTACCGTACTCCCATGTCGGGATGAAAAGCATGTTCCGAATCGACCATTGAAACTAAGTCACTGCAGTCGAGTACGCAAAATAAAAAGTTTTTTGGTGTGTCGCTTAGTGAGGAAGTTTGGGAATGAGATTGAAGTGGTCTCAACTGGTACAGAAGTCGTGATTGTGGCAAGTTCGCCTCAACACTCAATCGATAATCAACGTAACGTTACCACAACGATTGCAGAGGGTGAGAAGTGCTGGGCCATAGATACATTCATCTGAAAGTCACTTGTAAAACTTGTCAACCATCAAAGACTATGTGCCGTTGCAACTTGGTGAGCTTGCAGCCAACGCAGAATTTGTCACGTCAGTTCCCAACGAGTTAATAGCGGACAACACCGTTCGTGCCGTGCATGGTGTAGGTAGTACACCTAGATATGAAAGTTTACTCGCTAGCCCTTTGCCCTACTTGCTGATGTTACGGTGGTAATCTCAAACCTACCACTACATGTACCTTGAACATCTGAAGCACAGCACCTCAATGCTAATACCTGCGCCACGTCGTAACTGCGACCTCAACAGCAAGGCGACGCTGTCAATCTTGTTCGAAATTGAGCTTTCGAAGCAATCCGTTTGTTTCATGCTGCCAGTGCTTGCTGCATGGGATATTCGTACAGTAGTCAGATAATCACCTACGATGTGAGCCTGTCGAAATCGAGACGTCCGCCTAAGGAATGGCTGGGGTCCACATTGCAATTGCTGATGCTCGACCATTTGAAGCGGTTGCTCTTGTATGTAGCAAGAGGCGTTCACCGAGAAGTTCTCGCAAGCTGGAGTCACAGTTTACGCGGTGGGAGATCACACGAAGCTTACGCCGTCTGTGGATATTGGCTGGGTCTGCTGTCTCACGTTGCTTCGCATCTTTTGATTATCGAGATATCGTAGGATGCCACGCTCCAGCAAACTCCTGTGGGATTTTGTCGCCTGGACGTCGTACACTGGACGAGGGCCGTTCACACCATTGTTGCATATTCTTGAAATTTTGCGAGTATTCCTTGGTGGTAGTTGTGCTTGGCTAAAGTATTTGACTGCAGACACCATGAATGTCAACACGATGTTCAAGAACGCGATAGTGGCAGACACTGTACCGAAGAGCGAATTGAGCTAGCTAATCTGACCAATCTGAGCACCAGTTCCATCTCTCGTAAGCATGGTGGACATGCACACCTCGACCGCATCTTGCAAATGAATTAACCGCTGCACCACAATACCGTCTGCAGGGTGTAACAATCCGAGGCTGGAATAATGCAGACCCTCTACAACGGGCAATGGTGCCATCACATGCAGAGTCTACATTGTAGACGCACGTTTGAAATACATCAAGCAATGCCTTGGCAAAGGTTTGATATTCGAATTCTACATGATAATCTGAAAAACAAATTGATCATTGGTCCTCTGTAACATGTATTTCAGGTGCTACATGTAGCATTGCTAGGTATTATCTTTTACCAGTACCTATTCCAAACAACTTAATATCACCAACTAGGTCAGAAACACGTCTACAGGTGAATAACACCTTGCAAATTGCACTGCAATGGCGTAGTTCTACCTGACATTTTGCTCTCGAATAACCAGGTTATATCAAGATTGGCTGACCGGAATAACCAGGTGATATCATTTCGACCAATCATTTAGTCCCAAATCAATTGACTTGATATTTGTATCGCCAGCAAAGACAGAACCACCACCGCCAGCGAGCAGCTCCATCCCCGCAGCATGTCCAAGCTCAACCCGAACGCGGGCGAGTGGGTCCCCTCGTACGTCACCTCTTCCTGCTGCTACCTCTTAATCTCCTAATTCTGACCTTAATTTCTTGCTTTTATTGTAGTTTCTCTGCTCCAGTAGCTGCTTCTCCAGCTAAATCTTCGTCTCCAGTTAAGGAGAAATCACCCAGCAACGATAACAAGACTTCAGTCAAGAAGAACGAAGTGGAGACGCCAGTGACAGCTGCTGCAACTGTTTCAGCCAATAGCAAGACGGCGTTAGAGCGTGCTGCCGAGTTCGGACATGACGTGGCACTGGATGAGAATGGAGACCCCATTTCCTACGTATGGGAGGACAGCATAGTGACAATCAGTGATTGGCTGTTGGAATATTGACGAATGATGTGGCTGCGTTGTATTACAGGAGGGATATTCGCCACTACATGACAGGTTCATCTACTCGAAGGAATATTTACTGGCGGTAAGGAGGAGATGAAGAGGATGTTAAAGATGGAGAAGGTTTTTAAACTAATGTGTTTGTGTGTGTACAGTTCAAGCCGCTGGGAGATCGAGTGATTAATGGCATCCCTGATGTTGTGAGGAACACTGCACCGTTGAAAGTGAGGACTTTGTGATGATATTTGATATTTGTAAATTGAGAGAGAACTGATGCAATTATTGTTGTAGAAAATTGGCAGCAAGGTGAAAGGCAGGTTGGTGTACAGTGTGGTGGAACTTTTGCAGGTTAGTGAGGCTGGGTGTTGTTATTTGCATTGGTATTGGATGACCTAACGGTTGAGAAATCATTTGTCGTGCTGCTTTTAGTTCCAGCCACTGTACGAAATGATGCCGGAGGACTTTACGTGGGCGGATACGATCGGTGCTGATGCTGTTATGGGCGAGAACAAGGGTAAAAAGTCCAAGAAGGACAAAAGTCGCCAACAGCGCGGCAATGTCATGTCGTACGACGCGTCTTTGGTGTGCTACTTCAACCCGACGGAATACTCTGCAGCCATGAACATGGGACTCTACACAGGCCCGCCTGCTGAGGAATCTGCGAATGGATCGGACGGCAAGAGTAAGGTGCCCGTGGTCGAACCGGTTAACCCTGTCGAGGAAGCGATTATCGCCAAGCGCCGCATTGCTACGTACGTTCTCTCTAGACATGAGGTGATGTTGCTACACCTGTGTGTTTAACACTGGTTTATCTTGCCACGCACAGATTGCTGGATGACGTCAAGCCAGATACGGCCAACTCCATATTGGAGTCGTTTATGGGTATTACGATCAGCTGCACACATACACTGCAAGAAATTATAGGCCTGCTCTTCGACCATGCAATAGCAAACCCCGACTTGAGGTACATCCTGCATTAAACTGGGAGATATAGCCAGAATTCATGTGGCTAACTGTTATTCTTTATTTTCCAGCGTTTCGTATGCTAAGCTGTGCACGGGCATGTCGGAGCGAACACCGGAGTTCAAAGACGGCGCGAAGACCATCAATTTTCGGCGGATTCTCCTTACCAAGTGCTACGAATCCCTCATCGAAGAACCTGATAGCCAGCCCTTGCACCTGACCAGCAAAAAGAACGGAAGCAACGGAGCGGCGCAGCATTCGTGGCGACGGAAGTGCATGCTGCAAAATGTGGGCTTTGTTGGTGAGCTCTTCCGACGGCAGTTGCTCACCGAGAACATCATGCACGTCTGCGTGGCAATGATGCTTGATGACGAGGTGAAGCCTCAAGCCGAAATTATAGAGGCGGCCTGTGGACTTCTGAACCTGGTCCGTGTGCTACTACATGGCTTGTACCTTGTTGCGTTGTTCGCTAATTGTTTTGTCATTTTTTGCTGCACTTCCGTCTAGGTTGGTGATTTGCTCGATGGATCGAGTCCGGCCTCTCGGCGAACTATGGACGAGTATTTCGCAGTACTTGTGCGAATTCAAGAAAACTGCCTACTCCCAGACCGCGTGAAGAAGCTAATTACTGAAGTACGATATGGTCCTTGCACCTTACCACATGTGCTCACGACTAATGTTTTCTTGAATTATTTCCTGTTTTTCATGAACAGCTTAAGACTGTGCGAGCAGGTGGGTGGATGAAGAATCGCCAGGATAGTTCGTCTGCTTCAAGCACACCAGCATCCCCAGTGAAGGCAACCGGTGAAAGCAACGGAACCACTAGCTCCCCTGTGAAGGCGGTATCAATCACTGCGCCTGTAACAGAAGAGACATCACCCGCTGAGAGTCGAGCAGGAGACTCTGTGGCCACGCCGATGGACGATTGAATCACGCACTCATAAATAGGTAGAAAAACACGAGAGGAATTTACGACAGCGAGTAAGGTATGACATTTAACGTAGAAAGCCGCACCAGACATCGCATATTTAAACCGATAAAAAGAAAAGGAGACGAGAGGAACCATACGCACATAATTTCGTCGTTTTATCCGGAACGTGTTTGGACGTGCAGCAGTTGAAAGTTGCCGCTGGCTTCATCACTTGGTGGTGCAAACTCGTATTTTACTTGGATCTTTGCCACGTCTTCACATACATCAGCGGCATTCTCCACCTCTTCCCGCAGAGTAAACACATCAGGCTCTTCAACGTCAGGTACAATTTCCAAAAATCTGCACCATCGACGCAGCAACAGTCGATTCCGAAGAAGGAACGCATCCGTAGTCCCCGTAACAAGTACAACTCCAGCACCCGTAGCAGTCTTCATGTAGTCCTGAGCTTCCAGCAAAAATGCCAGCGTCTGGTACACATTGCCCATGTGACTACACAGTCATAGCAGCATCATCACATCAGTACCAGCTACTAAAAACTCCCCACAACTCAAATTCACGCACCTTTGGTCCACGAAGAACCTCTCGAAGCCGTCAACCAGCAACACCGACGTCTCCTTGTCCACAACGTGCAACGAGCACAAGAAGTGCTGCAACTCTGCACTGCTGCGAAGGTACCTACACACCGTAAATACAATAATTTATCTTAGTAATATAGTTAATAAAACACAATAATTATGTTTGCTACTTGATGTTGATACGGCTCCAGATGCCGTTGTTTTCTCCTGTCTGCACAGGTAAGTTGCACTTAGAGCAGGTAGTAAGTGGCACGATCTCCGAGGCCGCTGGCTGCTGGGATGCACCCGCGTTGCCGCACATGATGAGGACTACGTTCTTGCCGGCCTTGACTTGCGTGAAGCCAAACTGCAGCAGCAGCGACGTCTGACCCGCGCCCTTGGGCCCGTGCAGGAACAATACGCCGCTGTCCTTAATGCTGTCGTCCTCTCGTCTACTTGGCTTCGTGTCTTCTGGTGCGTTGGAGCCTGCGCAGAAGCCCGTACCGTCCCCATGAGTGAAGAACTGCTCGAGGTGCGGCATTTTGCTTGTCAATTGCAAAGTGAATGGTCAATGTAGCCATCATCAGATGAGACGATGGCTACATTGTTACACCAGTTGAAGTTTTAGGACCAAAAACGTTGTAAGAAGACGAAAAGCAAGCGGAAAACGCCAAGTAGGCTGAAAAAGCACATCCTGAGTCGACCACACATTTTGCACATTCCATTTTACGACGCATCTTCAGTTGCATCGTCTTGTAAATGTCGAGTTTACCCGACTTGCACTAAGGATCGCATGTGGTCGAGCAATATCGAGTACGTAATCTCTTCCTACCATCCCCAGAAGTCAAAACCGACACATCTCTATCCAAACACATTTCCGCATGAATCAATTACGCTTCGCGTCCGAATTTCCATTGTAAATTTACTCCTCCTGCTGCTTCTTCTGTCCGTGCTTGAGCACTGCGCCGGCCAGTTCTCCTACGAACGGGTTCGCCATGGCCGGTCCTTGCTGCAATTTACGCATGCCATTGATGACTTCTCGAGTCTTGGAGATGTAGAGTCCATCCAAACTCGAGCGCATGTCGATCTCCATGTCTTCAACCATGCGTCCCATATTGGACACATGAGCGAACTGGTCTTCAAACTCCATCGTGCGTTCCGCCTGTCTGGTAAGAGTTCCGTCCAGCGTCAAGTCTCCCAACTCAGGACGATTGACCTTCATGGACAACAACACAGACGTCGTCAGGCGGTACGTGGCCTTCTTGACGCCTTTGTCCAGCACATCGCTGCCTTCCTGCACTTCAATCACATGGATCGAGTTCCACGATCCTTTCTCCACGAATCTTTGGTCCACGACGTCCTTCTGGACGAGGAAACAGGCTGCAAAGCCTGGCTCCAAGTCCCACATGTAGACGGACGAGATACCGCCCTGGTAGTACAATTCACGGTACGAGTCGAAGATCTCATTGGCCTGCACCTCCAGCTCACGCAGCGTCTCGGACGGGTAGAAACCTTCACCTTCAGCTGCTGGAGGATCGTATTGATTGGTCCATGGGGAACGGTACGAGTCGCCGTCGCGGTTATAGTCACAGAGCAGATACTTGCGGCCGTTGGCAGGGTCCACAGCCACTTGGAGCGGCTGATCCACGCGTTGGTACAGCTCATCGGCGATGTCTGGCACCAGACGTGTGAGGTTGTACAAGTCCGTCTCTACCTCACGCGGTGGCATACGGCGCATGAGGTTAAGACACGACGTCATGGCGTCCGTGACGCTGGTATCGGCGCTCATGGTGATGATCTCTATTGTCCCCTTGGTGATGGGGGATCCCTTCGTGATGGGATTGGTTGAATCTGATAATTCAGTTTTAATGGTTTCAACCAGTAAGAATAATTTTTTATTTTTATTTTTAACCAATAATAGAGTGATGGTGAGAACGGATTTCTAGCCAATCAAGACGCAGTGATATGGCTGGAAGAGTTGCGTCGCGTACACACCAGCAATTGGCACTGAGGAGCTACTAACGTCGTCCGTCATGAGCAAGCGCGTGAAGGTTCATCTCCAACATCGGGAGGCTTTCGACAGCACGGCCGCCGTCGTTGGTGCGTATTGTAGCATTAACCACCATTGCATTGTCATTATGTCGCTGTTGTATTGACTTATTGAAACTTTTGGTGCTTTCATAGCAACATTCCGCAACGGCCCACCACCGCCGAGTCAGCGCAAGGACCTGGCGTTCGAAGTGTTCGAGAACCCTGCAAAGAAGCAGCGACTGGTGGTTGCCAGCTCCGAGAAAGTGGCGTACCAAGGCGCCAACTTTGGCTACTTGGGCTCAAGTCACGACTTCGCCAACTACGCTGTGGGCGTGTATGACAAGAAGACGAAGGAGGTTCGACTGTGCAATGTGAACCAGATCTACGTCATGCAACAAGCCATCAAGAACTCGTCCGAGAACGTGGATGACAACCGTGGAGAGGACAAGAGCTTCATGGATCAGAGACGTGATCTGGTTGAGGTTTTCGGTAGCAAGAAGAGCAAACGCATGCAGAAGAACCGTGAGGAGAACATCGTGGATCTTGAAAATATTAGTGGCGCTATTTCGGTTAGCCAGACACTGCAGAAGAAAATCTCGGCTGCAAAGCGCAAACTCGAGGAGGAACGTGCTCAGGACGGAAACTACACCAAGGAAGGAGCTGCTCTGGAGGCTACACGCAATGCTCTCTTGCCGCCGTGCGACGTCGACGCACCTACGCCCGACCGTGTCTACGACCTCACGAAGTGTAAGTTTCTGGATTGCTGCGGTGTAATTGTTATGGTGAGCGACGTTCTAATGGGTGTTTTGCTGTCTGCTGTCCAGTTATGGATAACAATGTCATGGATTCACTGACCATCATGGCTGAGGAGGTCGTTGAGGCGCTGCAGACCACGAGTGTGGCGGAGTACGCGACCAGCTTGAACCTGGCGTCGCTGCCCACGCGATTGATGCTTTCTCTGCCTGCACCGTACGATGTCAACAAGATGTGTCTCGTCGTGTACTTGGCATACATGATCGACTTCTACAACTCGCGATTCCCTCTGCGCAAGTCAGCTGCTGTCTTCAGTGAGGAGAAGGGTATCCCGCTCGTTGTCGTGCGCCACTTCCTCAAGCTCTTCACGGACATTAGCGAAGGCACCAACGGCTACCCGTCGTACTTCCAGTCCAAGGCCATGAAGGACAAGCTCAGCTTGTACCTTATCGCGGTGGCACTGACTGTGAATGGTTTCACTTTGGATCTCACGGAGGTTGGCAACGACCTGAAGAAATCTTCCGTCCACATTCAGTCATACGCTCGCCAACTGGGTTGCATCGTCGAGAAGGCGAAGGCTGACACGGCCGTCTACGGCAGTGCGTCGTCGCTGGCGTCCAAGAAGCAGATTAACCGTGCAGTTCTCTCCGTGCCGCTCCACTTCCCGCTTCCGAAGCGTGGAGGCCCCGCTCGCCGATAAGCAGTCGGCAACAATTAGAAGCCCCAGATGTACAGGACTGAGACTTCTCTAGGACGAAATACATACATGCATAATCACTAGCGCTATTCGTCATGTTGTTCGTCAGTGTTGCAGTCTTCGCTCATTAAAGTAATGCGTATCTTAGTGCTGCAATCGATGCACGACATTCAAAACTTTTGTTTCATTTTGGCACTGCAGCTCAACCATTGGAGTGCTCGAAACCTGTCCTAACCAGTTACTATAGATACACATCTCTTCCTTCCTTCCTCTCTGGTTTAGGACTGCGTAGGTCGGCCTGTGAGGTCCGAGTCCGTGGAGAAGCGCGAAAGCGCCGACGTACGGTCGAACGATCCTGACTCGAGCATGGCGTAGCTGTCGTTGGTGCCTCGCATGTCGTCCATCCAGTGAGACTGCTCGTTGTCTCCAGACGGCACTTCACTCTGTCGTTCCAGAGCCTCAGACACAGTCGTCCCCACGGTATCCCGTCCGAAATCATCGACACTGCCGTCGAACGAGTTGAGAACTCCCTGACCATTGAACGTCCCAGAGAACGAATTGGCGTACGATCCAGCCATGGAACCAGCAAAAGACCCCGCGTACGACTCGTTGTAAGACTCTGCGTAACTGCCAGGAGCAGCGTTAAATTCCATCGAATGAGCCTCGAAGTTGCTGTTGCTAGGACGCGAAGCCTGGACAGCATCTTTCTTGTTAAAAGGCGACGTGGACGGCGCAGCTCCGTTCACTGTAGACTGTGCTGGGTCAAAGTTGTATCGTGTCGGCTCCTGCGACGGACTGGGCATACTGTTGGGTACGGCGTGCAGCATGGCAATTGAACCGCCCAGTGGGTCGGGCGTAGCCTTAGTGGACGGCGCGTCCAACGTGGTAAAGTCGTACTCGGTTGGGGTGTTCTGCGTGTTGGTCTCGGACATTTGATTGGGCTCCGTAGTAGTGACCTTAGACGCTGGGTAGTCCTGCATGAACTGCTTCTCATCGTCCTGACGCCTAGCGCCTATGTAGCGGTAGACGAAGAAGCCTGCGACGCCCAACACCACGAGAACACCTGCGATGATGCCGATGATGGCCCCTGCACTCATTCTGGACGGTGGTTAACGATAGATAAAGAGATAGAATGAGCCCTTCGAGAAAAGGAGGGAAGCGCTCTCAACCCGGGTCGGGGATTCGATTGTGTGCGCCGTCCAGCGTCCGTCGCACTGAAATCAGCCGTCGTTGGGCCGTGCCGTGCTCGCACATCGATCTGCAGTTGTGTGGAGGTGGTAGAGCTGGTGGCGTAACGCCGGGTCTGCTTCAGCTCTTGCCAATGACAGCTGGCCATGAGGTTAGGCTCACATAGTGAGATCAAGTGATCAGCCGTTTTAATGCTGCAGTCATTTCGAGACGACGATAATGGGGTTCACTTGGAGTTTGTAAGTCGATGCGGAGCTCTGCGTGGAACGACAGGCTCGAACTGTACCACGAGCTTCGCCTTTCGGAGGACGGATGCTGCCCAGCAGCACGCAACGTGAGCGGCGCCAGCTTTTGGCTCGGTGGCTGCCTGGCATTTTGCTGCTGTATCTGGTTAACACCTTTGGCAACGATAAGATCGCTGTGAGTGTCGAGGAGAAACGATAACAGCCAGCAGTTAACTTGTTGCCTTTGAGGCTCATCATCAAGAGAGGCGGTGCGGGGGTCTTTGCACCATCCGATTTTCGGTGACGTCGAATGCCGCTTTGTGCAAGATAGGGACTCGGTTGCCGCAGAGCCTTTAGCAGTGCATACACAGGGGTACAATTGGCTTGGCTTGCTTATCTGCACCCGACAGCACACTGGCACAAGTTCTTCAAGGTTTGGGGGCGCTGGCGTGGACAATTTGCAATTTGCAGCGCCGTGTTGCGTTACGGTACGCGTCGCAAACAATAAAGTACTGTAGAGCGGCGAGTTGCGGACGCCATCTTCAGATAGGTGGCTTCAAGGCTTGATCCGAGTCCCGCGTGGCTTTGGCGTTCATGCCGCCACGCCGTGGGGGCACTTGTCGTACAGAACCGTTGATCGACATCGCCAGAAAGCGGGAAGGATAAGCCAAGGCTTTATGTGGGACCGGAAGCAGTGCAGGGCGTCAAAAAGACGAAGCTTCAGGGGCGTTGAGCGTTGAAGGTTGCAGTCATTTCAGAAAGTGCGGCGGAGATATACGGGTTCAACTCGCTACATTACACACTGCGATAACTTTTAGTTGGCACCCGTTTGATTTGCCTGCGTGCCGCTACACATGCACGTTACATGTCCTCTTCCTAGCATTGGTGCCCTCTGTCACATATGCATCGCGAGTCTGGCGATCGTAACCAGAAAACCTTGTCAAGCGCTTCCATGGATCTGATGAATTCAGCGTCTGACCAAGGACTGCTGTCATCGAGCTTGATTGAAGTCCTTATTCGAGCGCCACCTGCTCTTCAACATGTTACCACGGGGCTGAGCACGACACAGCTCAGTTGCATTCCTGCAGTCTTTGGATCGTTTTGATGTTCGTGACGGTCTGGTCTTGGCTAGGGAGCAGTCCCTATTCAGTCACCAACTGGTGTGTTGATAACGCGGTGCGAAGCATGCGGCATCGTACAGCTGCACCTAGTGTACTTTTCCCATGACAAGAAGTCAATATGCTGCCCGTCATATAATACCTAGATTTGCCCCACTATTGAAAGCACAACGCGGCCCTGATGCACGAGCGAGTAGCTTAATGTAAGGAAATGTCGATCGACTGACAGGGAATTGCTATCTCCAGTGGCCAAATCGGAAGCAGACGACAATTCTTGGGATGCCGTGCACGACGCTGTGCTGAAGCACCGCAATGGTTGCTGCCCCATGTTCCGAATATTGTAGCTTACGGAACAGATCAGCACCATTTTGAAGAAAGCAACGTTAACGGGTCATTAAAAGCGTTGCCAGATTCATGTTTGAGCATGCGAGCGAGTGCTAATTGAACAGCAGTGGCGTATAATCATCTTACTTTGGACGTGGCAAACTTTCGCTTGTAACGTTACATGTATTTACTGATGCTTTTTCTTGCAATACTCGGCTTACAGTACCACAGCAACCATTGGAGCTGGCATCTATCGGTAGTATTTGCTTAGCAACGGACATGAGCCGAATGTAGCGGACGACGGACTTGATAGCAAAGCCACGCAACTGTCATTTCAACGGAGACTAAGACACGAGACCACACGCATAAATTTCCATCTGGAACATCTTTTGTATTGCGTTTGTGCTTAATTCCCCTGGAAAAATTGGGCAAAGTCACTTGAAGGCGTTGGCGTTGTAGAAATCATTAAAACTCCGCATCACTCCTGCATTCCTCTTGTCATTCGGAAGCTTGCTCAGCATATCGTCAACTTTGTCTGGAATGGTATTTTCCTTTATCCATTGCTTGAACTAGAGTGTCTGTAACTTGTTGGTGAGTTTCAGTGTTTGCTTGTTGTTTGCCTTCCAAGCTTGCACTTTCGCGTCATTGAGCATCCTTGCTAGCTCCGCATTGGCGTAGCGTTTCGACAACTCCGAGATAACAATAGACTCGTCCGGGTTCTTCTTGTTGCCATTATTGAGCTTTTTCACGTAGGACATCCAAGTGTCGAACACCGAGGTCCCAAAGAAACTGGTATCCGCGTTGTCCAAGTGCATTAGGTTGAACATGTCGTCCGCAGTTGTCTCCTTGCTCCGAAAAATTTCCTGCTCCATACTTGCGCCTATAGGCTTCGTACTCGCGGATCCCTTCGCCACAGCCACCATTACAGCTACATCATCCTCACCGTAACGCGCTAGCACAGTCATATAAATCAGCTCGTCTCCGCCCCCCTTGGCCAAAGCATTCACGTAAGAAGACCAAGTATTCCACATCGGACTTTGAAAGAGTTTGTCCCTGCTGATCTTCCCCAGTCCCAGTAATTCGAAGGTCTCGTCCGCGGGTTTCCGATTGAGCAGCCAGTCCTCAACTTGTGCATGCGTCAAAGGTGAAGCTAAGGCCCTTGTACTCCTCCCCCCATTTATCACTGTCCTCACACCTTCATCACCGTAGTGTGCTTTCAGTGTCTTAAACATTAACCTGGCTTGATTTTCCTTGTCGAGCTTAGTCACGAAGGAAGACCAGGTATTCCACATTGAGGTTTTGAACACAGTGTTCGCTTTTACCTTCTCTAGTCGTGACTTCAGCTTCAGCAACAATATTTCGTAAGGTTTCTGATCGAGTTTAGTCACGTAGGACTCCCAAACCATCAGCACCCGGTTTTTAAAAAGTTCCCCCCCTTCCTCCGCGTTAAGCCCCAGCAACTTGAAGACATCATCTTCTGTTTTCCCACTCTTCAGCCAAGTTTTAAACAGTACCCCCTCCAATTTATCGGCGTAGTCTTGCGTTTGGGGCTCAAATTTTGGTGCAACTATCATCTTGGATAGCCCTTCGTCATCCAAGTGCTTCATTAGCTGCTGAAACAGAAATTCGAACGGATTGTTCTCATCCAGCTTCGCCGCGTAGGAGAACCAAGTCTTCAACAGTGGACTCTTCAAAATGTCGGTCTGTGCCCCGTTCAGCTTGAGAAGATTGAAAATATCGCCGACAGTTTTTCCCTTGTTAGCCCAATGCTCGAGTTGCGCAGTCCCAGAAAGTTTTTGTGATACCGACTCAGCAAGTTTCGCAACACCGGGAATATTCGCACCAAGTACCCTGTCTTTGGAGTCATCGTTGTCTTCAGCTGCCACCATGCCGAGTTCAGCCCTCAAAAACCGCTTGGATCGACATCATCCAGATCAACTCCGACAACACGATTCAACGCTGCATCATTGGCAATGACCATCTTCGAGTCCAGAGTCACCGAGGCAGCACCAGAACTTGCGAGTAACGTGACGATCAGCAGGAGTAAAACGCAATTGAGATGCGCAATTGAATTGGACTTGGCGGTCATCTTGACAAGTGGAGGCTTGAGAGCAAATGATAAAGTGAGAGGTATGGCAAGCAAAACACTCATCCGTGAGCCAGGTGTACGAATAGGCCTGCGTGCATGTCTCGACGGTGTTCGCTTTGCAGTCTTGACACGTATTTGTAAGCTGCGATCTTTGGCACTAATCCACCTGCAATCGTTTCAACGCTAATCAGGGAACTAATCCAAACATTGCTCCGATGGCACTAATCTTGGCAATACTGTGTTGTATCGCCAGCATTATACCATCGTCATCTCTTACCACGTAAACTGTAATATTCGTAATCGGCCACCACCATAGCTACACTTCTCGCCATACTCACCCCGTCTCATAGACGGACAATAGGGAGCAAGCTGGGTTAGAACTAGGGCTAATGTGGAGACTGGGATAGCCAGTGGATGAAAAAAATGCAAATGAGAATTGTACTTGAGGCGAGGAATTGTTATTTTTGGGTATTTTTACTCTACGGTGGTGGCTAGCAACGACGAAGACGCCTGCTAAGGTTGAAAAAGTCACGAGTTGTTGACGACATTAACGATGGGATCTGACGGAACAGTGCCTGAAAAAAAATATTACAATGAATAACATCGGTATTTTCCTACCTCATTTATTATTATTGTTCAGCAGCAATCCAGAGTATTAATGTTATGTACAGGCATTTATCGTTTTCATAGTTTGGACTCATTTTTCAAGTCAAAACCTGTATTTATAAATTATAAATTATAATAATGGTAAATAGAGAGGTCAAAACATTTCTTTGCGGCCTTCTAGTTCCTCAAGATCCCGCCTCACGGTTGTAGTTCTTTTGTCAATTCACTCATTAATTAATACGACTAAATTTGGTATGAACCCGTAAGATTGGGTGCTACCTCGCTGATGAGTTTTGAAGTTGATGACACTAGCAATACAATAGGTATTGTGCATTTCTTTATTATTGTTTCTTTCATGCTGTATTTATTTAATATAACTGTGCAAAACAGTTAATACATTTCTTTATTGTAATGTCCGAGCACTGTGACCGAAGAACCTAAACATGAAGCTTTTGAGCTGAAGGAAGGCGTGCCAAGATGGAAAAGGAAGTTGCAAACCCGTGCATTAATAGCGGTGATGGCACAGCATTCAAAAATGTTTGTGGCGCTCGACGCTCTGCACGTGCAGTACAGTAATGGCTGTTCGTGCGGTGTCTGTTGCAGCAGCTTCCCCCGCTGCTGCCTCCTTACGTAGTCGAGCTAGTACAATGTTGAGCTTTAGCGCTATGTACTCCTTTGTTTATTCGTCTGTCTCGTCGGGTTGCATACTGAAGAGATTGTGCTCGACCTGATCTTGAGCGACACGATTACGAAACGCAGAATTCTTGGCCATGCGTTCTGCTGCTGGACTTGGCGTGCGTGCAGAACTAGATTGGCACATTCAGCTTTGTTTTCTATTGGCCAACGGGGCGTTCCAAACGCACTGTGTAGGTAGAAGTTCCGCCCTCACCTGGGCTTGAACAAACAGTATCCACCATTTCAGCACTACCCGACCTTGTATCGCGTGTGCGTTTGTTGTTATCCTTTTTATCTTCGATACTGGAACGCCTGCCCCCTGTCTGAATCACGAAAGATTTTCCAGCAAGTCATGAATTCAAACCTGCCATTCTCGCCGTCTGATTCAAAACGTTCGACTGGTTTGTGCTCAATGTCTGCAACGGAACGCCCGCTTAGCTCTAGTGCAGACGCCTTCGCATGCCAAGCAACAAACTTGAAAACAGCAGTGGAAATTAGCTGGAACCTGGTGCTGAGAGAAGTAGTAGAGCGTTCCGCAACAAACTTGTTTTCCTCACGGATAGCCTCATCAAACACCGCCTTTACACGGTCGTAGAATTCCTCGCCACTTTGGTTTATCCCTGTCCCACCCTCACAACTGTCCTCGAGCCAAGCTTCACACAAGACTCAGTCTTCAGCCGACCGATAGTTTGCCCCACGATTCATCTTCCAGAATGAGTGATGGTTACTCACATGCCTGCTGCTATTTTCATTGCCAAATTTTACTACAACGATAGCTTTGGGGGGCACCATGCTAATTTTACTGACCATTTGGCAGTGCCGCTGGCGGCGGCTGCTGTCACACAGCTGCTAAATTTTACATTATACTTTGCTGCCGTGGACTACATCAACATATCTACTAGTACAAAGCAACACAGCAGCAAGGACTTGTTGATGAAGGAAGGCTTGCTTCATCAAGCTAAAGTTTTGCGTGGCATATCAACTATTTACATACCCTTATCTCGAAGTATAGAGAATCCTGCCTCACGCTGCTCGTTCATGAAGCCGGTTTACAGTTCCGCCTGCGAGTCGCCTGCGGAAGGAGCTATCTCGTTCGCTAGTTTATTCTGTATAGTGTACATACGTACATGCATTACACTAACAACGCGCGAACGGCATCGCTGTACGCTGTACGCGATGCCTCCACAGACCATTCTACATCTGCCTTTTTACTATGACTTTCGGTATAGTCAAATCTGAGCCTATCCTATATCATATCTACCAGTACCTTACCGGTAATAGGCTATATCCGAAACACACATCCCATCCCTGAATAGCGCGTCCCTTTTACCAGTCGCTCAGTCGAGAGTTTGCTGCGATCGCGAGCACTTGGTCTTCATCGCCGAGAGATTCGTCCCGACCCGTGGAGTTTTGATACAACGCTTCACATGGAACGGATAGGTCTCTCTGGCGACCTGCCTGGCCTGGCAGCGATGCTCTAGCTCGTGGCGCTCGACGAGGCTACGCCGCTGCGCGACCGAAGCGTGGCGGGCGACAACGACCTAAGCCTTCTCGCCGATGCTGCTCTGCGCTCCCCGCAGCCTTCAAGTCCCGCTGACTTCTTCGAGATGGACCTAGTGGTGGACCCAGAGGTGGTGCCTGCGGTCACTGCGCCGGACCTGGGGGGCATGACGATGGATGAGCTAAACAAAGCTCTCGTCGACGGCGACTTCGCTCCGCTAACCGAGTCTCTCGACTCTCCCTGGGATTCTGCGCCGACGCCTGCTGCAGGAGAAGCTGTACCGGCTGCGGGAGATGTCCACCTGGGGTTCCTGCGTCTACGCTTGCTACGGTGCCTGTGGATTCTTGCGTTGATGGTGACGTCTCTGCTGCTGTGTCTGTCCTGATGTCCTCGATGGTGGCTACCGTCGTTGCTGATGAGGCGTCTCCTGCTGAATCAACATGTGATGATCCGGCTTCGCTGTTGGCTCTCCCGTGGCGCCTCCCTCGCACTCGCTCGCATCGTCGCTTGCTTCTTCGCCTGCGTAGCCCGTACGCGAACCGCGCGATGTACTGGAAGCAGAGAAGGAAGAAGAAGAAGATCTTGCTGACTTCGACGTTGATGCTCTTGTTGCGGCTGCGGCTTCGGTAAAGGAGCGTCCACCATTCCCACCAGTTCCGGCCCGACATCCGTTCGCCAAATGGTGGAACCATTTTAACCCTAAGGCAGCCGTCCATACCGAAGCTATGTACCCGGTCGAGAAGCTGCTGGATCGGTGGGGAACTCCGCCTCACGTTGCTTCCTTGGTTGAATGGGACGTGAAACGGTGTCAGCTCAGCTGGGAGTGGTCTGAGCATTTAGTCCACGTGGACTACTTGATGGTTCAGGTAAACAAGTGGAAGGCGTCAAAGTCGACACAGAGTTTCAACAGGTTCTACCGCAGTTCGTTCTGTGGAGCTACTGCGTCCGAGACTGGCTTATGGTTCTTGGAAGCTTTCCGTGCCGCGTGCTTCGACATTGACCAGCCCAATCTGGTTACCGATGACCACTGGAAACGCTTCTGTGTTGAATACGAAAATGACCTGTCGTATGGCGTCGTCCACGCTGATATTGCTGCTTTCTTCGAGTTCCTCCGTCGGGATGGAGTAGGCTTGGATTACTTGCAGTTGGAAACCAACCAGCAAAACGAGACCGTCATTGACATCCGTCTTCTGGGTCGCTACGCCCAAACGTTCTTGAAGCCAGGACACTACCTTGTGCACGCTGCTCACGACCTCGTGGAACACTGCTTCGCCCTCGTTGTGAGCCGTCCGAAGCGAAAGCTACTGAAGACGCTGGAGGTGCTGGATGGCTACGGTGCTGATTACGATCCACCCTGCTATCGCGAGCCGTATGACGTCTTGCTGTGGCTGTCGAAGATGATTGGTATCTACCAGATCGTGTTGAAACCACCCAAGAAACGCAAGTCGAGGACGACCGAGAAGCGAAACAAGCGTGCATGTGAGAACTAGGAGCGTGTAGCCCAATGCATGTTGGCCTTGAGCCCCCTTTCATTACCGCCTTGTTCGTCGCCTTCTTTTGGAGCGTCGCACTTCTTAAAACTCTGCAATCAAGTCTGGTACTTGGCTCAAATTTCCACCGGAACCCAAGTAGGTGTCTCTTCACCCACCCATTCCACAAGATATTGCGTCTGCTGCTTATTGCGACGTTTACCCCTCAACCGCTTGACCGGTTGCCCGACAGTACTGTCCGCGAGGATGACTTCGTGAGGTCTGATGCAAACCGATACAGCCGTGAGGCGTCGTGGTGCTGGAGTACGTGAGAAGTTTCACTACTACTTATCCGATGAATCGGTCATTGCAACGTTTATGAAGGCGGCCGGCTTGGATAAACATTATCACTCGGAAAGCAACAAGAATCAAGTAAAGATGATGAAGCTATTGTGAAAGAAGGAATGCTTACCGGCTAAGGTGATTGGCAAGGTGTTTGCTATCGCGGCTGGCAATGAACAATTGGATCTGATTGAGCTATTGCGCGACAACTGCCGTATTTCAGTTGAGATGGCTGCTCAAGCATTTGCTAGTGCTTGTAGTGGGGCGACGGTCTGCCTGACCTGATCACGCACGGTGCTGGCGATCGAGGACGGTCCCAGCTAAAGCTGGCATAAGATAAGAGTCAGAGGTTGGTAACTCGAGACAGATACCATAGCAGCGATGTAGGAGCATCTGGTGACGGAGTCACCGATCTCATTCTGGTTTTTGCAGACTACAATACAAGCAAGGATTCTAAAGAAGCGCCAGCTCCCCTTGTGAGTGTGTTCATTCGGATCCCACTACAGTGCTGCGAAACTGAATAAGAGTGATATCATGCTGTCCTTGTACGACACGTGGAATATATCTCCGGATGCTATTCTGCCGGCATTTCCAAACGCTGCATCTCGGGACCGAACAGATAACGTGAAGGAACTAGTCGAGCTTCTTTCCAACAAAAAGCGTGTGCCTCGAGAATTCAAGAACAAAGCTTTCTTGGCAGCTGCTCTACTTGGCCAGTACATGGCTATCCAAATATTGCACGAAAGCGGTGATGAAAACTGGCCGCTGACAATATTAAGGGAAGCTCTACACCATTGCCCGTCCAAGTTGAGACAGACCCACCAACCAAAGTGGATACATTAAATAACGCATTTGCAAAAAACGCCAATTAAACCAAATTAACGCGGTTGCGATATCCAAAGTGAGACTTGCTCCAACCAAAGTGAGACGCACACCCACAGTTGAACGTGTGGCGGTGGTATGCTCCCGCCAAAACGCTTCGGCAGTTTTCACGCGCACGCCGCCTCGAAGCAAGCAATCGCTCTCATTCCCAAGCTGCGCCCAACACTGAAGAAGCCTGGTCAAACCTCCATTCCCAAGCATACCGTCGCTGAGAAGCAGCGCGTCTTAGACGCTCATCGCGATGACCGCGTCGCCTGGCTGCACGTGGCAGCCTGCGACGGTATACCTCGCGCATCCGCGTACCGCATTGTTGCGCAAGGACGTGTCGAGGATCTGCCTCGAGGAGGCGCGCGTGCTGCGGTCACCAAGGTGACGCCGGCTATCTAGGAGGCATTAGAAGCGTACCTCAACGAGAACAGCACGTTTACGTTGCAGACGTTGAGGACGTCGGTTTTTCTCGAATTCAACGTCAAGCCCTCTACGTCTACCGTTAGCCGTCACACGCTGGGGATCCTTTACACCATAAAACAGACTCATGTGGAGCCAATGACGTGCAACAGCGACGGCAACGAAAGCAAACGGCAGGCCTTTGCCAAATGCCTAAAGCAGCACCAAGTCGACGGCGACTCCGTCGTATACTACGACGAGACGAACTACAACGTGTACTGCAAAAGGTCCAAAGGGGGTTCCAAACGGGGCGAGAGGGCGACGGTCGTGCTGCCCCCGTCGAAGGGGGCCAATCTACCGATACAATGCGCAATTTTGTCGAGCCTGGGCCTTGCCCACTACCGCTTACAACGGGGGAGCATCAGAATGGAAAACAAGGCAGCCTTTAGAGAGGAAATTTACCAGAAGGTAAAAGCTTCCACTGGTTTCCACGAGAACTTTATCGGCAAAAAAATTTGTCATCGTTCTCGGCAACGCCCCTTGCCACCACCAAACCGAAGAACGCGTCGCCGAGCACGATGACATGGTCTTGCTTCGGCTAGCCCCCTACTTGCCCATGTGTAATCCGATAGAGAGCTGCTTCAGCGTCCTTAAAGCTCGTATCAAGCAGCACCTGGCCCTTCATCGAGAAGGGATTTGAGATCGCTCGGGTATGCGGGACAGCAACGGCAATGTTCTCACCAGTGCCGAGCGGGCGATGCGTTTCCTGGAGAGAACGGCGCGCGCATGCGTCGAATGCATGACGCCGGCACTGGTGCTGAACATGGAGTTACATGCTCGCGACGCTGTCAACGCAGCTGATAAAATGGAGGACATGGTCTACAGACAGTGAGGATCTTCGCGAGTGTCCAAGTTGGGTGACGCAAGTCTTACTTTGAATGTCACAATAAGCGAACTTAACTGAGTAAATATAACGTTCCTTTTTTGGGCGTTATTAACCCATTTCCGTCTCACTTTGCATGATAAGCAGTCTCAACTAGGACGGGCAATGGTGTAGCTGTTGCCAAGGTCGAAGACGTCCAAAACCTGATTCGCGAGGTGATCTGTGACTAGCTTTTCGACCCAGATCTCCATGGATTCGTTGAGATGGCGTCGAAGTTTATGGTGAGACGAGGGGCTTAGGATGAACTACGAAACTCGCAACCGCATTGCTTTTTTTTTTCACGTTCTACTATTTCTGCTAAATCAATGGAGATTTTTTTTCGTGCGTACCGGATGCGTTCTCGTGAACTTCTTATGTGACGCGCGATATTTTGAATTGCATGTCATTGCTTTGAACGAAGCGGCAAATAATTTTTGAATTTGGGGGCAACGAAGACAACCTATGAACTTCGCTTTTGGTAAGTCCATACTAGGATTCATAACAACGGATGACGAAGCTGGGTTACCACTACGATAATTACTGTGGACGTAGATCGAGTCAAGTTTGTTGGAACGCCGCCAGTCGGCCTAATACTGCTGTTATTAATCACAATTTCGCGATTTTGCAACAATTGTTTTCGGCTACCTCCCCCAATATATTAATAAGAAGCAAGAACTCGATGACATCCAGCTGACCTGACCTCGGATCTTGTTGAAAAGGTTCAGCCTTAGATCTATGGCATACCGGTCGTACAAATGTTGCAAAGGCTGGGATGTGACAGGAAGCAACTCGAATCGGAACGTTTCTCAGTAGATAGGCGTCAATCTGGTCGTGGCCCGGCAGCGAGTCGCTACCAGCGACAATGACTGCTGATGCTTCATCACGAAGGTGGTGCATGTATAGATGGATGCAATTTGCCGTGCAAAATGTACGATAAATCTTTGACAGCTTTCTATTGTCTGAAAATACTAACTTTTTTTGAGAGGGTGCCGATGATTTACCACCAATACTACCGCGGAGAAGACCAAGTACACCTATCTACGTATGGCTCGCTTTGTGAAGTGGCTGTATGACAACACGGAAGTCGATCGCCGACAGATCCTGTTCACGAGTGCATTTCGTGAGCTTCAAAGCAATCGAACAATTACCGCGTGGCTCTCGACATCGCCGCTACAGAGTTCTATGAGCTTGGACGCCTTATATACTCAAGATTGTATGCTATGAAAGAAGGTGGCGTGACGGGGAAATCAACCTTCGGCTCAGTAACTGTGCACCGCGACACTATGCGCTCAGCCTCACGAGGATGTGAGAGCAACTTGCTGCATCATTTGATAGGGTAGGGCTATCAAGGGCCACATTAACGGGTCTGTCATGACTATGGAAGCGTTGGAGACGGTATTTGCGTCTGTGTTGGCTCGGTCCAATTTGGTGCGACGAGCACGGTGAATTTCAGATCCTGTGGACGTAAGGCCTATTTCTCTCACGAATAATATGCAGTCAGAGCTTGGGGTGATACTTACTTGCGAGTACACTTCAATGACTTCCGAGTAAAGAGGTAGAAAACCCTGAATTCGGAGTAAAGAAACCATGTTGTCTGCTGTTACAGGAAAGCAGACACTGGAACCCACCTCCCCGCTAAGATAACGTGCGGTGAGCATCAAAGCAAATGGCAGAACTCGTCCCCCCACTCCTCCCAGCCTCGGCGGCCAGAAAAAGCATTGTCTCACCTCGGTCGTTTGGTCAACCAGATCCGCCGAATTATCGCGTGGTTAGCTTACGCAAAGCGTTGGGATGGCTTAAGCAATGCGTTGAGAAAGCCCTACCGCGGTTTTGCTCGTCCCCGCTTCCAAGTGATCAAGCTACGTCGGTTTAAGGTGGACCATTACTCTGAAGTCGGGGTTCCTACTTGACTACTCGGAAGCAGAGGTCGCAAACGTAAGATGGCGGATTTCCATACCCGTCCGAGTGTCTTAACTGCTATCTTATGGATGACCATGACCACCCGCAGGATTGGCTCGGACAACCATGGCTACCCGAAAAAAAAATTCGGTTAACCGTAATTTCAAACAAATGTCAATGTATTCATTATGAAGATCAACCTACAGCACATCTGAATTAGATCGAGCAACCAGTATGTCGTTCAGAACAGCAGGACTCAGCATTGTACGTCGTTGTTCTTTTACACTATTGAAAGCGTATGTACGAAGGCATGCCCGACAGGCTACGTACGTAGTGACGCTCATTTGCGGTGAAACGAACAACACTTTCTTTTTCAATGACATGTGAAAAGTACTCCCAGCACTGTGACTTTGTAGCCGAGGTCTCCTCTTGCAACGTTAATATCGGTTGAGTTTTTTGTGTCTTTAGCTCGTGCGTTATTGCCAATTTGACCGCTTTTAAATCGAGTGAACGGAGCTTGGCTAGTTTTTGGGAGACTTCTCCCGACGAATTCAATTCATGCGAACCAGGATCTCCAGTATCATGATGTCGAGAAGCTTGATCAGAAACTGCACTTCGAATCACAAACGAATCCATGTCGGCTGTTCTGATCAAGTGGCTGTGTAGCAACCGCACGAGAGGAGAGAGGTGTCGGTCGAGCAGTAGCGAGGATATTCAGTAAATAACGGCGAAACAGCGCTGGCAAGGAGGGCTGAGGACCTGTCGGTGGTTTCGGTTGTCCGTACCCAACCGTGTGCCTATTTTCGGTTGTCCAAACCCGTCCGTGACCCATGGGGCCTACGAATTCGGTTGACCGAATCCATCCTTATAAATCATTTCCAGTTTATTTATTGACGGATAGTCAACACCACCACCACAAGTGGTTTCATTTACAGTGTTAGTCGGACTCGAACTGTCGAGCGGCCATTCGCCACGACTCGTGGATAATGGGAGCGTGTGGAGTGATCTCGTCCGCGGCAATGATGTTCGCTAGCACCAACATCGACGATGCTCTCCTATTGGTGGTGTACTTTGCTAATGCTGCCGAAGGTAAAGATGGACTCAAGCCACGTCATGTTTGGGCGGGTCAGCTTCTCGGGTTTTCCATCGTCATGGTTATAAGCTTGATTGGGACGTTTGTTGGGTCATTCCTGCCACCTCGTTTTTCTGGCCTTCTTGGCTTCGTGCCATTGATTATGGGGCTGATGCGAATGAGAGAATGGTGCAAGAACGAAGACGCTGACACGACTGAGGATCAGGAAGATGAAAAGTCTGCTTCAAAGCTAGAACAAGTGAGTTTCATGTCTCCGCGGGGAAAATCCCAAAATGTGGATGTGAATGCTTTTGAGGAGCCGAAGACCCACGAACCGCAAGAACCAGTTACGACAGCGGAGCTTCGAGTACGGGGATCTAACTTCAGTAAAATACCAGTGCCTCGGTCCACACGTGTTCAAATCACCGCGGTGGCTGGGAAGGAGTCAGGAGATTACAGTCACCCTGACAATTTGGTCGCTGCACAGGAGAAATGTTTTATCTCGACGAAATTCGTTTCTGGCATGATGCGGAATGAGTGGGTATCTTCTATCTTTAACGTCCATTCACTACTGCTGATGACAGTAACACTTGGTAACGGAGGCGACAATGTTGCAGTGTACATACCTGGACTCGTGACGTATACTCGCGACGAAACCCTTCTCAGTGTTACCGTTTTCTACGTGTTGTTAGTGACATGGATCTTTGCAGCTGAAACTTTTGTTTCGTTTCGATTCGTGGCCAATTCTATCGGTCAATTTGGGGATTATATCATTCCGATTGCTCTTGTTTCACTCGGCATTTACATTCTGAAGTCTACAGATGCAATGGGCCTCGTGGTTTCGTTTACTTGAACCATACCGATGAATAAAAAGAGTTGCTACACACGTCGTATAAGCGCAACGATTGATTAGAAAACTGGCCTTCCGTTTCCCCGCTCGTGTGCTACATACTTCGCTTTGGACTACCACCCTAACAATATATTTCGCACTACCTACTAGTACATGTAGTACCTGTTTTCACGACACTTATCGGTAGACTGTAACAGTTTTTGTACTATACTTACTTGAAGTTCTCATGGCGGCGCGACAGCTTTTCAATGAAAGTAATGTCTCGCGTTGCGAGAGAAGGTATCATTCTTCAGCCACTATTGATCCCTATCCTAACAGTTGTTGATACCTTTTGTCAGCTGTTGATAACAAAGTCCAGTGGAGTGACTAAATAATATATTACACGTTTTAGTTACTATGCAAGCGACACACCGCTTCTTGCAGCACGATAAATTAGGGTGCTTCCTCGCCTCCCCAGATCTATGGAATGCTTGTAGGCGATTATGTTTGTAGCTCCTGTTGAAAACATTGGAGTGATATTATGCAGCATTTGCTGCATTACTTCTCAATCAGAGGGCAGGATACAAGAATGTCGAATGGACAAGTTCGTGTCGTAATTTACGACACCAACACGTCCTCCCAATGCACATTCTGGAGGATGCCAAAGAGAATGTGCAGACGGGAAACTTTTCATTGAAGAACAAAGCTGATGCAATGGTATGCACACTCTCTGGAGGGTAGTGGAGTATCCTTTGGCTCGTAGGAATTTCGCTGGACGCTTATGGGGGCCACTTTGAAGTAGCACTCATAGAAAAGTGAGTCTTGCCAACATTTTTTTCTTGAAAGTGTACTCGGAAAACGAGTTTCTTGTCGTGGTACGTGTAGGTGAGGGCGGAGTTTTATTTAAAAATATTGCATTACAGTAATGTTATTTAATTAAAATTGGGTTTTTCAATAAAAACATTATTATTGGTCCACCTGTTCCCAGTACAATATTATATTGGGCCAATATTGGCAATAAATATGGTAAAAGCGCTCCTGTAGACCCACCAACAAAATTTATTTAATCCTCTCACTGCGTCACACACACCGCCTCGATGGCATCAATAATGAAGTACAACACATATAACAGCAAGTTTGAAGCATTAGGAACGTCATTTGGCAATTGGTGTAATGCCAAGGAAAACATGCGACTTTCACAGCTCAGCAGACTGGCCGAAGTTAGGCGGTTCATCAACAACCCCCATAAGCAACCAGTATGTCGACCAACGCTCACCGCGCTAGTGGGAGTGAATGAACACGCAAGTCGAAGCCCTTCATTGCCAGAACACAAACAACACTGGAAGAGTGCATTATTTTGTCAGCTGGGTGGGATATCCTCGCACAACGTGTCACGATTTACCCCAAGCTACGATAAGTAGATTCGAAGAGGGGACCGCGTGACCAGTCGACTACCGAGCAATCGGCACCAGAGACCGAGGTAGCAGATGTAGACGACGATAACACCAATTCAATAAAAATTGCGCAATACTTATTGTTATTTCACCCTGAATTGCCGTTTTTATTATTGAAAATACAATTTGATACTGCATGTATATACTCGTATAACGGGCACACAACAACGAAATTGTCCAAACATATCGCCTACCGTATTCCAAGATCTAATGGTCTCTGTAAGGAAGCGAGCGCGGCCGATCTCTGAGCCCGAGTCCGGTTCTGAGTCCGACACCCCGCCCAACCACACCAAGTGCGCCCGCCAAGAAGCCCATGTAGTAGGTGATAAAGAGAGGACAGAAGGAAGTGCTCCAAAGCTCAAGCGCCAATACCTTACAGCTGAAATACAAGCGTTGCCACACGTTATGAAGCTTATTGACATGTTGCTGATGACCCCTGACGAGACTATTGGAGAAGCTGTGCGTACAGGCCAATCTGAGTGGATTCTAGAGCTGTTAGGAAACTTCAAGTGCGATACATCAGATGCTTTTTACCTAGCAGCAACCAGAGGTGATGCTATCATTATTCAAATGCTAAGTTTCTTGATTATGTGGACAAACAAGTGCAATGGAAAATAGCGGAGGCCGTGCAGAAGGCGGTAGTAGCTGCTGCGGACATTGGACATCTCCAGGTCGTGGAATTCATCGTTTCAACGATTTTCTACTGCTATCGGAAATATCATTGGTCAGTTGTTAGATTTGCCTGAGACGTTCTGGACGCAGCCACAGCACATGGACAACTTGATATCGTCAAGTTCATGATCAATCATGCGGAACAGGAGGGGTACATTGATCGGTATCGTCTATCTGTTCCGTTTGATATGCTGTCACGTGCAATTGTTGGTGGCCACGCACAAGTGGTTGACTTCCTGCTCTCTCACACAAGATTGCGCTGGAATCTGAAAGTGGCGTTTAAAGCCGCACTATCAAGGAATAAGGCTCTGGCGGAGAGGATAAGAGATGTGTACCCGCAGCAAGTCCGTGGGGGAAACCTGTTTGATGAACTTGCAGTTGAGGGGAGTTTGAAAGCCGTAAGACATTTGTACAACAATGGACGATACGACGATGAATTGGTTGAGAAGGCGTTTATGAGTGCGGTTTGGAGAAATAAGTCGCGGGCTGCTGTTGTAAATTTCTTACTTGGTGCTGAGCGCGTTACACCGAGCGCAATAGATAAGGCTTTCCAAAAGGTTTGTGCGGGGCGGGAACGTATGAAAAACGTGACAGTATTGTATAATACGAGGCAAGTTTCACAGCAAGGTATCAACAGGGCATTTGCAACTGTGGGCAGTGTTGCTGCCATGAAAATGTTGTGCGAGAACGAGGAGATCTCGAAAGATTCTCTGATTGCTGCATTCAAGAAATCAACGAACCTGTATGGTCACATGGCCGAAAAAATTAAGATTTTGCAGTTCCTGTCCAAGGAAAAGTGTATCCCCTCGCAGTTCATCAGTAAAGCGTTTGTGGCTGCTGATAAGGAATACCAGACAGAATTCGTGCAGTCGTTCCGTGATGATGATCGTGTTGCTACTGAAGCGATGGAAAAAGCATTTGTGATTGCAGCTAGCTACCAGTGGTCATGTAGAACTTGTGAGACTCCTGTACAATTCGCGTTGTATCTCCCCCGACATTCTTCTCAAGACATTCACGAAAGCAGCTCACCGCGGGCACCTTAGAACTACCAAGCAGATCATGTTGCGTCTATCTGCCGATCAAATACCACTAGAGTTCAAGCACAAGGCATTCGTGATCGCAGCGAAATACGGCCAGATGTTGGCGATGAAGATCGTGTGTGGAAGTGAAAGTGGAAAGTGGCCTCTGGAAGTACTAAAGGAGGCAATCGACGGTGTCAAGGATAACAACAAGATAGTCCAGCTGATCCGCAAGATCGTCTGCGACCAAGTGTTCAACGAGCTTCAAGACTGGACCGTCGCATTCATGTAATACAGCACTGTGTGCTCAGTTCCCATAAAATAATATTTTACTTAAACATATACCGCATTTGTTCGTCTACTATGCACACATACTCTATCCCCGCTGTCCGCTATTTTTTGTTGTTGCGAACTTTGTACTGTAAAGCGCCAGTTGGCAATAGCTAGTAATATGAACGAGATAAGTTGGAACTCGTGGAAATCCAAACCTAGCGATACCAGGACTTCACATTTTCAAGCAAAACATGAATAGAGGACTTCTGAATACCCTAAATTGTTCTACTGGCATGTGAGATCTCTAACAACTGCCAAAGTTTGTTGCGAGCAATACGCCTGTAAATCAAAATGCGCTGTAGCCACAGCCAACCTCGACGTTGATATTTACACCTGGATGTGTGAATCATGTTAACCGCCTAACAATAAACTGGAATAAACTTACAATGATGATGCAGGTACAATGTTGTAACACTGAGGAAAGAACTAGATGCGTTGGCATTTGATGCTACGTAATTAAACTTGTATATCACAAATCGGCTGTCGAATCGAGAGCTTCGCCAGTCGTCAGATGTAAATCGTTAAATGGACCAAACACTTTTGTAGTTATCTGTGTGTCTGAATTTATCCAACATATCTCCATCTACGCCTCAACACCCATGTCATCTTCGACGATGTTACCCCATTCGTCTTGCGTGACGGACGCGATAGGATAAAACTCTTCGTCACCGACGGGAAATAGTGTGGAGTAGGTATGAGCTAGAACGGCGTTAAAAGCCGCATCCATATTCTCCACAGATACGCCGTCTATCCAGTTGCTTTGATGTGGGTCTTCGACCAGACCTGGATGAACGTCAACCGTAGTGGGAGACTTGTCATCAGTGCTCGATAAGATCGGTTCCAATCCGCTGGAAGTTGTGGTGATTGCCAAGTCGCGATAAATTGCCGGACGACAAAGGCTTTTGCCGGATGTTAACAGCCCACGACGTCGACGTTGAATCTTTTCGCGGTACTTCTGCGCGTGTGTCATGACCTGACGAGGGGTGCGAGTACCAACAAAGGATGCCACATCTTTCCAAGGTCCGGACGGGTACGTCTCCAGAGCCTGAAGGAACCGATTGTGTTCCTCGGTAGTCCACGCCAGACCATGGCGTGCGGATTTTTTGCGATCTTCAAGTTCTGTGGAGTCCAGCGTTGTATCCGGTACGGTCTTCGCAATTTTCGTCTTGGTCTTGTTGCTCCAGGTGCCAAAAGGACGAGTCTGCGGTAGCCGAATAAGCTTCGGACTGAACGTTTGATCTGTGGTATAGTCGATGTGCTCATCCAGTTCCATTGAGAATAGTTCACTTCGAACACGAGTGGAGAATGTCATGATGTCAGACGACTGGCGGTGACGCTTGTGCAGTTGGTGGGAGATTTGGAAATGAGCTCTTCGACGGACACTCAGACAAAGACGTATAAAACCTACCACCAAATCGCGCAAGGTAGAACTGTTTCATACTGCTGGCCATATTTTCAACGTTATCTTGCCATTCGGTCTGCCCGGTGGTGCTGACTGTGGTTTTGGCTGAGTCAGCGTCGCTTCCAGAACCAGCTCTTTTTTTCAGAATTTCACGTTACCGTTAACTTGACTCCAGATAAGGCTCACTTGCCATCGTTGCGTTTCTTCGGAGCCGTAGACGATACGAAGGAACACTTCGAAGAGCAAAACAAAAGGGCCAGCAACAACGCCTCCAGATCGGGACAGCTTGGCTATACTCTTACTGGCTCGACACTGTCGGTAGGTAACTACACCACCACCAGCTTGCAGGAATTTGAGCACGCACTTCTGTGGAAGTACAGCAAGTTTACATCATTTCTACATGAATTAATACAATATACTCCAGTACGATCGACTTTCCATCCTCAGAAAATGTACAGAACGCCGTGGTGTCGAAACTTTCGACTTGAAAGCACTGGAGAACAAGTTGGGGTCCGACTTGAGTAGAAAGGTTCGCACGGCAGAACCCACCGCATCCATTGGCATGTTACCCACCGGCACTGAACTCGAACGTGGAGGGGCATCCACCGCTACTGGAGATATGTTAGCTTTAGCAGCAGACTGCGACACTGAGTCAGGGTTTTCGACACTTGTAGTGGTGATGACAAGACCTCCATGCATGTCCGATGAGGGGGGTACGAGTTGCTTGGAGGACGTTAAGAGTTCACGACGTCGTCGTTGAATCTTCTGGCGATACTTTTGGGTGTGAGTCATGGTCTGACACGGCGAGAGTGTACCGACGATAGCTGCCATCTCTTTCCAAGGGCCGTATGGGAACTTCTCCAGACCTTGGAGAAACCGGTTGTGCTCTTCCGTTGTCCATGGTATCCCGTGGCGATCCGGTCGATCTTGTGCAGGAGGTGACTTTGCCGCCTTTTTCTTGGTCTTTTTCGTAGATGGACGAGTTAGCGGCAGCCGGATCAATTGTGAACGTCATCGAGGCTTAAACAACTCCTTGTGAATAAGTGTGGAGAAGGTCATATCTGGTGAATACATCGGTGGTTGAGTGAAAGTGGCGCCCTCGAGTGAAGTGTCTGCAACGAGGAGTCCTCCGAGAAAACCCAACGACTGCTGCAGTGGATTGAGATACCGCTACATCGAGCCATAATTTATGGCTCGATGTAGCTGTATGGCCCATAAGCGAAGGCTCGATGTAGCTGTATGGCCCATAAGCGAAGGCTTTGGTGGAAACTTGAAGTTCCACAAAGTAAGTTACGATAGAGCTTTGATAGCCTCCTTCCTGTGCATGATCGCGGCGTGTAAAAAGTGTCTGGCACAACGTATGATGCTTCGATGAACAAGGTACTTGCCTTCATGTTGGCTATGGCTTATGTATCGAACGAGTCCCTGTGAGGAAGATTTTTAAATGGGTCTTATTTAGACCTGGTCTTGATTTTGGTTCCAGGTTTCAATTCAAATCTCATGACGATTTCTCTCGATTAAGTACGATTGATCTGACAGGATGGGCGACATCTGATAAGGCAGCCTACGAGGAGCACCAAGAATTCATTTGAATCTAGATCGGATGGAGAATGGCTTTAGCAGACGCACATTAAGTGCTGGGGTTGGTGATGTTGCCTCCACTTTACCTTAGCAGCTTATACAACACCAACCGAGAGTGATCTGAATTGCAACAAATCCAGATCAAATCGCCAGACCTGATCTACATAAGAACCAAAATAAAGGCAACCCCTTGTGGACCGTGGTCACCACGGTCTCTTGAATCCACACATAACTCCTTAAGTTGGTTGTTCAGCAACGCGCTTTAAACTCTCGGCGACTCGCGCAAACCACACTATTGACGCCTGCTTAAAGCTGAGGTAGCTGGTGCAGCACGTTCTGTGGAAATGGGGCTCTATGTGACGCCATGGGTGCTAGAGCATCCCGTCTTCCTGAAACACTGCCTTTAATCGCGAGATTGATGGGTCTGCAATGATTTCTACGATGAGGGCGTGGCAGGTTTTCTCGAGGCCTACATCCCGACGTCAAGCGGCTGGCAGCGCTAGTTGCAGGTGGAGAAACAAGTAGGCAACTATTTATCTTGCAAGCGGCGGTAAGCCTCAGCATCGGGTAATACTGATATTTGTATGCACGATGTTGAAGTTGTTTACAGTTTCTCTTCCAACGCAGTGCGTAAGCTCCAGAGAACAAATGGCGGCAAGGCTGGCGCTGATGTGGGTGGAAATACCGCCGCCTGTGCTGGAGGATCCACCACCTCCAAGGACGGCAACACTGTCATGTCTACGACGCAGAATGGTGACATCAAGGCGAAGGTGAGCGCCACCACCAGGGGCACCGGAATTCCCGACGGGTACTTCGACGCAGCAGAATAAGCACCGCAAGCTTCGCTCGGAGTGAGCTCAGTCATACTACCATGAACTTTATTTGGATGATCCTCGGCAAAGTGCATTCATAGGGAGTGCCATAAAATCTTTGTAGAAATACACAGAAGGAAATAAATACGTAGTATATATTTTTTTCCAAACAGTCGTGTTCGAAGAAAAATTACTCTCACCAAGTCATTCTCAGCAGTCGTGCTGCCTCAGCACACGATCCTTCTCTCTCCCAGATTCCTCCAGTCCCGCCCAAGAGCGATGTATGCGCTCCCCTTCAGCTAATACGAGCACTAGTGTCTTCTTCTGGACTGGCTGATAGGTGTTTATGGACAGAGCCACAAGAGAACCAGCTGAATTCGCTCGACGAATTTACCCACGAACCTTCCACCCTCAGTCCGAAGCTCCTTCCAGAACTACTGATAGCTCTCCAAGCCTGCAATTGTCGGACAGAATCGAAAGCTGAATCACGCACGCAAGCACAATTTTATCGTTGTCCATTTCGTGCCTTGAAATTCACCGAGAAAGCAAGCAAAAAAGTTGATGCTAATTGGTGAGAAAATATGTCGCCGACCTCACCTTTGGTTCTTCAACAAACGTGTTGTTGCTACCTTTTTTTGTTGTTGTGGTAATTCAGTCATTTCGGCTCGAAATTTCGATAAAGGCTTCGAGAGATGGACAAAATGACGGTTGCCTGCCTTGTCAGCAAATCCCAGTCGTGACTTCTCATGTTTTCGTGATAGTTGTCGTCAATATGGATTGGTCTGTTTGCTATTCGTTCCAAATATAACGGTTAAAAAATGTTTTTTACCAGTTTGAAATGACTAAAAAGGGTTTTAAATAGGAAACCAAGTTGAAGTTCATGAAACGCTACGAAATGCAGAAACTACACTACGATGTACGTCGAGTGTGGTCCCAAATATGACCGTATCTAATCCTAAAAAAATCGTATTTGATGTCATAATCCGCCTGAAACGCCAAATTCCGAAAATGACCATTCCATAGTCCTGACACCTAGTTTCCACTGTGTATGGTACTCCTTCAATTCCTCCTACTATGCTAAACTCGTTCCTCCCATTTTTAAAACCACTCTCCCAGGCACACTTAAATGAACGGGGTTTCCTACCGGAGCAAGTGATTCATTCCTTTGATCCGTCCAACCACTGTACGCATAAGTGGATACTGCTTTTTGTTGGCAGCTGCACCAACTCCAGAGATTAGCCGGTTTGATCATCCGACGTTCGGATGTTTCTCAGTCAGCCGATTGCAGTTGAGCTGGGCGCTAGTGGATTGGAGGCAGCAGCAGAACTACAAGCTCAACCTCATGTGGCATTGAGCATTGAAGTTACCCATGCATGTGTGTATAGAGATAGATGCGGCTGGATGTAGCGCAAGTTGAAGAAGAGCACCAGGAGAGCACACTAGGAAGAAGTCGTGAACCAGGACTTTGTCTATCTCATGAATGTCATTTACTTTCCAATTTACATCTCACTGAGCACGACTACAAGACACCAAGCTACAGAAGAAACAACAGGTTTGACTTTTGTGCTGAACGGGGTCCGACGCTGTCCTAAGAGCATATACCAGAGCTCTCGCGGCGTGCTTCTCGGCATTGCTTACCTGGCAAATAAGACGGATGGTCACGTTCCGCAGAATCACAAGGAAAACCAATGCTCTCGAGCCCATTTCACAATTGCATTTTTCCATAGCTAAAAAGACAATACTGAAATGAGGTTCACGGACATCTCTCCCAAGTCAGGATAACCGAATACCACCACCCGTGCTTAGTAAAAATACCAGGCTTCTATAGATAAAAATCAAATACATGTAGAAGGTCAATTATTATACTTGCGAGTTAGGGGGCAATAGACGATATATTTACTGGATATAGTTCTTCGTACCCTTAGTTACACTTACAGTAACCCTACGTTTCTGTGCCGAAGAGCAGCAGCATCTTTACTGGCGTGTGACCATCACGCTTTCGCCAATTATTATCATGAAATGAGGCTAAATTTTAGCCGCTAAAATGACTGGATCCGAAATTTAGGGGAGACTTGTTTTTCGCAGACCAACTGCTTCAAATCCGCCAGGATGCAGCCCAAGCTACACCCCAGCGGCTTGGCCCCAGCCCAAGAATCTGACGAACGAACTAATAACGCCGCGTCGCTGCCACCGGAAATCCCGTGATAGCGGCACAATCATCGAATGCGTAACGAAAGAAAGCCGTTTGTATTGCTTCACGTGACGCGCATGGTGATTGCACCACAACCTTTTCATTCATCAGTATGTTGGTATGTATGCTGGCGATAAGCCTTCACAGACATACATGCACTAACATTACGTCGATCGTAGCCAATTGAAACCGGAAAACTCACCTCGAAGAGGTTTCATTCTTCAATTCTCTTGCGCGTGACGACAAGTCGTCCGACTTTACCACTCATACCCAAGGAACAACGCCATCAATGAAGTTTATCTACGTTGCGATCGTCCTATTTGCTCTCTGTATGGTCGAACTGGACGCAGCTCCAAACGTCAAGATGTCAGAAGGTGTTTCGCCTCGTAGCAAACACGGCGAGGTCGGCTGCAGGGACCAATTCCTTCGTAGCTGCGACAAGTAGCCTACTCGGACCATTACAAGCTGTAATACAACTGCAGCTAATACATGGACTACATGTCATGGAGTCGACTAGTAACCCAGTAACCATAACTACGGATGATCCAAGTTTGAAAAACAAAATCTTGATCTGGAAGTGGTTGTTCGGACGACAACAAGGCTTGCGAGGCACTAATTACTCGTATCCAACATAACATATTATGTTTTAAACATAATATGCTATCAAGAAGGGCAATGTCATTGCCCTTTTAACTGTAAACGTAAGGATACCGTACGATGTGGTTATCTCGCACAATAACTCTTTTTGTCGGACATTGTCCAGCAACGGGCGATGTACCAAGGTTGGTGGGATGCGAAAAGCATGGCGCTGGTAAGCGTTCCTCTCAATCTTGAACTTCCAGACTCGAAGTACACTTCCTCAAAAGTCTCTAGAGGAAGACGCTGTACCGTGAATGGATGTGAAAGTGAGCAAAAACAGGAGGCAAGTGGCGCTAAGAAATCTTCCGAGTCCAAGTTGCACCAAGCATGCTCAGCATGCTCCTTCAACATCATAGTGGAGGCACACCATGCTCTCACGAGAGGAGTCGCGCCAGAGTTGGTTTGCGCGATGGAGGGGCCGGTGCAAACAGCATGGTAAAAGAAATTAGCCAACAACGGTGGCTGAAATTTTTTTGATTGTGTCGATGATCACTGGACACGCCGTGACCGCACGAAAAAGCTCAATCATCGTGTACCAAAGTCGTTTGAGCTACAAAGACGTCAGCGTTAGAACAATGGCATCATGTGCTTCAACATTGACGAGTTGGCAGCCTTGTGCGTTCCTGGAGGACACAACATCTCGTCTTGGGCGTCCATCCACTGGGTGCAGCCGTCCACATCCACTTCGATCCGAAGACGACTGTCCACCTCACACTCTTCGTAAGCAGTTACGACGGCGTTGCGCCACTCGGGATATCTCTTTGTGGCGACATACCGACCCACCATCACAGAATCGCCCACCTTAAAGGCACGCCAGTTCCGCACCTTAGTGTGGAACGGCGCGATTCGCGTCGACGTGCGCTCAATCCACTCATCCCACGTGGACGTCCAGCCGCGATAATGCAGCTTAACAAGGGTCGAGCTCATAGCAACCACGCGTGATTCGTACCTGCGAAGTCGATACATTCCAAGCAAAAATGAAAACCGTTAGAATTCATCCGAATAGGGAACAGCTACATGGCATGCGGTGCGCACCAAACATTATCTGTGTCACGGGCATCAATTAGTTGGTCGATCTGAAGTTGATAGCGCCAGGCATCTTCCTCCCTGATGGTCGTATCCATTTGGCCATCTAGTACTTCAGTCGTCGTGGCAAAAATCTGATCGATCGTGGGCGTTACAACGTCTCGCCTAGGCTGTTCATCGCTACTCACTGGGTTGCAAACAGCAACAACACTTGCACTACTGGTATCACTTCCTCCAGAAATGGTCGCTTCGCTTTCCACCACTGTATCTGTTTGGGAATTGCTCCGTGTTGGTGCGACTGTCCCAGCATCTTCCTCGCCACGAAGACCGTGGTCATCGTTATCGTCATTAACCACGCACCATTCGTCGCCATCAGCATCACTGTCTGCTAATTGCATGGCGTGCGTTGCTTTACGTACAGACTCCACTTCATTTAGAGGCTCCTCTTTTCGGGGAGGCGAGGGCGGCAAAACCTCCGGTCGTTCAAAGTAATTAAACAGTAAGGAGTGAGGGACCGACAACCCCACCGAGTCCACTTTCGCACCGGCGTTAACTGCCTTGTGAGTCCCCTTTTGGCAAAGAAGCTCGTCCTGTGCATCCAGCCACTTCTTCTTTCCGTCGACTTCGACCTCAATCTGAAGCGAGCCGTCTTCAATATCACACGTTGTCACACGAGCCTCCCTCCATTCCGGGTACCGTTTACCCGGTACCTCGGTGCCAACCAAGATCTCATCGCCCACTTTGAAAGCTCTCCAATTTGACACTTTCGTATGCAATGGAGCTAGTCGCCCCGACGTTCGACGCACCCACTCATCCCACTTCGACGTCCAACCTCGATAGTGCACTTTAACGTAGACAGCATCCAAGTCCACGATACGAGACTCGTACCAACGTTTGTCCGTATCCAGAGCGTCAAACAGCTGACCAATCTGAAGGTTGAAACGCCACGCGTTCTCCTGAATATCACTGTAGAACCTCCCACGCCGCCAATCCATCAGCTCTTCTGTCTGAAATTTGCTCTCAACCAGCAATTGGCGACACTGGTTTCCAAAAGGAAGATGAATCTGCGACGTCACCTTCAATCTGGTGGCTTTAGAATTCTCTATCTCCCCACTTTTCTCTGCATCATAGAGCTCATCTACTAGTGGCGTCCACTTCATCTCGTAATCTGAGTGTTTACACACCTGAATCACCTCACTGACTTTTTCTCTGGTAACATGGGGAAATACCCGACGCAGTTGAGGCTGCATGAGGACCATCTCCTGGACCATTTTCAGCAGATCTTGCATCGAGCAGTTCTTGTCTGCAGCCACCAGCAGCGGCTTCTGAGTCTCATCCAGGAGCTCAATTGGTGTCTCCAGTCCGTCGTGCCACACCAGCAGCTTCATCACAAGCCCCCAGTCCTGTAGCATCTGATTCGAGTCTGATTCCTGTCCTCCATGGAGTTCATGTGACTCCAGGTCTCTGAGACTGGCGCTGTCGAGAATCTGATTCTGCGTCTGTGACCCTTCAAGACCACGCTGCTTCTCGGGAGTTGTAGGGCTGATGGTCTCTGGCTGCAGGTCCTTTGCGGAGGACTCGCGGCTGCTGTCGTCGCTGCCCACGACGAGCCAGTCGTCGCCGTCGCAGGGCGAGGGAGCGGCGGACTTCTTGGCCATAACGACGGGATCCGAGACGCTTCGTGAATGGTCTGAACGACGTTGAACTTGGCACCCATGTGTGACGAACATCAACTTGATGTGGTTACACTACAGTATATGGTGTGTAGAACATGAAAGTCAACTTCAACATGCAGTTACCTTTCGATGTCGCATCGTGGACCACGATTCGTGGCAAGGTACGGCTCTGAGTGTACTGAGGCCAATACTCAACCGTCAACATGCAGCCGCATCGCAAGCACTTGCTTAAGAAACTCGATTTATGTTCTACTACTCGCAGCTGCATTGTGCGCCGTTAATCGAACTGATTGCTTCAGGTCAGTATACTTGGACATATATTTGCTTCATCCAGCCCCACATTTGTCTGCAGCCAGCGAAGGTCTGTCGCTCATTTGAGGCATCCAGCACATGGTTATGCTACTCCAAGGCTGGGAATCTGCCATGTGGGGCTTGGCCGCAAGCTGAAGCTCACCGACGTTACTTGAAATTGCATGTGATCGGCATACGGCGTTTTCGAGCCTGTCATATTTAATTCCTTTATTTGTCATTGGAGAATTCCTACTGTTCTAATCATGATCGACTTTTCAGCCAATCTAAACCTTGCATTTCTTCGATCTAAACCCGAGATAAATGATACATCTGTGTCATCTATCAGCTTTCGCAGATCGAAATTAGGATCAAATGTGCATAAAACTAACATTGCCTATTCACACTGACGTGCACTCATTCCGGACTTTTAATTGGTCACTGGCATATATTAGTGTTCACGCACACCACATTTCGGCGCGACGTGTTTTAGCGGCCAATTGTCATTGTGCTCCAGCCGAAGATTACTACCCGAGATGATGCCGCCGCAGGTAACGACGACACCCACCGTCGACTCGGACCCGAACCGCCTGGTAGCGAGTGAGGAGGAGATGCTGCGTCTAGCGCCACTGCCGCACGAACGCGTCGTCTACTGGGGCTCCGGCAGTCCGCAAGGTGCATCCCAATCTCCCTTCCCACCCTGAGATGACGTTGCTAACTTGCAGCATTGGCCTCTGTATGCACAGCTTGGCGCATCCTAATCGCCCTGGAGGAGAAGAAATTACCGTACCGCAGTGTGTGCGTGAGCTTCTCGAGTGGTGTACTCAAGTCGGCCTTCTTCCGTGCACTCAACCCGCGTATGCGCATCCCTGTGCTTGTGGAACCCGTGGAGCTGCCCCCACCCAGTGAAAACAACAAAAAATCAGGCGAGACGCTTGATACCAAGAGTAAAGTGGCTGAGGCTGCCATGGGCATCTCACGACTTATGACGCAGACCACGTCACAGTACCGCATCATCGTCTACGAGTCTGGAGCTATTCTGGAGTATCTAGAGAAGAAGTACCCCGAAGCACCGTGTATGCCTGTCTCGCCGGCTCTGTATGCAGTGGCGCAGTCTCGACTGCATGAAGCTAACGAGATTCTGTCGGTTGTGGGCGATCTGGTCGTGTACCTGCGTCGATTCCCGCAGGAGAAGCGCAATCCGGCCATTGTCAATGCCAAGTGGGCGTCGGTGGAGAACGAGTTGAGTCTGTGGGAGTCGTACCTTGATGGACATCAGTTCCTTGTGGACCCAGAAGTGCCGTATCTGTGCGATTTTACGCTCTTTACCAATGTTGCTTACGCTGTGCGGTGTGGACTGCAGCTTGACGGACTATACCCGCGACTGGCGATGTTTTACGTGCGACTGTGTGCGCGTGCTTCGATCGAGACGACGTGGCCACCTCACTGGCGAACAACTTTCGGCTCCAAAGTGCTCACCAAGACATGTTGTTACTGTGGCGGCAGAGCCGATCAGCCTTGTGTGTGCAAACAGCGGCCGGTGGCGCCACCGAACATGATCCCACCGCCTCCAGTTCACACCACCCAACAGCCATCGTGATAAACTACCGTAGGACAAACTGCCATCGAATCCAAAGAGTCTTCGTTACCTACGAAACATGACGTGGACATACAAAAGTGTGTGCAGGATCCCCCGTAGCCTACTCATTCTGACCTGCAAAGTACGTGTAGTCGTCATTCTGATTCTTAACATTGTTCATCTTCTGCTTTTTCAGCGACCACTGTGCTTTACTTAAGTACGGCTTGCCAGTATTTGCCTTCCGACTTCAAAGCAGCCCAACCTTGCGCAGGATTAACTGTGCACGGCGCAGTGTCAGCTCTTTTTCCTTTTCCGTGTTCACGACACCGCACTCGGCCATCGTGTCACGTTCGGAAAAGCACCATTCTTTCTCCATGTGCTCGTAAACTTCCCACGTAGCGTCCGAGATGTCGTTCTGTCGGGCAAGCATTCGTCCCTTAATGATCTCGCGATTGCACTCGCACATGATGAAGGCAAAGAGCGCACCTTCCGTGTGAGCAGCAGCGATAAATCTTTGCCTCTGGTTGGGGTCGCGGAAGGTGGCATCGACAACCACACGCTCACCCTTGCGCACATGCTTGACGCATAGTTTCAAAATCTCGTCGTACGTGCGCTGGGTCATTTCAGGAGAATACAAGTCCTCTTCAAAGCTTCCTTCGCCCTTGGCTGTAGATTCTCCACCGTCGTCACCTGCGTCCTCAGTAGCATGTTGTTCGGCAAGTTCCTTCCGAATTGCATCCGAGCGCAGCCAAACCAAAGTATTGTCACTTTCTGCTAACATCTTCGACAAGTTAGATTTACCGCTTGCTGGTAGACCTCCCACAAGGATCAAACCTGGCCGCTCTGCAGGTGGACTCAACAGCTCCAATGCCACCAGCCAGTAGCAATGTGCATGCTGAATTTCCTCGGCACGGCGTGCTGCCGACAAAGTAGGGTCCATCACACGAAACCCGCACACTTTAGCGCGCACCACCGCTCGATACGCTGCGTAAAACGCGAACAAATCGGCATTTTCGGGGGAACTCTGAACCGCCTTAAGAAGATATTGCTGCTGAAGAAAGCGAGCGAGGTCGGGACGGCCCTTGCGCCAGATATCCATCGATAGGAATGCTACATCTGAGAGCGGATCTCCGAACCGAAACTGCTCGTTAAATTCGATGCAGTCCAAAATCACATACTTCACGTCCTTGCTAGACGAACCAGGCACTCTGTAAACATGTTCGAGTCGCAGATCCCCATGAGAATCACAAATGTATCCGTTCTCCACTCGTGACTCAAAAATATGCTTAAGCTTCTTCAACCACGCGTACGAGAGCTCCTTCACGCGACTATACACCGGTTCACTGACTGTCATTCCCGTGTGAGAAGCTGTTTGGTAGAAGTTCTCGTCGATGTTGTGGCGAATCACTGATTCCCTGCCAAAATGATCAATCTTCGGTCCACGACGTGCATCAGCATGGAACTCCACGAGTTTCTCCGCCACTTGGTCCAGAATGCTCTCCGTCAATTCCCCATGGTCCATGTGATGCAGCAACGTACAGTCATCCGGGAGTCGAACCATGTGCACCGCCCACTCAACGATCTCTCCAAACTGATCACTCAGCCACCAGTCCAAATTGCTGCTCTTCTCCGGCGTCCAAAAGTCGTCACAACGCACACAGATCTCCCTCGTCTCTCTCTTCATGGAGACAGGCACCACACCCATGTACACGTCCGGCGCCAGTCTTCTGTTCAGCTGAACCTCTGCAAAACATGCCTGGAAGCGTTTGTACAGCGTCAAGAAATCTGCAAAGCCAAAATCCACCTGCTTCTTCACTTTGTAGACACGTTCCGGCAGCATAAAGACCATGGACATGTGCGTGTGCACCACACGCAGTTGGTCAACGTCTTCACGACCGTTAGGGAACGCCACTCGCTCAGTATCAGCGCTTGGAAACACATACGTCTTTCTATCCTTTAGTGCTCGCTCCAGTTCCTTCTGTGGGACCTCCAGAGGCAGGGCCTGCTTATGCTTCGGGCGTCGTGGCTCCATCTTACGGTCTTCCAAGACAAAACGGCAATGGTCACTTCACTTCAACTTAATATGTGCGACTCACCATTTGTAGTGTACACCACACAGCCCCCTCTTCAATTTAACCACTTGTCTTCAGGAGTAATCAGAGAGACTCAAACATGGCCGAGATGCTGGCTCTGGAGGCTGCGCCAGGCTTCGAGAGCTCGTTAGCGGTGATACCTCCCCCACCTCCACTCCCTCTAGATGAAGAAGAAGCTGTGTCCCAGCCAGCGCCGCCCCCCGAAGAGCCGGAAGCCGACGCTGATCTGCCCAAGGCGCCGGACACCAAGACATTGGCCGATTTAGCTCATGAAGTGTCCAACTGGACGCTACACTCGGACCACGACCTGCACGCGTTCCTTAAGAAGTACTCGGCTGACCTGTTTGCACGCACGAAGGACCTGGAGGACAGTGTGCGTGACATTGCGGCGGAGGCGGACTCAGCGCATGTACGGCTTAAGAACACGTTCAACCAGTTCCTTATGCTCTCCAACAACCAGTTCATTGAGAACCGTGTATACGACGAGGAGCAAGAGGATTTCTTTGGTGTGGAGAGTGGTCAGAACAGTCAGGAGAAGCAAGAGACGGATAAGGAGGAGCAGACTGCAGCTGAGATTGCTGCCAATACTCCTGCTGAGAGCAAAGAAGGAGGCACCAAGGCTGCTGCTGAGTCAATTGTCAACAAGTACAGGTCGGCTCTGGATATGGGCATGGAGGCCATGAAGCTCTTTGTGATGATGGACGATGAAGACGATGGTACGAGTGACACTTCGTCGCAATTTGATACGGTTTTGGATATCTACAATGAACGTCCGTTGCCGTTTATCATTGGCACCAGGGAGTTCTTGGAGGACGAGACGCTGGGACTTGGTGCTGCACCTGAGGACTATTCCGACAGTGACAGCGACTCGAGCTACGGATCGTCGTACAGTAGCTCGGACTCGGATTCCGACTCGGTGTCCTCTGAAGAGGCGTCGCCCAGGTCGAGTGGAAAAAGACGCTCATCGCGCTCGAGATCACGCTATCGCTCGAGCTCCGAGGAGTCCGATGAGTCGTCGGTTGCGGACCCACCGCCACGACGACGTGCGGATTCGGATGAGAGCGACACGAGCGGATTGTTTGGTCGCCCGCCACCGGTCGAACCTCACAGACGACGTGCGGACTCGGACGAAAGCTCTACTAGTGAGCTGTTTGGCCGTCCGTCCGTACCTGAATCAGCTCCACAGCTTCCGCCACCGGCAATTGCAGAGGTACCTGCGATGGTTGTCGCCAGTGACAGCGACAGTGATGACAATGGGGGGATTTTCGGAACCTCGCAACCCACTAAAGTTGCTGCATCGGTTGCTGCCCCTCCAGCGCCAACACGACAATTGCGCGTGCTCAGCGACTTGAGTGACTCAAGTGACTCCGACCGAGGTGGATTGTTTGGAGCACCACCCGTTCGAGCTGCACCGACACCAGCTACTGTCTCAGCACCAACACGACAATCGCGCGTGCTCAGCGACTCGAGTGACTCCGACGGAGGTGGTCTGTTTGGCGCAGCAAGGGGAAATAGACAATCATCGCGTTCGAGATCACGCTATCGCTCGAGCTCGGAGGAGTCCGATGAGTCGTCGGTTGCGGACCCACCGCCACGACGACGTGCGGATTCGGATGAGAGCGACACGAGCGGATTGTTTGGTCGCCCGCCACCGGTCGAATCGCACAGACGACGTGCGGACTCGGACGAAAGCTCTACTAGTGAGCTGTTTGGCCGTCCGTCCGTACCTGAATCAGCTCCACAGCTTCTGCCACCGGCAATTGCAGAGGTACCTGCGATGGTTGTCGCCAGTGACAGCGACAGTGATGACAATGGGGGGATTTTCGGAACCTCGCAACCCACTAAAGTTGCTGCATCGGTTGCTGCCCCTCCAGCGCCAACACGACAATTGCGCGTGCTCAGCGACTTGAGTGGCTCAAGGGACTCCGACCGAGGTGGATTGTTTGGAGCACCACCCGTTCGAGCTGCACCGACACCAGCTACTGATTCAGCGCCAACACGACAATCGCGCGTGCTCAGCGACTCGAGCGACTCGAGCGACTCGAGTGACTCGAGTAACTTTGTCGGAGGCGGTCTGTTTGGAGCGCCACCCGTGCGATCTGCACCGACGCCGACATCAGCTTCTGTCTCAGCGCCAACACGACAATCGCGCGTGCTCAGTGACTCGAGTGACTCGAGTGACTCCGACGGAGGCGGTCTGTTTGGAGCGCCACCCGTGCGATCTGTACCGACGCCGATATCAGCTTCTGTCTCAGCGCCAACACGACAATCGCGCGTGCTCAGTGACTCGAGTGACTCGAGTGACTTCAACGGAGGCGGTCTGTTTGGAGCGCCACCCGTGCGATCTGCACCGACGCCGACAGCGCCACCCGTAGCGAGCACTCCCGCCCCGTCCCCAGCTCAAGCTGCTGCGTCGTCAGGTTCGCTGTTCGAACCTCAAGCGGGTGTTGTTCACCCGCCAATTCCCAGTGCTGCAGCACGCATTCCAGCTGCAGAGTCCGACTCTGGTTCAGATTCGGATTCTGATTGGGATGGCGATGGCGGGCTGTTTGAACCTCCTAAGAAGAAATAATAATTTCGAGCTTGAAGCAACGCGGGAGAAATCAAGCTACTTACGTACCACCGAAGTCCTGCTGTGGTTCTACATGCCGAGAATTAGCAATTCAAAAACAAGGATTTTACAATGCTTCGAGAATCTCATGGTGTGATCGGATTGCCTTAAAAGTGTTGTACTTGGAGCAGAGTAGCGAGTCGGAGTCTGCACAGACTGCGAAGGCGTTTCTGCGCCGAGCACCGCCGAGAAGCACCACAACCACGATCTTCTAGGCCTCACACCGCGGTTAACCAGCTGCATCAGCTCTTTGTCCGCAGCTTTGCGGCTTTTTCACTTGACAGTTTGGCTGCAGTGCCTGCATATTTCGAAGTAGATGCTACCGGTAGTGAAGAAATAGCTCCGAAGTTATTTTTTAATTTTTTTTTATCAATCGACAGACGGGACGCTGGTGTCTTCCTCCAACTTCGTACGCTTTTTCTCGCTTAGCGCCAAATAAACCGTCTCAATCCAAAAGAAAGAGGTGCCGCACCTACTTCTATTTCCACATTAGAGCAACCCCACCGGTTGTGGTATTCGGCTGCTGTAAGCCAGATTTGGCGAAAAGTTGGCATCTGGTCGAGCCACCGGTGTCCCCAAATCCTACACAAATATAGCATCGGCGATTCCAAGCTATTTTTTACTCCAAATCTGGCGAAGAAAGTAGCGACAATAGCGTGAGTAACGGACGTGCACCTCCTTAAGGAGGTGCTTTCATTATTCGAGACCATCCAGATGAGCCAAACTCGAGGGCCAAACTACAGCATCGAAGAGAAGACAAAGCACTGTGTCGGGGTTGGCTATCAACGAGTGGTGATGGTGGCACGGGTACAAACCAGTCAGGTAACGACTTCTACGGCCGTGTGAAAGTGTCCTTTGACGAGAAACTTCACCAAATGGACAACTGGGTTTATGAGCGATCCATTAAGTCACTAGGATCTCGTTTCTCGACAATTTCCCATGATGTCTCTAAGTTCGTAGCCTGTCACGCCAAGGTGGTTGCTCTGGAGATGAGTAGGTGTACCCCGTCCGATTTGGAGCATCAAGCCATGGAGTTGTATGAATCCTAGAAGAAAAACAGCAAGTTTAAGTTTTTGCAGTGCTGGAAAATACTCGAGGACTCGCCAAAATGAGGTGCCTGGCGCGTGCGTAGAGTTGCCAGCCGCACACCACAAAAGCAGGCTAGAATGCAGCACGTTGGTGCACGTGCTGACGCTAGCGGAAGTTCCGAAGGTGTCGCTCTGACCAACCTGAAGCTGCAACTTCGTCGGTGGCAAGTTAAAGCGGCTGAGCGGATGGCTAGCAACGGTGAAGCTCGGAATCGCGTCGCTCGCGTACAGGCGGACCTAAATATTTTCAAATTAGCCCCAAACTCAGAAGACACAAGAGGCTGTGGAGTATGTGGAGCTTCAACGTAAGCTCATCCTGGCCCGTGTGCGACAGGAAGCCGCTGAGTTAGAAGCAAGTAGCGAGGTGACAACCAGTGTTGACAGCGTTGTCAATGCAGACTACACGGACTCCAGTGTTGGCAGCTGCAGCACGGTTTGTTCGGTCGGAGACACCGACTCGAACGTTGACGACAATAACACCAACAACACCGGCAATCTTGACTGTACTCCCCTCTCAAGTGATAGTAGTGCCAGAGCTGAGAGAGACCACATTCTGGGGCACATGACTGCTATGACGACCCAAACAGACGCGCACACAAGCTTAGTTAATGATGTGACCATTCTACTATCGCTTTGATCACCTGCGCTTTTTATTCGGGGCACAGCCTGGACGTGAACCTCCTGGTGACGATTCTACCTCCGAGCCCATCGGATGGACGCCTATCATGGCTGCAAAGATAGCATCATCTTCATCTCCCTCCGCTAGAAAGTCTTCTACCCAGTGCTCAGCCTCGGCAGCGTCCATGGTTCAACAACTGCGCAAAGGCTTCACTAGGGCGGAATTATAGTGCAAACCGGTGCGGAAACATCAGTGCTCCATCGCCAAATATATATAAAACATATGCTGTGGTATCCAAATATAGAATACAGATAGCTCAACCGGGTTTTGGCGGTCTTCCTCAGATTTGCAATATGCATACCCCCTTCAAATCGATACCTGCTGAATGCGATATAAACATGGATTCATCTGGAACTCCAACGACATCGACAATGGAACTCTCGGCAATAGTCGCCAGCTCACGAATTCCTCTGAAATTGTACGTCGGGTAGCTAATTGCATCGTCATCAGCAATTGATTCAATCACCGAGTCGCCCGACAGTAGGATTTTGAAAGGATGAGGGACTGATGTGAACTGATGCTTGGCACGTCGGAGAGCGGCACCACGCAGACAATAAACTTTGTCGAGTTCCATAACCGATGAAACTGATTCTGCCTTCATGTTAAACGCACAAGCTCGGATGTGGGTGCATTCCGAGTCCACCAACTCCACATTCAGCATCTTACCGCTCCTTTTGGCGTTGCTCCAACTGCGGACAGGAGATAAATCCACTACTCGTGCTACAATTGACCATTCCGTCCCAAGGACAGGAAAAAGATCCTTAATTGATACCGGGAGTGTCATGTTCTTCAAACTTTCTTAAATGGGACACCTTCCCCTTGCTGGTAATTCCAATGATCGGTCATTGACGATGTTGAATGACCGCATTATGCCGTGGTGCCAACTCGAATGTGTGCGACAGAACATCTTCAAGTGCAAAATATGTTGCGTTTTTTACTCTTTGTTAACGACAATGACGGTGAGTGCCATCGAAACATCTTCAAGTGCGAAAATATTTCGCAGCTTTTTACCGGTGTCGAAGTCAATATTTTTTTCACTAGTCAACATGGTCGATAACAAGCAACGCGAGGATCAGGCGCGACGGGCACGTCGCCGGCAATCTTTGCGGCGGAATAGTGGCAACGTGCTTGCTACCGAAGAGAAACATGATCAACCTCTAGAAAGAGCCCCTTCGGCTGCAGCCTCATCATCCACGCCTGTGACTGGGAAACGGAAGAGTGGAGATCGAACACCTCGCAGTGAAGCCCAAAAGCGAAAGCGCTTATCCCAAGCTATTTCTGAGAAAGATCAAAAAGGGTTGATCCTAATTGGAATTGCTGAGCATGTACTGTGCGCTACCAAGATAACACCGGAAGAACTAGATGCGCTGCGGAGTGGTCAAGGTTTTTGCAGGGATCCTCGCTTGGGATTGGCTTACTTTCACTGCTGCTCGCAGCACCCAGATGCCTTCATTTTTAGTGATGAAACATTGTACCCAGATATTACGGGAGAAGAGACAATGTGTGCCGAACGGCTTACACGGGTTTTGGACGATCCAATAGGTCGGCAAAGAAGCAGCGAGATGCCAAAATGCTGTAAAGCAAAACTGTGGAGAAATCAGATATAGTCGCCTGCGCGTCATGCTGTGAGGCAACATTCAGAGCGTTGTGCAGACAACTGTCGACAAGTTGCCCGAATCATTTCGTGTTACGTCCGAAGAAAGAAATGTGCGGTATGGAGGAGTGAGTGACACGACACTTCGTCGCAATTGTCAAGTATTCCAGAAGGATGACCTTCTGTTTTACGTAAACCTGGATCTCGTTGTGGACAATGATAAAGTTTTTCTGTGTGGCCCATGTGCAGCAAGCCCACGTGATGTTCCTTTCAGCATAGCCAATGACCATGATTATGGTCGCCGTGGAGATCTACCTTCCCTTAACGACGTTTCTGCAAACTGTATTTGCCGTTCGTCGATTTGGATTGGAGACATCTCTTTCTGGTAAGCACTTGACTGTCCATGTCATTTGCTTTGCATCGGATGGACAAGTACAATGTACCAGGTCATTACCACGAGTCAGACCCGAAAATATGCCACGTGTTTCTTTCATAGGTCCCAATGAACAATGGCGACTTCACCAACGGAAGTTCATTAATTTCTTTGATCTTCCGGAAGACGACATTTATCGCTGGTTATCGGTGCTTTCGCGAATGCATAGTTATTGGAAACGAGAGAATATCGTTGTCGATGACTCCTTTCATCGCCGTGCTGCTCTACGCGACTTGGAAAATTCAATCCTGCAACATGTTGTGATTTCATCTTCGGAAACATCGGAAAGCCTTGTGGATGTGGTTCGTTCCGACCAAGAGGAAGAGACTGATTGACGTTGTGACTCCGACGATAGCAGTGGACCAGAATCAAATGCGGTTTTGAATGAAAAGGCTGCTGTACTACGATCAACGAGTGGGAATGGGTTGGTTGAAGCTATGCTAGACACATTGTCCGATATACTCTCGCAATCGAAGCAAACATCGGAGACTGCAACTACGGAGGTCAGCACTAATGTCACGAATGGTGCTGTACATGATGAAAATGTGTTCGCAATTTCCCGTAGCGCTGACCCAATTGTTGAGTGGGATTCGAACAATTACCTACTTGCTGGTGCGTTTCTTACTTTGTTCATGCGTGGAGGTGAAATGCTACCAAAGGGTACCGTTTCGAAGGCTCTTATTTGCCGTTGGTTTCGGTATTATGACGGTCGATTCGAACAAGATGTTATGTTCGTTGCTACACTCTTCAACCCACGTCAAAGACATTCAGCAGTCAGAAGCAGCACGAGTGGGAACGACGCATAGTGCTGCACTTCTGAAACTGGAAAAACTAGCTAACAACCCTGAATTCTGAAAGCGGGTTGAAGATGCTCGTGACGACCCGACATCAAAAGCGACAAAGCAACTGAATGCCCAATTGCTCCGGGTGTTATCTATTGTAGGTGAAAAGGTGCCATTTTCACCCTTCGAACTTGTTACTGCAAGGCCTAAGCTTGCCGCGCTAAGCCAACGCTACGGTCTTGCTCATCATTGGGTAACGTTGGTGCCTCCAGAGCAAAATCGGGACATATTGTTGTGTAGAAGTACTCAAACAACTCGTGTCAGCCATGATTTTTGTCAACGCGAAGCGGGCGCATACGGCAGAGTGGCTGCGTTTGGTGCTGTTGTAGAACCTCAGAAAGGCGGGAGGCTCCACGCACACATGACGATTTACGGCTCAACATGGTCGCCATCCGTACTGAGTTGCATCATCCCGTCACCAAAGTTGCGTGAAAGGCTAAACTGTGGTTGGATTCGGTATCCCGAACATACCTGTCACCACCAATTCACGATTATCTCGAACGTTGTCATAGAGATAACCCGGTAAATCTCTGGTCGACAGCGACTCAAATATATGTCAAATGCAAGTCCCATCGGCAGAAACAGTATACACACGTATCACGAAATAGCTGAAAAGTGCATGGCGTCAAATAACATACATCGACATTCATCGACTTGTGTGAAGGTACCGCGTGGTAGATATATGTGCCGGCTCAATCGGCCAGCGGGGACGGGGCATAGCGCGACAGCACCAATTCAATTGATGGTGATGCCACGCGGTGATCTGATGAAGGGTATTAATGGCGAAGCTAATAGTCGCCCAATTAGCAAGGCAACATGCGATGAAATTGATGCCGGCTATGATGTTCAAAATGGTGAATTTGTTCGACCCCATCTCGACTTCCCGTACAAAATCGCCCAACGCGAGATGCTTCCATCGTGGAAACAAATTTGACCCTGGGAATTCTTACGGCCAGCCACACAAATTCATCCGTCCTTGCGTCTGAAGATGCAGGTGAAATTGTCGATCACTACCAGCACAAGTACATGGTAAAAGATTCCGGGGGGGGGCAGCTAAAATCTGCCATGTCCGCCGTGTTGACAGCTATTGAAGACGTCGGGAAACATCCTAGTACTGCTGAATATAGTCATACTCCTTTGCGGCAAGCCAAATATCTGGCGACGCGAACTGTGAACTCTTCGCAGGCGGCAATGAATGGCCACATTCACTCATGGTATATGCGTTGTTGGGAAATCCGTCGTATGTATCATCGGATGTCTTTTGGTTCGTCTTCCCACACGAATACGTTCGTTTCGAATTCGAGAAGCGTAGCCAAACTTCAAACCAACATGTGTTTGAATTTGATGAAGAGAACATTGACGGTGAAATGGAGCAAATTGTAGACGTGCTTCAACGTGATGAAGATGAACAAAATCCACTGCTGTCGGAGACGATTCGCTTGGCACTTCTGCACAGAACAGCTCATACGCAGATGATACTGCAAATTCTGGAAATGGTGGTGCTAGAATGTTTGAAGTCGGCGGTCGGGTTGTTTTCGTAACGCAAGCGATGTCATACGCACATCGAGGACAATGTTTGAGGCATTTTCCCCAATTGAGTTCGAATCAATCGTGGATGTTCGGCGCTATAAACCAAGAAAGGAAACAGACCCCAAATATCCAGCACGGGGCAGACCACTCCTCGATGCATTTCCTTTCGATCCTGGTCACCCGCTTTACCCCCACTATGAAGGGTGCATACGGGCAAAAATGATGACACCAAAGCTGGGTGGACCACCGTTACCGACATACAGTGTAGCCCTGAAGTCCAAAGTCAAAATGGATTTCCTCGCAAAGTGAGCACACCTATCACGAGTTAGCATTATGCAACTTACCATTATTGGTACCATCCTAACTCTGTTGTACTTTGTTCTACACCGTTATGCCATCATTTGCACGTATGCCCCCTGGGAAATTTCCACCGGGTTGCCTGCTTTCGAGCTTGAATGAAAACGGACCTTCACGCTTGTGTGAAGCTTGGGACAGACATGATGCACCTCTTATCTACCGGCAGCGCTACCGCGCTATCTCCAATTTGTTGAAACGAGGTTACCGAAACGATAAAGCTGGCCAAGCCTACTCCCAATGGCGGTCGAGAAACGCTGGCCACTGGAAAGAATTTAGCCATGAGCCAGACCCTAGTGCCACAACTGCAACAGGGGAAATGTTGGAAGAGGAGGATCTAGAAGCTATTGGAGTGCTTTCAGCAAGTGAAGATATTATCAATTTACTTCGGCAAACTACACAGTACCGGGCGGATGTACAGAAGACAATCAGATCATTAGGTGACAGGTTCTGGAATACTATACCCGATGCTGTAGTCCGTGGTGCTTTCAACTAAACTAGAAATTATTCATCGGGAGCCGCAGTAAGTGTATATTTTGGAAACAGAAACATATCCGACGCAACCTCACACGAAGAACTAACGACACCACCACTAAGGCTGAATGGCATCGCTAAATCCTTGAAACGGATACCAAAACCTCGCACGGAATCGCTGCTGGAGTGGAGCATTATGAAGGTCAAGGAGATGTTGACCCCCCTGTCAAAACCCAACATTATCCCCCCTTTCATTGCACTAATAACCGTAACCCATGCGCAGCATGAAATAATTCGTCATGTTGTCAGTGAAGTTGCGATGCTCGCGTACGGAAACCGCAAGCAGTCACTTACTATGTTGCACGGAAGCGGTGGAACAGGAAAGTCGTTCGTTATCAAGCGCATCTGCGCTGAATTGCAGACACGTGACGTTAGAGTAATTAACACATGCCCAACAGGTGCAGGGGCTTGTTTACTGCTTGGAGGTCAAACTATCGATGCTGCTTTCAAGTTCAGCAGCGAAGGTAATCAAACACTGAGCCCAACCAAACTTCAAGCCCTCAAGTTACAATTCGATGATACAGTCGGGCTTGTTGTCGTTGATGAAGTCTCGATGGTTACGACTGAACTATTCGCCCAGATTGATGAACGGCTAAGAGCACTTGATCAAAAATTTCGGGGGTGTCGCTACTATTGGTAAGTCGTTTAAATAATTGCATAAGAAGTGATTGAGCTGACAATATTTTTCCGCAGGTGATTTCCTTCAGCTCGTTCCCGTCAAGGGAGTGTCCCTGTGTAAAAAATTATACGTGAGACATCCCAACGACTATAGTATGAAATCACGAGATCTCTTTCGTCGATTCAGAGTTTTTTTTTTCTCAGAGAACAACAGCGCGCAAGCGGGTGTATCCAACGGCAGCAAAATCTTGTCGCGTTTCAAGCCCTACCTGCTGAATACCCCAGGATCGTAATTCCGATTGGTTTGATTTCGGCAAAAGCAGACGACAACAAAGTCAAATTCTCTTTCACATCTAAAAAAACTTCAAGACGAAGCCTCCGCGCTACATCCGCCATGCCGTCGATTTATCATTCGCCAAAACAATATGGAAAGCACAAGGCGCAACAATGAGTCGAGTCATGATCTTACTTGAAGGAACATCCACTGCACCTGCATGGGCATTCGAACATTTATACGTAGGAGTATCACGTGTAAAGACGGTGGATGGACTTCGATGTCTCCCACTCACACCTTCGTTCTCTCGTGAAAAATATCTGAAGCTACGTCCAAGTATTTTCACAGTCAAATGGTGCATGAGTATAGGGAACGACGGCTACTGGCATTCACGTGAAAACTACGATACCAAGTCGAAGCAAATTCCTGCTTTTGGCTCATCCCTATACTTGATTTTAGTATGAAAGTAGTGTCGTTAAGACCTTCATGACCTAGGACCAAGGTTTAGTCCCCCAGGAGTCTTTTATCGCGCTATTCCTGACTTATATAGTAAAAATATCACTCTTTGGTCTTGCGAATGAGGCCTGGGGTTTTCCCAGATGCCTCATAGTTTAGGCTCAGGGTGCGAGTAAAGTTGGCACCTTCAGGGTGTACAAGAAGTTTGTACTGCTAGGATGACCCAAACGCAGTGTTTGAATTCGATTTGATATCAGTACTTCTAAATGACTACAATAGGAGGAGTCAAACCTAGCAAAAAACATCCTATATGCGTTTAGAAATAAGCAAAAAAGTGCATCCAAAATATGCAGCGGTACTTTTCGAACAAAAAAGGTCTGTATCTATTATGCAAAACTGGACCTCAACGTGACCTACATCTCTTAATGGCCAATCAGTGACCTCTATTCAATATGAGCTGCTTATTTTATGGGTTAGAAATATCAGCCACCTCCGGAGGTGGCTTGTTTTTAACAAGCAGGAATTGACCTGTATAATAAGCATCACAAAAAACAGGTTTGACTCCCCTTAAGAGCGCTGTCCAAATAGACAGTCAATCGCTTTTTTTCGCCTATTTTTTCTTCTGAAGTAACGCAAAGAAAACGAGGTGACCGAAATGCCTCGCAAGAGGCCGCAGGCTTTAGGCTGGGAGGCCATTTTTGGGTTTGTATTTTAAAGATAGACTACACTGAATTGTGCGTTTTACTCAAAATTTCCATGCGTGGTTCTTCGAATCAACCACGCAACCAATCCCGCACGCGATAGAAACCACTGATAAGTACGAATTATACTCAGAAGGATACTCCAAAACCAAATGTTCTCGAGCGTGATGGATTCTCTAATGACTTGCTTTTAGTATTGACGTGATTGGCATGGTTTGGACATGCGACCCGATTTGGTAAATATGGCCGGAATTCACAATACGCTTCTAACTATGTATCACCCAGTTGAGCAAAGCCAACACTACTAACACGTTTATCACACTTGTATGAATATATTTTGAGGGTCGTCACGATTGATTCACTTTCCTAGTCTTTTACGTCTCCCTAGGAACTCTCCTGCAATAAATTGTCATGATAAAACATCACCAACCAAAACCCGTAAACTCAGTCTCATCTTGCTACTCTAGAGGTGTCTATAGGCGTAGTTTTGTTAGTTCTATCCGTTTAGTTCATTTATTACCATCGCAGTAGCTTCACACGCGTTTATTACCAATCTTACCGATAACTTAGATGCGGCTATAATTTTAACCCGACCCCAACTCAGTTTTTCCTTCATTACAATAACTCGGTGACAGCCTTTTCAATTCTGTTTTCGCACCGTTCTTTGACTGGTTTTGGACAAATCATGAGCGGCGATTCGACGCCAGAAGCGCATCATTGGTTCAAAAACAAAGGTTGCGGCTATAATTTCGGCGCGCACTATACTAAAATGCTTATACCCTCCCGGAGGGTATAAGAAACAGTATGGAGCTTAGTATACCATATTGTAGACAAATATAATTTTTGGCTGTTTTGTGCGGAGGATGTTGCTAAGCTCGCCGGTAATTATTCTACCAACAAGGATTGGAACTGCGACAGATCTCCTCTAAGCTAATCGTAACGGCCTGCTAGATGTTGGTAATCACTATATTTGCGAATTTGACGGCGGGAAGGAAAGGCAAACTTCTGCCTGCCGTCAGCAGCACAGCTCGGCATGGGTCACCAGCGGCGCCATCTACACGGCCACTACCACACAACAAGCTTGAACACTGTAAGTAAAAAAATGTAACGAACATGCAGCAGATTACAACAACTACTCCTTCACAAGTCCGCCAGGGAGGCTTCCTTTAGGAGCATACTCTCCATTCTGCCACACAAATGCCAAATTTGAGAGGAGGTCAAGACTTCGTTGTTCGGATGCCCTTGAACCTCGCTGCACAGCGTCACTATGCCTCGTTCCCGGTGAGAGCACGACGCGCAGTAGTACGTGGATGTTCCACTGCGCTTTTTGTCTGCTGGCTTGTAACAAGAGCAAACCTTGCACTGCCTTTGGCGGAGTCTCTGGATTCCGTTGTTGAGTCGGTAGTCCTCGGTATGCGTTAGCTTCTGGTTGCTCTCCAAGGCGCTAGGTAGCTCTACAGCTACGCTTGACTCTGGTGTAGTCTTCGCGAAGCTATCTCCGTTCTCTTTGATGAGATTCTCGTGCAGTCTGGCCAGGCAATTGAAGTGCGAGCTCTTGCGTGGTTTCTTCTTCCATAGGCTCCTGTACACAATGTACGCGTTGACCAAAGCCATGTCCAGAAGACCGAAAAACATGCCTATGTAGTATTTGTCGAACCTGTGTAACAGAACAACATACGTCAGTAACATATGGCAGATCGTGTCACCATAACATTAGTACCTTGTCGCCATCTGCATCGAGTACGCAACTAGCCATGGCGGTCAACACCGCCGTGTAGCGTTGGTATTCACGAACGAGTCCTGGACATGGAACATCACTCGCTGTCCCACCTCTTTCACGCATCCCGGAAATCCCGCGAATCGTCAGACCCAACTGGGTTCTGGTCTTCTGTCTTTTCTTCAGCATCGCTAAGAATTTCGGTAACAGCATCTTCACCCTCACTGTCGTCTCCACCTTCACCATCGACAGGTTCGTACGCTTCTTCTTCGGAACTTTCGAACACACCCAACTTGAGTCTTCAACCATTTCATCATCACTCGCTTCGCCCATGTCAATATTACATTCTGGTGGTGTGGAATCCGTGTCAGCTTGAGCGGCATTTGCCGCTCCGTCCGTGTCAGCATTATGGGAGGGAGTAATGCCGACGAGATCAGCATTAGAGTTCGACGGTCCTGCCTTGTCAGCATTGCCTGAAAAAGATATATATCACAATTCAGCATTAGAAATCATGCGTATCATGTCAACGTAAATCCACAATGTTAAACCGTTCGGATCTGGTTGGATTCGTTCTTCGGAACTTGTAGCTACCGTCAAAACTGCGTTTGTTTGAGGCGATTGAGCTGCCGTCCCGTCGGCCGCTGTACAATGATGAACAGTTAGCTTAGTTGCAGCATCAACGCAGCAGCGGTATCCGTACCAGTGCTGATGAAATCACAGCACTCACTGTGTCGAACACTTCGAGGTCCTGTCGCCATTTAGCCGCTTCAGCAGCAATTTGCTGCTTCGTTTATTTCTCGGTTTTCTTGACCGCTGGTTTCTTCACTCGTTTTTGATCCTTTGCCAGCATTCTCCGACGTTACCGTGTCGACTTAACGATTCGCTGCGGCAGGTGCGGTAGCAGGATCCACCGTGCTTTGTACTAAATAGCACGTTAGAAACCATTAGAGCACATCAAATCGCGTTGCTTTCGCGTCGAAGCGCACGTGCTGGCATGCTGGTGCGGGCGCACCATTACATTCGAGATGTGGGGCCGATCACAGAGCTCCCTGTCTCTACGTACATACGCCAGGAGCTCATTCTCGCCGTTGAAAAAGTCCGCGCCTTGTTTGCCGGACTTGAGTTTAGTTTGAGGAAGTTGTGGCTGCATACAAAGTGTTAGACAATCAATAATAGGGTACGCGCTCTCGTAACAGTCACGTACTGAATTTTGATTCCAGTGGCTGGCTTCCAGCTCCACAGCTCCTTTCGAAGGAGCGGCCAGACCGCTTTGAAGTCCATTGCGAAGTCCATTGCGAAGTCCATGATGTGTTGCCTACCAGGCAAAAAAGAAGAATGAGTGGCCAGGTACGAAGGCGGAAAAGGGGAACCGACGTTTGACTTTTTTCAAAAATACATAGCCGTGCTGCTGCGCGGTACTTCAGTCACACATGTTCAACCATCCAATGAAATGATCTTATTCTAAAACGTGGACCAATCAAATTCGTTGGATTGTGGGAAGGGACGAAGGCCCACGTTTGCGGAATTAGAGGCATAGTGAAACTAAGATTATCATATGCTGTTCAGAACAGCATAAGGCGATTTTCCAATTCTCCGCGCCCAAGGGGTGAGGATACCGACTCGATTTCGACCGTGGAGGGCGAAGTCGAGCCCGGAGTAGGTCTACTAACTACACTAATAGTAGGAAGAGGTGGGTGGGTTCGAACAGGACTTGATTGCTTCATCGAAAACTTGAAACTGAGCGCCCTGCAGGTTGGAGTTGCAGCCAACCACTTGGTTCTTGTCAAGGTTTCGGTGTGTACTCTGCAGCGTCCGAAAAACCAATTCTTAACCAAGCCAGAATATCCGACATTAGCGCGCACCAGCGCTCGATACGCAGTGTAGAACGCGAAACAAATCGGCATTTTAAGGGGAGCTCTGGAACGTCTTAACCCCTCTAATCCGAAGATTATTTCGGATTCTCCATAATTCTTAACATATGAATTAACATATAACGGAAAATCAGTACATATATCCTGTTCAAGCCCTATCGCAGGACACGTGGCTTCTTCAGCAGAACTGATTCATGTGCTTTCGTAAGACATATCTTATCTTTTGAGAGCGCACATACGACACAGCGTCTTACATTTTACAATCAATGAGATTGTGGTTATCTTGGTTTTAGTATGCACGGTTCAAAAACGTATTTTAATAGCCAAACGTAAGACAGTGCGTCGTACGGCAGTTATTGCCTTTTGATTGGCTAAAATTATCCATACAAGTTGCTTTGGTAGTACATCCGTGATGCAGGAGCGACACCACAGGCCGCACGATGACACCGATGGCACCAATGCTGTGTCCACACATAGCCATTTAGTCTAGGACTGTTTTACACATGATAATCTAATGATTTTGTCTTTTGAAACCCTAAAAACTCGATTTTGTAGCATGAAGTTTTGCCATGCAAATCAAACCTAAATTGCCGTCTTCGTCGCGGTGAAGCTGGATATTTACCCACTTCCACCTAGAACACACTAGTGGCATGAACACAGAGGGCCATTGCAACGACCACTCGAAAGCCCTGCTCGATCTAATCATACGAATGCTGTGCTTTGTATTTGCTGATTGCAAGTACAAAGCTAGATGTTTATAATGAGTGTGCCATACTGCAAAAACACTGGTAAATATCAGCAGTACAGACAGACATGTTGTATACTGCAAATTCAGCATCAAGAAGCTCATCGTGTCCACCAACCAGACTGGTATCGTTAGTCAGCTCCTCCATGAAACAGAGCGATCCCGGAGATCAACGGCCACGTGCTTCTCCAGAAGGACGCAGCCCAGGCTTATTGTCCACACCAAGTGCGCCACGACCATCGCCACTATGGCGCTTTGGCCGTTGCACTGCAAGTTCGGCATCAAGAAGCTCATCGTGTCCACCAACCAGACAGCCAGTGGCGCCCGGGTCGCGGTGGTATACTGACGAGTCATCGGTAAGAACAGGCAGCGACCGGCTCCTTGGTGTACTGGAACGAGAAATCACCAGCCACGGCCGCGAATACGTAGTGTGGCATTTTGTAATAGTAAAAGACCATAGTTTGGATTCTATCATCTATGTAACGTATAGATTTTGATTACATTATTCGAGCACTATTCTTCTAGCCATTTTTGCGATGATCGACATCGCTAATATCCTGCTAACCTGCTACATGCCTCTGGTGGTCGCCGTTTGAGTTCAGGCAATCGACTTAGAGTTTTGGGCAATCATAGTGCATAATTCAAATCGACGACAAACTGTCTTACGAATGCTCGACACGAGCGATTGGTTGATGGGGGGAAGATTTGTATTGTACTGGCCACCTGCATTGATACACCATTTTCGATAAGCTAAATTTGATACTTCCAGACCGAAATTTGGGAAACTGCAATTATCATTCAATTCGCCTCCGTCTCTACAACCTCCTACTTGTGTAATTACTATCTCCCAACCGGTTATAAGTCGGTTGCAGCTACCTGCCCTGACATAGTACAGTGCTCACGACAAGTACAGGAATTCTACAAGTCCAAGAAGAAGACACAAGAGTCCAGGTGTGAAGGTATGGTTGTGTTAAGCCTAGACGGAAGAAGTCCGAATGGATTACTCTGGATGGGACGATTACCCATACGGAAATAAAGATGTTTCCGACCGACCAAGCCGACCGACCAAGATCTGTTTTAGGTGCCAGAGTACATTGAAGAAGCGTTGAAGAACAGACCAAGTCCCATCATCTTCGAAGGGCCATGAGGTCGACACGACCATACTGAAAACAAGACGAAAGTGTGTATGCATATTTTACCGGCTAGAATGGCCAGACAGATAACATTCAATCCGAGTTCGTTTTACCGAGTTGGTGGTGTCAAGTTACCTGAGCCTGCCAGAAGCGCATCCTGGAGGATCAAGTGGCCAAAGCCTATGCGTCAATGACGAGTTACCTTGGAGCTGCTTGGCGGAAGAAGCATGCCCGGACGGACCAAGGGACGGCATTGTCCAGAAGGGCTGTTCAGTGGCCATGGGGTTGTTCCCAGAAGAAAACGATAGCTGGATTAATATGGGGCGAAAGCTGCGTGTCTGGACGTCCCAGTTCGAGTGGCCATGGAGTTGTTTCCAGTAAAAAGATGCCTGGATACCCATGGGACTAGTACTGTGCCTAGACGTCTGGGTGATTCGACTCTCCCCTTATACAAATCGGTCAGATAAACACTTAATAAAGAGTTCGTTTTACCAAGTATCCCGCAAGGCGACCGGACAAACCTGCCAGAAGACTTTGCCTGGATGCCCGTGCAAGAAGTGAGGAAAAGGCTCGTTCGGCAAGACCAACCGTTCGAGAATCTCGTAAGTATCAAGGCCGCGTTGGGTTGGGGGGACCATCCGTCCGGAGTGAACCACCCATTTCATATCCTAGTTGTGGGTATTGTCCGGAAAGAGGGCCCTGCATTTCGAATTAACTGATCACATTTTGCGTAGGAGTGATAGTCCCAACGTAGGAGTCTGAACGGAAGTACTGTTCTGTGAACGGGCTGTATTGGTTTGTGTTAATTTAGCTCAATACATTGAGAGTGGTGCGCGTGAAGAGACCAACCGGGATTGACCAGTGTCCTGGAAGTTTGGTCTACGTTGACTGGTGGTAAGACCGACCTTTCCACGGTTTGAAAGAATAAGGAAAAACTACATATTTGTATATAACTCTATATTGTTATCTGGGTTTGGTTATCGGTGCGGTGCTGTGGAGGCTGCGTACAAGGAAGTTACGTCCAGACTCGCAACCAAGACCTTCAATTCAAAAGGCGACCCGGTTCGGACAACGAACCAACGAGGGTAGTCACAAGGGACACACGCCACTCCGGTTGGATTAAGTTCCGGCAGGAGTGATTTCTGAACGCGACACCCCAACCAGGATCGTCCTTTTAATCCAGGAGGCACGTTTAAAGTTATACACCTTTGGGCGGCTCCAAGCGTTCACCCGCCTCGTCACATATAACCCGCTATGGATAGCGCCCGACCCGGCTTGCAGAACCTCCGCACGCGTCTCGTTTCCGATTGCTCGATATACCTTGGTTTACAAAACAATTGGGCGACCACGTTTCCTTATCCGGTGCCGATGTTCACAAATATGGCGCCTATGTCGATTTCAAGCCCCGATGAGAGCTTAAAAATACCTCCAGGCAACACTTCACCAGCGTTGTGGTGAGTTGAGCGGCCGTCGTAGCATTTGACCACCGTTATTGGAACATATTTGAAGATTTCGTTCAAAGTTCGCTCTGCAGACGTAGGTGACAGCAGTGGTGTCCGTGAATCCCTTGTTCTAGTCAACTCCAGCTACAATGTAGTTGGTAGAAACTGGGTTATGCTTGTTAGTGTAGTTGCGAGTGAAGACGGTTGCCCTGAACTTTGCGGTGAATTCGAGGTTTCCACCGGCACCGTCTTTGAGACTTCCAGCGGCGGCTTTGAAGCTTCCGACGGGGGTGACTGCGAGGCTTTCACAGGCAGTAACTGGGAGGTTCTTGGCAGCAGTGACGCAGGGGCTTCTGACGGGGGCACGACAGGTGGTGATGTAGCGCTCAGAGTGGCTGAAATGACCTCTCGTAAAGACCCGCATTTGCTTCTGGGGATCTGCGGGTGACGCCCGGTCGGGGGTGCGCGTGGGGCTGTCCTTGCGAGATGGCCAGTAGCACCTCGAAGCTGAATCATAACAGCAGGAGGTCAGCCACGCGGCCTGCGGACTGGCGAGAAGAAATTGGCGGGGAAGCTTGGAACACGGTTGCCGTGCATGCGCATCAGACACCTGAGACGCTGCTTCCAGGCCGCGAGTGTGTGGCCTGTGTGGCGCATGTTGTGAGCAACATCACGCCAGGAAATCCTCGAGTCGGCGTCCTCATAGGTGCGCGCCAACTGAACGAGCTGTTTATCGTCGTCGAAGCTAAATGAAGTCCGCCCCATGGCAGAGATCAGAGTGATTGGGAATATATCTTAAACTAAGTATGTTAATTAATATCTCCGACGTGCGTGTTGTGCTGGTCTTTGTATAGAAAAACGAAGTAGTAATGTATCTTAGACTAAGTATGCTAATCAAAATAACCAGCCGTTGTTGACTATAATGTTGGTTTTCTAGCGTAAAAACAGACATGTTGGTTTTCCACATGGAGACGTTAGGTGATCCGCACACGCGTTACACGCCAGCATGGCAAAGTGGTGGGACGGGTTAGCATTGCGCCTTGCCAACGACCTCGTCATCCCCTCGACTTCTCGTCGTACGCTCTTGGTATGCACGACGGACTGAAACATTTGGAACAACATATTGCTGATGCTGGCCTAAGCGTCCTATAGCATCCTCTCCATGCGCACAGCTCCCTCGGACTGGTTCAGGAAATCCTCCATGCCAGCGCCGAGCCCCGGGTATTCCTCGTTGTCATCGAGCGGCGGTAATGGATGTCCTTGAGGCTTGGGGGCCACTCAGCTATTTGATTCTGAGCAGCGACAGCCACTTGCTGCAGCACATGCCGGCGGTTGGAGGTCGGTAGGTTTACCGTCGTCGGATTATGTGTGACGGCTGTTGCTGATTGCTCAGCTGTTGATTGTGGTGTGGTGGCTGGTTTATTCTGCGGTGTCGGCGGCGCCTTTTACTCGTCAACTGCTGTTGCTTTCTCCGGTTCCCGGATGGGAACCCGCTGAGTCGTCACCGTCGTCATCGTTGTCGCCACCGCACTTGATCCCACAGAGTCCGGTTTGACATCACTCGGATGCATCTTCTCCTCGGTAGGATCATCGTGCTGATTTGCAGCTTCACGAAGTATCGCGGCTCTCTGCTGTTCCTTCAGCAGCCGCTTCTGCATGTTGACGACAACCATTGCATCTTCCAGACGCGCTGTCATCGCGACCATGTCTTTGTCGGACACTGGAGTGGTGTGCGGCGATGGTGCCGTTCTTGACGCAGGATCGGGTGTCATAAAACCTCAGCACCTCACCGGCGTCCGTAGGTGCTCCGGTGGGTCCCTCCACGGGGGACACCCGTCGGCGTGCACAGTTCTTTGCGCAGCTCGTGGTGAACCCGATCCAGGTTACGACGATGGACTCGCTCTGCACGAGCGACCGCCGGCATCGCCTGAGGACCATCCAAGTCCGTGAAGTCGAGACGATCAGGGACTGAAATCGACAAAAGCGCTTGGAGTTCACCAAGAAGGGAGGGCATTACTGGTTGAGACGAGAGCCTGTTCTGATGCCAATGACGGTCCCGCCCACTCTGTACCCGACTAAGCTCATGTTGTTGCATATTAAATTCGCGCACATGAATGTACAAGCCTTGAAAAAGGTGGTGAAGACAAATCTCGTGGACGTAATGAACTTGACAAGTGGAGACATCAAGCATCCATTGAAGTGTATTGCTTGTCAGGAAGCCAATGCCAAGCGGGTGGCGTACAAACGTCAGCAAAACAAGGGATCGACGGTGTGGTTTGAACATCTCATGTCCGATGTATGCTACGTCGGTATTGAGACTCTTGGAAGATCGAAGTACTTCCAACTCATACAGGGTGATACATCTCGCTTCAAGTGGGGTTTTATTCTGAAGAACAAGGCTGGGGCTGCTCAGAACGTGATCAAGTTTATTCCTCAGCAGGAGAAGGACCACCACATTCGTGTGTTCTTTTGTGACCAAGGCAGGGAGTCTGTGAACCGGTCTTTGACAGCCTTCCTTGCTGAGCATGGCGTGCGGCTGATGACCACCAACGCTTACACCCCAGAAGAAAATTCCCTTGTGGAGGAGCTCAACGACACGTTGCTGAGCAAGGTGAGGGCAATTCAGGAGGCAGCAAATTTGCCGGCTTGTTCGTGGGTCGACGTCATGGCATACGTGGTCTACGTCGCCAACCGTAGCATCACGAATGCGTTGTGGAATATGACGCCGTACGAAAACGTTTTTTGAACTAGCCACTTTTTAATTTTCAACTATCCGTTTTTGTGACTACTGTTCCAACTAGCCACTTGTTGCGCGCCTCACTAGCGACACGGCTCGCTTCGCTTCGCTCAAAATCACGTTCCTAACGTGAGCTCCTCGTTTGCACCGCCAATATCGCTTCGCTCATGGCTGTGGCAAAGTGTCGGTAATTAGATAGTACGACCTTGTTAGGGCAACTACTCCGGCCCACGAGCCGACCATTGCAGACCTCCGCTTCGCTTCGGTTGCAAAGGGCCTCTCTGAGGCCTCACAAATTCATTTAGGTACGAAGAAAGCGTACTTAAGAGAAAGTAACTATATGACGCGGCAGAAGTGGCTTGATGGAACAATACTCTGAAAAGTGACCAGTTCAAATTTAAAAAGTGTATAGTGAAAATGTATACCCTTCAGAATTACTTCACATTTCTTCTTATCGGGCACAGAGCAGCACCTCACCGATGCCACTCTCGGCTTTTGTCGCTGCTGTCTTCGTCATTTTGCTTGGAATGACTCAGGCTGAATACGCTGCGCTGCACCTGAAAAAGTTCAATCATTTGTGGAGCCAGTAGTCGCAATCTCCGAAAACCGCCGTCGAGTTGAAGCCTCAACTTTTTCTTGAGAAATACTCAGCGCGTTCTCTACAGCGATCAAGCATGTCACCCATGCCCTGCTGTTGACGTGATCGGTTCCGTCACCGACGACATCTTTCGGTTCTGGAGTCGGCGTCGTCGTACACCAGAAGGGATTTGCCGAGGTTTCGATCTAGACTCTCAAACTTACGCTCGTTCGCCATGGCATAAGGACGTTTGGACTATCATGTATGCATGGTATCTGCCAAGAGGAAGCGACTTACGCTTTATTGTTTTGGATGTCTACCCTCACAATTGGGAGTTCATCCCAATCTGGCGCGTGGGCCGGAGTAGTTGCCCTAACAAGGACGTACTATCTAATTACCGACACCTTGCCACAGCCATGAGCGAAGCGATATTGGCGGTGCAAACGAGGAGCTCACGTTAGGAACGTGATTTTGAGCGAAGCGAACCGAGCCGTGTCGCTAGTGCGGCGCGCAACAAGTGGCTAGTTGGAACAGTAGTCACAAAAACGGATAGTTGAAAATTAAAAAGTGGCTAGTTCAAAACAGGCACTCACGCATTAAGCGCAGAATGCCCTTCAGAATACAGAATTCGGCATCAAAGACGGCATTTTCACTGAATTGCTCGAGGAGGCTTGGCCGTTCGAATTCAACCGGGCATGTGAACAAAGCAAATAACTAACCATTCGAAACAAATCGTCAAAGTGTCCTGTCAGCTACCAAAGGGTTGCATGTACATTTAGTGGACCTTCACAGGCTTCTCTCTATTCAATAATCTTATCGGTAAGCGTGGTTTCTTTCATTTTTTTTGACTCCGGGTCAAGTGATTATTACCAGTTTCGAGAGGTCGATTCGTAAGCATGCTATTATTAAAATAATTGACTCTTGAATCGATTTTGCAGGACATACGCAGGACAGGAAATTGTTCACATTATATCCAATCAGATTGGTGATTTAGATAAGTTTTGCCCAATTACATTCACAACACGCTTTTCATGCACTGGTAGTACTGTACTACAGTGGTGCATGTAGTAGTAGACCCGCATCCAAGAGCTGATTGATGGCTACCAGCTCGACCGCCACCAGGAGCCGTCTAAAGAAGACCAAGATGCACTCCCCCGCCGCTAGAAACTCGACGACAGTTGTCGCGCCCACTAGCGGGGGCTGTGAAGAGACGGTCATGGTGGCTGCTGCTGTGAGCACTAGCGTCAAAGGTAAGGCCGCCCCTACAAACTGCACCAGCAAGAAGACCGCCGACGAGATTAACGCCACGCCCAGCGCCAGACCCACTGTGGGTGTGGGGGGGAATCTGAGTTTGAACCAATTATAAGCTTTGTTTACTGCGTAGGATTCGCTGGCTACGAAACCCAGCCATCCCGCCAAAAGGTACGAAACAATAGAACAACAACTGCGATTTGCTCGCGTCCATTTCGTGTTTTGCACGAAAAATCGGCTGATTTTCCTACTATTTCATACAAACAGCAAGGTTCAGCCTACGTTTTCCCGACAATCGATTATGTAGCAACAAGGAACTTATTTTGAGCGGGCCAAACTATACCGGGGTGTATCTGCATCAGAATCTACTAGTTGAGGCAATTGAAGAACTCAAACTGCTACATGTCTACATGCTAATACGAATACAAGCTGGTTTTGCTGAGTACTTCGAGTACCATCATTACCACCTTCACCACTACAGCCATCCGCGTGGGAAGTCATTTATATGCTCGTAATGTTGACTGTGTTGTACATGTACCTGAGTACGCACATGATTTCCCTGTTCGTACGCGGACTGCTCAAGAACATTATCTACTACTATCTGGGGCGTGGCCAGCAAGGCCCCTACGTTGTTGTCCTCCCATGACGTGCTGAGTGGCATCTTGACGGTAGAACACTCCGTGTAGATGCTGATCAGCATCTGCCAGTAATTCAGTAGGTATTAATAGTAGAGCGAAACAGGTTGGGAGACAGCGGAGACACTGGTGTGTCGTTCCAACCTCTAAGCTTACGGACGGTCGTCATGTTGCTTCTATCGGCGATGAGCGTCTTGGGCTCCACCGCGTGGCTCATGTCGCTGCTGGGTCTGCTAGCAGAGGTGTGGGGGCGACGCGTTTTCGTATGCTATCTATCACAGACGTAACGACGTGATGGAGTATCTCTTCAGTTTGTTGAAAGAATTTGACTGGAATCTAACACGGTAGCAGTTCGTACGGAGCAGAAGGACTTCGCGGAAAGGATATACGAAATTTATCCAACCATGCGATACAACAAGGAGAACTTGTTCGTTGGTTTGGCATGGGAAGATGTTTACCTGAAAGCTGTGAAATATCTGTACGAAAATGGACGAGACGATATCACTCTGATTGCCGACGCATTTATTGTTGCAGCCCGTTACGGTTCTACGGAAACACTAGCTTTTTTTCTCGGCACGGGGCGTGTTTCAAATGAACTCTTTGATGAAGCTTTTGAAAAACGGCCGAGGATTCCTGCGGGGGAAATACCGTTGTAATTTTATACAATAAGAAGCGCGCATCTGCCATGGCAATTAACCAAGCATTCACGGTTACCCAGAGACTCGATACCATCAAGTTTTTGTACGAAAACGAGCAAATTTCCGACGATTCCATCATCGCAGCTTATCGTAGAGCGTTTACGGATAGATGCACGTATGACTCAACGCGCAAGGAAACCCGCGAGATCGTGAAGTATTTGAGCAAGCTGACCTGTATACGTTCTGAGGTGATTGGCGAGGCTTTTTCCCATGCTGCCGAACACTATGACATTGAGATGATGAGCTTTCTGCAAGGCGACGCACGCCTTTTGCCAGATCAAGCTTTTCTGGCTGCAGCGAGATATGACCATCAAGAACTGATGAACTCGGTGTATGATGTCGAGCGGATATCGCCCGAGACAATCCTGACAGCGTTTACGAAGAGTTCACCATATGCAGGCATTCGCAGAGACATTTCGAAGTATTTGTGCGAGAGATCCCATGTACCACAAGCAATTCGTTGGAAAGCCTTTATTCATGCTGCTAAACGAGGTTGGGCATGAACGCTGAAAATACTGAATATGAGCGAAGATGGAGACATGCCTCTCTCGGTGTTGCAGGAGTCGTTGGCTGCCTCAAAGGGTGGTGATGGTGATGGCTACATTCGCAAAATTATTTGCGACCAACTCTTCGATGGGAACATCAAGTGTGCATGCGGCTGTGGTCAAATTCTAGTGGCGCATGCAGTAATGGACTAAGGAAGGCAAGTCCAAAAAGTGGTTTGTTTGAGTACTGGATTAACGAATTGCGTAATTACAATTTTTGTTTCCAACGTTATTTTTTGTGACTCTCAGATCATTTGAACATTCTCCAGGTTTTGCAGGACATCTTAGTGGTGTGCGCACCTCAGCAATGTCCTGAATTTTCCATGTCGAAATATTGAAGGTATACAGAAACCAGTATAATTGCGACAAACGCATTTTTTCGTGATTTTGCTGGACAGCATATCTTGTAGATTTGCAGGCACACACAAGCCAGCAGTCTCGCCGCCTTCTGAACCTTCGCCACGCAGTGCCTGGCAGGCACATTTGCAACCACGAGAATGCATGACGACCTCTCTATTAAAATGCACTGACATGCCTAAAGAAACATCGAGAAGCGCCTCAGTGAAGCGTTATGAAGAAAATTACTTATCTTAGAAAATCGTAGGACAGCGGGGGCTATTGGTCTACAGTAATTATGGTGTTGTGCTGCGTTGACGTTTTGCACCTTGTCGAACAAGGCGAAGTGTCGTCTTCAAGGACAGCTCATGCGCCCTGCGTTTGCGCGTCGATGCTAACAATGGCAGCTTACTGATCCCGGTGTCGACCTTCGCGCCTGTGGCTAGCGCTGCTTCGGAGATGTACTTCATTAAGACTGTCCAGTCTGAAAATGTTTTGCGCATATCCGGTCGGGGAAGATCATGTGTGCCGATCCGCTTCAGAGGAGGGTAGCCTCTGGCCTTATCCCCGAACCACGAAAGCATCCAGGCGCCAAATGCACCCGTCTTTAGAAACGCAAACGTTTTGGGGAGCATGTGAAACTTTCCGTCATAGTAGTAAGCTGTGCTGCTGTCATTGGAATCAAAATATCTGGCACTGTCCTCTTTTATTTCCTGAATTCAACGTGCAATCGCCCTAACACTTCCACTGTAAGCTCGCTGTGTTTTTGTCGAAACACAAGCATCACGGACATCCGGAGCAGTAACCTGATCATCATTTTTGTCCACATCTAGCTCAATGGGCCTTGCAGAGTGTGGTTTCCGCGGCTTAATCGCTGTAGTGGTGGTAATGCTCGATGTATCGACGACCACGCATTGCGCTCTGCTGCTGCTGTCACGCAGAGAAGGATAGTGGCAGCACGAACACAAATGACAGGGGCTGTAGGACGACGAGTGCGTACTCGTGCGCCGGGAGTGGTGCGTATACAACCGCGACCTGGCGAGCGCTGTTCGGAGACGCCGTCGTAACCTACGCCCACTGGGGCGCTTAGAGGGGTCAGGAGGCTGGGGATTGCCGCCCCCACTGGGGCGCTTCGTGCTGGTCGCCATGGCGATCATTGTGACTGTTCCTGACAATGTTTCCGTACTTAGTGTGGAGTGTATACATAAATGCAGTACCACAGTACATGTATACACCACTGCGATAATGAGATTAGACGCTGCTGCCTTCAATTCAACCTCGGGCGATGATTAGATTAGACGCTTCACGCTGAAGAAGGTCAAACACGAAATCCTCGAGGCTAATAAGCGATGCCACATTTGAAAGAGCGACGCTAGCATTACTGCAACCAACTATGGGCAAGGATCTCACTATGAACCAAAAAGCCACCATCACGCGAAGTATGGTCGACGGTGCCGTCAAGTACAACCATTTTGACAAGAAGAACACGTCGCACAATATTGGTTGCTTGTCACCGCACCTACACAATTGTGTCAAAACATCCGAGGACGTCAAGGCTCATATTCAGTCAGTGCCATCGCCTTCAGTATTAATCCACGACCCTGTTGGACACGTTAAGCAGACGACAAACAACGTGACTGCTGCCGCTGCAGCTCTGCAGTCGAATTCCACGATTAACGGATTCAACACAATGGTCAAAGTGCACGTGTCCAAGGACTACATGAAGTTCAATGCTGCTCACTTCATCGCGCATAAGGTAAAGTGCTTGTATTTTGGCTATACGGTGGCTAAAAGCGAATTTGACAGCTTTGCATTTTTTGACAGGGATTCCGGGAGAAACTGCACGGACACAACTATCGGTTGGCCGTCACTATTATGGGGCAGGTGGGCTCGGACGGCTACGTCGTAGACTTCGGAGAGATCAAGAGGATCTCGCGAGTGATCTGCAAGGACTTAAACGAATCTTTCCTTGTGCCTATGAACAGCGATGCTCTCAAGGTATGTGAGCGCTTAACCAGGGTGGGATGTGAATCCCAAATTGACGTTTTAAATGTTGCATTTGCTTCAGATTTCTATCGATGGCGCGAATGTACACATTGTCACGGAAGACATGGCGACGTTCAGGTATATGACTGAGTGATAAAGTGTGGTAGTACATTCGTACATCTAACTCTGTTAAATTCTGTAACTCTGCACACCAGCTTCCCCAAGGCGGACTGCTCGTTGCTACCAATTATTCACTCGTCTGCAGAGGAACTCGCCGTTTATATTGTACGTTCTGTATTGTTTTGTTTCCATGGAACCAGGTTGTTAGATAAGCTTATGCGATTCTTGCCTGTGCTTTCGTTAACCAGAGTAACCAGCTCGTGGATGCATTCACATTAGATTCCCTTCTGGTAAGCAACAACTGAATGGACAAAATTGTTCTTGTTTGCTGACATATTGGGCTGATTTACAGGAGCGTGGAGTACGAAAGTTGGAGGTAAGTATCTCCGAGGCCGATAAGCAGTTCGCCTCATACGAGCGTGTTCTTCTCTAGTCTCTGCTAACGTCGAGTCCGCCCTTTATTCACGAGGTTGGCATTGTATACATGCACGAGCAGCATAGGAATCTTTTCAAAAATGCGCTTGACTCTTAGCCCATCGTACGGACCCCAGACACTCCTAAACGTGTGTGACACACCACTATTAGTTGAGCGGATTGTTTAGTCGCCCGAACCTCACAGACGACGTCCGGACTCAGACGAAAGTTCTACTAGTGAGCTGTTTGGCCGTCCGTCCGTACCTGAATCAGCTCCACAGCTCCCGCCACCGGCAATTGCAGAGGTACCTGCGATGGTTGTCACCAGTGACAGCGACAGTGATGACAATGGGGAGATTTTTGGAACCTTGCAACCCACTAAAGTTGCTGCATCGGTTGCTGCCCCTTCAGCGCCAACAAGACAAGCGCGCGTGCTCAGCAACTCGAGTGACTCAAGTGACTCCAACGAAGGCGGTCTGTTTGGAGCACCACTCGTGCGATCGACACCGACGCTGACATCGCCCGTAGCGAGCACTCCTGGTCCGTTTCCAGCTCAAGCTGCTGCGTCAGGTTCGCTGTTTGGACCTCCATCTGGCACATCAGCTCCCGTTGTTCACCCACCAATTCCCAGTGCTGCAACACGCTTTCGTGCTACAGAGTCCGACTCGGATTCAGATTCGGATTGGAATGACGATGGCGGGCTGTTTGGACCTCCGAAGAAGAAATTATCATATACGAGCTTGAAGCTACCCAAGCTGTTTTCCCCGCGAGAGACATGCTCAGATTTAATTATCACGAGAAGAAGAACGAGGGTGCGGCGCTGTATAGGATTATTGGGAATCATTAAAAATGGCATTGCTTTGATATCATTAGTTGTCTTGAGAGTGCTATCTCAGTTCATACTCGCTCAAGACTCAGCTCGCCCTGCTGCCTGCTTCTGCCGCTCTATAATCTCCTTCTGCACTCGAGCCATTTCGCAAATGCGGTTCTCGTTGATGGAGATCCGCTTCTCGAGCACCGACAATGTCCGCGTGATGATTTCCAATTGCCCTACAATGTGCTGCAGCGTGTTGTCCATCGAATATCGCTGAGTTGTAGTTCCGTTTTGACTGGCAGGAGACTTCACCTCACTTCCAGGTGATTTGGGGGTCTGGATAGATATCGGAGGTGGAGGTGGTGGGGGAGGCATCGACGTCGCTAATCCACTTGATATTGGAGACCTGATCGGCGAACTCGTCGGGCGTACTTCGTACTTGGACGCAGTGTACGGATGTCTCGGCTTCTGCTGCGGTGCTGGTACTGGTGTCGAGATGGGCGTTGGTGGAGGCGACCCCGCCGGCACCTCCGTCGCTATTCTATCCCCCTCTTGCTCATCACTACTGGCACTTAGCACCTTCTCCTTGTTCACACTTCTGCGTCGTTCCTCGACTGTCATCGTGGCCTCAACCTTCGGTGCTGGCCGTTCCATCTGCAAACACTTGTCGAGATCCGCCTCCCATACCAACACACACGAATCCACCGCCCCAGACGCCAACAACTTGCAGTCCTGCGAAAACTCTGCACAATTCACAGCTCCATCATGTCCCTGCAGCGTGTACAGCACTTGTCCCTCTCTCACGTCCCACAACTTGATAGAATTATCATGCGATGTCGAAAGCAGATAATTTCCCGTCGGATGGAAGGCCACACAGGTGGCACTCGCCTCGTGTGCCTTGTAGTGGTGCACCAATCGGCCCGCTCTAGCGTCCCATAAGTTGACACTTTTGTCATAGCTACATGAAGCCAAAGTGTAGCCATTATCACTAGGATGAAAGGCTACACTGTTGACAATACCCGAGTGCTCGTAGAACGTATGGATACATCTCTTGGTCTCCGTATCCCAGAGCTTGACCGTCTTGTCATCACTACCGGACGCAATACGTCGAGCATCGCCACTAAACCGAGCACTGCGGACCCAGTTACTGTGGCCTGTGAGGCTGCACCGGAAGCGGCGCGCAGGCAGCGTCCACACCTTGAGCGACATGTCGTCGGAAGCGGTCAGGAGCTCGCGTCCTGAGGCCGAGAAACTCACACTGCGCACGGCGCCAGCATGGGCCTTGATGGTGACTGAGTCGCCGCGCACAGTAGGCGTCCAAAGACGCACAGTGCGGTCCTGTGAGGCTGAGGCCAGTACATCTCCGGTGGGCGAGAATGTCACGGCGTGCACGGGACCTGTGTGGCCTTTGAAGCGGAAGGCGCGCAGCTGCGGCTTGAAGTTCCACACCATCACAAGACCATCTAACGAGGAGGAAGCCACCTGCTGCACATTCGGGTGGAAGCTCACGTCTGTGACAGCAGACTTATGGCCTCGGAAGGTACGCTCCAGCGAAGGGTCCTCCATCATGAGCAGATCCCTAACTGTAGTGTATGATCGAATGTAGGTACACCTGTTTTTTTGAATGCGGATATGAAGGTTTGTAGTCAAATGGCTACACTAAAATTTGTAGCCATGTTGTAGCTTGCTATTTTTGAAATAATTGCACTTTACCTCAACTTAAAGTTGCAACGATGGTGGTGCGCAAGAAGAGCGCACGGTGGCAACTCCTGGCGATGTCAAGCGTTCCCGAGTACGTCGCACCGACGACAAGAGACCGAGATGGAAGACCAAGCAGAAACGAAGCAAGAAAACTCTTCGTCTTGCCAGTACAAGCATCTTAAGGACGCCCACTTTCCAGCGGCAATTGTGGCACTGCCACATGTAATGCGCCACAATAACATTTTCTTGATGACACCCAAAGAAGCTGTCGAGGAAGCGGCAAAGGCCAAAGACGCTGACTGGGCATACGACCTCATTTCCATATACAATTACCCTACACTGAACGACTGGCGTCTCGATGTATCTGATTCTCTCGCCATTGCTGCTTTCGGAGGACATTTCGAGACTTTCGATATTCTTCTTTGGGAAGGAATAATCGCTGATAAAGGACCTTTGGACTGTACCTCCGAAAAGTATCGGGACGTTGTAATGAGGCAACTGCAATGGCTGCCGAGAACGGTCACCTTAAGATCGTTAGTTGTGTGGTGGAGACGTTGGTTGATGGGGACGGTCAGGCGGCGAGAGGCGTTCAAAGAACCTGTAGTAAATACTACGGACTGCGGGGAGTTCTAGCGGGCGAAGAATTTGTTGCAGCGGTGTCTCGAGGTCATTGGGATTTGGCCAATTCTATGTAAGATCCTGACGTAATTTCTCCAAACGCACTGCTGAAGGCATTTACAAAGACCACTTTTTCGGAACTTTTGGTGATTGTAGAGATTCTCGCTGGCCTTATGTGCGCTAAAGAGCACGTCCCCCTTGAAATCCGAACCAAGGCCTTTGTGTGTGCGGCTCGACGGGGACAGTCGAGCGTCCTAGGAATATTAAACGAGAGCGAAAACGGGAACTGGCCGCTGGAGGTGCTGACGGAAGCACTAGGTGGTACGAGTGAAGGAAAAGTCAAGAACGTCCTGCGCAAGATTATCTGCGACCAGATTTTCAGCGGAAGAGCGGTTTGTGGTTGTGGCCACGTGATTGACAAACTGGAAATGAAAGAAGATGCGTGAAAAGCGTAGCTGGCAACTCAAGTCACTCCCGCTGTGTTCTAAGTCTACGTAATTACTCAAGTACATACCAACGCCGGGACATGTAGTGAGTTCAACAATTCAACAAAGTTCTCTTAACGGCAGCTAAGTTTTCGTGTGGAACCTCTTCAATAAAACACTTATGTGTGGACCCCATCCTGGATGTGTGGGTCACGTTTTGAATAAAACAAATCAGGGTGGGTCACACCATTGTATTTAGCATGACCAAGCGCATGCGTTGGTAAGAGGGTATGGTTTGAGTCGAAGAGTTTCGCGCGACATCATGACGCGCCTCCCCGGGTCTCGCATCTACTGTAGACGTCGACACCCGGAGAAGAAAAGAAAAAAAATGGAGTTGGTAAGAAAGCACTGGCATCGTCTCCAGGGTTGGGAAGGATGGAATTAAAATTAAAATTAAAATGAATGTGAATATTGAAATTTAATTTATTTATTCTTTGGTCCGGGAATTCATAGTGGAATGATCTGTAGGGCTGGTCTGTAGACCGGGTCCGCGCCTTATGCGACTCGAATCTCGTGATCCAAGGGAGCAATGCATTCGTTTTGCACTATGGAATGGTGGTATTATAAAAGATATTACTAGTGCTTGTGTATAGCTCGTAAATTGTAGTCGCTTCGACCACCCTGATAAAATTAGTTGTACATGAACGTTGAATCTCTTGTTGAACGATCACTACGCGCTCATCAACGTTTTCGCGTTGTTAGCACACCAAGCAATAATAAAGTGTTTTAGACCCTTCACAGCTATCTTTCCCAGTTCAATATTCACCTAGTATGGAAATGTGAATTATTCATATGATTCGTTTTCTCAATTTTCACATCAATATGCATTTATCGTCTAGATACTTCCTATCCCTAATCGGCTCCCTGCCTCTTTGCACCAATGCAAAGTAGCCACCAGGCAGGGTATCAATTATTGACATATTTTACCATGCAAAATGTATTTTCTTAAACTCATTCCCTCCGTTTCATAATACTTGGAAGCATTATTTTATACTAATCCAGGCAATCGAGATCTATTTGAACCAATTAGAATCAAGCAAATATGTATGCGTAGTGTGTTGCAGAAAATATAAGTATGCAATAATGAATTTGGGGAATTGTTTTTACTTTGGTGACATTTATTTCATGGAAATGCTTTCATACCATTGCAATGATATTTTAGAACCAGGCCAGCCAGGGTGGCTCCAGGGTTGAGCGGGCCGTTGCAGCGCACCGTGCCGTTGTACTCCTGGTGAAAATCATGTGGTGTTGGCTGGCCCAACGTACCACCGAAGGTGCTTCGTACACGTCAGTGAGAAAAATCGCAAAGTTGGTTGAGCCAAACAGCGTTGCGCGAAATCTGATTGTTATTTAATTGAAGACCCTGTTTTCGGTCAATCATAAGAGAGGATCACAATTGTCGATTGAGCTACATACACTGTATCACTACTAAGAGGCATGTAGGGTGGTGACCTCAAATCTCCTACCCTGACTTGATCCTGCTCTCGTCCTCAACTATATGATTCTGCTGGCTCGATACGTCGGGCTTCACGGTGTTGGTGCGCACACTTGAGCGGATGGCTAGGTACGCTCAGCTTCATCTGTGACGTGCTGCACCTTGCAGACACTAAACACAGGAGCTGGAACTCCCACCAACAGCAACGTCTATTGCTTGCTCGTTGGAACGCTAGTTATGAACTGAACTAAACCCAAACTACTCCACGCCTTCGCCTGCCATTGCTGGCAGTCCAGGAAAGCCGTAAGCAGCCAATCCCAAGCTAGATCATACAGGAGCACACCTATACGGTGCTCGTCCTGAGCCACCGCACCAAGGCAGCTGCGCCTAGTAAGCTTTCCACAGTAGCAGGTTGATTACCAACCGTCACATCATCCGAGGAGCCTGCTTGCAGGGGGGCATTGGAAAAAATAATTTGTTTGTTGCCAACTAAAATCCAATCACGGCCATCTTGTCTTTGACGCCGAATGTGGACAACTGAAACGAGTTGGCAGCCATTAATGATGACATTTGATCGCAATAGCAAATTTACATGTATTTGGCCTAATAAAAGGGTTTTTGAAAAGAAATTTGGATTTGATCATCGCCGTGTACTCTGTCATCCCGCCACAGCTTCGTGGAATACGGGGCTGTTCAACTTTTTATATAGGGGTTTGTATGGGATAACTGACAGCGATTGAACTCTCGCCAATGGTTTATTGAGTGGGATTTAATTGGAGTAATTGATGAACAAATTGTGTTTGGATCTATAGGCTTCATAACCAGTACATTTGGAAGTGCATGCCGCAGTTGGAGAATATTTGAACCTTGCAGCATTGCTAACAACAGTGCCAAAAATTCTCCAGCATATATGTATAGCGCAGAGATAAGCTGGAAAAATGGCGTTGATAGCAGGAAAAATCTACGGAAAGATCTGTGGTCCAAAGACGTCTATTACCTGTTGTCGTGTGTTTTTCCTCGCACTACTTGGCGCGGGATATCTAAAATGCAGACATCGTCGATTTAGTTAAGCTCACTAAGAGACCTACGGGCGCAGCGCTCCCCAGTTCTTAGGCTGAAAGCACAGGGGTTTCTAAGCGTTTCGAAATGGCCAGCGTGTGATTTTTTGGGATTTTTTCCTCGGTTTCACACTTTTGGATACGGCTTTATTCGTTTTGCCTTGGCCTCAGTAAGCCTCGCTCCGACATGGGACGCGTACAAACGGATTGTTTGCGGCGTTAGAATGTAGATACGCTCAGAAAACCCCTTTTTAATTTGACAAATTTACAATACTTCCCCGTCTAAGTTTAACAACGGTCAGTTTACGTACTACTGTGATATAAATAGAAATAAACGTATAAGTGCAGTAGTGCGAAGTATCCACGCGAGTTTGCGTAAGTAGCGAAAGTCTAAATATGGGACGTCAAACGCAGATGTTCCGATAGTGTGAACGGGGAAAATGCGTAATAGCAGTTGGCCAAAGGATCTGTCACTCTGGCGGATGGTACAAAGATTTAGATTCAGCTCATCACTGCCAGCTACCACTTAAACTACCGGCGAATACTTTTAGGTCGATGACCTTGCGTAATACCGCCAACTATAAGTCAGCGCTGTACAAATGTTGTGGTTGGTGCTGAATTCGCTGCAAAACATAGTCGCGCGATTCACTCGCAACGCATCGCAATTCACCTATATGAACAAGGCGATGAGTAAGATGACCCACATGGTCCCGTGTTTTCTGGGTATATCCACGTTATAAGTACAGTTTCTACTTAAACCTACATTGGTAATCGCACGATTTGAAAAGTACGAGATCGATCGCCGATGTGTAAGGCAGTGTAAGATCGAGTTGCTAGCATGTGCGCTTGGTCACTAGTACAGTGTATATGGCATGCAATTGGTAGGCTGAAAGATCTTGCGCGGTATATACAGCGCTAGCGATGGGGTACGACTCGTTTAGTCGGTCTTCCGTTGGAGTAGTTATGCTTCAATTTGCGAAGCTTATGTTGTTGGACGTCCAACCAAAGTAAGCACGGTCCGGGCCCTTTTCGTAGTTCTTCAGGTCAACTTACTCCTCATCATTGTATCCACCGAAGGAAATCTCTGAAGAGTGCGCTCGCGGCCCTTCCAGCACGGTCTTCGGCGCCGCAGCATAGAATCCGGGGGCTAGTTATTATCTGTTGTTTTAGCACTGATCGTCTGTTAAGTACGTTTGCCCCCTACGCACCTGTCGATGGAACTGCTAAGCTGTTACTAGCTCACACCGAGAATTGTTGAGGAGAGCCTAAGTTGTTTGTGGCATATGCCGAAGTGAGTAGATTAAAGTGAGTTAAACTTGTCCTTCTTGTCTTCGTAGTCGCCTCTTGCTTCTCCGGTTGTCCTTCAAACCGCCAAACCGGTTATCATGGGAAGAACCAATCAAAACCGTTCTTGGTCGGACCGCCCGGACCATAACCGTAAACCGCGGTCCATGCGCGCGAACCGTGCCAGAGCGGTGTCGCCTCTACACTCTCACGCGCCGCTACTGCCCGGTCACCTTGGCCGTGATGCCACGGGCACCGCGCAAGTGCTTGAGCGTCTTCATCACGAGCAGGTGTTTCGTGTCGACGTAGTTCGATCTTGACAGTTCCGCGTTCCACGTTCTCCCGACTGAAGTGGTGGCGGATGTCCGCATGCTTCGTTCTAGCATGGTACCCCGCGTTCTGCGCCAGCGCGATCGCCGCTTGGTTGTCTTCCCATATTTGCTTCGCATCCGCGTGCTCTTTACCCATGTCCTCTAGCATCGCACGCGTCCACAGCACTTCTTGCACAACAGGCTCCGCGCCACGTACTCTACTTCCGCAGAACTTAGTGCAACCGTCCTCTGGAACTTGGACTTGAACACCACAGGTGCGTTCCCGATCATGACCATGATACCCGATACGGAACGTCTGTCGTCGATGTTGCTTCCCCCGTCCGCGTCCGTGAACGCCTCGACCGTGAGGTTTCCCGTCCGTGGCCGTAGTTGGTGCCATGCTCCCGAGTCGTCTTCAAGTAGCGTAGCACCCAAATGCCTGCCTTCCAGTGTTGAAAGCCCGGATTCTCGAGGAAATGAGAGAGTTGTGTCACTACAGACGCGATATCCGGCCGCGTATATAGGTCGTGATGTACACAAGACATTCGATCAAAGACCGGTACGGCCTAGATTGCATCTCGTCCCGTTCTTGGGCTGAGCGCGGTGACTACAGCTTCGACACCTTGAGCCCTGATGTACATGGGTTGTCGACTGGCTTAGCGTTCTGATGGCCAAACCGTTCCACGACGTCATCAATGAAGCGGGTCTGCTTGATCATGAGCGGCCCTGCAGCCATGTAGTGATCGTTCTCCGTACCGAGGATGAATTTGGCACCTCCCATCTCCTTCATCTTAAACGCCGCCTTGAGCGCGTTCTTGACCTTCTGAATCTCGATTCTCGTCTTTGCTGCGATGGTCATGCCGTCTACGTAAAGGCACACGTATACGTATCCGTTCCGTTGGCGCGAATGTAGTTCTTCCGTCCTTGCACATCGCCACATCCGCTTCATCACCAGCCATCGCCTCAGCGTACGTCGTCGGCACGTCAGTTGCGTTGACAATGTTCGCCACGTACGCCATTTACCGCCTCGGCGATAAGTCCACCCTTGTCGATCCGAGCACGGTTCGGGCTTGGCGGGCCGTCGCTCCCTTCCGAATTCTGTTCTTCATCACCGTCCTCTAGCAAGAACATTGGCTCACGAGTCCTGCGTGGCCTTTCCGGCTCCGGGTGAAACACTGGTCGATCTTCTTGGAACTCTTGGGGTGGAGCACAGTACTCCGTCAGATCCAGACCCGTTGATGCTGGGCGTCCTGGTGGTGGCAACCGCAGTACCTCTACGTCCTCTTCAGCATCGGCCTCGTCCATTTCGACGTCTTGGACAGGCTTCTCAACTGCTTTCATAGGCTCATCCATGACCGGTTGGCGAACCACGTCCGTCGCGACCGGCTCGTCACTGTCCTTGATCACCTGGAGGACCGTCCCGTTCTTCGTCAAATGTGTATCGTAGATCTCATCCACCTCGCGCTCGTCCAGCTTCACCGGTCGTGACATCTTGACCTTGGAAGCGTCCAAGTCATGCACACGGTACCCCTTCACGTTATCCGCATATCCGAGAAACATGCACCTGTAGCTCTTGGGCTCGAGTGTCGCCCGCTTCACGCCATCGATGTGTGCGCAGGTGACCCAACCTCGGTTTCACCTTGAAGCTAAGCTCGTACGGCGCAACCTCCGCGTGCACCGTGTGCTTTGAGCGATACACCGCTGTATTCACTGCTTCAGCCCACCACTCGGTAGACACACCCTTGTAGCGCGGCATACTCCGTGCCTTCACCATGACCGTCCGGTTCATACGTTCTGCGGCCCCGTTCTGCTGCGGGCTGTATGTAACGGTCCGCTGATGCATGATGCCGTTCCTGGTGCATACTTGACCGACAGTTTTGTTCACCTACTCTGTTCCGTTGTCCGAGCGCAGGCATCTCATTCGTTCTCCCCTCTGGCTCTCGTAGAACCTCTTTAACCCCTTCGGTTTGTTGGCCACCTCACTCTTGTTCTTCAGGAAGAAGACCGACACGTATCTGTAGTAGGCGTCCTCGAATGCCAGCATATATCGGGCACCTCCCTCAGAGACCTTTTCATCGGCCCCATCACAACTGTGTGTACAATTTCTAACACACGGGACGTCTTCGTCATGGACCTGTACGGGAATGGCGCCACGGTTTGCTTTCCCTTCATGCATCCACCGCACAAAGTCTCGATCTCCGATCGTACCGCCGGAATCCCGTTCATGGCCCGCTGCGTTTTTGTCAACGCGACCTTGTTGGGGTGCCCCATGCGCGCGTATCACAGCTTCCACTGACTGTCTCATCTCCGGAGTACTGGACAAACCGCGGTCCCATTTGCTCGCAGTCCAGAACGTAGGACTTGCCGATTCTCGTACCCGACGCGATCTTCCTGCCCCAAATGACACACGAAGACCGCTGAAACTCCACTTTCAGGTCACGCTCAGCAAGCTTCCCGACGGACAGCAGCCGCCTATCAAGTCTGGGAATGTACAGTACGTCCACTATCTTGATGCGCTTCTGGTCCAGACCGGTCAGCTTCACAGTCCCACGGCCTATGCACCGTAGAATCTTGCCATCTGCGATTGTCACCTCGATCCCGGTGTCCAGCGCCTAATACTAGAAGAGGTCGTCACGGTAAGGTGTCATGTGCGCTGTTGTACCAATGTCGATGAGCCACCCGACATTCCGTTCTGCTCCCACGGAGAAAACTTCACCGTTCACTCGACCCCAGTCCTGGGTCGGACCGTACACGGAAAAGACCGCATTGTCATTGGGATCTCCGCTCTGGGTTGGACAGTCCCGCTTCATGTGTCCAACTTGGTTGCCCATGAAACACTTGCCCTTGAAGCCACCGGCGGACCGTTCCCCTTTCGACCGTTGACTTGTCCGCCCTTGAACCGTTCTACATTCGCCTTGAACGCGCGTTCCGTGGGCTCCTTCAGCACTATCCGTTCGTACTCCTTCAGGAGCTTCTCCTTTCCCTCGATCAGAGTTGCATCGTTCGCGTTCTCGACGATCGATGAAATCAGATCGTACTTGGTTGGAAGGCTGCTCAGTAGCACCTCGAGCTGCCCCGCCTCGTCGATCGGCTTTCCCAGTGTCTGGAGATCGACAACGAGCTCGTCGAATGCGTCCAGCTGCTTGGCCATCGACGCCCCGCTCTCTATCTTGAACTCGTGTTGACGCTTCGTCATCGTTACACGGTTGTGGAGCGTCGTGCGGTCGTAGAACTCACAGAGCGTTCCCCACGCCTCCATAGCGCCCCTCGCAGACCGAATCTCGGTCTGGTGCTGTAGCTCCACGCCTTGAGCGATGATGCCGAGCGCTTTGGTATCGTTCACGAGCTACGCCTCCGTGATCTCGTTCTCCGGCATGTCGACTTGCACATGTGCCAGAAGTCCCTTCCTCGCAAGGGTCATGCGTATCTTAAACTACCAGTGGAAGTAGTTTCCACTACCCAGGAGAACTTCGGCTTACTTGGTCGTCATCGCGTTCTTGGTGGAACGTGTTGGTAGATGTGGTCTTGCGGCTATTAACCTGTTGACGAGAGCCTGAGTTGTTTGCGGCAAATGCCGAGGTGAGTAGATTAAAGTGAGTTAAACTTGTCCTTCTTGTCTTCGTAGTCGCCTCTTGCTTCTCCGGTTGTCCTTCAATCACCAGACTGGCTATCATGGGATGAACCAATCAAAACCATTCTCGGTCAGACGCATGGACCGCACCCGTAAACCGCGGTCCATGCGCGCGAACCGTGTCAGAGCGGTGTCGCTTCAACAAGTATGTTCGACCTGTTATATCATTAGATCACATAAGCACGTAGGTCATCGGTATCCGGATAAAAATCGAATGCTGCGGAACATAATGAGGAAAAACATGATATCTGGAATGGAATTAATCTTCAATTCCATGAAGCCAAACTGGTAGAAAAGTTGGAAAACTGACTTTGACAGGGATAGGATGGGTCCACAAACCAGATAAAATATATATCTACCGGGGTATGTAATATATGAGGAAGATTTGACAGTGAGAACGTAGATATGGTGTATCGATTTGAAAAAGTTATTAGAAAATAATAGATTTAGACCTCGTTCGTACCCCGGGTAGGACTCTGGATATAAAATCCAGAGAACAGAAATTGGAATGCACTGGCATCGTCTCCCTGCCTATTTGCACAACGTTTAATGCAAGTTTACATTTTGGGGGCATGCGCACCCAAGCGTTTACAGATATCTATTGTTTATTGATTGTATGCGTAACCTTGTGACTAACGAGGTCACAAGTAAGGCAGTCCGGATAGCAGAGACGATGATGTACAGAAAACGACGGTGAAATCGTATACGAGAACGAGGCAATGAGTAGTTACGTCCCACTTCCTAACAATAGTGGACATTGAATGGGTCGCAACCATCAATCCGGTGACGTCCAATATCCATTATTGAACGATAGCCATGATTTTACGACCCCTGCTGCGCACCTACAGTGATTCACTACATGTACCCACACCTATACGTACTTACGTACAGGAACTTGGCGATTCCGTACCCCACTAGGCAGAGTATCAATTATTGCCATATTTTACCATACAACAACGTACATCCACCCTCCGTTTCATAATTGATTGTGTCTAGGTACTTGGAAACATTAATTTTAGAACAGGCAATCGAAATCTCTATTTGAACCAATCATAATCGAGAAACTATGTATGCGCATTGTGTTGCAGAAAATAAACGTATGCAATAATGACTTTCGGGAGTTTTCGACTTTGGTTCCATATTTTATTTCATGGAAATACTTCCATACTACATGTATTCCAATAATATTTCAGGACAACGGGATGAGCCGGGCGTTGCACGGCACCGGGCCTCGATGGAGAAAATCAGGTGTAGGTTGCCCCAACGTGCCACGGAAGGTGTTTCATACGCATCAGTGAGAAAAATCGCAAAGTCGATGGAATGCTGGTCCAGCATTTTGAAAGTGCATGCCGCAGTTGGAGAATATTTGAAGCTTGCAGCATTGCTAACACCAGTGCCAAAACCCTCCAACATACATGTATAGCGCAGTGATACGCTGAAAAAAACCCCGGAAAAATGAGATAAATTCTACGGGAAGGTCTGCGGTCCAGGGGCATCTATTACCAGTTGTCGTATGTTTCCTCCCGTTACATGGTGCGGGTTATCTAAACGCAGACATCGTCGGTGTGGTTACCCCGCTAAGAGATCTAACTTTCTGGATGCGCTCAGACGTGATCGGCTATTCGAGCCTTGTGACAAAGCTGATCCTAACGCCCGAGAAGGCCATGCCCTCATCGAACGAGGTACGTGCCCCCATACGATACCTGCGGAAACATGTCTTTTGGAGTGCTTGGATCACAGAACGAATCTTGAACGCTCGATCCTCACTGTCAGACTGCTTTGCATTGTCATTGAAGTGTAGGTACCTTGCGATATCGTGAAACCGGTCACGACTAAGGAACTGGGCAAATGTCCCCTGAGCCAAAGCACCCTCCACTTTCGTAATCCAGTGCCGACTGAGGCTTTTACGACGAGGCTCGAGCGTACGCGCGATGAATCGCACGATCGCGTGCGGCTGGATTGGGTTCTTCCTCATGAGATTGGTCTTGTACTCGTCGACAGAGTACACCATGGTTGAAGGGACTTTTTGGCTTCACTGGCGAGCACGTGTGCGCATGGCTTGTGCGATCCCGTCAATTATCTCCAGGCAGAACTTGTTCGTCTCTTCAGCTGTCTTTCGCCACAGCTCCTTCAGAAGGAAAAAGTAAAACATTGACAATGGATTGCCTGCGTAGGCCAATGCTGCTCGTATAGGCCCAGATGGCCCGTCGTACAGCGGCGCAGGATCGAGAAGAACTTGGTTGGAGTGGCTCTCCATGGCGGTATCTCACGCAGAAGCTTGCAATCGGTCCAACGCTTCGCCTGGTCAGGCCGAATTCCACCGGAACTTCATCCAAATTGACTGTCGCCTCTTCAATATCTTCGTTTGCAACACTGCTAGTATCAACCACACTTTCAGCAGCGTATTTCTCCTCGCTGTCTTCGTCCTTGTCCAACCGAATGGTGTCTTCGTCGCCTTCGGCTTCAGAGTCTAGATCAAGCAACCAGTCCTCTGAATCGAACTTATCAAGCGAGGCTCCATTCAATGCAGATGGCAATCCACCTTCCTCTCTGGCCTCAGCAACCGTATTGCGCGCCTCCGTATCAGCATGTACAGTCGTCTCCGTAACCCACCCAGGCCACTCCGTGACAAAAAGTTCTGTACTTGCTGGAACACATGCGGCCACCTCCGTGATAGTACGTTCCGTACTTGCCGGAACATCAGCGATGGTATCCGGACAGGCCGAATCTGAAGCATACGTAGTAGCAACATTAGGTTAGTGAGCAGAGCCACAGGCATTCGCACAACACAGTTCTTACCGCATCTTCGGATATTCGCCGGCTTCTTCGATTTGCTGCTTTCCGCTTCCCATACGAGCTTGGCCCTGGTCGAAATTAAGGTCCATTAGCCTTGGCAGCCGCGCGTGGTGCCCTGGTGGACGACGTCTTCGAACATACTCCAGGTGTAGTGGTGGTGGAGGAACGCTGTTCGGGTGGCGTGGCCTTCGCAACGGCTTCAGCTTTGACGTCATGGGAGTCTTCGCCCCTGCTACAGGTGGCGCCGCGCTGTCGCAACTGCGATGGTTGCTGCTTCGTGGAGAGACGTCGACGTCTGCTCAGCGGGGGCTGGCGTCACTACTTGGGGCGGGATGTCCAGCCCGAGCCATCCTGTCGTCGACAGTAGCTCAAAAGACTCGATTCGCCTGTTCAAACTCGTAGTGTTAGGACAATGTTAATGCAATCAATCAAACGAAAGCATACCTTCAAAAAAGTCTACCCGTTCCGTTCCCTTGACGCTTCCATTAGGCGGTAGGTACCTCGTGTCGTTGCACAGGTTGGTAGACATCTCGTAGGCCCATCCTCTCTTGCTCAGACTGGCTTGAAAGGTTTCTCAACCACGAACATGGCTGTCTTCAGGAGTGATGGTCTTCTCTGGCGGGCAGATTTCGAAATGAGAGGCTGGCGAGCTTCCTGCTGGAGTTTATATCCGTATCCCTGCCCGCTTTCAGCAAATCTCATGTCTCACTAGACCTTGCAGCGTACTTTCGACCTGTTAAAATTTATCTCATACAAACTTCTATATGCGGAGTTTTGGCTAAATGTATTCTATTGCGGACATCTCGGAACATTATCACCTCTATAAATTAGATTCTGGATTATCCGTAAACGTAATGCCGTAGTAGAGGGGTTAAATAAACTATGTATTTTCTCAGTGCAGGCACAGCGTGTCACATTTGCCTCCATGTGAAATAATCGGTCATCATTTAGCAACCTTACCCTCATTTTCTTTTTAACCCTTTCGCGAGCCACTTACCTAGACTATACTATACAAATCTAAGTGACTCGCTTCTGAAGGGCGCACTTATCGCCATTTAACGATTTCACGGTACTCGTCTTGCATATCTCATGAGACATGTCACCTTCAGTGGTTTGTAGGATTTGCTTGGTGCAAAAGAAAGTTGGTGTATGGTTTGAGTTTTGAATGGTGTTGTGATTACTTAATGATTACGCCACGCACCTTTTTTGATGTCACAAAAGACGGTTGACTTTTGGTTGGCTTTAGGTTGAACTTGTGTAGAAGGACACATTCTTCACCCTTTCAGAGGGCATTTTCTACCTTGTTATGGGAAGCCCTTAACCCTTTCCAAACAAAGGGGGAAAATGGGGATATTCTATGGAGATCGAGTTACAGAGATCGAGGGTGTGACTAACAATAAAAGGAATTTACTAATTGAGGATAGTGCATGAGGGTAGGGAAAAGGTTCAAACACTGATGACCAACAGTTTTATGGAGGGGCCTTCGTTGTTGCCCTCACTTTCGAAATGACCGCAACAACGAAGGTAAAGCAGAGCGTAGGTCCAAGGACGAGGGCCAGCGCGCTTGCAGCTCGTCGCTGCAATGTGTGCCGCAAGGTATTTGCGTCAACTCATTCAAGGAACCGGCACCTCAAAAAGAAATTTGGTTACAGCAAAACTGCCATCAAAAAAAATGGTCGCTGACAAAAAGGCACGCAAAAAGGTCCAAAACAAGACATACTACCTACGGCGCAAGTGGGGTATTTCGCTAACTCGGAACCCTCTGACCAAGATCCTTGACACCCTCCTCGCACAAATCACAGTGGCCACGACGGAGAGCGACGAAACAAGCGAAACAAGCTAGGCTCATTTAGAAGCTCGCCTACGCGCTTTAAACCGCAAATAACATCTTTTTGAGTGCCGCCAAAATAGTCTTCGTTCCATTTAGTGACAAGTTATGTGCCATTTGTCTCGCACCAAAACTGGCCTTAGTGTTAACCAAAACCGTTCTTAGGTCCACTCAAACCGTTCTTAACAAACAGTTCGCGAGCCAACTAAAGTGTTTTGGCCTCTTCTCGTAGGTCAGAGCAAAACGAGCTTTCGCGTTAGGGAGACAAACGTTTTGATATTACGCACACACAACAAGTTATGGTAGATATGAATTTTCACGTTGACATTATCTTGCTGCGATTCTTGCATGCAGCTATACAGCGACATGAACACCTTCTCCATTTTCCATTGGCTAGGTTACCATTCCTTTATTCTTCCCCGGGCAGCAACTTGGCGCGGTCTAAAATCTAGGGGTAGGTTGCAGGCTGCTTCGTTGTGTGACGGCTCGCCCAGTCGTAACTTATGCACTGGCGTCACCATGGACGTGGCTGCATAGTGCCAACGACACCATAAAAGCTAGTCTGGTTCCCTAGCCACGAAACACAGCAGTAGTAAGTCGATCTGCCCGTCGGGTACGCACACTTGGTCAGCTTTCTTAGACTAGTACACGCTTGTATAGCCAGCAACCCCAAACACCAGCAAAGTTTCCCAAGAAAAGAAAAGGAATACCGGTATAGTACAGTGGCGAGTCGAATAGACTCGATCATGGAGGGCAGAGATATATTGCTCCATCAACAGTACTTTTATCTTATGTGCGAGACCTCCACCTCGCTAATCCTTACCTAAATCAGTGGAACGAGCTCGACTCATGTGCGTCCTGCTCATTTACATCCGCGCATACTCGTGGATCAAGGGGTTTAAAGGTGTTTTCAGACACAATATTATAGGTTGGTAACACGTTCGTTATAGTTACTTGTGTTTACCAAATCGCCTCTAGTTGACTTGCGAACTGTTTGTTAAATACCCCAAAAGCATTCTTAACGCACTAAAAGAAGTATTAATTAACCAAAAACCCGTCTTAACATACAGTCGCACGGGAATTATAAATTAGGACGCCGGGCCTATACTGAATCATTTAAATTAGAATGTGGGCTTATCATGATTGTGTCAATAAAAGTTCATGTATTCTCGAAAGATTAAATGAAAATCCTAGTTTATGCGTGTACGTTCCTTCTCTCGTATGTAGATGCTGCTTAATACGGCCTGTCCCACGAGTAGTCCCAGCTGCGCCGAGGAATATACTCCTGGAAGTATGGTTGATCGGCCGCTTTTTGTTCGTCTTTGTTACCAGCGCGGTTCAACATGAGGGATAGAGACGGGAGTCTTTGAGTTGGTAACGTGTTGTTGAGGTCAACTGAACTGTTATTCGAAAGCAGTAGCTCCACAAATGTTGGAGTTGGAGGTGGTGTAGGGGCTGGATGGTTTAAGTCGACGCGCTAGCTGCATGTTGGGCCTCGAGCTGTACCAGAGTTACCATGATTTTGCTTGTGAGTTTTGCGTGGTTTGGAAGTTTTGCTAGATTTCGGGGCAAAATTCGGGCCCCACATTCTTCAGTCTGCCCACGTCGAGTCAGCATGTGTCGATGGTAATCAGCTACTTGAAGTTTCAGCTGCCTTTCAGACTTGATGAGTTTGATGGGATCGTGGATGCAGGGTCTCCCATTTGAACGCCGAAAATTTCTTGTACACGGGTCGATATGCTTCTTTTCTCGCAGATTTTGTAGCGCTTCTTTCCACAACGTTGCTGTTTTGTTTAGAGCATACCGACTTATGAACATCACTACGGCAGGTACCGTTCGTCTTGTAAAATATGAGGGATTCTGCCGACGTCTCGATCGATTCCCAAATTGCGTTCTTGATGCACGTCTGCCACCACGGAATCAACTTCTTGAAAGCTGTCCGTAAATCTGCTTTTTACGATTCAAGCCAGTGCTTGCACTTTGAGCGTGTACCTTCGATGGGGGACATACCTCGGTAGCCGGAATGCAAATATTGCGAAGTCCAACACCGAACCAACTTGGTCTTGTGCTTCCACCAGTGTAATTCCAGATTATCCGCCAGTTAAACGCTTGAAGATCAGATCGCCGCATACCTCGATTCAAAGGCCTCCTCGGTTGGTGAATCCACGGCAGCGTAATATAGATCAATAAATTGGTCTATTTCTCCGGTATTGTCGTACTTGTCTTGTCCAGGAGCTGGATTTGCAACTTTGACTTGTCCCAACACCAATCTAGCCTGTGTCCGCACGTTTCGATTCATGTGACAGCGACGAACCGGCGAAATGACCCCGGAAAACAAATTGTCAATTGTGTTCATGTAAGCCTGGTCTCGGTCGGACAGAATGATGGAAGGCCAACGAATGTTGTAGGAGGACATCATGTCTTGCATCTGCTGATGAGCTCAGGTAAAGTCCTCCTCTTTCACACCAGGAAGCTAGCACTGTGCAACTGGGAGTACAGTGTTCATGTTTGTCATAACGATGACATTCACCAAAGGAAGGCCCTATGTGTTGGTCTTGTGCGTGCAATCCATAATCAAACATCCGGGTTCCAAGCGTAGAATTGTTTAATATCTGGGTGGGACCAAATCAAATAACGTAACATTGACGTATCTTCATCGACCCCAACCTTGTTGAAAAAATGGTGCTCGCGCAATTTCTTGATCAGAACTCTGGTTGGTGTGTCATCGGCTCATTCCTGCCGACGCTCCGCATCCTTATGATTTGATGTGTTCTTCGCTGTTATTGACGTGCCAGGATCCGCGCGCCTCAGCGTTGCTACCACAATTTGTGGAGACGCTCCAACTGCGGTTTGTGATGCGACCAAATCAGAAGTCGAAAGTGCACCAGACGTTAGTTGCATATCGCGTCGTCGGTGACCTGGATGGACGCTTGGGTCTTGGGAAGGAGGGTGGTTATGACATAAGGAGCCATCAAGGCGGACTACCCTCCACGGCCCAAAGATGTCGTTTGGGTCATCTGCTTCCAGTCGAACCTTCATTTTCCACCCAATTTTGCCGGTTGTGCGTTGCGTCCGGACTCGCCCCTCCTCACGAAGCCCTCGGTTGTTCTGAGTCCGGCCGTACTTGTCACATTTAAAATCTCTCTGTCGTATCTCCTTGGTCTTGCTTTCTCGTTGTGGCTCTTGGTCACATCAATTATTTGCTTGCGGTTCCATGCGTGGAGGACAACGTCAGCGGCGTCCAACAATGCCTAGACACCTTCAGGCAAAGGCGGGATGGCAAAGCGAACGGGGGGAGGCGACGCTTGCGAGGAATGCTCCATTTTGCAGAATGAGGCCTATTTGATTCCACCTTAATGGAAACTTGCTGTCCTATTCTGGGTCCTAGTTCATCAGGTGGATGGCGTTGTGCTATTTAAGGCATGCTGTTGGGCTATATACGGCAATTCCACCCACATCAACTAGCAGGATAGATTTAGTCTTTGGTGCAAACAAGGGAGTTGTATACTTTTTTTAGACAGTATGAGATGGGGTAAGTGTTCTTTGGGATATTTAAGGCAGCGTGTCGGGCTGTATACGATAACTGCAATCAACTACCAGGATAATTTTGACAGCGAAATACACGGGAGAATTCTAAAGTGTTTTTACTGGAGATGGGGACTATTATAAGGCAACGGCACATCGGTAGACTGGTTTTAAGATAACATTATTTTAGTCCACCAGCTCTTCCGGAATTGGGTTTTGTGACGTCACCGTACTGTACCTACTTTGATTTGATACCGGCTATCGACCCTCGGTCTCCGTAACTCGATCTCCATAGAATTTCCCGAAATGTCTTTTTTTTCATTAGTAACGGTGCTACCTCCCCATTACACTTTCAACTACAAATGTTTCTGTAGGAACATGAGGGGGGGCAAAATGCTCCTTTTCATAGTTTTACGGTACGGTACTCCCTAGATGGCGATTATCGCGTAGGAAAACACGGTAGAATTCTCACAGGTCGGGTGAGTCCCCACCAACAACACAGGCTTCCCCGTAAAGGTCAGCGATTGCGCTTCCGCGCGAACCCCTGCAGTCCCACAGAAGGATGGGTACCGGTAGTTCAGGCCTAGTACAGGGGTGCCGAGGAAAGTCTCGGCGGGGTGTCTAACACAAGTAGGAACCCTCGGGTCGCACGGCCACACACTGGCCGACACTCTCTGGCCGGCCGAACTCTCGGCCACACTCTCCTCTTGGCCTTACCTAGATAAACCCTCGGTTCAATGAACCTCGAGTCCACCAACAGGCATTCCACACAACCGAGCGTGTCCTGGCCCTACGGTAAGCTGGCTAGACTTACCGTAGCGGACTTACCCTTGTTTGGCTGGGGGGAAGACTGCGTTTTTATTTATGTTAATGAGAGGCTCTGGGAGCCACTCCTTGTCATCTTTTGATGCGTCCTATCCTATATACAAATATCAAGTGTAAACAAGCTCGGTGAGGGCTCCCGAGACGTCGTGTAGGTACAACCGAAGTCTCAGAACTGGATACCTGAGATGGTACAAACCCAAAACAGCCTATTATATTAGGCCAACCGAGGTCCTCAGATGTCACTGGCGCGTCACCAACACTCTGTCGTGGGATCCAATCAGGACCGAGAACCTCATTTCTCTGCGGCAGTTGGCTCAGCGACCGAGCTGTCGCTCTTGGTCGAAACCCGACACAACACGATGCTCATTGAACAGAATTCTAAATGTTGTATTTGATCGTAAAAGTTCGTTTTTTTATCTATGGCACCACACAAGCGCTGACGCGCAAAGTCGCTGTTGCGTAGAGTATGGGTAAGGTCAAGGATATGCAACCCTAGACATAAATGACTTGACTTCAGTATGGTAAATTAACATTAGAATGATGTATGGCGTACTTGTATCAATGTATCGTTTGAGTCGTGTAATCGTCTTAATAAAAGTATTAAATACGTTCAGTGTGGCATTAAGAAGCAGTGTGACAGCGCTGTCACCACGCACACCGCTAGCTTACCTCTCTGTGAGCTTACCTTTTGCAGCTCAGCTTCGGCAGAAGTGTGTTGCCGTGCTTGCTGTCGGCGCGTGTTTATAAATGGTTGGGTAAGGATAATCGGAATATTGGTGTTGCTGGCAAATATTTGAATTGGGTTTCTTGCTGTTGTAATGTAATGATTGCTGTTTTGTGATTGGTAAAAAATATGAAGGGGTAGAATGCCTCTTTTCACTTCCTATTTTATTGAAGTATTATTGAAATTGTATCAAAGGGGGCATTCCCCCCCCATTGGTCGCGAAAGGGTAAACCCTTTTAAAGAGCGAGAAATGTGTCCTTGTACCACGAAACGGTTAACATCGAGCATGATACTACGTTCGGGTACGCACAGCTTCAGCTTGGATGAGGCTCTCGGTCTCCGCCGTGCCTACCTGCGCACATTGCGTCTACGCAACAGGCGTAATGACCCTCTCCTCTACACAGTTAAGGGCGTCAAGGCGTATTAGATGTGTATGATCTCAACTTTGCGCAGGGAACTAGTGATGCTCGGTCAATATGCAACAACAAAAAAACCTTCTGGCGCGCTGTGGTCTACGGGACGTTAACACTACCAGCATTCAACCGGGCTTCAATATGGTGTGTCCATATAGTGGAGTAAGCAAGCCAAAATTCACAGGTAAATTACTGACGTGCTACGGTTTTGTACTGCAGACGACTGTGGACAAATCAAACGTGGGTGTGCTGTTGGTTTGCCTCCCGCGTGATTGAACTAAGAACCAATGCATTATTTCGGGCGGGCACTCAGAACTGAGTGCCCGTTCAGTGAATTGGCGTGATAAACCCTTGTATGTCTTTCGTAATTATCACGAAGCCCAATCAAACTTCTGAACAGCTCGTTGCGGTAATTCCTCTTTAGGGCGGATTGCGCAGATTGTAAATCTCCTAAACCACCACTTACTATGCGGTTCCATGTGAACACACTACACCTCTCCCTCTTACCATGTAGCGGAAGACGCAATTTCATTCCCCCAGGCAATAAATTGTCTGCATTGTCAGGAAACTCGTGAATTGTAGGAGCCGTGTACTTTGCCCAATAACCTCTCGCCTTGATTTGACTGCGTGTATATATGTTGCTTGTACGTACGATGGGCAGCCACTTCCGCTGTCAGCGCAAGGTGTGCTTGCTTGCGTTTAGATTATCATTGCTCCACAAGGGAGCTAAGCTTTGTGTTCGATGCAGCACCCGAATGCGTGTTTAGTGTACTCTGTAACGAGGTTAACTTTGCTATTCCAAATATAGGTTAACATTAGTTCAATACGGTGCTACCAAATGGCTTTAATCTGGCTACCGCTTGCTAATTAAGCATGTAATACGCCATACATCTGTTCGTTATACTTGCCTAGTTGTCCTTCCATTTTGTTGAGCGCACAGCCTCGTCCTCGAAGAACATCTTGCACGAAAAGGTGCGCTCCTTCTCGAAGGCAGCAACAACGGTCTTGTGGGTGTGTTCGCGCGGTTCCCACGTTGACTCTCAGCCAAACAGGTAGACGCTTCTCGCGCATCCACATGAGTATCTTACTGCGTCTCTCCGTCGGGGGCCTCCTTGTCGGATCCTTCCTTGTCAGCTGGAGCAGGGGCAACAAGCCACACGCGCACATCGTCAAAGCTAGCCTGTTGTTTCTTCCACTGGCCAGGACAGTGTAGATGACTTGGATAGCTTCGGACAGGAGGCCGGCGGAAGCGACAACCATATTCGGAGGTGTCGAGTAGCCTCTTCATTTATGTGAATCTTGTTGCAGCGATAGAGAGCGTCTTGACATTTTCCGCGGAGCTGTCGGTCTTCTGGTGGACTTTGCCGTATGAATGGCGGGGAAGATGGAACTTGCAGCGTGATTCCAAGAACAACGAAGCGCGATGGATGGGAATGACTGGCGTACATCAAAGGGTAAACGTTGCGTAATTACGGGGTGAAGATTATACATATCATGTTGTTCGCGTAAGGCGCCGCGGGAACAACGATTTGACCTTAGCTTGAAGCTGCTGATAGCGGCTAATGTGTTCATTTAGATGATTACTCTTAAGCAGCTTGCATATGGACTTCAAACGGTTTAAGCTCCTCGAGCGCGTATATCGTGACTCGTTGCACAAATCTCAGGCTGCAGTTGAAGTCTATAGTATACTTCACGTGTGGAATCAATGCAACTTTGATGTAGCCACCTCCGTCGACGAGTTGTTGACGACGAAAGCACTATGCGTTAATGGATCCGTTTGTGGGAAAGACAAAATAATGTTGTACTTTTTTACAGGGAGTTTGTGTAAGAATGGAGAAAAAGGCCCGAGTATGGGGAAAACGCGACAACTAAGTAATTTCGGTCGACATCAGTTCATGATGCAGTGCATGGCATTGGATAGCTCATTATCTCAACCTAACTACTGTGATGTCTATAATGAGGTGAGCATGCTTCCCTACCCAGTGGAAGCATCGCACCGAGACGCCTCGGCGGGTTCACCATTGTTTGACGTGTTGCTATTTCATAATTTTGAAAATCACGACGATGGGTACCTCTCTTCCCCATCACCCTTACATACAAATCCTTGCATATACCACTCTCTAAAATTTACAAAATCGCTACAGAGGTCTTCAAGCAGCGTTACATTAGGAGGAGCCAAACCTGGCAAAAAGGCATATTATATGCGTTTAGAAATAAGCAAAAAAAGTGCCACTAGAATGAGCAGTGGTACTTTTCGAACAAAAAAGGTCCATATGTTTATTATGCAAAATTGAACCTCGACGTGACCTCAACATCTTTTAATGACCAATCAGTGACCTGTATCTGCTCATTTTATGGATTAGAAATATCAGCCATCTCCGGAGGTGGATTGTTTTCTAAATAAGAAACGCTTGATAAGCAGGAATTGGCTTGAAAAACGAACATCACAAAAAAACAGGCTTCCCCCTAATGAGAGTGAGCACTAAATTTCATGCCTCACTCCAAGTTTCCTTGCAACAGTACGCAGGAGAATTGCTACGTAAAAATTCAGGCAGACTCCGTGCTAAAATATCATGCTCATACAGTACATGTATGACTATTTCCGCATTTAGTGATTTTTACGTCTTTTTACCTGTTAAAAAAGATGCAGATGTATTAAATACATCTACATGTACCGCATTCCTTATGTGCTTCCCAACGTTCAGTCAATCTTTCTATCCAATCAGTGATTGGCAATCACTGCTCGCTTATAATTGTACAGTTGTAGTTTTTGTCATATTGACACCATACAAATACTTGAGTAGCAAGAAAATTCAAGTCAAATGATACTATGATACTCTTTTGTGTGAGCGTGGGCACCTTTCAAAACTAGGGCTACGTGAAGGCTGGGATAGGACTGTGGCCAAATAGGGCAGCTCGTACTCTGGTTAAACAAATCAATATGTTATTGTGGCGCTTGTCGATGGTCACGAGAGAACTCTATTACACCTCGGTTTCAGAAAAGTTTGGGTATTTCTTTTGAAATTTTGTCGCGGGCCAACCAAATGGAGCAAGAAAGTAAAACATATACTAATGCGAAGCTCGCGTTCTCTTCTGAACACCATATAATCGTGCTTGTGTGGGGTGCAAATTGACTTGTCAAGAAGCCGTCATCGCTATAAAATTAAAGAGTCAATTTTGCTGTACCGGTTTGGGGTCATTACTTTACCAATTCGAGAACAAAAAATATGCATCAGCTCCAAATAAAGCGATCTGTTACTAAACAGGTGTCTTTCAGGCTAATCAAGGCTTGCTTTGGAATAAATTTTGACATCCCTTTCAGTTTGATTTGCCAAAACTAGTTTTGACCAATAGTATGTTTAAGCGGATAGCCAATCAGAGGGAAATGCCTAAACTTTTTTGAAATAGAGTAGTAAAGAAAAAGAGGACATGTTGGTGTCTTTGGCAAAATTATCAGAACATCCTGCGCCATGAGCGAGCCAGCGTTTCGCCCTGGTATCAGAAGTGTAGTGTGCTTCGACGAGATAAACGAAAAGGTTGTGACGGCGCAATCGCCGAATACGTAGCGAAACGCAATGCTAGTGTATGAGTCCTCCTAAATTAGGAGTCCTAATACGCTACGCATTTGGTGATTGTGTCGCTGTCGTCGGAATTACATCTTGAAGCTTCGTGCCCTCGCTAGGATCTTGGGCTGGATTGCACCCTGCTTTCACTTTGTACAGCCGCTGTACTATACTACAGTAACTGTAGTAGGGAGGAAAATGATGATTCGATAGCTTTACATTTATGCAACGCCCTACGGCGTAAGTTCTAGCGCTCATTGCGTATTATAGTGTAGTCCCTTCACCGCGTTGAGTGGCGCTGTGAGCGTGTCATTTGGGGATCGTTTTCTTCGTGGCCATTTGCCCAGAACAAATCTACAACATTGGAAGTTCCATCCATCCGATTACCTGCAACCAGTGAGTGAACAGTACAGCACTCCCAAGTAGTCTCATAGACATGAAATTTGAGCAACGTCGATATGTAGGGGATCCAACGCATGGACTGCAAGGAAAACAACGTATGATAGTTAGGTCAATACAAGTAGGAGCTCCAGAAAAAAAGCTCCCAGAGACGCAACGATTTCGTAAATTTCGATTTTGTTGAACTGACACTGGACCTTGCAAAACCAAAAAAAAACGACTAAGTTATTGTAAAAAAATGAAAGACACATCGCAGAGCTCGGAGCTTTTGACCTCAAGGATGATGGAATTCCTTTAGAAGACCGTGGTGGTGTAGATCCAAGGTGGATATGACGCTGTGTTTGTAGTAATTGCTGCAGTTGATGCCAAGCAGGCGGTCGTGCGAGAATTAGGTACTTCAAGTTGCAGTATTCCTTCAGATTTTTTTTTCTCTAATGGATTACTGCAACCTGAGCTTCCTTTTGGTTGCGAGCATAGTCTCTCTTTGCTCGTTGTACTGTACTACAGTAACGTTAGGTAAATACCAAATAGAGTTATAATACTTATAGAGTTATAATACTTAAGTATGATAATTCTTGCTACTTCGCGAGCACCACTGGCTATTGAGCAGGTTCAGCATCGCCAATTCTCCTCGCACACGCAGTCATACCTAGGAGCGCTCTCCACAAACTAGCCGATGAGGGGGTATAAGTGTTGAATTCCTCCTCATCGATATCCTCTCCAGGTGCAAAATTTCCTCCTCCATGGGCAACAACTCGTTCGTCTTCCTCAACATCTCTTTGTACTTGGACCAGACCGAATCGGGAAGTAGAAGCTCGCCTGAGCCACGACAGCCTACGGTCACTTCAACTTGATGTATTGCACACAAACGTACCAAATAAAAGGTACTCAAACATCACCACCAACCAAAGTCGCGAGCTCATTGCATCACTTCGACAATGGGCAAAAAGAGCAAGGCGAGTAGCGGCCGTAAGCGTAAGGCCGGCCACTTAGGCTTCCAGGCAGGTGAAATCGCCTTCATCGAGGATGAAATGGCAGCGCTAGCAGCCGAGTACGGACTCGAGGTGGACGGGGATGTGGCCAGCCACGTGCAGCAGCGCAAGCAGAGCAAGAAGACGCGACGGAGGCAGCTTCCGAGCGCCAACAGTGGTCGCGCAGCCAACGACCAACACTCCAGCAGCAGCAACTCAAGTGCCATTAAGTTGCTGGACGTTAAACCCAAACAAAGTGAGGCTGAGGACCCTGAAGACGCACACAAGCTGGTGCTCAAGCGACTGGCGGTTGTGCTGCCGGACACTTGTGCTCTGAGAGCTTGTGGCGTGCCTGGCTGCTCCTGTGTCAATGGATCAAGGTCTCTAGGGCTACAGGAGAGAGATGACAATGACAAGACGAAGAGAGACCTGGTAGAGAACGCCCAGTGCCAGAAATGTCAACACGGAGTGCTGCAGCATGCCGTAGTGCTGCGAGAAGACGCGGATCCAGCTGCTGCACTGCCCAGTGGCGGCCAAAGACTGCTGCAGACTTTGTTCCAAATCATCCGATTGGGAAGAATTGGAGCGAGTATCTTCAAGAGCCGAGTGTGGACCAAGTCCGCCTTACAACGACTGGAAGCTGTGCTCATGCACCTTAAGATGCAGTTCGCAGCAGGAGGCACGCAAAATGGACGGAAGTCGAAGAATGAGTTAAAGCAGGAGATGCAGCTCCTTACAGACTTACAGACGCAACTACGCAAGGCAGAACAGGCTGTGGGAACGGCGTCACGTGATGAATTACCGATCGCGCTGGCTTGTGTCTATGATCAGATGTACTTCCAGACCTATTATGCTGCTCTTGTGCTGTATGGACGTGCGTGCGGTGCTGTGCCTTCGCCGGATACGTATTTGAAGGAACTTAAACGATTCACGCCTGAAAGCACGTCTCAGTTGGAAGGGTTCTTGAATCGCGAGCTGTCCGGCGCGGATGTGCCGTCGCGATTGATCAAGGCACTGGCACTTCCAGTTGCGTCGTCGACTTCACAAGATGAACTTGCACGTGAACGACTACGCGCACAACAGCAAGAAGGCGAAAACCCGCTGCTAACCATCTACCACGCACGGCTACGCGAGGGTGTGCGACTTTTTTACGAAGAAGGAGTTGGTATGGACGGCGAGATGGATGCTGTTCTAACGGCACCTAAGGGCAGCGACCCGGTTGCCAGCAAGAAAGCCAAGGGCAGCAAGAAGAAGCCGCAGAAGAAGCACTACCGTCGCGAGAGGAAAGACGCTGCTCGAGGTGACGCAGATGGCGGTTCGTCATCAACGTTGGTGATGATGCCCAGCTACCCGCTTCTGGCTCAGTGGCGTAACAACTGCCGTGACTGGTGCTGCCATTTGTACGCGTACGCAACTCCTACGCAGGAAGCGCTAGATGTGATGGCCAAGCACGCACCTATCGTCGAGGTGGGCGCTGGTACTGGATATTGGAGCTCGCTGCTGCAGCGCGCTGACGTAGATGTCGTTGCTTACGACAAGGCTCCACCGAGCGCTGAGGGTGCGGAGGGCAATGCCTATCACGGTCACGTACCTCCGTTCTGCTCCGTTGGTCGTGGTGGCCCGGAAGTGCTTGGCCAGGAGGACATGGCAGGTCGTAGCCTGTTCCTGTGCTACCCGCCTCCAGGTGATGCTATGGCTTTACGCAGCGTTCAGTTGTTCCAGGGCGATGTGATTCTGCATGTTGGCGAATGGCAGGGTGATACGGGCGACAGTCGTTTCGAGAGCGAACTCCAACGCCGCTTTGTGCTGGAGCAAGAGATATCGCTGCCCAACTGGGGCAACTCGGCGTACGGACTGACAGTGTGGCGCCGCATGGCGAAGGATGTCGAGCCCGCGGCTTGGCGTGCGATGACCTGCTTCCATTGCGTCAAGACGCTGGCGGATGCCGCGGATGAGGGCGAGCCACTGCGACGATGCGTTGTCTGCAAAACTCATGTGTACTGCTCGCCCACTTGCGCGCAGCAAGACGCAGTTGGCCACGCTGCTGAGCACGCTGCGCGATTGGTGTTCTTGGAAGAACCTACTTCTGACACGGCGTACGACCGCATGTTCGAGAACGAGGCCTACTACCGCGAACTCAAGGAGCCTGACCTGGACGACACCGTTGTTGCTGTCAAGAACAACTGGAACGCGTTGACGAAGTCCGACCCGGCCACTCAAGACGACGACACAGATTCCAATGTGGAGAGCCAAGACGAAGAAGATGAAGAGGCCGAATCAGATACTGAGCCACAAGCCAAGCCCACCAAGAAGGCCGCGTTCGTTTTCAACTTCGGCGCTTAGAACAATTTTCTCACAGTTAATTCATAGATCCAAACACGAACGTCATTATAGTATTCCACCTCCTCCTTCACTTTACCGCTCTCTGCATCCTCAACTGCTTCTTCAGCCACATATCCCTCAGCTCTCCAGGCACCATAACGACAAACAGATCAGTCTTCTGTGTGTCCAGCATCAAGTCAAAAGCATCCACCACATCTTGTGGCGGCCACTTGTCTGCGTAACTCTCCTGTATAGTGAACACGGCTTTCTCAACTGGACTAGTCAGCAATTGCTCCTTCTCCAGCTGCTCTCGACTCTTCCACCTCTGCAGCTGCTGAACCTGTTCCTCTTGATCTACTTCCCCCTCTTCTTCCCCTTCCTCTGCTATGATCATGTGAGTCCCAGACCCCGAAATCTCCGGGTGTCGGTCCCTGAACCTGGTGTACCAGCCATCGGAGACCTTGGCGGTCGTCCCAGTCTGGCTCTTGACAACTTCATTGGCTTTCATTAACAGCTCGCGCCTCCTCACTGGAAGACCAGCGGCCTGTAACTCGCGCATCCAACGTAAAATATGCTGCTCCTCGGCTTCGGTCAAGGCTGGCGAAGGCCCACGTCGCTTGGGGACCGCCGACTCACCGCGGCGACGACGCGCCACGTATTTGAGTAGCGTACGGTATGGAATGTCCTCCTCCCGTCCGACGATGGCTGCGCGCTCGCCATCGACAACGACGCGCTCCACGGCGCGAGTCAAGACGACGTCGCTGTAGGGCTTGCGCTTGGGCGGCATCTTTAAAATACTAGATCGAAGCCAGAAACGACATTTCCAAATTTGAAAGCATTGATTGTACTGTACACCTTTCAGATTGGAGTTCCACTAATTTGTAAGTTTTTTATTTGGAAAATCAAGTGGAAAAGACATTTGTTTTTTGTCTATTCCACTACCGTATTCCTTCTGTGCTTACTGACACCTAGATTTAATTCTGGGATAGAAAGCGACGTAGTGCTGATATACCAGCCCAACCTGGATTAATCGGAGGGATGTCTGTCCCCTCGAAATCGGTGATGAACCGGTAACACATCGAATTGATGTCCATCGATGCCAATTGATGCCGATTGAGATGTCCGCATGTTGTTCTCGAGGTGTATCACTCGGCATCTTGAGGGGGAGGAGGAAATTGCTCGGGCGGATAAAGCTTTCAACGACAACGACGCCGTGGCAACGATGGTGTGTGGGGAGAGCGAAACAACGAGTTGAATCGCGGCTCGATAAGAAGAAGGCAACAAAACAAACAAAACGGGCGGAGGAGACTCGAATCACGATAAAGTACGGACAGTGGAAAATGGTGCCCTGGAGGAATTTTAATTCCATCGGGTAAAATTTAAATTTTATCGATGTGGAAATTGATTGTATGGCTGCATCTCAGCGATTTACAGTTCGTAAATTGTGAGCGATCCTTGTCTGGTCGCGGCATCGTTGTGTCGAGAATAAAACAAAGATTGAGATGTTTCACTAACGTTACATGTAAAATACATCCACAATGTACAGTATTTTTTGTTCGCGAAAACGTAATACATGTACAACAACAACAACAACAACAACAATGTACATGTACTTGTACTATGCACTTCGAAGTAGTTCACGAATTGGGTTGTAGACGAATCGTCAAAATGGCAGCGTGGCATAAGCGCAATGGCCATCGTGACTTTGTAGAGGCAGCAAAGCGAGCTTCCTGAAACACGGTCTTCCCTTGTCGAGATTTTTTTATGCTCATTCTTCAATTCGTCTCGCCCCGCCCACGCCGACCTAAGAAACAACGCCACCAATGAAATTCATCCATGTTGCGATCGTTCTGATTGTCCTCTGCGTCGCTCAAGTGAGTGCAGATGACTTCAGAGGTGGTTCGCCTTCTAACCCAGGTGGTAAGCTCGGCTGCAAGGATCGGTCTGAGCGCAACTGCAAGAAGTAACCTGCACTAGCCATTGCGACCACTGCAGCAAGCTGCAACATGCGGATCGAACGACAGACAGCAAATTAATGAAATGAGAACACGAGTGCGATTAAATACTCGAGTGGTCATTGCCACGTTTCACCGTCCAACCCTGAATTCCTATCACGAACGATGTTTTCATCATCCTTGAATCGATGTTCTTGACCCAATACTACTAGTAGTATTTGCTTTCACAAACCTGTTTTTCTCTTGCATGTAGCATTCACGCCGACAAACGCCTAAACTTGAATCCGAGATGTTCAGCAGCAAGACTGAACTAGCATCGGGGATCTTATCAGGATAGTGCTCGGGTAAATCCCCGCCATTTAATTACGCAACAATGTCGATGTTTGCAGGAACAACTGGAGCAAATCCGGCGGTTCCAACTTGCAAGTGAAATATAAGGTATACATGGTACAATGCACTTCAAGAAATGCACGAGGAACCTGAACCGGAATCTGATTTCAAAGAAGAAAAAACGAGTTCTGTAGTGCACAAAAAGTGTATCAAAGTGTCAAGACGAACCGGGAACGACTGACCTTTGAGGGTGATTCGACTTTGGAGATGGTGGATTGCATTAACGACTTGGAGGAGATGATCAATGCCGTGTTACGGCTTACTCGATGGTAAAAAGCAGAAGCGCTCGACGATTGAGACCACGGTAGTCAAAACTAGGCACGGACATGGCTACTGCATTGACGACATTTGAAATTCGGTTGGTGAAAGATCTGTTGGAAATTTTGGAGAATGCATTCCCAGGAAACTAAGTACAGCGTATGTGGTTTATCGAGGAAAGTTTGTGGTATGATCAAGGAGAAATTTAAAGAGAAAGGGCCAACAAAGTCATATTGTTGGAGTTGTATGCTGATCTTGAAATCGTTTGGTCGGGTTTATATATTTTTCCCTTCGAAGAATGAAGTTGTCAGACAACCGCCTTAGGCTCATATTGCCGAATGCAAGAATACTTGTTGGCGCAATTTACCGCACTGTATTTCTATCAAGTTCTTGGCATGGGGAATGACGCTGTACCTCAAACATCCATTTTTCGTGCTAACACTTTTGTGGAAAACGCTTCATTGAGCCAATTTTGCTTTTTGAGAAACGAAAATTTATGACACACGATCTTCACACCCTCGGGATCTGCAGTGCAGGTGCCTACGATCGCAGTTATCTAAACTATTACTGCACCCACCACTAATAATCTTCACCTGCGAGGGGATATCAAGAGCGGCAGGAGCTCCACTTACCAATACTAGTACTTACTTAGGTACGCAATTTTTTCTCAGATATCGTGTTTCCTCGCACGAAAAGTCAGCGTTTTGGAGCGCAGATCAAACGATTACTTAAGTATGTTGAATATGCTTCCACATCAACGAAGTTGTGGAAATCACCTTAGTTGATGGACGACTGGAGATTGTCAGCAAATTAGTGTCCAGTCATTATTGAAGAAGAACTTGCTGAACACTGCAAGGAACGAGAAGAATCCCGGTTTGCACATGTTTAGCCACGTAAATGACGTGTTGAGGTCGTGGTACCGGCGAGTAAATTCGTGCAATATGCCTCAGCAAAATTGTTCGCGGGGCTGGCACACAGATCCTTCAACTGTTCCGGTTTCTTCACATTAGAGGCCGCGGCATTCAAGGACGCGATGGCTAAATTGATTTTGCCCGCTGCAGAATCAGTCTCAGTTGTAAACGTATCGGTCAGTTGTCTACGAAAAGAGACCGGGAGACTAAGTAATAGCTTTGCGTGGGCCTCATACAGCTCCAACACTTGCTTGAGCAGTGTAACGCCCATGACAGAGACATGGTCCATGTTGGTGAGCTGCGTCATTGTGTTCCACTTGCCGATTTGAGAAGACCCGCTGTACGACACGGTTTTGCCTGTAGCATCGTACACCATCGAGATCGAGTTCACTAAGCCATCATTTGGTTGCCAGTCAGTAGAGAAGCCGTTATTGGGACCATAACGACTACCCAAGAAGACGGCGATGATGTCGAGAGGTAGCAACATTGTGAGGATATTGGGCAGTGAAATTTTACGCAATAGCCAGTCGTACGTGGAGTAAGTATCAATGGTGGCGTAGCTGTAGTAGTACACGTCTGACAAAGTGATCACCCACGTGTTCTCCTCGGCAGCTCCATTGGTCGACAAACTCCACAAACAAACATCTTTGAATCCTGGATTGAAGATGTTGCTTGAAAAGACCCGCTTCAAATACTTGGATAATGTCTCGTCGTCGGTTTTGGCAGTAATCCCCCACTGGTCCATCTTGGCATCGTAGAAGAGGGTAGTTTCATCTCCAGCGATGCCAACCACAGCAAATACACCCGCAAGCAATTTGATAGCAGTGTCACCAATGGTGGAGATGCCGTTAGCAAGCAGCGTTCCTTGGTTTGGAGTTGATATCGCCGTGATGGAGTGCACCCAGCTATGTCCGCCTTCAAAAAGTGTATGTGACGATGAGTCTTCCTCAACTGGAGCTCCGATTGTGCCTTTCTCGAGCATTTGCGTCAACATTCTGATGGTTTGGCCGCCCATACTGTGGCCTATGAGATGAACTTTGTTAATGGATCCGTCCGAGTTTGTCTCGCCCCATTCGGGATACAATCCGGTGAAGTTACGTCCATACTGAAGGTGACCATATTTCGCCGAGTGCTTTGCGCCGTAGTCAACTTGGCCACCTTTGATCTGTGCGAATAATTCACAAGCACGGTCCCAATTGCTCGAGAATGGACCCACCACAGCTGTGTAGACGGTGTATCCCAAGGCTTGAAGCTCTTCTTGAAAATCCCCCTGCAACCCTCCCCAATACTTGAAGCCGAGTAGTTCGTCCCGACCCCAACCGGAGAAGCCGTGAACAAGCACGATGGGATAAGTATTGTCAGCATAAATTACTGTCGGAGCGAGGCTGACTGCGAGAAACAGTGAGGCGATCGACACGAGCATCGACTGTAAATGAAATTGCATCGTGAAGGCGACAGCAAAATGAAGAATGAGAGCTGCAAAACCAAAAACTCTTACTCCATGCGGGTTTGTGAAGGTAGTTGGTCTAGTTCTATTTGACGCGATGCGATACCCTCTACTCGTCTGGGGGTGGTGTGCTGCCAGAACTCCACGACCTGCTAGACATTCCTCGCGTCATCTTCGACAAAGTTGTTACTTTGGCGGTATAAGCTCACTTCAGTGAGAGGGAACCAAGAACCGGACCAGGGGGAGGGAATCCCTCCGACTCGGAGTCTGAAGGATGGTCTTCAGCTACATGCACCTGGAGGTTGCAACAACGCTGGTCGACACAGATAGATGATTGCTATTGCAAAGGAGCCACATCGAAGCATGTTTCCAAGGTCGCTTAGGCATTTGACTCGTGAAACAGCCAACTGAGCACGCAAGAAAGCAGGCGGCGACAAGCAATCCAGTGAGCTGCACGTTTTTTTTTTCCGCTGAAGTGTCTGAATCAACGTGCGTTTGACTTCAATGAGCTCTTAGCAGTGCTGCACGTAACTTAGCACCCATGCTAGTAGAAGATGGTGTGAGTCCCGAATTCGGTTCTCGTGCGGCAGGCTCCGATTCGGACGTGGTTCAGCATCTCTCCGTGTCAACCAGGCATCAAGCAGCTTGACAAGCTTATGCCACTACTGAGATTACAGTGGCACCACTTTCCAATCTGTTTTCCACGATGATTGGCATCAGATGGCTGCACGTTGAAGCGGTGTCATCAACCGGGCGAGCATCGGCTGTGGTGCGGATTGCACCGTGTCAGAGCAGTGCATAGCAATGCCCGTGATTGCCGGGCATGCTCCATGACAATTCCTAGTGCAGCCTGAAGCTAGAATCCTCATCACCCACATCCTGTTGGCGTCTTGCTGTCCGAGCTGTAGACCAGCACCCGTTGAAGCTCGTTAATTGCCCCTCAGGCTTCTAGATCACTTTACAATTTGCCTCAGTCTTCGCACTTCCGAGCTCAATCAAGTCCAAGGATGTCAGTGTTGCTCCGTCTTGCACTGTTAGTGCTGGCAGTGACGCTCTCACCTTCGCCAACTCAAGCTACCAACAAGTATCCGATCATCCTGGTAAACGGCTTCTCCGGTTGGGGTCGTGACGAGTTGTTGGGCTTCCGGTACTGGGGTGGCATCCAAGGTGATTTCCAGGACCAACTGACGGCACAGGGCTACACGGTGTACACAGCTGCAGTTGGTCCGTTCGCCAGTAACTGGGACCGTGCCTGTGAGCTCTACACTATCATCAAAGGTGGCCAAGTAGACTACGGCAAGAAGCATTCGGCTACACACAACCACTTGCGCTTCGGGCGCAACTACACCGGACTGTACCCCAAGTGGGGTACCGCCAACTCGGACGGCTCCATTAACAAGGTTCACTTGGTGGGGCACAGTATGGGCGGTCAAACTGTCCGAATGCTCGCTCAATTGTTGGAGCACGGCACCACCGCGCACCGATCGAGGAGGACCCGTCGTCGCACACGTTGTTCAAAGGTGGCAAGAATTGGGTGCATTCCATCACGACCATTTCGACGCCTAACCAGGGCACCACACTGGGCCACGGCTTCTCTACAATTGGTGACTCAGTCAAGGACTTACTGGCTGGAGTTTTGAGTGTCGTGGGTATCCTCGGAGACAGTGCCAAGATGGTCTACGACGCCAAACTGGACCAGTGGGGATCACGAACAAACAATCAGGTGAGACCATCCAAGCGTACCTCAACCGTGTTTCTCAAGCAAAATCTTCGATCCAAGCTTCAAAGACGTGTGTCTCTGGAGTTTATCCACCGCTGGTGCCAAGGAGGAGGCGACGTGGGTTAAAACACTCAGTGACGTGTACTACTACAGCTACGCCACGATCGACACGTACAACACGCGAGACTTGCTCCTACGCAAAATATCACTACCCAATCTACTGACGATGCTGCTTCCATTGGACCCACTTGCTGTATTCTTGGGTGGACGCGGTGCTCCTGACACGATGAAGCTCTCAACGGAATAGCAGCCGAACGATGGCGTTGTGAACACTATTTCTATGGGTTCTGACGGAGTGGGGACTGCCACCACCTTCGCGGGTTCGTCCCAGCTTGGCAAGTGGACAAGATGCCGCAGTTGAATCGACTGGATCACTTGGCTGTGATCGGCGTCACGCTGCACCCGCAGGTACTGGATCTGTACGAGGGTCATGCAGCTGTTTTGTATGCTCTGCCTGCCAGTTCCAGTTCTCGTCGACTGGCGAATTCAACCGAAGCAGTGGTGAAGCTTGATACAGCCATATTGAAGTTAACTGCAGCGACGACAAGTATAGAGAGCAAGACCGATCTGGAGTCGCTGTGCCAGAGTCCTAAGAACTCGTATGCACAGAGTTACTGCAACAAGATGCTCGAATCTGCCTCTACACGTCGTCTACGAGGATAGGAGGCACTGATAAGGCAGACTGTCGAAATCGTACAGCTCCATCTGTCGTACTGTATGTAATTCAACAACGTTGAAAATACTGTACCTGCATTGGCTCATGTTGAAGTTGTCAAGGCGTGGCTGACAGCTTCGCTCCTGATACACGTCGACCTTGCTTGCCGGCAAAGAAATGGAGACCGGTGGAAGTCTGTGGAACGAACAAGTCTCTGTTGCTATGATTCATAGCCTATGAAGGGGCAGCAGGAGTCAAACGAGGATTCCTCTGACATGCGAGACTCAAGTTGAAGTGGAAGGAGTCAGATCAGATATTCAGCACGGCCGTGGCATCGGTAAAACGAAGCATGAAGCTAAATTTACAGTATGTACATGTAGTACAGTGGTTGGAAGAGAAGTGAAGGCGAACGCTGGAATAAAGGAGTCGCCTTCAATTCGCCTATACAAAGTTCTTCATGCTGCCGCGCACAAACTTTTCTTGCGCGTTTGACAACGACTGGCGCTGAGTAATGGGTCCGCCATCCCACATAGTGTGTGGCGATTAGCTGTTTGTAAAATTTACTATACACTAACTAACTGTTATGCACATGTATCCACAGCGTCAGTAAGAAGGTTAATGAAAAATGTATTTTTTTTCTTTTAGATGAAGAAGCTATTGAATTAATTGGTACATCCTTCGACCGTCTTGACCGGTCGGTAAGGACAGGCAGGTACTCTGGCCACGCCGCACGTAACTCGGATTCTTCGAACTCGCGAATGAGTTCGATTGGTGTGTGTCGGGCAAGGTTCCACGGGGTCGCACCCACCAGAGGCAGGTAGAGTGAAACCTCTATGTAGGCCGCCAAATAGTAAAGCATAGAATGTAGAGAGCAACAGCCGTGGATGAGATCATGAGGCTGTTCACACTTCGCAAGATCTCAAACGTGAAACCTCTCGTCTTGATACTAAATTTGTGTGGTATAACCGGATGAAATGGGACAAAGTGATCCATAAGATACGTAGGTATGTGTCTTATCATGTCAAGTTGAAATTTTGAGACTGAATGGAGCAGTCTAGGTAGAGTTATTCACAGAATAATTTTTCGATCGCAAAAAATCTAATTATACATTTGGCCAAAAATCGGCCCATAATCTATATGGCTTGTTTATATTGACATGTCGGCCGAATTTACTAGACACTAACTAACTGTTATTAACACGTATAGCTAACTATACTGTTCGTGTACAGGGCGAACACTAATCCCACATCGACGCTGCTCGGCTCGACGCATTTATCTCTCGCATTCTAGGCCGGCAGGAAGGATGGTGATCATCGTCTAGGCGCTGTCCGGCATCCAAAAATGGCGATGCCCGCGGGCTCAGCAATCATCACCACGTTGAAACCCGCAGAACCCCTTTACAGCTATTGTCGGATGTACATGTACAACCCGCTGGTTTCACCGAAAAAATTTCGGTGAAAAGTGGCGTCGCGTGGGATGTCGAGTCTCGACTCGAGAGAGGTTGGATTCAAGTGACTGTAGCGGTGAGCAAGCGGTGGTCGCCGGTCACGAGCGAGTGAGGTGGGCGCGTGCTGACAGCCAAAACTTTTGACACGCGTCGGGTCATGCTTTGCTCGTCGGCTTCTGCTGCAGGAACAGGTGGGTTGATCATCGATCACTTGCCTTACCTTCACTATACGTCGTTGGCTGTTGGGGCTGTCATCGACTCATCACCTCGGTGGCTCTGCCAGGAAGGCATGCAGAGTGGCTCTGCATGCCTTCCTAACCTTTCCTTGCACTCCGGAGAAAAACCACGCGACTCTCTTTGCTCCCTTTGGCCATGACGTCGCCCATCTCCGTCTGGACACGAGTGCAAGCTATTTGAGCCCACCGAGAGCCATGCACAGCTCGGCAGCGGAATTTCCAGCTGCAGCCTTTCTCAATTCTGCTGCATTCCTCAAGATGCAGTCGTTCTTCAGTCTTGTCCTATTGCTGCTCAGTACTGCCGTTGCTCGGGCTACCAACACGTACCCGGTGGTGTTGGTGCATGGCTTTGGTGGCTGGGGTCGCGATGAACTGCTCGGGTTCAAGTACTGGGGCGGTATTCAGGGTGATATTCAAGAGCAGCTCGAAGCGCAGGGTTACACGGTTCGCACGGCGTCGATCGGCCCGTTCTCCAGTAATTGGGACCGTGCCTGTGAGTTGTATGCGCAGATCAAAGGTGGGGTGACTGACTACGGTGCTGCTCACTCGGTGAACTACGACCATTCTCGGTATGGCAAGAACTACACCAGTTTGTATCCGGAGTGGGGTGAGACCAATTCGGACGGATCGGTTAATAAGATCCACCTCATCGGTCACAGTATGGGTGGCCAGACTATTCGTATGCTGGCTCAAATACTCGAAAAGGGCTCAACCGGAGCCCCTGTTGAAGAAACCACGTATACATCACCTCTATTTGAGGGTGGACACGAGTGGATCCACTCAATTACCACCATTTCGACCCCGAACCAGGGTACGACTCTGGCCGACGGCTTCTCTACAATCGGTGACACGATCAAGGACCTGCTAGTGTCTATCATCAATGTGTTGGGTACCTTCGGTGACTCGGTAGATCTCATCTACGACGCTCAACTGGACCAGTGGGGCATCACAGCCAAACAAGACGATGAGACTCTGCAGGAATACTTCGATCGGGTATTCTCCAGTAGTATTTTCGATCCAAGTTTCAAGGATGTGTCGATCTGGAGTCTGTCGGTAGCTGGTGCCAAGGAGGAAAGTACTTGGGTCGAGACGCTGGGTGACATCTACTACTACAGTTATGCCACAAAGGACACGTTTTCAACATACAACTGGAAGCTACAGAAGATCGCGTACCCGAACATCCTGACTATGCTGCTACCACTCGATGTACTCTCTATCTTCCTTGGAAGTCGTTACGCGCCTGACACACTCGGTTTGACCACTGACTGGCAGCCGAATGACGGTGCTGTCAACACCATTTCCATGAATCAAGACTATGTTGGTGACCTCGTCGAGTTCGACGGCTCGTCCGTGATAGGCAAATGGAACCAGATGACGCAGCTCGCGGGCTTGGACCACTTGGCTGTGACTGGTATCACACTGCTTTATCAGGTTTTCGACATTTACGAGGCCCACGCAGAGCTGCTCTACAGTCTGCCGATCGGTTCGAGCTCTTCGCGTCGCCTTGTTACGCCTAATACTACCGTCACTGCCAAACTAGACAGCGCGATTTCATCACTCACAACCGCTGCTGCCAGTATCCAGACTCAGGAAGATCTGGAGGCGCTGTGCGAAAACCCCGTCAACACCTATGCTGAAAACTACTGTGTCAATATGCTAAATGCCACATTGGTCAACGACACAATTGCAACGGCAAATGCTACGGTTGAAGCTGCCACGAATACGTCCATCAACACAGACGTGAGCTCTACTCGTATGCTTCGAGGTTAAAGCCATAGCGTAGCTACATTCTTTTCACTGCCTCCACTTTACCTTAGCAGCTTATACAACACCATCCGAGAGTGATCTGAATTGCATCAAATCCAGATCAAATCGCCAGACCTGATCTGCATAAGAACCAAAATAAAGGCAACCCCTTGTGGACCGTGGTAGTGCCAGTGTTGTAAATGTGTTTATCAAATCAATACTCTTTTCAAGCGTATTTTTTCATTAAAATGGAAGAGGTGTCCTGCATTACACGTTAGATTGCACCGAAGCGAAATTCCTACGGAATTCAATGCTTTTTGTCGGATTTGTACACGAGTGCAAATATCGTCTAAAGGGAAGTAGAAGATTTCAGAAGTACTTCGAAGTACCAGAAATACTAAAACGATGCACGTACCAGCAAAGTTCTAGGATTGAACCCTAATAACCACAGTCCAGCAAGTCGATTCCATCCTCGTTGGCTATCCCGGCCTTTGCTCTGCCCACTATCCAGCTACCTCCTGCTGACACATTCTGCGGAATATCCCTCGTCTCCAGACTTCCACGGTTCTTACTTCGGGAGTATTCTCCAGTGTGCAAAATTCATCTTCAACGTTGTGATGTTAATTTTTTAAGGTTATTCGTTTTTTTAAAAACGAATAATCAAAGTGAATCAATATTAGGAAGGTATTCAAAGGTGATAGTATCAGAAGTGAGAGCGGTCACGGTACTACAGACAACTCCGGTTATAGGAGAGGACCTCTCCTAGTGTTGGCAATCGAATTAAAAACCGTTACAATAAGTTAATTTTCAATCAAGGGTTATTAATCGTGAATAACTCCGTACAATAGATTTTAACTGTTAGAATATTAATAAAGGTTATTAATTATCCTTGCTGTACACTCCGAAGTAAGCCATGACCCCCGCGATCAAGTCGTTCTCTGCGTCCGTGCCACCGCCACCCGTGTGTTCTGTGCACTAGTTGCTCTCGGTGTCCTCCGTGACTAAGTCGTTGCTCTAATTCTCCGCGATCAAGGCTTCGCATGCCGCCGTTGACCGTTTCTATCATGCTCTAGTTGGTGTCGGCGCTCTCTGTGGCCATATCAGTGTCCTAGTTGCACTTCGTAACCAAGTCGTCGCTCGCCCCTCGTGACACCCAAGCTCAAGATGGCTGCGTTTGTGTTGTACTAGAATCTACTTCTACTGCTTATGCCGTCCAAATGCGCAGAGAGTTGTGCCTGAGTGGTTGAGTGGCTCATGAGCTCCGCAGTGACGAGACAATGTAAGTTGAAGAGCCTGTTGAGATGGAGGTGGCTTAGCTCAAGGTGAACAAGAAACTCTCGACTACCGAGGAGAGACTAAGGAGACAAAGCAATAACACCACGGACGTCGGCGTCGTCGTGACGCCGTACCTCGCGGCAGTAGCCGTCACGGACACGGCCAAGATCAAGCTTCAGGCGTCCATCGCGGCCACTCTCACCAAGTGGACCTCCAGTTGTAGCGACGTGGGGCTTGACTGTGGAGCATGTGGACGGCACCATGGCCAACCTAATCTTCGCTGTGCACAAACCCGACCTGCGTCGTGGCATGCTTGTTCGCGGGCACGGCGAGGACACCGAGTCCTTCTTCTCGCGCGTGGTGGAGACGCAAATGTTCCAGTTGCGGAACAAGCAGAAGATCGATATGGAGCTGCTGAACCAGTTCCCCAACGGCTGAGCCGAGAATTTCGTCCACAGCTCCACGTATACGAACAACGTCGAGTCCCGCATCATCGCCAAACAATTGCGCGTGTTCCACAAGTTGGACATCGATATTGGCCGTCAGCCGACGTATCTGTCGAGCATCCACAAACTGCTGGAAGTGACGCACTTCAAGTGAACGGCCGACAAGTTGAAAGGCGTGGTGGGCCTGATGTAGCTGGTCAAGGACGTGGTCGAGCTGAAGAAGACCCTGACCGAGGTACCGTCCCCATCGCGCTGAGCCACAACGACCTGCAGTACGGCAACATGATGAAGAACGACGCGGGCGACGCCGTACTCATCGATTTTGAGTAGGGATACGAGGGCAACCACTTCTGCGAGTGGGCGTACGGCTACCACAAGGTGCGCGTTCACCTGGACGGCATCTCCAAGTACCCGACGAAGGAGCGTGCAGCTCAGCTTCTGTCGCGCGAATCTGGCAGACAAGGACGATGAAGAGAGCGACGTGAGCGAGAACGAAATCAAGGGTTTGCGACTGGAGGCTAACACGTACTCGTTGTTGTCGCACACGTTCTGGCAACTATGGAGCTACATCGAGACATCGCTGGCGGAGATTGACTTTGATTTCTTGGCCTATGACAAGTGCCACTACAGCGCTTTCAAGTCTCATGTGGCACCCAAGCAGCACAGCAATTTCGGATGAATTTTATTGACAGGTTGCCGTACTGTAGCCTCTTAGGTCGGACTCGGTGGTTCATCGCAGGACTGGATACGTATTGGAATCTACATTGAAGTGGCTTTATTGCTAGATAAACTCGTGCTGACTGCTCTGCGATACCAGGAGTATGACGAGTCGTCATTGACGCAATGGGCTGCAACTTGTGATAAAGCTGCAAATATCGAATTCGTGGGCGAACAGCGTTGCTAGAATACCGATCTCGTGTTGCGCGTTCGGTTTGTAGTTATTGAGTATTGTTCGTGCGTGCATGAACTCTTACGCTAAATCTACGAAATAGAGAAGTTTATTATCTCGTTTGATACGCCGATCTTTTCCGCTGTCGTAGCTCTGGCGCAACTAGCAAATCTGCTATTGTTCTCGCGCCTTGGGGTGTTGACAATGACTCAACGACTGGTGGTTGCAGGGGGTCCCTCGTGTTTGACGTGCGGTTTACCCGAATGTCGTCATAATTATCTTCGCTATCACTGGAATCACTGGAATCGCTGTCTTCGCAGGCATCAGGAAAGAGCTGGTACATGATGTGATTTACTTCGCTCTTTCGAGCGATATTGGTGTACACGAAAACCAGTTTGCGGACCTTCTCTGGCGTGAGGCGATTTCATAACTTTGTGTGAATGAATCTGTGGTTGCTCCAACTACGCCCGCTAGATGCCGAAGATGTTGGGATAGACAGCATTAACCTCGCAAATGGCCGTATAATGTGATACTTCTTGGAGGGTAGAGACCACCAGTTGAGTGGATTGTAACGATTATTGTCCTCGCGCGTCTCCCCACTCCACGCACCCTCCAGAACAAATTCTTGCAGCTCGTTGTGAAATGCGGCTTTAAACTCCTCCGATACCAGCCCCAACTTTCTTGCCAAGGTAGTGACAGAATCTATCAACGAATGCGAATCGTGGCCTTCCATGGACTTGGTCTGATCCAACACATGCGCGATCTCAATCGTTTTCGAGCACACTTTCGCGTCGTTTTTTGATTGCAGTTAACACCTTCTGCTGAAGATCAGTAGCGCAACCTTCCGTGCTTGCGCAGCCACGCAAACCGATGGTAGACAAGCGAAATACTGCAGTCATCACGCTCAAAAGCAGCCAAACTCCTGTTAATTGGCCGTATGAGCTCCAAACTAATGCGTGCGTGCTTCCAGAACTCTCGTCTTTGAATTTCGTTGTGGCTTCATCCAGCTCGGGACCTTCATAGCTGTTGAGGAACGCTGTATCCGCGAAGACAGCCGCAATTACATCTCGGTTATGAAAAACATTGGCGACGCACTTTTCGTGCGTTTACCACCTTGTAGGTACTGTCAGCGACAGACGACGGCGTCTGTCTCCACGTTCCGTTAGCTGTTTCAGCGTATCACGAAAGCGTTACCACAATCCACGCCTGCTTTTAATTATACGAGCGAGTTTCTGAGTCTTGTCAAGCACATCTTCGAAGAAGTCAAACTTAAATAGGTCTTTCATCAGCAAATTCATGCCATGCGCGGTGCAATCGGTGCAAACAATTCCCTGGCGCTCCTTAGTGACCAATTCCCACGCCTTTTTCATGTTTGCAGCATTATCTGTCATGACTGCAGTGACGACACCAGCTCCAACAATGGTCTCCAGTTCAAGTATTGTAGAAAGAATTGTGTCCGCAATGTAGCGACCAGTGTGTGCCTCAGCTTTTGTGCTAATCGATTTCCAAAACACAGGTGGGGTTTTCAAATTTACGAAAACGAAATTGATTATGCTGTCCCCATCCACTCATCCGTCACCAGCGCTAATTCAGTCACTCCAGTCATCAAAGCAATGACCCTACCTCTTTCACGGTCGTACGTTGCACAAAGTAGCCCATTTCCGCCTACGATTTAGCATATACATTAGTGTTATGTTAGCCTCTTAGAGTGCAAAACACACGTCCTCTTATAAAATATACGTTTGGTCATGAACATTAGTACTTAAGTATGGGAACAGTTTAAGAGATGGCTCTTGCATTCTTATATCCTTATAGCCGATTTAACTTGATTTGACTATTGGAATTTTAGGGACTCGCTGGCAGCGCTCTCTTACCCGACTTCCTCTTACATCCGGCGCTACTATAGCCGGAGTTGTCTACAAGAAACTCGCGGAAAGAATTTACGACGTCTATCCAATACGAAAACGCGCGAGACGATAGCGTTCTGATTGCTGACGCGTTTATTGCTGCGGCCGATCGCGGTTTCACAAAAACGGTGGATTTATTCCTCGACACAGGACGTGTTTCAAATGAACTCTCTGATAAAGTTTCAAAAAAAGCGGCGGGGTCATACTGGAGCGAACAGGGATTTGTATTTCTATACGACAAGAAGCGCGCAACCCCCATGGCAATTAACCAAGCATTCACGATTACCAAGAGCTTCGACATTATCAAGTTGTTGTACGAAAACGAGCAGATTTCCGAAGATTCAACCATCGCAGCTTTTCGTAAAGCGTTTGAGACTAGCCGCAAGTATGACTCAAAGCGTGACAAAACCCGCATCGACACCGTGAAGTATTTGAGCAAAGCCACCTGTATACCCGCTGAGGTGATTGGCGAGGCCTTTTCCCATGCTGCCGAACACCATGACATTGAGATCATGAGCTTTCTGCGAGAAGACGCACGCCTTTTGCCAAATCAAGTTTTTTTGGCTACAGCGATGTTTGACCATCGAAAGCTGCTGAAAGCGGTGTATGATGCCGAGCGGATATCGCCAGAGACAATCCTCACAGCTTTTACGGAGAGTTCAACATATGCGGAAATTAGCAAAGACATTTCGAAGTATTTGTGCCAGAGATCCCACGTGCCACAAGCAATGCGTCAGAAAGCATTCATTCATGCCGCTAAACGAGGTTGGGCTTGGCCGCTGAAAATGCTGAATATGTGCGAAAAGGGAGACATGCCTCTCTCGGTGTTGAAAGAATCGTTGGCTATCTCAAAGGGTGGCGATTGTGATAGCTACATTCGTAAAACCATTGCGACCAGCTTTTCAATGGGAAGGTCAAGTGTGCATGCGGCTGCGGTAACGTGATCCACAAAGTGTAGTGGCAAACGAGTGTGTAGTGCGTACAAAGCGAAATAAGTCAACTAATTGCATTATGCTTTATCGTATTGTATCCAACGTTTTTTGTGAGCTTCAGTTCCTTTAGCCAAACGCTACGGAAAGCGGTGGACTTTCAAACTCAAATCGGTATGCCTCTGAGCAAACAACACAAGGAAAAGGCTTAACCATAGCCCAATACTATGCAGTATTCACTGCTATGCGGCCTTCAGACATACCAGTAATCTCGCAGGGGTGAACCTTAATTTTCCACTCGACCAAAGTGACTGAGATATGGAGAGAGGCATTAGGGGCTTATAGAAAACGAGGTGATCCTGATGGGTTTGGTTGATCAGGAAGTTATACTAATATGGCGGCTGAAATAATCAAACGAGAAGTTGACCAGCTGAAGCTGCGGACCCCTTCTACGTGTATCTACGATCACTTACGGTTCAAGGTGCTCAGGAGAGGAACTGGGCCACAAACTACAGTACCGTAGTCAGCCAATTGTAGTGTCGCGACACTCAACCTCGTGTTTGAAGTTGGTGGGGCCTTGGATAACGCCTTCTCCCTCCAAGATACATGTACAACGTCTTTTTCGTGTAGACACTGATTGTGTATCGTGCTCGCGCTGTTCGACGCGTGAACAACGGCGGATCCCATGCCGCCACCTGCTTGCTGCGCTTCACAACGCTGGAGACTCAATCCGTACAATGAGCTTCATCCTTCCTCATGAAGGGCTTGTTTGATGCTGCCTAAACTGTCGATGAATTTGACACATCGTTTGAGGAAGTGAAGATTGAAATCCCTCCGAAGAGTGAACTCAAAGCGATATTTATTAAATATAAAGTATTTTAAATGGCCAATTTAAGGCCGCGGTATCGAAATAAGACCACGGATAGCTCCTCCAATTCACTGGCAGAGTGGATTGACACGATTGCATCGTGCTGCTCGTTATCATGCCAAACGGTAACGCCGAATTCCCAGCAGGGGAGATCTTCCGGGGCCTGTTGCGTGACGCAACTTGCGTCAGCTGTTCCTGATGAAGCTGCAAGTTCATCACAACTGAGCGGCTTACTAGTTTTTTGCTATATGTAGCCGAGTGGGCCGTGCCGAGAAGAAAAAAAGGGAAACCGTGCACGTGTAGTGTGTCATTCCCAGTGAAATGACGAAGGCAGCGACGACAAGAGTTAAGGGAGGCATTGATGAGGTGTAGATGCGCCGATTGTGGGCTCTGTGCCCGATCCGAAGAATTTTGAAGTGATTCTAAACTCTGTACGTAGAATCATTGATGCCGTGCTCTACATGCAGATACAGCTCTCTGTTTGTCCAAAAGAAATAATCGTAAACTCGTATCAATATGCAGCTTGCCTGCGTACCTGTACCTACATCGATGAAGATTACGGTGAAGGATGCCGCACCATCGTGCTTCAATCTACCAGTAATCTAGTAGGGTGCCGATTTTGAACTAGCCACTTTTTGATTTTAGCCACTTTTGTGTTTGGTTACGCCTTTCGGTCACGTGTTCGAACAAAAATATGTCGTTTATAGCGTTTCGGGAGGGAGAGTACTCGCTCGACAAGCCGAAACAATGCCTGTGGTTTAAGATCCGTGTGCGGAGCACGCGGGCTTAAACCCAGGACCAAGCATGGTCAGATCCCGCTCGGCCCTATAGGGTTAACACGCACATGTAAGGGTGTTTAGGGGCGTAGCTTGGGGACAGTTTCCTGCCGACGCCTCCGATTTTGAGTTCATGACACCCGTCCTCCAAACCGGCCCCTGGTTTGTAACAATAGTCTCTGTCTTTCGGGAGGTACCACGGCGCTGTAGGACCTTGTGCCTTCTTAGAGCTGTCTTTATGCCTGGTCTTAGTGAAGTAGGCAGATTTCTGGCGTTTGCGCTATATTCGAGGGTTATGAAGGCGCAGAGGAGTCTGATGAAGAGTCTGGTGTATCTCTAACAACGTTAGTAGGGCGAGGTGGTCCTCCGATGCATAGTAATCGTTTCCTCATGGTTACCTATCCATATTGTTCGCCAGTGCTTCTTAAATAAATATAATAAAGTTATTATAGAAATGTATTTGTTGAATAATTTATTATTGGGAAAATCCTAAGCCAATGAAATATCGAATTGGGTCCGTAACAATTGAACTGGGTTTTACCATGCTCATTCAAGTATCATTGGTGTCAAGAGCTCGCCAGTTGTCTCTGTTTATTTGGAGTCATTCATCTATCTATCCGATACGAGCGACGGCCCACATGTACTGAGGCTGTCGCCCGCTTATTTATGTTAGTCTTAACGTTTTTCTTAAAAAAAAAAAACTTCCAGCTGGTGGGTGTGAATCACCGTGTGATAGAGTAGGGGCAATCTTACACCACTGCCCCTACGCTATCACACGGTGATTCAATAAATTAAAATAATTGAAATATTTATTATTGTACTGCTGTATATTGCCATACTTTTTTATGGTGACCTTCCCCGCCCAGTTCAATTTTTTATTTATTTCCAAAGCACTGTTGTTCGCTCATGTGACCAAGCATTGTTATGATCACCAATATGATATTCACTTCAATCGATGCCTCAGATTACTAGATTGGGTATTCATTTTCGACAATACACTTTTTAATTTTGAACTGGTCACTTTTCAGAATAATGTTCCATCTAGCCACTTTTGCCGCGTCATATAGTTACTTTCACTTAAGTACGCTTTCATTCGTACCTAAGTGAAGTTGTGAGGCTTCAGAGAGACCAAAGCGAAGGGAGGTCTGCAATGGTCGGCGAGTGTGCTGGAGTAGTTGCCCTAACAAGGATGTACTATCTAATTACCGACGCCTTGCCCGCCATGAGCGAAGCGAAGTGAGCGATGTTGCTAGCGCGGCGCGCAACTAGTGGCTAGTTGGAACAGTAGTCACAAAAGTGGCTAGTCGAAAATTATAAAGTGGCTAGTTCAAAATCGGCACCCAATTCTGAAGTCAAGGCTCGTTAGTCTCGTAGGCAGTGTCTTGCCCTGAGATTTGTCGGGGTATAGGTACATGTACAGCTTTCTGTTTATCTGAATGAAATAATCGTAAAGTAAAATCAATACATAGCGTGCCAGCGTACCTTCATCGATAAAATTATGGGGAAGGCTTGCAGCCCACCCAGCTTCAATCTACCAGTAATCTGAGGCATCAAACTGGATGTATCCTATAAAACCAGCAAACTTTGATCCGTTTTCGATCTTCCTCCGCTCCTGGCTAGCTGATATACAGTACAATATACGCTGTGGGATGGTACTTTGCCGTAATGTACGCTACTATTTTATCGAAAATCTCGACTACCATCAGATGAAAGTATTCAACAATACCGCAAAAAAATCTCAACGCAACGGGCATGAAGTGCAAGTTGTTTTCTTGTCATCGACACGGAACTGATAGCAATTAAGGATTCGGGTGAGTCCAAGATCTTGTCATCCAGTGAAGTGCGAACTGCTCTAAAAGTTACTTACTGCCGTAGCGGTATTCAGAGTTTGAATACCGGGTACAAAATCTTTATGCTCAAGACAATTCAACATAGGCCTGTCAGCCGACAACAATTCAACCAGATATTTCACTTTCTCAGAGAATTTGTGGGCAACTGCTTTCGCGAATGGGTTGGCTGTCACATCAGGTAAAGTGCTCTCCAAATTGTCGTCACTAGGTATCCGATATTAGTAATCTACTTCGAAGTAAGATAAAAACTTCATCAATACTTACACAAGAAATGTTGGCTTCACCGCACAAGGCCTGCAGAATGAACGCCTCAGCGGTGTTGCTGCGTCTAACAGAACACTGTTAATCACACCCAAAGAAAAATAATGATGTTCGTATAACTACCTGCCTGGAGATTACGGGCCGACCCCACCCACGTGCCTCTAGACCTACACCTCTGTGATGCGATACATTTACAGTACAAACTTTGTTCTTTACCTCAGAAACGTACGTTTACTCAAATATCTTGCCAAAAACAATCAATATACCCTGCAATTTAGGTCGAACTAATTCGAATAGTTCAAGAGTAGCTTAATCGACGAATTAAACTGGGGCGCGCAGCACGCCAGTCACCAGAAAGCGCTCTGGCATATTGTCCGCCCACATCAAAGCAACAAACTCGAGGTGGTTCGCCACACTGCAGTCCGATACGTTCCACGCGACATTCGCTTAGGACGCTTCTTTTGCTTGAACTTGATACCAAGGCACCACCCCATCCGATCTTTTCTATTCGTGCCGGCATGAGCGTGCCCCATGCTCAAGAGTTTCTGGAACAGAGGAACAGACGTGTAGAACTTGTCAGTGTAAATTAGCCGATGAGCTTCCTGTCCTCGCAAGACGTGAGTGAGATTCTTCACAACAGCCCGCTGTGCAACAGCGCCTACGTCTGCATTAGCCTTCCCGCAGTAGATATCCCTAATAGCAGAACAACAGTGAGATCCTAAATAACATACTTCATCCGGAACATCCCGAACACATTACGGAAGTTCCGTCGTAAAGTTACCACGGATTGCGCTTGGCTATCGCACTTCGCACCGTGGGCAGTACGCCGCCTCAGCACAGCAGGTCATTTAGAACTTAGTTCTCCACTTGTTATGCTTCATGGGAATGAACGGCCGCATTGGGACGGTGCTCTTCACAGCTCGCGCAAGTACCACGCAGGGAAGCGGATGGATCGATATTTCAGGTGCCGCGCCCTCGACTTGTGAGTGATTACGATGAGATCAGGGGAGGCGTCGACGTGCGCCACCAGTTGCGACTCCAACGCTACTCTATTCAAAAGTCTATCAGGATGCGCAAGTATTACAAGTCGATTTTTCTGGGGCTAGCGGATCTCGCCTTGGTGAATGTATTTACCGTGCTCAAACTCGCAATGAAAAAGCAAAACAAGACAGTGCAAACGCATGCTGCATTCATGCGGCGCCTTCACATGGATTTATTGAGTCAAACTAGCGAGGTCTTCAGTGCTGGCGACGACATGGCTGGCCTAGCAGCTGAGCCGCTACCCCAGCAGGCCCACACACTGGAGAAAACGGAAGAGATGAACGGTAACAAGCGGGGCCAGTGGCTCTGCAAGGTGTGCTATGCTTTCGCGGGACCTGGTGTTCGCAGCTTTGGTACGAGCTATTTCTGTGCTACGTGCTCACGTGCCGAGAAGGGAAGGGTCACCTTGTGCAACAAGGCGCGCAGACAGGATCACGGGAACACCCTTACTTGCAACGAGGTGTGGCACCAGACCTGGAATAATGGCACCACCATTCCAGCTGATATGCAATACAAGATAAGGTTCGTTAGCAATTGTAGGCCAGAAGTTACTAGTGAGGAAGACGATGAGTAAATAAGAGAACAAAGTGCTCAGCTGAATGTTCTGCTGTCTCTTCTTTATCGCAGCTGTAACGGTTTGCAGAGAGATTTCAATTCAGAGTTAATTGGACACACTCTGTAACAATCCATCTCCCCTCAGCAGCCAATCAGATGGCTTACAGGGCCCACGTGACGTGCGAAAGGGCTTCAAACAGGGTAGACAGTACTGGTTTTCAGGCATACGTTAATTTATATGTTACGAGTTACGGAGAATCCGTAACAATCATTGTATTAGAGAGGTTAATAGGGTACGTACACACAAATCTGATTTAGTACGACAGCGCGAAACAAATGGCGACACGTTCGCGAATTTCGTTCGTGAAACGGCAACGATTACGATCACACAATGTGCTTACAGCAACGATACAGCTCTAAAGCAACGGTAGAGCAAGTCAAACCTGTAAATATTTTCAAATCTGTTGCACCTCAGCATAGTGTTCGCAGCGATATTCAGGCCACACAGAAAGCAATGTGCTGGGCGTATACCAGCAGTAGTCGGAGCTCATGCTCAACCCCCCTCCCTCACTGACCACAGCCCTTTTGCGGCGTACAAAATCCTAGCTAACCTCTACCGTTGTAGACGCGACTGCGTACAAACGCACACATCCGATTTAGTACGACGGCACGAAATAAAGGTGGATCTGATGTGGTAAAACGGCCCAAACAAATCATGATACGATGGAAAGCAGGTGAACGCCTTTTGATCGTCCAGAGGTGTATAGCGTACTCCAAATTAATCCAGAAAAGAGGAGCTGGTAAAACAGCGCTTTTCGGAAAGTCCAATAGGGTCAATCCCCAAATGTCACACAAGTGTTCCGAATCGAGTTGGCGTGGGACCTTGGGATTATCCCATTAGATGTCGTTTACCTTCGGTAGTTCCACCTTTTCACAAATATCAATAAGAAGCACAGATAAGGAGCTCGTTACGATATTTCCAAACGTCGTTAATCCAGTTGGTGTTAGACTATTAGTAAAGGCGTCCCACACAATCAAAATCGATACAGAGAACGATGCCCATTATGCATCCGTTCTTATTATTCCGGACCCTTGGACAGTGGGTCTTCGATCCAGCCGACAAAGTCTTGTTCAGATCCCGGTCAGTTCCAAACGCACTGCCAACCCAAAATCAATCATGCGTACCACTTCCGAAAGTTAAACTAGGTTTCGCTCTGGAAGAATATCGCTCTCAACGCACGTACACAGCCCTCCACACAGCAGTTTATCAATCAAGTTCAAGTGGCGACTACTAACACCCTCCTAAAACCGCAAGTCAATACTAGGGCTAATGCGGAGACTGGGATAGCCAGTGGATGAAAAAAAATGCAAATGAGAATTGTACTTGAGCGGAATCGTTATTGTTGGGTATTTTCCTCTACGGTGGTGGCTGGCAACGACGAAGACACCTGCTATGGTTGAAGCAGACACGGAGTTGCAAGAGTCGTTGGCGACGTTGACGATGGGATCCGACGGAAGAACCTGAACATGAAGCTTTTGAACTGAAGGAAGGCGTGCCAAGATGGAAAAGGAAGTGGCGAACCCGTGCATTAATGGCGGTGATGGCACAGCATTCGAAAATATTTATGGCGCTCGACGCTCTGCAAGTACAGTGGGTGGCATTTTCTTGATCGACTTGATCACTCGGAGTGGCCACGTCCAGAACAATTCACGGAGAGCCGCTAATACTAGGATATCACCCATATTTGTGCGAACTTTATTTCTAGACGGAGACGACCGACGGCTAGTTTATCTTGCTCTAGAGTATGAACTTAGCCGCAAACGTGTTAACTGGAAGGAGGTTGCCCACGATAGGAGTGTCTATCGGCGGACTCCATCACAGCTAAAACTACGGCTTCAAGCGCTAAAGTGGACTTACGGACTGAAACTGGCAATATTACCATCGATGCTGCCTCCACAAAGAAGAACACCCGCTTGACCGGAAGGCGCGTCTAGAAGACCTGCTCAATGCACACTACTTCCCCTCGCCGCGTTTAGATCGGATCAGGTATTTCATGATGGATTAGATCAAATAACGCGGAAGGCAATCTGACAACGGTCGGGCCGAATGGAGAAAAATGTGAGGGAAAATGCTCCCTTCGGCAGTACAGAATATTATTCGCGTTATTGGAAATATCGACTGTCAAGACGTATTTCTGGATGTTGGAGCCGGAGTTAGAAACATCGTTGCTCAATTTGCGATCGAGGCTACGATTGTATGCAATCGTGATGACCGGCTTGTGCGTGCACAAAATGCAGCGGTATGGACACCTTCACTCTGGTGCAAGTCGGTCGGATAGAAGTGTTTACTTGTTTCTATACATGAATATCGCTACCGAGGTTGACTTCCAACTTACTATCCAGTCAGCGTGGTTCAACGTCCACACCAAACAGAATGGCTCTTGACATGATTCCCTATGGCGAGAGCAGATGTTTCTAGTAGCGATCATATCCTGAGCAGAAGGAACAAAACACAACTCATATTTCTTCTTTGAAGAGAAGGTTATTCAAGTAGACAATAGCTACACCACAAAATGGCAAACTCTTAGAGATACCCAACAAACTTGATATTATCACTCACACAACTGGACCTGTTGAAGCTGCACCACGGCAGGCGCCCATTTACCAGATACTGCTACTATCCCGAGCTACTATCCCAAGTTTTTTGGACCACCCGTTCCACCTACCATGATCGTCGCAGCTCACCATGCCATCACATTCTACGTTTCCACCACCTTCTCCGTTCATACTGCATTAACGTGCCACCTAATCTGTCTGTTGGTTAGCCCGGGTCACTTCATCCGTCTTTGAACACACCCTTAGTTTGACCCACCTCCAAGCCCTCCTCTATTTTCTCCACAAGCTGTTTCAATCGCTATCTACCTCTAGTAGGGTTACGTTGGTCTTTCGTGTAGTAGTTTGGCTCACTGTCATACATGTATAACATTGCTGTTACACGTCATATTGAGCTGTCACCAGCCGGACTCACTGCATATGTATCAACCCCCCTTGCATACTGCAAGTCAATGAAATACTTGTATCGGACTGACGCTTTAGCACAACTAAACGCGAATTACGCTATATGTTGCCTTTTCCGGTTGATAGGTTTTTCTCCTAATAAATCCGTGGATTTTTTCACAGCAAGTTTGAGATACGCTTAAGCACGTATGTGGCAGCGATATGGATGGGTACACTTCGTGGCACAAGTACACATAATGCTGGACACAAAAGAGCTTCTTGAAGGAACGAAGACACCGTTCATAATTTCTAGTTGTAATGTCAACGCAGGCAATACCTGCACAACATGGGCGACTCACAAGGCGCTTCATGACTCCCCCCAATCAGCACTGTAGTTAGAGCAGGGACGAAATCTCTGTGTGGGTCACGGCAGCTACGGTCCTGTACCACCAGACGGCGCGTAAGAAAGGCATTGGAGTGAACTATGCATGCCTATCAACACCAGTGTCAACTTCTTATGCCGCTTTTTATACGAGCGCCCATCTGCCACAGAGAACCGCCTGCTAATTTGGCCAAGGCGATCTTCGCCCCGCATGTTCATATCGTACTGCTGCGCGCAAAGCGGCGCCGGGCATACTCTGCCTTTGTCTTGCCCACTAACCGCGATACAGTTGTGCGTGCTGATGCATCAGCATTGGACTGCACGCTCACGATATTGCCGTCACAACTAGACGCCGCCAGCATCTTGTGATTTGCCACAGCTAGCCAGCTATCACCACGAACGGAACATCCATATCAAGTACAACATGGTTCGGGTAGTGCTTGCTGGTCACTCGAATCATCTCTCTCGTGTAGAGTCCTTCGACTCGCAACTCCTGCAGTAGTTGAACGGAGATGTAATAGTTATCGAGGTCCACAATAGGCGCCGAGCCGAAAAGTGTAATCGCTAACCCGACTTTGCGCACCTTGACGACTTTGACAGGTTCTTATCACAAAGCCTGGGCTTCTGCCTGTCTTGCCACGCCTTGCAATCGCTCCGTATTAACACCGTTGCTGCAGTGTAGACGGAAGTTCAAACCGATCCACGTGGTAGAGCAACACCCATGTATAGACGAAAAGGGTGTTTACTCGTGGGTTTCATCGAGTTATAGACTATTCGATGACACCCTTGACGCGACCGACACACGACACTTGCTTCGTCCAGGGCAACAATATGTCCAACTTCTATATATCAAGCCACTCATTGTCTTCAGAAAGTTCAAGAGCGGTCTAATCCGTCCCGCTGGGTCCTTCTCCAGCGTTTTTGGCTCAGTTTTAGACTAACCCCTCGCCTCAGTAATTTGAAGCGAGCAAGTACCATGATTCCGTCTAAGCTAATCACAGCGTGGTCCTGGTTGCGTCCCCCAATAATTGGCGTACTCGCCCTTATATGACAGCGAAATGTAGAAAAAGACCTTCAATTCAGTCATAACCTCGCGGAGCAAAAAAAGCGTTTTCACACGTTCTTCAGGCCTGTGTTCTTGTTGTTTTTATGCAGAACTCCTCTCCAAACGTATTCAGAACATAGGCAAAGAAACTTGAACTTGTTGAGTGCTCAAACAACTGTTGATATTCACTGCGTAACCGTGTTGAAGATTCACCATCAACGTGTTCGTACAAAACCGTCGGTCCGGCAACCACCATGTCCGGCGTAAAGCGCATATTTTTGATTACTTCAACTTCGGCAAGGCTGGCAGGAAGGGCTTCATCTGTTTCATACTGAGTAAGCCGTTCTTCACGCACTTCAATATTGTCCGAGTCACCCTTTAAATTAACATCTTTATATCAGAGCACAAGGTCTGTCCAACCGGTCTTGTTGGCATCTTCGTAAGCTTACCGTAATCGCTAATTCCCCGTTGATCCAACGCAAAGCTTATACGCACCTTCGCATGCTGGAATTGGCTATCCCGCCCTAGTACATGAAGGGGGGGGGGGCTTCTTCACACGGGTTCGCACTCTCTCTACTATATACGAGTTGCCAACGGGCCGATACACTTTTGCACCCATCTTTTCTCTTTTGCAGGAGAAAAGGCAACCATTTGACCAACCAATAGTTCGTGTAAAATCGATGCTTGCGACGTCCGTGGGTGGTTCCTGAGCAGCCCAAAGTTGCAACTAGTACTGCCTACGTCGACGTAAACACCATCGTCAGGACAGACACGCTAATCAGTGGCTCTGGCTTTACCACCATCATTTTCAACTATATTTACACCCCTACTGGGAGCACCATCCTATCGTCCGCGCTTGCGTCTCCACCTCTGCCAACTACCTGAGCGCGACGTGCACGCTTGGGTTTGGAGCAGGGCCACCGAAAAATAAATAGGGGCTGAAGTAATGGTCATAAATACACCAAGTATTGTGGACAACATACCATGATTTATGAGATAGTACTATTTGCTTTCATTATTTATGTTGCAGGCTCAGCTTCATATTAACCTCAATACCCGAAATCAGATGAACTACTTCTCATACATGTACAGTATACGCGAGAACATGCCACCTGTGAAACCAACCATTTACTGCCCACCTAATCGCCGTCTGCCCCAGCCACAATTCACCACTTCGCAAGTTCTAGCCACCGTCACCTGCTCAGACATCCCCATCTCCCCGTTAAACAGTATGCTCGCCGAGTCTCGACCCCGTTGGACCTTCTTTAACGCGCAGGTTGCGGTCTTTTTCTTTACGCTGTGTCAAGACATGTACGATGAATTGGACCCTGAGTACTAACGGTGCCGGTGTGGTACCGCGTGAAAGCAAACACGGCGCAACGGGTGCACTAACCTAATTCAACATGTCCGCCGGGAGCACCCAAGCTTCCAGGAAGAGACGCTCGTAGTATCGACGGCTGAGACCGACTCAGCCATCCACTGCGCTCGTCGGACATCCATGAACCGCTTTGGCTGGATGAAGTGGATCATAATCGTCAATCTCCTCCTCACGTTCTGTGAGAACCCTCTGACTCAGAGAGTACTATAACTATATTTTAATATTTCTAACTATGGTATTTTGTTTGGATATACCAAGCTCGAGCCGACCTCTATAGATACACTCTGGGCCCTCATGGATGTCGTCATGAGGATAGTAATGTCTACATCGCTGCTGAGTTGCCCGATCTATTTGGGCTAATGCTGGATGGTTAGAGCCATGCATCGTGGCGCTATGTAGCAGTGTTCATCTTCTACGAGATCGATGGGAGCCCGAAACGGGCACTCCTGGGCATGGCTCCGATCATCCAAGAGCCAGAGGATGACCTTTCAGCTAGCACCCACCGAGATTTCATGGCTGAAACGCCTACGGAAAACGCTCAGCGGTTGTGTTTACATAATTGGGACAAGTACTTAGTAAACAAGCGTTTGGCTACAACCATGCAAGTCCCGCTGATAGGTTGTGTAACCCACGGGCTGAACCGGGCTGTCCAACAGCACAGCGTCGCCCGGTACGAGGTGTTATACAAGCTCTCATGACAAAGCTCCGAACGCGGACGCAGTCTGCCAAACTTCGGCAAAAATCATTTTGATTTCTATCATACTCACTTGATAGTACTATTATACAACACTACTACTAAATTATTTTACAATTTTGTTTTTGCTGTTTTTGCTAGCTTCAACATGACGCTGGTTATCCGGCAAAATACCCACTGGGGCCCCAAATTCGCATTGTTGAATCGCTACAGTATTGTACTTGGCAGGAAATCTGATAGGCCTATTAAATGCGTCAGGGTGTACTTGGACGTCGAGATGAACTTTATGTACGTCTAGGTGCTCCCTCATTAGGTACGTCCGTTGCACAGTACTTGGCTTCTGGGAGTCTCGTGTTCAGACATTTTCTGTTGAGTCGCCACGCCACGCCAGACTAGGACTATGCTAATTGGCCCTACCCACGTCGGTTTGTAAGAGTATAAATTACCTACATGTGCAGAACTCCGATCTCATGACAACATGGAAACACAACACAATCGTTCTATCCACAACACAATCGTTCTATCCACAACACAACCAGAATATATCGCTCTGTGCCACTGCGAGCATGAGGCAATCTTCCTAAATTTCTTGCTCATTGAGCGAAACCAAAACATCCCACATGTCACTATTCTATACGACAATACAAAGAGCTGTATAAATCTCTCGTACAACCAAGAGCTGCATGGTAAAAATAACATATTCACATCGTATACTGGTTCATGCACGAAAATTGTATGAATTAAATAAAGATCCAGTACTGTAACACCAAAGAAGACGGTGCATAGATTTTAACATAGAGCCACTTATCCTAAATTTTTGAGAGTCCCTGTATAAATTACAATACCTTCAAAAACAAAAACCCGGGGATACACTCGAAAATGTTTTCAAGCTTTGTCATCCTTGTATCATCAAAATACCTTATTTTGTCATCCGAAAACGCCGAAACTATATTTAAAAAAAGTGTATATGCCGAAAACACGAGTAAATTCCATTTTATTTTGTCATATCTTGTGAGAAATGTCTCATTTTGTCAACATACAACGCTAAAAATGTCAACTATTTTGTCTTATACCCAACCAGGTGAAGCGGTGAAAAAAGAAATAAAAGGCGGAGGCAGCACTGCAGCTATAGAGCCCACACCACGACTGGTACCATGAAGTGTAACACAGGCTAGTGACGACGATCGAAGTGGGTAAATTGTGTGCCGTGACGATCAAAGTTGATACAACGACTGAACTGGAGCGGCACAAAGATAAATTACATATATATATATATTGATCTTTAAAATTCAACTCTAACGTTGGTTCCAACGGCACTTCCTTGCAACTGTACATTAGCTGTAAGTTCGACTGTTGCGTACCTTAGCGCAAGCTACTCAGTCACCAAAGCGCACCACACAAACATATGCTGTTTCTATTAAAAAATTATGCATACCTATTTTGCCACTAAAAATGAATATTAAGATTGGTATTTTCATGCTGCTTTGCTGCCAAAGAGGAATGCACCACCATATCAATTGCGACTGCTGAAGGTCTGTATATAAATCCGCATTGAAGTGACTAAACTTGGCTAAGTTTAATTTCCAAGACTATCATACACATTACTTCCTGCCTCCAACAAAGTTATGTCTGTGTCCAGAAAGAACGTGAAGCTACCTACACACTGCATCCCCGCTAATTAAATATATTTTAACATCAACATGCCGCCGCCGAGTGGTCCTCGTTCCGTGAGCGGCTCCTTCCTGGCGCGCCCCTTGGCCGCTGCCAACATCTCCAACTTCAACAGCAACACGAGCGTCGACACTTCTTCCGGTAGCTCCTCCGGTAGCACCCCCATACCCAAGGGCCAATGCCACAGCAACTCCAGTTGCCAAAGCCCCATATGTAGCGCAAGTTTTGTGCAAATCTCAAAATATCTTGATAATGTGTTACTATTTTGTCATGAGCCTTCACCCAAAAACATTTCATGCAAATGCCCTGAAATGACTTGATCTGTCATATTTTCGGAAAAAAAAAAACACGCTAAAATTCCGAGGTTTTGGCGTGTTTTTTGTCGACAACGGCAATACAATTTTTCTTGGACGCTATGAAGGATGTTGTGTTAGTATTTACTTAAATATGGAATAAACAAGACTAAAATGACTAAAGCCACTAAAATCATTCTACTGGGACTCTTTCAATCATTTCAAGTAAATTGTTAAACAACATGTTCAGAATTACGCAAAGATTTTTTTAAAAACACAACTGGATATATCACACACAATCCAGCCAAACACATTGAACTAAGGTATGGCTAACCGGGATTCTTCTATAAACGCCACAGTACAGCATGGCCCAAACAACTGTACAGTGAAACAAAGTGAAGTAAAGAACAAATACAAAAATGTTGTATTTTTAGGTTTAACTACCCTCCCCCCCGCCAATTTTACGCTTAAGCAGCTGCAATATTCCCTGCGCCCACATTCGTACAAGAGCATCTACATGACAACGGAGACTTGCTGCCGAGAATGAAGAAGGAAGTCTCGCAGCCCAAAAGTGAACCACGATCCCACTTGAACAGTTGACGCTGGATGCACTTGTCGCCGGACGCCGAGCCCAACCAAACCTGAATCTACAACGAGCAATTCTATTACGACCGGTAAAAAACACCGTATACCTATGTGGACACGAAGTGGAACAGCTGTATTATTACCCTGAGCAGCGTGCTATATGCACCGGAACTGAAGTTCAACCTCCTCTTGGTTCGAGAACGACTACAAGATCAACTTCCCCAACGCCAAGAAGTGAGTGTTGTTCTTCGCTCACATAGCCAATTTGAAAACCACGACTGGATAAAGCACTCACCACTACCAGTTCCACGCTTGCCCAGCCGACACCTATCAAGCTGCCTACGTGACCAACCCAAATACGTTCGTTCACATCTAATCTGGAACAAACGAATGGGTCATCCTAACTGCCGCGTTATACAGGATCTGGCGAAACCTGACCTCATCAACGCCATGGGACTGCCGAATTTTGGTCCCAAGCAAGGCAGTTGCTGTTCCTCTTGCGCGTGCGCTAAGTCCCATTATAGCCCATTCGATAAACGTACAGTCGCAACCGCCAAAAATCCTTTTGAGAATAGCCACCGTATTACCGGTATTTAAATCGGCCATGCTCCTTGTGACTACTCACGATACGTGAACATCTACGTTGTCAAGTGAAAGTCGTATCGTACGATTGCTATGAAGATTTTCAAGTAAAGGCCCACACATATGTTCGAGCAGATGTTGGGCAGCGTGAAATTATGGACAATGAAAAATACGAAACCTTCGAAGCGACAATGCTCGTAAATATGACAGGCTCGGTCGAAAATTTTCGAGAAATACAGCACCCATTTTGAGTCCATGAACGCTTACACACCAGATCTAAATGGTGTAGCAGAGAGGCGCCTGTGGTCGCAGCTTAAGCGAACGAGAGCATTCCTAATTGACAGAATTGTGCCAGTCATACTGTGGAGAGAGTAGGACAAGCACGTTGCTGACCTACTGAATATGACACGTTAAAAATTAGTTCAGAAGCTGGAGTTGTTTATTCTCAAGCATCAGCATACTTATACGGCCCTCTTGCAATAGAACAATAGCATCACCACAGCCACAGTGTCTACCATCATTAGCTGAAATATTATAGCGCAATGCCAACGCCATAGCTACTGTAAACGCAACCCTGAGTGACGAGGCGCGAGTTAAATTCTCAGATCTTTTAGCTGGTACGATGGAATATATTCGTGCAACCTTGGATCTTGGTCAGGTGAGTAACTTGTGTATCTTCTGGAGGCAGTCCTTTTATCCAGAATTAGTATTAAGGCCGAGTATTGAGTAGCATTATAACATCCAACACACACACACACAATACCGTCAGATGGGAAACTGTATATGGTGTCCATCTACACCCAGTGCTTCAAATCCGGTGGAATTCAATGAAACTCTTCCTGTTTGCAGTACTAGCTTTCGTGGTATATGCTGATATCCATGGTGGATCAACGCATGACAGTCACTCATGTACCATCATTATCAGACGATGTACCTATTGAGATCCAACGATTCACACTAGCACTCTTGTGTTTCAGCATATGCGCACAGTAATTACTACACTCGCACAGCATCCCACCCGAAACGTGTTGTGGTGCAATCACACGACTCAGGTGCAATTTGGCTCAGCTCGCAAGGCACATGTCAGCACAATTGTCAGACACGGTGCCCCCTCCCGGATTTCTGGTCGCACCGGCTACCCATTAGATCAACATCTTCAAGTGGGAGTGTGAGTTCCTGTTGTACAGTACTATCGTGGAAGTGTGAGATGCAGTGGTGCCAATCCAAGTGTACATCATTCCAGCGCGGTCACCACACGCGGTCTTTAGGAGCTGTAGCGCGTGAACGCCTCGACAAACAACGCAGAGGAAGAGGGAGAGATGCTTATATAAACGCTGAACAGCTTAGGTAGATGATGCACTTTGTTCTAGTTGAGTTATAGAAAATTGTTAGATATATCCGAACTGCGCTAATACATCGGCCTGCGGTGGTTTGGTGTGTTTGACGTCGAGGTCTGCATTGGTCTCAGAATTTGACTCGTGTGGAACAAGCGCAAATCTCCCCGGCCGCCAGACACACCACTTCGCCCGTCGTGGCATTCTGCCTCGGTACTCGCAGTGATATACGTCTGCATCCTTCTCTATGACCTTGACGCTGAGTAGCCATGACTGCAGTGTGAACACAGAGGTTCAAGCTAGTGAATCTCATGTTTAACCTGAAGTCCCTAGGGTATGCTCGGACGTGTCAAGAGTTCGCGCAACCTCTAGGGTTGTCACCACAACCGTTTATACAACCATTTATATACACTGTTGTATGGGATTTCTAAATTTTGGAAAATGAGGACTGCGATGATGTCCGTTTCTGTTCCACAACTGCGCTGTTACTTAACATGATACATTATCCGTACGGCAATGCTAGGCATTAAACTGAATGTAGCTTATGTGCTAGTTAAGCACGCTTCTAGCGCTTCTTATCATAAATATAAGCTCACTACATTCATGTATTCGGCTGCACTGCATATGCACACATTCCGGATTTGTACCGAAACAAACTCAAAAATCTGTCGAAGAAGGGCATGTGAATGAGGATTCCGTCTAACACGAATAGTAACGGAGTCTACGATCGAATCATGTATGGTCGTGGTGTTGTGTTTCGTGAAAATGAGATTCCCAAACTAAAATTGTTTATTATTGTAGGATAAGACTCTTTGGTCCGGATGCCTTATCTCTATATTAAGGTTTTCCTAAGTATCAGCCAATGGTGACGCATCAAACCTGTTCACAACGTTATTTTGTCCACTCCTAGTTTATTAGGGTAGGGTAAATCCATTCCAACTTATTTCCGGAATTGTCCGGAATTCCTCTTCATTCAAAAATAAGTAATCATACTGTGGCTAAGACAAATGCCGAATTATCGGATTAATGCATTTTATGCCAGACCGTGTGCCGTACACAAAGATCATCGGCAACAATCGATCATGTTCGGTAGTACAAGCCAATGCTGCGTCCTGCACAACCACCGTGTAACACGGTCCTTGTTACACGTAGTGCGGAGGCGACGAGAACTACGATAGCAGTGGCTTTCGAGTAAGTGAGACCATGAGTTGAGTTCGGAATCGATCATCGTGTCGGTGACAGTGACAAAACTCGAACTCAATGACGGACAATGATACCGTGGTGCTGTTCTTGATTCAGTCGTACGGATTCGATCAAGGGGTAAATCGATGTGATCACCAAGTATACAATGCTTGCTGGCATGGCAAAAAATTGTATATTCGTTGAAACATTACAGGTACAGCAGAAAGCAGCAACAACACGCTGGCCGAACGAGTTCTCCCACGCGTTGATTTCACTACTGATACCCGACAAAACCTCGACGCAGATTTTGATACGCTTGTCCACGCCGATCTGCTGCCACAGCAAGAAGCATGACACAATGATCTGGAACGCTGCGTACCACACAGCGTATATCTACAGCGTCATGTCTTGCGGACGCTGCGCGTCAATAGAAATAAGGTTCGTGATCTCTCCCGACGTCGCTACTGGCGCCGCCGCCAACAGCACCAGGGACTTCTCAACACATGGCCGTGGCGATGGTGCTGCGGAACGGCATGCCCGTTTCGTAGCAATAGAAGAAGTACAGGCATAGCACAAAGGCTGCACCACGCCTGACACAAAGATGAGAGTGGTGTACGTTAGACCTTCGGACAGCGACGCGGTCGTGTACCCGATAATGTCCAGCTTGTCCGTCAGCGTCTTTTTGAAGCACTCGTTGAAAATACCAGCACCGATGGCTGTCGACGGCCGCCGTCCAGATCGTAAATGTCGGCGTCCTGGTACACGACGCGACCAATGGTCTCCAGCAGTCAAGATACGCAGAACCTTATTCAGCGAGCTCACACGCAGAGTCTCCTCGTACTTGTTGGCGTTGAACGACAACCCAAATGTTATGCTATCACGTACCGTCGCGTTCTAGATGAACGGCTGCTGCGAGATGTACGCCACCTTGCAACGAATGGACACCGAGCCGGCACCGCAACGCGCTTCGCCTAGGATGCCAGCCAGCAGAGTCAACTTGCCACTGCTTACGTGACCCACGATCGCGTGCAGCTCGCCCTTCATGGCCGAAAAGTCGATGTGACGCAGCGTCGGGCCATGGGCAACGGAGATCACCAGGGCCTGCTCTTCCTCCTTCTTGTCGTCTTTCTTTTTGCCATCTTCGGCCGGTGGAGCGGCGTCCCACTTGAAGTCAGCGCCCTGCAAGTGGCACCGAGATGCCTACCTCCGTCCAGTAGCCCTCGCCCACCTTCGTGCACTCTTCCGCCAGGAAGTATCTGCGCAGACGGTCGAAACTCACGCTCGCCTCCACTATGTTGTTCAGCACTTATGCAGCATGAACAGCAGGAAGCACAGGATATTGAACAGTGCCAAGCTCGTCAACGCCGTACCCACGTCCAGCATGTGACTCAGTATCACGTGCGCGGTGAACGAGATAACCTTCACCAGTGTCGACCCACTGCGCGCGAAATGTACGTGCGCAGACGCGCCAGCTCCTCGTCACGGAACGTCATCACGCGCACATCTCGTCCAGCTTGAGCAACCGCATCTCTCGAGCGAGCGCGTTCGATAGTTCCGCGCTGCAAAGCTACACCAGCTATGTCTGCTCATCGCCACCACCACATGTGCCACGGTTGCTAATCGTGCCAGATTGCCGTGATCAACGCCGGCACCACCGCCGGCCCACCCGGCGTCTTCAATCCCCTCACCACTTCGTTCTCCACGAGTGCTTAAGCCTCGTCCATCGCTTCCTCCTCCTCAAAGTCAAACAGGTAGTCATCGTCCTTGGCTTCCATCAAATCGTCGTTCCCCTCCATTTTGATCCCTTGGATCCCCTCATGAACGTGCCGTTCACGGGTTAATTGTTGAACGGACCCGTGAGGTACAAGCACACGCGCATCTACGTACACAAGAACCTTGTTGTCGTCCAGGAGGAGCTGATTGATGTCGAGCTGGTCATCTAGCAGATGATGTCGTCGTCGGTGACGATGGCGTCCGCCAGCATCACGTTCTCGCCGCGCGTGAACCACACCTCTGTGTCCGGCGACTTGAACACGATCTTGCCCCCAAAAACCGCGACCAGATGGTCGCCGGTAGATCTTGACACATCACGACGTCCTTGTCACTATCCCTTCTCGTCCGCGAAGCCAGGTGCAGCAGCCAGTCACGAACCCACGGACGTCAACTCGCCGCAGACAAGTCGTCGGTGCCCATGATGCGGGCTCTGCCCCTGCCCTGCCGCGTGCGAAGCACTGAAGCGCGGTCCACGCGCACCATATCCTCCGTGATCAGCTACTCGTGCAACACGTCCACGGCGCTCTTCAGGCTGACGGGGGCTGGCCTTTGTCAACACGCCAAAAGTCCTTGGCCAAGACCAAGATGGCCTTGCCTCCGCCTTCTGACTTGTGTCCGGAATAAATAAGCAGATGCAGGTTCACATCATTTTTCTACCCTCTATTGTCGTTTTTGTATGGCGGCGTCCGGAATGGTTTCCGGAATCTGCCAATTACTGAACAACTGCAGACTTACGCTGTTCCTTTTGGGAAAGAAAGCACCACGACAGACGTAATTTACATTTTTGGTTTGGCTCCCAATTTAGAGAGGTTAATAAACAATTTTGTGAAACGATGGACTTGAGCTCATCAGTGTTCTTCATCTTTTCATCATGTTGTGCACGTTTTGTTCTTCCAGCAACTTGTTTGCTGCTAGTAACTGTGTTTTCAACTCACCAACGAGCACGTTCTATTCTTTGTTGACCGCCCACATTTTAAAAGGTCCGGTCGTTTGGCCTGACATCATGGTTATTGGTCCTCATAGGCGGCTTACGTAGCGATTCGTGAGGACGAGGAGTGACGGTATTGTCTGAACCTCCGAAGACGTTCGCGGGCGAATGTTGTAGTCGTGTTTATCTCTCATTTATGACGCAAGACTCACGACCGCCCGGTTTCCGCGCCTACCAAGGTTCTATATTACACAGAACTTTGACATCGAGCCAAGCCATAGGTATTGCCAGTCCGACATTGCAAGCAGACTTCGCAACGTTGACAGGGAAATCGTCGGAGGTCTCGACAGATACGACGCGAACGGCGCCGCAAGTTGTCAGAGTGGACAAAATCGTGATGACCCACGTCGCAGACGTGAGCTGTGTCGCCAGTTCTGTTTAGGTTAGGACAAATTATAGCCGACCGAAAATGTGAATAGTAATCAGAAGTAAATTACATACACTTGTTATAGTGTCGCTCTTGCGATGCGTATCCGTTGCACCTGTAATCAAGACGCTTCGTTTTAAATTCGGTCAGGACAGAGTGTGACTGGATGTAGTACGCAATTGACGGCTCCAACTTATGCGAAGTGTATCAGTCCTTCGTGCCATGAAAGTATCTTCCACTATATCTAGGACCCCTGCGTGAAGGACGATGTTGCCATCCGGTTTGAGGTCCGTACTTAATTTAGCCTGCCCCTACCCATAATCGCACAAGAGAAACGACGTCTGACTTCTTCACCACTTCAGCGTGTTGTGCCCAGCAACTTTTTTGCTGGGCTTTCAGCTCACCAACCCTCGCGTTCTGCTCTGGCTTCGATGGTCGCCCACACTCTCGGTTTTAACGGGTGGTGTTTCAGAAGGTTGTTTGATCTGCGCCCCGTGCCTATCGGGGCTTGAGATTCAGCTTGCGTAGCAATGCGTGAGACCGAGAAATGGCGGAATTGCCCCCCCATGCCAGCGCAGATTGAGTCCACCGCAAGGTACACACAGCTGAACTCTCGTTAGCGCCGTATTTGATTTTTTTTTTTTTCAAAACAGATACGCATTTTTTCAAGTACTTGTGGAATTTTGGCTTGTCTGCTTATATTGACCAGAGGCGGCCATGGCACTACCCAGTCGTGGTGTTTTCATTTCAAAATTTCAAGGAGCAACGGGGGATAATATCGAATCTGTATTTTACTCTATATGTGCGGCATCCCAATGGAATTTAGATTGTTGTGCTGCACACGATAACGTATTCCCCACTCAAGACCTCTTCTACTACTGAAGTACAATATTGTTTATTCCAGCCACTAGTATGTTATTTCATTTAGACTCTTATACACCGGTACATAAAACTCTGTCTTTCGTACGCCTTTGACGCCGCCCAATGCTGCGGATTTTGATCGCATCCTATCATAATTTTAGCATTTGTACGTTTGACCAATAGGATGCACTAATTTCGAATATCCCACCAACTATGCGAATTTGTCAAGCATTTTAAATCCGAACCAATACCGATATTATTAAGTAATTTGAGAATGTAGATGTCGAATAAAGCATCCTGGCAGGTGGCATTTCTAGAAACGTATTATCCCTTTCGCGAGCCACTTTCCTCAACTATACTATACAAAGCTTAGTCATTTGCTTCTGAAAGGGCGCACTATTCGCCCTTTAATAACTTTACGGTATTCCGCGTGCATATCTTATGAGCAATGCCATCTACTGTGATTTGTATATCCATACAGATGGAACAATGTGCCTGGGTTGATACACTACATCTGAATTCTCACTGAACAGTCTGAGTTGGCTTTTGCGGCGTGTTGACTATTCCATGCGATGTATGACTTGGGCAACGGTGACATCATTTCAAAGAGACCGATTGAAGGGTAGGTACAGAATGAGCTCCAGTGTCTCCGGCAGCATACAGACAACGACAAAAAAAGCCGGCAACGGAAAACTCAGCAGTCCAACTGTACATGTTTCAAATCCCAAAATTATATTTCAGCCAATAAAACTGATCGATCTAAATGTTTAGTCCTTTTGCTGTCCATAATGGATGTTTTATCGGCGTTGTTTACATTATTTTATCCAATACATTTTGAGTTTACTCCATGCCGAGTATTTTTGTCGCCTGCGTTAGTTGAACAATACTATGGAGGATGGTGTTCAGCACTGCCGGCTTTTTTAGTCGTTGTCTGTTGCCATTTTGCGATTGATGCACACCAGCTCACCTCGAGAGAATAGACGCTCCATGTCGTTCGATGTTGGCGAGATCCAGTTGAGATTCGTGTTCTTTGCTGCGACACGCTCACGTTTTTCGTGGCCGTGAACCCAACGCCTCGCGACACTAGTGGATCTTTTTTTCTTGCGACACCCTCACAAATCGCTCTTACGCCTTCTTCTCTGCGCGTGTAAGCTCGTCCTCTCGTTCACCTTGATCCATAACTACGCCGTTCATAAAAAGGGGGGTCTCAACAATCCTCGCCCCAACGGAAAGATGCTTTAAACATGATCCGACTTCCTTAAATCCGTCGTGAAGCTTGTCGAAAAGGATGCGTGTATTAAGCAGGGTGACACCGTCCCTTTTTGAAGCTTCATGGACACGGACTGAAACTTCTCGAGGTCTTACAAAATAGCAACAATGTTGACATGCTCCTGGGGACTGAGTAGGCATGGCGAAAGATCGGTACTGGTGTCTCCCAGTTATCCAACCACCTGTGTGTATCGCCGCAGCATTAAGAAGATGCTGGACAATCACGTTTTATTTTTCAGCTATGGAGAAGGACAGTCCAATTTGTGAAGAATAGAGCCTAGCGTCGACGTGGCCAGATGACGCATTAGTTTCTCCACTTTCTTTTCTTCGTTGTCATAAATGGCGAGATGCTGCTCGCCAGCCAGGTTCAACCTGTGGCTGGCATAGCCAATTACACTTTGCTCCCGACCCTACGGTTTACGCGGGAGTTGTCTCCGACGATGAATACAGCTTCTATAAACACGAACTTGAGACCGACCCAGGCGCGCGCAATGCAGTGTCACGTGCCTGCTTGCGGCCCGGGCCTCTGACCGACGACCAGCAGTGTCAGCTTCCGACTCCGAACGATGGCGCCGGGTCTCTTGGGCCGGCACTTAAAGCTAGATTTTACGTTGGCTTTAGCACCGTATCGGTCATCATTTCTCCGGTTTCGGCTTGCCATCCCTCCGTGTATTGCCGGAACTATTTCGACACCGCGGCTACAATCAATTCCGAGGAATTGTACCCGGCGCGAGGTATATAGAAACGACCACGAGATGACCTGCATCTCCAACACTGGTGCAGATTGGAGTCCGTTGCACACAACAACCAGTTCATCCAATTGAAACACAAAGTTTTCACAGCGGTGCTGCGAGGAAGGGTAACCGAAATAGACGGCGAAGTACCAGAAGGCTTCGGAATAAGTGCCCTCGTGAATAGCCTATTTGTGTCAACACATTATATTGAGCTAAGAATGTTATTTTAGCTATTTATTTTTTAAAATATAATTTTCAATGACATCTATTTTTGCTAAAACAACATGCATTACTTTACGTCCTGTCCAGCGAGCATCTTCCTAACCCCGGATTGAGTCAGCGTGGGTGATGGGGACTCTTTAATAATAATGTGAGGTATATTGTGTTACTTGTCACGGTGGGATTGAAGTCGAATATCCATTACCGACAGGTGTTGAAATTCTGTTGGGTCGGCCCACATTGCGTGGCGCCCCGCTATCAACCTATGCCACTCTCATTGACTCAATTTGTCGTCAACATTCCTATCTTGAATGACCTTTCTTCCTTCCTTGCTGTCTCTCCATCTCTGCAGATCCGTCTCAATGTGCTGCAACACTCTTGATGCTAGATCGTGCATCGCACTTCCCGTTGACAACTTGCACATGAAACGTTTTTATGCTGAGGACTCTGTATAAGGCCACCCCCTGTGATGCTCGAGGAAATTCACCGACAGTCTGCCGGTGGCAGTACGATATGTCAGGCTGAATACGGTAGTATTTTTTGTTTGGTGTATTGTACTAGTAGTCATTTAGATCTGACAGAGGAGCACTTAAGTACGGTAGTAAAGGAAAAAAAAAACCTCAACTACATCTTAGTACACACCGGACGTTGCTCTCACGAGAATGATCTCTTTTTATCACGAATGCTATGGAACGCCCCATTGAACATAAGTCGAATGTCATCAAGGGCGTCCGTCTCCAACTACTGTTATTGGGAGCTGATAGTCTTCATAGCTTTGTCAAATATTTCCATATTACACGTGTCCTTGGTCGGTTATTTCGTCGAGAGAAACCCAGGAATCGGAAACCCTGACATAAACACTCTCTCCAGGCGTAGTGTCATGTATGTATTGTCAAACCATTTAACATAAAATTGTCTTTACCAGCGGTTTTCCAAACGTACACGGCACGCATAACGCTTCTCTAAACCGTTTGAGCGGGCGTGAAAAGTGTAACATTTTCATAGTCGAGACAACCATCTACAAGTACGGCTTGCCAGAGAGACGCTACATCCGCTTTACCTTCTTGATAGACCAGAGTAGATGAACCCAACACGTCCCTATTTCAATATCGGACCAGATCGCTCCAAAGCGCACAGGGAATGATGTAAATCCCAGGAACATTGGGAGAGCTAGTCATCGCTTCACGGCACTAACAGCATAACATGGAGATGCTAGATGTGCCTCCAAGGAACCGAGGGACACAGACCCAGAACAAGTATGTTAACCCTACCCACATCTATCATGTGCTGCAGGATGCAGAGTAAAACCAAGCATATACGCAGCTTTACATTTTACTATGGAGATTGAAGTATAAAACTCCAAGTATAAACTTAGCAGCAATCGTGTTAATAATGCCAACCACTAGGATATTTTTAATTTAGACTGTATCATATACTGGTACACAAAAGTCTATATTTCGTACACATTTGAACGCCGCCCAATACGGCCCTACGCCGAGGCCATAATACATCTCTAAGCATGTCTAAGCACAAAACCTGGACAGGTACAATATGCTGAAGGATCTGGATATGGAATATGCCAAAGATTATGAACGGTTGGTGGTTGGAGGCCGAGAGGTGAGGCAAAGTTCTGTCACTAGTTATTTCGGCAGTTGAACACTGTATATGTACCCAATATGCGATTGGCTAGACGTCAATATCGAGTTTACGCTATGATGGTTATCGACCTACACGTTCCGTCAACACTGAGGCATTGTGAGATATTGATTGAAAATCCTGATCAGAAAGATTCCGGCTCGGGGACTGAATTGTTGATTATGGGACGCAGTGTAATTAAGGACGTCAAGTTACTTCGGGAATCTACAGAAATTATAAATGTATCGGATTTGAGACCCCCACACACACACACGGCGTTGCGACATGTCGCAGGTTCTGGAAGATTGTGGATTGGTGCTTCTATCAGAGGAGCTGTCTCCTCTTGACAATGAAAACCTATTCCTAATGGAATCCACCCTACAAACAGCAAGTCTACAAGCGCCAGAGAGCATCGATCAGGATCACCAGAAGGCTTGCTATGCCCAGAATGCAGAAAAGAGGCGCTGTATACCAGCTGCCTTACAGTTCGGGGAGGCGTCCAGCCACGGGTCGGATGGAGATGACCGCTGGCTGAGGCGCTACCTTCTATAAACAATTCAGAAGTGGCCGTACATAAGCGTTCATGGTAGGGTTGGAAAAATATATATTCCAACATTTGGTAAAAACATTTGAGGGGAGAAGGAGGTGTTTTATGGGCAGTATAAAATAAATAAACACTCATACAACCTTCGTTCGCAAAAACCTTCAAGGTTTCAGACAATCCCGTCACTTCTCGGTCTCAGCGACTGTTGGTGAGCTGAAAGCCCAGTTACAATCAGCAAACAAGTTACTGGAAGAAGCGCGCGTGCAGCACGCTGAAGTGGTACATGTCACACCAATTTATTATCACTAATTATCGAATTTACAGCGAAGCGTCCTGATCTACAGGTGTGACGACTTCAAATCACACGTGCGACACTAGAAAAGCGCATGTAATTAGCCCTGATTATTATTCGCAAATCTGTTTGGCTTTAATTTGTTCTAATCTAAACAGAACTAGCGATATGGCTCACCTCTGCGACGTGCGTCACCACGATTTTGGCCACGCCGACAACTTGCGTCACCTTCAGCGACGTTCCTGTCGACGCCTCCCCGGAATTCCTACCAGGTGCGCGGTGTATGCTTGCAATGGCTGGCTGCCAATACCTATCCCTTGGGTTGGTACCGAAGTTCGGCGCGCTGTAGAGCACTGGAAGAGCGTGTCGAGCGACTTTGTCGGCCAAGCAAATCAACTACAGAGGTGCGCGACTATTTCTACAGTATTACATGGACCATGCAAGACCAGACGAGCCGTAACTTTGGTGAATAGGGCGAAAGGGAGGACGTGTGTCTGACATCACAGTCCAGCTAGCCCCGAGAAGACATGCTCTGCTCAGTAAGTGAAGAATTTCCCCCCTGCTCAATTTACTGGAGATTGTGGTGAACTTGTTCGAGCTCAGAATTACAATTACGCTTCGTGTATTTTTGACATACACCGACATTTTTTGGACACTTCTATGTAAATGCCGGTCACACGTCGTGTTTCTGTCCTGAATCAGCACCGGGAAATGCTAGGCTACCAGTACTCGATGTATGGACTCTTGTCCGTCAACAACAGTCTCCAACAGAGGGACATCTTGACTGCAGCGGCCAAGCAGCATGTATTAGCTCGTTTAGCCAAGGTCCGGTCAAGTGAAGACCATGGTCATCCGCTACACAGCGCCTACACTGTCGACCCTCTGCAGAAGGTGCTGCGTCAAATTGTCAGCGTGGAATTCTTCACATAGAACATTATTTGCTCCCTCAAGTAATTTTCGGCGACGTTGGTGATTTGTTGTTGTTGTGAGAAGCAAGTTGATCTCGAAAACAAACCATCCTCGCTGTTAATAGTCCAAGTCCCCGTGTCGCCACCCATGTACAACAAGGCATAGGTGACTGTGCCAGGGAGACATCGCTGTAGAGCCAGAAGGTGGAGAAGGGTCATCAAGAACTGGCTTAACACGTCAGCAACGCCCAAGAGCGCCATCGCAGACAACACGGCTGGCACAGCAGCTAAGACATCGTTTCTGGCGAGAAAGCGGGAGGCACTGCAATATACGCTGGCGAAGGTATACCAGTAGAAGATAAATGAAGTATCAACTGCGGTCGGTGGGTAGCTCCTGCAACTTGTTCCACCATACCCGAAATTGTCCCTCCGCCAACCTCTCCGCTATATTGGTACATTTATCTTTGGGGTCTCTATTTTATGTGAATTGGTGTGCTAGGTTTAGGGGAAACGTCAAAGAGATCGGACTGACAGAGAGCTTGTTTAGCCCAGTTTACAGCAGAGATCGTAGCCTTTCTTATATTCATTTTTACTTTATCTTCTTCTAATGAAAAGGAAAGTCGGTCTTAACGGTCGTTTTCCTTCTTATGGTGTCTTTCAATCGGAGCTCATCTTGAAAAGGCCTCAATCCACTGACAAAGTCTCAAAGATAATGTAAATAGAGCAAAACACAAAATAGTTGGAGCGATCCACTGGATTGGAATGCGAGATTGAAGTTGAACACACACTAAAATTGAAAGTTGATGCAAAATTGCGAAGAGACGATGCTTGCGACAGCTATATTTCTAATCGCCGCTGAAGAGAAATACAACAACAGCAACAATGGAGACGGCGCGAGCTATGGTGATTCAGACAACGAGAGCGATGGCAAATTGCTTAATGAAGCATTTACATGCACGCGAATTGCACGTTCATATGCATGACTGTCTTATAATCAGCAAAATCCATCTTTATCTTCTCATAACCATAAGAAGATTTCACTTTTTATCGGCTTTCTTATAACCTCCCTGGTTTATAGGCGGCAGGAAACCGCCTGAAACGGCCGATCGGCTGAGAAAAACGCCTTTATCTATAAATATGCAAATTAGCTCGAGAGCCCTGAGCTCTTGTCAGTGTGCAAACTCGCAGCCAACTAGTGTCTACTAGCCATACGCCTTCACACTCGCGAGCCGACGAGGAGCCTTCGAGCTATGTCTTCATTTGTTCAACGCTACTGCGTAGACCTCCAGCTCGGCCTCTGAGGCCGTGCAGCTCATGCAGGCTCGGCGCGCAACTCCAGCCACTGGACCACATGACTTCCCCCACGCGTATCGAGCGTCTTTGGGGGGGTTGGCCAAACCGGACCCGTCTTCCGGTGTCTTTTCGGCCAAACCCGGCGCTATCTTTGGTCGTTTCGTCACTTGCTTTCCCTGTTGATACCTTGGTTCCTTCGACTTTTCGGGGTATCGCACCTATAGTCGGCGAGATTGTTCCGAGCAATATACTTCTCCGGTCCGGAAAAGAATGACCAGTTAGGTTTTTCTCGAAAAAACCTCGATAATCTCGCGTATTTGATCGGTGAAAGCTTTGCACACGAGATTTTTGACTGGTTAAAAACATTAGTCAGGCGATTTGTATTGACTTTCAGCAGTTGATTTTGAAGCTTTGAGCGGCTGCAATCCTTATAGTGATTTGCAACTAGAATCAGCTCTTTTTCCTCTTTCTATAGAATATCTCAACATTCGATTCTTGTTCATATTGATGCCACTGTGATAAAAACCAACGGTCTCTCTAAATTGATATTTTAAATGGACTCATATTCAAACCGATGGCGCGAAAATTTGAATGACAAAATTACCGCGTATTACTGTTTACGATAAGGTATGTTGCGTCTCGAACAGAAGTGTATGACGTAAGTTACCACCGATTCAGAGAACTGGTAATTATTTTCTGGACCAGAGAAGTACCGGGTAACCCATGAATTTTGAGCGCCTTCCGATTTATCTTTGACTCCTGGAATCATGCGAGTGCACTCGACGATGATGTCGCTCCGAGACATTCCGTTACCTTCAGCGGTCTTTTGCTTTACCTAGACGACCACTGCAACTTCCGACCCTCCCGTCGGTGCTGGACCATGTGAAATAATCCAGCAGCGTCGTACGGGGAATACCAAATATTTTTGGGACTTCTTCGTGACTCTCCCACAGAAACGAGAAGCTCAGTCCTCTCTGCGACCGCGTGTTGCGGCCTTCAATCTCGTCCTATCCCTTCTTTTTGGATACAGACTCAACAATCGGGTATGTATTTTCGACAGTCTTTTTATTCAAATTTCGTTAACGGTTTTCGGATGTCCTCGATAAGTTTTGTTTTAGTATCTGCGATAAGTATTTCGGGTATATTCGACAAGGTTTTTCGGGTATATTCGACTTCTAACTAAACTCATTTAGGTGTTTTGGGTATAGTTGACAGCCATTGACGTCTCTCAATCGTTGATTTGAGAAACGTGTCGCAACCGAGTCCTTTGTTTTTCAAAGCTACTGCGCCAAGGAATTCGTGTTGTTCTTCGCTCACAAAACGAAGTTCGAAGCCAAGACTGGAGTAGGCACTCGCCTCTACCAGTTCAACGCATTTCCAGCAGACACCTATAAAGAAGCCCATGCGGCCAACACAGGTACGTCTGACAACATTAAGCTCTGGCACAAACCAATAGGCCATCCTAACTTTCGCATTATGGAGGATCCCGATAAGACCGACACCGTCAGGATATAGGACTGCCGAACTGTGGCTCGAGCAAAGACTATTTCTGCTCCTCTTGCGGATTGGCTAAGTCACATCGTAACTCATTCAATAAACGTACATTTGAAAGGACCAATTTCCTTTTTGAGACAGTTCATATATATATGGCTGGCCCTTTCTCAGCTCCAATACTCTCAGGATACTAATACTTCCTGACCTTTGTCGATGATTACTCGCGCTATATGACCATCTACACCATCACGCGTGGCAGGTCTGTACGACTCGTACGACGTTTTTCGAAACGAAGTGCGGAATATCTTCCGTGTTGATGTTATCCAACTAGAATATCGTGATAACATGTTCCATCAAGAGATTCGAAACCTTCAAAGCGACAATGCTCGTGAGTATGAATAACTTGGCCGAATTATCTTCGAGAAATACAACACGTGCTGTGGGGAGAGTGTGTCAAGCATGTTTTGGATCTGCGTAATGCGACTCCAAGTTCAGTAACTAACAAAACCACCCCCTATGAAATGTGGTTCAACCGAAAGCCTTCCGCTCCCTACATTATATTGTTTAGGTGTAGTGCATGGGCACATTTTCCAGAATTGTAACGAAACAAACTTGAATAATGTGCAAAGAAGTGCATGTATCTAGGGATTCCATCCAACAACAAGAAGGGCTATGGCTCTTGAATACGTTCGAGAATTGAATCGTATACAGGCGCGTTGTCATATTTCGTGAAAATGAATTCCATAACGTTGAATTTTGTGATTCTCACACCACAACATACTTCCTTAGTCCCAATGAAACTATACGATAGCACCACTACAACCACAGCGCCTACCTCCGCCACTGGCAGAACGGCTAATGCGCAACGCCAATACACTAGCAGCCACAGAAACGGAACCAGCCACTAAGAAAATCGAACGCTCACGCTTAGCAGACACGGATCCTACCACGGCTCTGTCGCGAGATCGGGGTGTTACTTACAAAGCAAATTGATTAATGACAATGAAGTGGAGGCTAGACAAACCGCTTCCTTCCTTCTGCGTATAGCTGCCTGTCGTTAGGAGCAGCACCAACCAGGATAGTGGAGCGGTGCCTGACGCGCTGGGTGTCGACAGGCCGTTCATGCTGCCGACGGCGGCAGCATCTTGACTAGGCAATCGATGGCACATGACACCGCGCTTCAAAGCTCGCGGTCACCGAGGCCGTCTAGCCAAAATGATTGAGCAGCAACTCGCTGCCGCTGTTGTCGACGTACACCAACACGATGTTTGGAACGCCCTTCGACATATCTTCCGCGCTTGCCCACGAGTCCCCCACCGATTGTAAGCACAAGAAATTGTCAGATCGAAATGTAATCGGCCAAAACGGCATCGGTCACAACAACACAACTCGAGAAAACACTACGTCTCCTTGTTGTACCTCCCAGAGCTAGAGAAGCCCTAGCATATAGAAATTGTTGCGGAATGAACGAGAAGATGCTTGTAGCCGTTGCTACGTGTAGCGCTATTGTACAGTATGTTGCTTTCCTTGTCGACCCCCACCACCACCAGCAGCAGCGCCCAAGAAACACATCCTCACTGCGACTATTTTGAACATTGAACCCATGCTCCAGTCGGCTGCGTAGGCTAGCTGGTTTGAAGACAACTTCAGGTGTACGAAAGGTACTTTTCTACAGCTTGGTACTTTCCTCCAAAAGCAAGGCATTCGGTTCGCTACAGCTACAGTCAAGTTGCATTCATATGAAAAGCATATATCGCGATAGTATATCACACCAAGTAGTAATACATTTGACTTGCATGGCACCGAGTCGATTTGGAGGCCCCCGAGGTGGGAGGCCTCTGGAAGCGGTGATTCATGGAGTCGAAACGCAGGCGCAGTAAGGCTTATGCTGCCATCGGAGCCCATGAGAAAGCTGGCTGCGAAGCAGACGCGGGCCTTTAGCGCGCTTTCCGCAACTCTTTGGCTACTGGCGAGCGGATACAACCGCTGCTCCATCCTCCGTCATGCTCTGTGTGGCAGGAACCGTCGGCGTCGCCGCCTCTGCTACCGAAGTCTGAGCGAGGGGGGTCAGATGTGACCACATCTTCGTTTTGCAAGTGGTCCGCAAAGCTTGCCAGTATTGAGGGTGTACAGAAGGCATCGATTGCCGCTCCTACCAGCGGTGTCAGCTCTTCGAGGTAGGAGGTCTGCGTAGACGGAAGGCAATCAGCAGCGACTCGAGCCGCACTGGGATGCACGGGCATGACTGGTAAATGCAACAGTTGGCGGGACGTGGTATCCCCAAACAGTACGCCCCAGATGCGATTCATTTATTTTTGGTGGAGTCGTGGCTCCTGGGGAGTGAAACCACCGCCAATGTCTTCCAGGTTTAGACTGTGGTCAAAACGCAGCATGCGTCGACGTGGTGATCGCTCTCATATGACGGTACGTCGGAGAAATTGAGTCAACTGGATGGTGTTGATGCCTAGTATTCTCAGTGCCTTCCTTTTCACGAAGGCACTGAGAATACTAGGCACTGAGAATACTAGGCATCAGTGCCTTCGTGAAAAGGAAGGCACTGAGAATACTAGGCATCAACACCATCCAGTTGACTCAATTTCTCCGACGTACCGTCATATGAGAGCGATCACCACGTCGACGCATGCTGCGTTTTGACCACAGTCTAAACCTGGAAGACATTGGCGGTGGTTTCACTCCCCAGGAGCCACGACTCCACCAAGAGCCTACTCCTTCCTTTTGATGATTCACCGTCGTAGATGACTAGACCTGTCAACATAGGCATACTTGTCTACTTTCCATTACCATGATACATGGCTACATGTACGAACACCGGTACTTTTGAGAGCACCGGGGTCCGGATGGGCCCCGGTGTCCCGCCAACTGTTTCCTTCAAATCTCCGACTAATGACGGCGGATTTAATTACATATTTGATTGGCTAAAATATTGCTGGATACGTTTCCTGTAGCGAATACACTGGAGATGAGGATGTCGAATTTGTGCTGCCATCTCCACCTTTAGCTGTGCAGGGAACACGCTCTAAACGCAGCTGTGGAAGAAGAAGTGCGGATAGTCCTCCTACACATTCTTCCACACCAGTTAGTTTGTGCTTGTATTGTCTGTGACGACAGTAGGGAGCTCTCAATCTCGTCGTATCAATAACGCACGTGAAATTATCTGCAAGAAATGTGCCATTGTGCGATTTGGATTCACTGAACACGGTCTCCACAAGGTAATCGTCCTCTCCACAGATCAGGACGTAATCAATTGCACTCATGCCGTTTATATCTGTCCATCTGTTGTCAGTGAGCCCTTTCACCCATAGACGCGGTGCATCATCACCAACTTCAACTCATCATACCAGGCGTATAGAAGCGTGGTCGCAAAGTCGCGTGCTGTTGGGGTATGGCTTTGAGGTCCATGATAGTCATCGCCTTGACTAGCGTAACATGGTTGACCTTGTTGAGGGTCATACTTGTCGAATAGAACCACAGTGCGAACTGCCGCTTGAACGCGGTAAGCCAAAAGCTGGCAGAAAACAATCGGTGATAGGCTTCCTCGTCACCGGTCGCTTAGATCATTCCCGAATGAAGTGGTCCCGGATATGTTCAACATGCGAAGCTCGCAGCTGGTGGATTATCTTCTCGCATTTCTTGCACGAGACGATATTTTACGTCGTCCCAGACAGGATCCTTTTATCTCCAACGCTTTAGAGAGGCTTGAGGAGAGAGAGAGAGAGAGAGAGAGAGAGGGGGTGACGAGGTGTTTCTCTTTCGCGCGCCAGATTATTGGCTCGACGAAGTAGAAGGGATGTCGGAAACGTCTTCAGCTTGCGGTAGCTGCGACGAGGATGGAGTAGCCGGAGGACGAAAGTCACTTTGTCGGAGGGCGGGTCGATGGGCAACGAGAATTTATGCTGAGTGAAAGACGACTAGAGAGCGAGGTGGAGCGAGAGGTGCTTGGAAGGGTTCAAATTGAAAACCGAGGAGAGGTGTAGTACACGAAATAACAGACTGTAAGAGACGAATCGAATGGCATGTGTGCAAACCAGTGCTGTAAAAATGACGGTGGTGATGGACCATCCAAAACCGTTTACCATTACCATCATTGAGGGAATCTCTCACAATGGTCAACTACAATGGGCTTTACAAACAATTAGTGTTGTTGCCTCAACACCTCGCTCGCTAAGCTGCCACACGGCGCCCAGGAAGACCGCCTGCGGTGTTCATTTCCTTCCCTCATTTCATAATCTTCTTCCTAGGACTCAAGCCCCACTCCCCGGTATACTACGCTCCCACCATCGCCGCACTACGATGAACGTTACTACCTCGAACCGTGCTTCGTCAATGCCTTGTTCAATCGCTTGTCTGAAAACGGGTACGGGTGCAACATTTTCCCCATATACAGCGTCAAGCATCGAATAAGGGTTACGCCAATCTACTCGACTACCATACGCGAAATCATGGTCATGCTGCCGTCCAACATGCTCTCGGTGATGTGCAGCGGGCTGGTCCGTGTTTGTCGTTGTCACTTCTGCGCGGAAGGTCATGTACGACTGGATAGAGTGGACAGTCATGGAGAACAGTGATCTATGCTTTTGCGAGAAGCAGTATGTTCGGAAGTACACTAAGCTGCAAAAGACGTCAAACATAACTGTGATATCGGGCATGGAGGGTATTGCGGGTCGTTTGAAGAACGTATTATCGAGAAGGTGCGCGTTCCCAAGTGGGTTTTTCGTTTCATGCGTGGGATATGAATGGTTATCATATTAGTTGGTTGCTATCATTGCTTGATTGAGACCCTGGTCGAGGGTTAACAGAAGCGCTAACGCGAGATTTTGCCGTTGACCTTCTGGTCAATTCAACCGAGACATTATGACGCCAAGAAAGGGACATTTGACGCCACCGCAATTATCGAACACTTCGATGAAGCCTTCGACCGATATCACGTTACTACCGACCATAAGGAGGTCATTGCACACCGGAAAGTCGATTTCCAAGCAAGCCGTTCTCGAACGTAAAACTAACTGATGCGAGGGCACTGAGGCGACGAAGGTCGAGTTGAGCTTCGTAGTTGTGGTGGCGGCTTAATTTGCGCGTGGCTCTGACATACGCATTTCCGCTTGAAGGGCTCGGATTACTATCACTTCTATCACATTGGGAGGATGTTTTGACAGACTTCTTTGTTAGCATTGATGGTGTGTACTCCATTAAGGAAATTCTTCGTTAAGACGACACAGGTCAACTAAATAAATGTTTTGACTTTGGTAGAGTTATTTTCTCAGTACATTTGTTTCTTAAAAATATTTGTATTCGTTGTGGAATGATTTCTATACCAATTATTTGTCGTCGTTGTTTGTATAAGCTTCTCAAACGGAACTTAAATAATTATTTCCCCATCTTAGCTGTTATTTATTTTATTTACAAGTAATAAATATGATATTGAGGCCATTGACCGAAACGTTTATTGTGCGGAGGACGCTGGTCGATACGAGACCAAAGTACGAAATCTCCAACATCGAAATTTGCTGCGAGGCCATTCATCTCAACCATCGCCTGTAAACGTCGGCGTTCGTTGTCATTCACAACTTCATTGTGAAGGCCATGTAGAGAGTAACACAAACGCCCCAGGTGCTGGTCGACGGCATCTAGAGAAACTTTCAGCATTTCTTCTCCATTACCCGTAGCGCGCACAACAATGTTCAGTGCTGAGAGTGGTTGCAGACCAGTGGACAACTCCATTTGCGAGTGACCTGCCAGCGATCGAACCGAAGAGTGGTTCACATTGGCCTGGACAATGGCAAGCCGGTACGGCCATTCGTGGAAATCCAACTAGTACTCGACGGAAAGCACTCGGAAGACCGTAGAATCTCCTTGTTGAGGTGCTCAACAGTGCCATTGAGCCATGGCGAGTAGACAGGTGAAACCTCCCGGTCGATCTTCAGCGTTGGACACAGGTTGTTAACGGTCTCGTTTCAAAAATATCAGGGCTCTGGTCCGATACCTACATTTCTGTGCAGCCGTACCGCGTGTACCAATCCATCTGTCCATCGGCCGCGACAGGCAGTGGGGCTGCTGCATAAGGAAAGTACACAATGATGAGCGAGGGAGTCCTTCATTACCAGAAGATAGCTACCTCCAGCGAACCCACCACCCATGTACGTAAATTCCCAGTGAAGTGCTTCATTCCGTCGTGTCGCCGTGAAGTCGGTACGTACGGACGCTGAATAAGTCTTGGACCCTTAACGTGCTTGCACAGCAAGCAGCCACGGACAAACTTCGACACCTTCGCGTGACGTTTTGAAATGTAGAACCTTTCGGCTAGCACCATTACCATGGACTTGATTTCGCGATGTCCTTGGGCATCACAATGTCTCGCGACAATCAGTTTGGCAAGAAGATCAGTGGCCTCTGTTGGAATCCAGCGGTGTCCAGCTACACATGCCACTCTGTCCACCTCCTCTATCTCGACGGACAGACTAGCACGCATTGAGCTTCGGCGATGTCCGCGTGTGTGAGAAAGACCAAATCCACACCTTCTAGAGGCTATAACGGCGAAAGTTCCTCGAGAGGACGAGGGGTGCCGCGTCCTGTACAAACAACAGCGACACGAACAGGCTCCTCCGGACACCACCTTGAAACAATATCCGCCCACACGTTTTGCTCACCAGGTACGTGTTCAATTGAGTAGATCAGACAACATCGCCGCATCGCCCAGCTCTGCAGTCGGTCACGGATGTGGAGTTTCAATTCGTCGTGCGGAGCGAATATGTAGATAATGTTGGAGTGATCACAAAAGATCCGGAACCCCTTCCGGCGTAGCCAAATGAAGTCCGGTTCTGTGCAGGCCTGGAGGATTGGAAAAGCTTCTCTGTAGACGATCGACTGGATTCGTGGATTGTCCTCGAACATTTCTCCCTGGCATACAATCACCACATGCTCCTGCTTGTCCACTGGCTTGGTGTTGTCCCCGTTGCGTACCATCGTAACCACGATACGGTAGTTCTTGAGACTTGCATCTGTGAAGACACATAGTTCGTCCGGTAGAGGTAGAGTATACTACGCACTAGCGCTTACGGGTGCGCGACGAACACCGCCGCCAGAAATGAGTCTTCCTCACCAGATAATCGGCGTTTGGTAGAGAGAGAGAGAGAGAGAGAGAGAGCTCTTGGGGAGACTGCGTTTCGGGTTGCGCTGGACGATTAGCCGATTTGTTTGTGCCTGAATGAGTCCGTCCATGGTGTCGGCAGAAATAATGACATCACCGATCCAAACAAGAGCATGGCTAGGTATCAGTGGGGCTAGAACCGTCTACCTCGTTGCCGAAAATTCAGTGCAAAGTCTACAGCGCCTTGAGCGACCCTTGTGGGCGTGAAGACTCCATGGTCAGTCATGAAAGACTTTACCTCCTGGCTGTCCTTATACAGGGGGATCTGGCAGAACAAACCTGTCCTTCATATCAAATAAAGCAAACTTTACTTTTCCGCAAAAAGCTTCCAGCATCTTCATCACGTTAGGCATCGTACAAGCGATCGCGATGGTACGAACGTTCACAGGGCAATAGTCAAAGGTTAGTCGGAATTTATCAACAGCGCCTGGCTTGCGTACAGAACAGCCGCCGAAGCCCAGCGGGAGCCGTTGTTCCTCCGGATAAAACCTCGGTCCAGGAGCAGTTGCACAGTTTCAATCAAGAAGTGATTGTGGAGCGGCGGGGATTGCAGCGGAACGGGGCCGCATTGTCTTGAGGTGTCACACGGAGAGATTCCATTGCCGCAGGTGGTACTAAACCAAACTGGTCAGCCCACACATCGCACTAGCTGGCAACTTCGCGCAATACCTTAGCATACTGCATATCCATGCCGTTTCGTAGGGCCTTGTTTACTAGGTCATCCACGCTCATGACGGTCACGTCTGTATCCTGGACAGTAGGGAACACCTCTCCAATCTCTAGGAAACGAGCGCAGGACAGAGGCCAAAATCAGCGCAAGAACGTTATTGTACGTCGCCGTCTCCTCTTCAGGTCACTCCAGCGCCACGTTGAAAGCGTTACGGCTACGGCGGCCAATGCGCTTTTGCTCCGCGTCGAGCTTGGCCTGTAACAGGGTCACCATTTGCGCGTAATCCACGAAATAATCATGCAGCCAATTAGAGGGGCAGACAAAATACTAGAGTCCAGCAATCATGCTCAGGAAATCCATCATCCTCGTGTTAGGGGGGGGGCCGTCGCCAGCAAGTTGCTCCAGCATAGCGTCAACATCGATGTCTAGGGAGTGCCGAGTATCCTTGCCGATCCTTGTCGATCGGGAATCGTCGACATCGCCCGGTAGAACCAGGCAGTATACGTCTCGAACATGTGCCAGCCCTGCCGTCGTCATAGGTGCCATGTCCACATCCGCCTCTTCCACACAAGCCTTGGCGGGTCCATCGGCGATGGCCATTTGGACGGGCATTCGAAGTTGCTGGAGTCGGACATCTAGCTGAACGCTGCGCAGCGTTTCAATCAGATAGCTTGGAATAATACTGTGGCCAGCACCGGTATAAGGGGTGTACGCTACCTCGACCAGGTTAATAATTCGCACAGTTTCCAGCGCACCTGTGTGGTGGAGCGCATGCCAGAAATCTGCGATCGTGATTACGATCGCCGGTTGCCAGCTAGTTTCCAGAGCACAATGCGATGTCGCCTCTTCCGCGTGACGTTGCGTTTCCCCGGAACTTGTACTAACGTAATTCCGAAGAGCGGTAGCGCTGTTGGCAGGGATGTACTTGGTCTACTTGAGTCTTGATGTCTTGGTTGGAGAACGTGCGGGGATGGGCTTCTCACGCATTCGGTAGTGTTCTCCTTTTTCCATCGTCTTCTCCTCCACTGGGCAGGGCCCTATCGTTTGCTTCTACACGTTGGTAGTCTCTCTTTCATACGTCCGCCTGACCCCTATCACTGGATAGAGCGGTCGTGCCCTCTTTCGCTCGGCCCTTTCCCTTGCTCCGCGTCGACGTGTCTCGGTTTATAGTGTTGTTCTCGTGACATTAGTGGGTTGGGTTAAGCACACGGGACCTTGCTACAGCGCCACGTTTCGCCGCTATCCTTGGCGATCGGGGTCGGTTCTTCTACAGGGGCAATCCTTCATACGGAGTAGCGAATTTGTGCTCTTGGTTTCTTAGGAAACGAAGACGTGTTACTTGGTTTATCTACCTCGATGCCAATTGCGGACTGAGCTATCCTATCCCTGTACGTTACGTGTCTTCTCCTTAGCCACTTTGGCTTCCATGCCGCGCTGATGATCCTGTCCATTTGTGTTTCACCTGCCCCGAGACCGCGATACCAGCGACCGTGGCATCTGTGATCGTGACCTAGGTGATCGTAACACCAGCGGTCGTAACATCAGCGGTCGTGACACGGGACGACCATGACATCGGCACCGAGGCATCGGTGGGTGATCGAAGAGACCGGATGACACATTTCAACCCTCTATACCACACCTGCTTTTATTGCCAACTTGGCGCGGCCGCGCTGCTCCTTCGCGGTACGAAACTTCTTAGCAAACACATATCACTAGCTATTATGATAGACACTGATCTAAGTATTATCATTTATATTAGTTTACAATATAAATAAATGACAGCAAAAACGGGTAAATAAATACGTAAAGGCTTGTTTGAGAAATTCATAAAAACAACGGGGACAAATAACCGGTATAAAAACCATTTCACAAAGCGATAAACTATTTTGAGAAATAAAACTACGTGAATAAGCATCTAAGAAAAGACGAAATATCGATTTAGTTGTGACCATTGACTTTAACCGAGGTTCAACTGAAGATATTTTCGCCCTCACGGTGGGTCGATATCATCACGATTTGATAGTGCACAAAAATAATAATAAACACCGATACTTCAGAATGTTTTCGTAGACCTCATCTTTCATAGCCTAACCCAAGCAAGGATATGTCGGTGTGAACACCTTCGTTATATTTCATCGACCATCAATGTCATATTTTATTATGCTGCAAGTGTGGAATTACCGTATTGCAGATTGTGCGATTATGTAAATTACATCCATATAGCAAGTCAGGTAATCAAAGTTTATGCAACCTTTCACAGTGTGAATTCGCTAATTCACAATATTGGGTACCCCAGATATCATGTGCATTGTTGGCTGAGAAGAAAGCACCCACCCATGTCTTTCGTCGCGCGGGCGGGCTTATAATATTTGCAGAGTTTCTATTTTTCGTTCCATATTCTAAATCGCGACGGGGTATTATTTTACGAAGGGCATGTATTCGGTGAAATTCGTTGACTTATCCTTGAATCGCGAAGCACAAAATGTTGGTTTAACCGGAACCAACCGGAGTACCTTAAGTTGCGTCGTGAACACCTCGTTAAGAATTACTGAAAACAAATCAAGGAAGGTCAACAACATTTATTTTTAAACTTAAAAATGGGCCTGTGTGGTCTTATACTAAAAATGAGGAATATCCTCAATGGGGTGCACACCATCGATGCTATCAAAGAAGCCCGTCAAAAGGTCCTCCCGATTTGGGAAGTAGTGATAGCGATCCGAATTTATGAAAACAAACTCGTTTCTGACCCAGATGCGAGCGATGCAATGCCATGTACCCGCTTGCTGCCCAGGCCGCTCATCAGCGCCAGCTTCCGGCTGCGAATGATGGTTCCCGGTCTCTTGGGCCTGTTCTTAAAACCTGACTCCAAGTTCAGATACAACAGTTGTTCCCAGCGCCTTTGTAGCACTTTCCGCAAAATGTGCATGGTGTGTGCACCGTACTGAGGGCGCCCATGGTTTTCCTTTGGTTGGAAGCTAGGGGGTCAGTATAGGCCTCATAGCCGCGGTTGTTAAGAAATCTCGTTGATGCAGGCCCTTGTTGACCGGTAACAGGCCGCATATAGCCTAATGATTGCGTAGCATGTTTTAGAGCTGATAGGACACGGGAACACGGTGAGAAAATTTACAATCAATACATTTTAAACAAGTCAGCAAGTCGTCTAAATAACAAATATAATACTGTAATGGATATTGACCAAGCTCTCAAGCATGTTCGGTTCATAAAATAGGTACTTTTGATACGCTTCACTTATCGAGTAGACCATGTCTGTTTGGAGCTCAGTCCAGACTATAGCGTCAGGTCGCAACGGTAGTACCGCTTTGTGTTTGAAAAGCAGGATCACACGGCTCCACCCAGAATACAGGCGAAATCGTGGGAAAAGACGTACCTTCTAAGTGATTTGCTTGATAAACTCGCTAAAACACCATAACTTGTATTTTTTTGGCGTTGAAAGCTCCCAGCAAGTTGCAAAGTAAGAATACGTAGTGATCGATTTAAATTGTTCAGATCCTAAGATAGCAGAGGCTGAAAGAGCCCCCTCAATCTCCGACCTGCGACATAAGCTCAGGGCATGTGGATCTGGTAAGACGATCAAGAACGACGGTAGATCTGAACATCAGATCGTCTCAAATCAACAGCACATGGGGATGAGAACGTGCCGTCCAACGGACACAGAGAGGCTGTCAAGGATGTGTCCCAACTGGTGACGTATTTATACTGCTATGCACAGAATTATTAAATACACAATTTTTTGTGGAGTACAGAACCTCCTTAGCTGGTCAATCGTTTTAGACAGGATAGACAGAGTAGTGGTTCTTAACCCATAAGGGTGTCCCTGGTGCCAACAACTGAACGTAGGTTCTCCCTCTCAATCAGGCGAAAAAAGGGCATTTTCCGTAGGTCGGACAAAATATAAGTTTTTTTACTATTATGAATATGCCGACGAGCTTGGTAGGTGCTAAATCTAAGCATAGTGATGAGGTTTAGAGCCATAACGTGCCCATGGTTATATAGCTTGCCAAATTCTTCGTGTTTTCGAAATTAATGAAAAACAGTTACGACTGGACGGCAATTGGTGTTTTCGCCAGATGTGCAACTTGCCTTGAAGTTGTGATGCCTTCTTTTGATCAAGTTTTGTTCCTTAGAACGAGTTAAGGATACAAGGACCAGCATCACGAAGAGCAAGGATTCCTCTTCGTGGCCAGTCAATTTTACTTGAATTTTATGTCGCAGTCATTACGATAATACGTGGTCTATTAAATCCGTTGAGATTGTATAGCTCAAAACATCATGAGTCGATCTAGAGTTAACTAATAGAGCGACAGGGTAGTGCACTATGATTCTTTCACGAATAAGATGTCTATACGCCTAGTATAAACTAACAACTTGCTTTGCGTCACTCCTCGAATTTATAGGCACCTACAAAATCTCGCCTAGTTGGTACATATGGCCCATGTTAATTTCTCCTTCATAACGAATTATTCCTTCTCGCACTCAACTCTCCACTTTTCTAGCCTCAACACTTGCCATTCAACATCGCCGGATTCAATATCATCTTCCACGAGCTGTCCGTGAAAATAATCGAATCGGGCAAATCACCAGGACCAGGTAAAGCATGTTAAGACGGACATTGCTGTTTTCATACATGTTGCGCTGGTACCTGCCACCCCTCTTGTCGCCTCACGACCACATGGATTCGGTGCTCGCCACGCTCTCCTGGGGATTCGACAGCGCGCCAGCCTTTGATGCCGACCTAAGTGATAGGTATTGCCAGCCATAGTTGACTGTGAATTCCTAGGAGGCCTCGACAGGAACGTCGCGCATGGCGCCGCAAGTTGTCAGAGCGACCAAAATCGTGGTGACACACGTCGTAGACGTGAGCTGTGTCGGCAGTTCTCTTTAGGTCAGGGCAAATTAAAGCCGAACAAAACGTGAATAGTAATCAGAGCTAGATCACATACACTTTTAATAGTGTCGCACGTGCGATTCGAGCCCGTCGGACCAGTAAATCAGGCGCTTCGCTGTAAATTCGATAAGGAAAGAATGTGCCTTGGGTGTAGTGCACAATTGACGACTCCAACTTGTGCGAAGTGTATCGGTTCTTTGCGCCATAAAAACACCTTCCATCATATCTGCGTTTGTTGCGTGAAAAACGGTATTGCCAGCCGCATTAAAGTCCGTACTAAATGAAGTCTACTCCTACCCATAATCACACATGCGAAACGAAGTCCTATTTCTTCACCAAATTAGTGTGTGGTATGCACTCTTCTTCCAGCACCTCGTTTGCTGCGAGCGTTCCTGTAAATTACAATGCCGGAGTGCGAGGTCAAACGCGACGACAAAGAGCGAGGGTGAGGGATGTCGGTTGTATGGAGAATGAGGTCGTGCTGGTTTGCGGTACCTATGTCGATAATGACAAGGTCTTGAAATCTCCGGCGCTCAACGTCCTACATCAAGCACTATAAGTGATCAGTTCAGAATTGGATCGTGGCGAAGTGTCTGTCTTCTATCGACAAATCGGAACCTTCAGCGATGTAAACTTATGATCAAGTCGCCATACCACGCGAAGAATTATGTGCGCCTGGTAAGCGGCTTTCGCCATTCAATTGCGTTTAGTGTAACAACGGATGAAGATCGCTCATTTATTTCCGGACGGCGCTCGCCATGTCGGCATGTATCTAAGTTGTTTGTTTTGATGATATTGAAGGTGTGTCTAGCACGTCTACCCGACCTGAAATGACAGCAGGAATCGCAGAAGTTCTTCCAAACATATCCAATGAGGAAGGTGATCGCGAAGACTACATCAATTCCACTGTTGGTCACCTGGGACGTTTTCGGAAGATGTGGAGTTATCGCAGATGCGGTTTTCGATCAGGGAAACTACGACGAGTTCTTTACAGAGTGTTTCAAAATTGAAGATGTGTCCAACTCCATATAACGTAAGACGTGCAATCAACATCTCTCATTTATGTTTGTCAAGCAATGCTACTACGTATGCTATAACCAAGAACATAAACCGGGATACCTGCTGAAATTCTACAACAGCTGGATAAAGTCATGAGAAGAATCTAAGGCCGTGTGAAATGAGTTCGATTCGGAGGTATTCACTCAATTGGAATAAAGACAGAAAAAAAGCACCCAGATGTAGCAGAAACACGTATTCGATATCTACATCGAGTTGCATGTTTTTTTCGGGCCAAGTACCAACTGCAGAGAACCGCAAAATTGGGCATGACGATTTCAGGGGGGAAATATGTTCCAGATTGTGATACTCCATTGTCTCCTGATTAAGACCACAGTTCGACATTAAAAAAAAAAAAAGAGCGTCGTGTCTACGTCTTGCAGAAAGTGTTCGAAATGCAACAACTTGAGTCAGAATCCAAGTATCATAGGGCCCGGGATCACTAATTATGTGTGATATCTGCCAAACGATGTACGTATAAGAATAAACAAAGTATATCTGTTTTAAGAAATATTAGTTGGAGCATTACTGAAGAACGGCCTTTACTTAACCCTCTCGTGCAAAGAAAATCATTCTATTCCACTTTTCCAACTAAGTACGGGATGGTACGCATATAAAAGGGCGGTTAACCCCCTTTATTGGCCAATGACGTAATGGTTTGGTGCTACTAAGTACGGATTTTGGCATATAGCACGCATGCAAAAGCGTTTGAAGAAGATTTGTTGTCGTACCGTAGTTTGTTTAAACAGTGAGAAATGCCCCCTTTAAGATGCAATTAACCAAACATTGTAAACTATAGTCTACCTAAGTGGTTCACGAAAGAGTTAAAGTCGTATAAGCGAGATCACTTTTGAACAGGGTATCTATTTAGACGAGAACTTATGTAACGCATCTTTGCCTTTCCAACTTCCGATATCAATAAATTGTAGTACCTTAAATAAATAAACCGTTTTTGCGAAAATGCTTTGCTTGAGCTCATCGTGCTTCTTCCTGCTGTGTGATGGACCAAAATAAATATGTCACAGGCATTTATTGGTTAAGACAGTAATTTTAAAGCTTTTTGTAGTCATCTGTGAAATCCAAATCGCTTAGGCACACCACAGATCACTGATTCAAGAAAGCGTGTATCTACGCGAGTACACTTTAGGACGAGAGTACATTTGAGGACGAGTACATTTGAGGTCGACAAATTACACAAAAGAATGAGAACTGCACCAAACAGTCAAAGTCGACCGTGCGGGGTACAGATAGCATATGAAATTGGTATCCATTATCTCGAGGTTTCAGACGATACATTTGGATGGTGCGGGAACGTGCTTTACGATCAGTGCCTCGTCGTCGTCAACAGCGACGATAACAAGTGCTCGACAGTTCCTATGCCTCGCATCATGCTCGATTGGCGACAGGTGTTCCCTCAAATCGCCATCTAGCGGGAACAAAAAAATTGCCGCAATCGAATTCTATAATAATACAGTTTACGTTTTGCAATACAATTTCTTAGTGATTTGCCGTAGTTTCATCCGTTTCTTTATATAACAAAAACCTTCCGGATTATCCAGTGTGACAGTATTATGATTCCAACTATTAATCTCCTTTCTTTCTTTCCTCCTTTCTTTCATTCATGTTCTTTTACTGAGTTTTGCACAGTATTGGTCGAAGGTTTAGGAATGTTGGTTTTGCGAGCGACTTAGTGAAGATATCTGTAAGTATTGCTTTCAAATTACAGTACTAGATTCCAAACTCTCTCGCTCCAATTTCTGTTGCGCAACGCAATAGCAAATGTGGATATGTTTGCTTCTGCCATGTCGTTCTAGGTTAAAAGAGAGTTTGAAGCAGCTCTGATTGTCTTGGTAGAGGATAATATTACATGGACTTTTATTAGTTAGCTAAATGAGCAAGAAATGTTGGGAGATTATTTCCACAGGGTGGTGTATTCTACTTGTGGCGTGAATAGCACGTCTGTGTGGTGCTTCTTAGATTGCCATGAGATTGGACTTTCGCACATATAGGTAACATGTCCCCTACAGATCTACATGTGTTGAAGCAGTTTGAACAGTCTGCGTCTGAAAACGTACTGAGGTAATGCTACTGCTCAACATTTTGGCTAGGGTTTTTCAAAGAAAACGTCGTCGTTGCGTGTGTCATTGAGGTTTCTAAGTTCTCGCTTGCCCGCATTCTAACGGTCCTTACCAGGGTTGACAAGGAACTGGCTGAGCTCCCGCAAGAAGGAAGCAGGGTCAGACCTGATTTTCCTAGCAATCCTAACTTCGAGTGGAACGAGATCGAGTTTGACACACCGACTCAAGTTGACAAAGTGATTCAAGACAATACCACGAAAACGCAAGTCAACGAAGTGGTTCGAGACAATGCCACACCGAACCAAGTCGACGAAGTAGCTCAAAACAGTTTATTGCTTTAGGAAAGGGTGGAAAAAGATTCGCAAGCGTGCGGCAGTGTAACGCAGAGCACGAAATACTGTCATCCTCTTCATACGCTTCTTCTTTCACATAATAACACGGTAGGACACAATGGCATCTATTGCGTACACTCCATCAATGTGTTGAAACAAGTCACACACTTCCACACACTTAACTCGGAAACACGAAATACTGGTCAGTATCAACAAAGACAAACTTCTCCCCAACTTTGTACGTGTAATACAGTACCACGTTCCTTTGGCTTGACCAGGACGGCGAGTGATGATCAGCAAAGAGGACTGCGAACGATATACAAAGAGATGTCCTCGTAGCTCCGTGTCCTTCAATCTCCCAATAGCCGGTTCAGGTAGCGAAGTTAGTTACACCGTTAAAGGCTGCCTTGTTTTCCATTCTGATGCTCCCCCGTTGTAAGCGGTAGTGGGCAAGGCCCAGGCTCGACAAAATTGCGCATTGTATCGGTAGATTGGCCCCCTTCGACGGGGGCAGCACGACCGTCGCCCTCTCGCCCCGTTTGGAACCCCCTTTGGACCTTTTGCAGTACACGTTGTAGTTCGTCTCGTCGTAGTATACGACGGAGTCGCCGTCGACTTGGTGCTGCTTTAGGCATTTGGCAAAGGCCTGCCGTTTGCTTTCGTTGCCGTCGCTGTTGCACGTCATTGGCTCCACATGAGTCTGTTTTATGGTGTAAAGGATCCCCAGCGTGTGACGGCTAACGGTAGACGTAGAGGGCTTGACGTTGAATTCGAGAAAAACCGACGTCCTCAACGTCTGCAACGTAAACGTGCTGTTCTCGTTGAGGTACGCTTCTAATGCCTCCTAGATAGCCGGCGTCACCTTGGTGACCGCAGCACGCGCGCCTCCTCGAGGCAGATCCTCGACACGTCCTTGCGCAACAATGCGGTACGCGGATGCGCGAGGTATACCGTCGCAGGCTGCCACGTGCAGCCAGGCGACGCGGTCATCGCGATGAGCGTCTAAGACGCGCTGCTTCTCAGCGACGGTATGCTTGGGAATGGAGGTTTGACCAGGCTTCTTCAGTGTTGGGCGCAGCTTGGGAATGAGAGCGATTGCTTGCTTCGAGGCGGCGTGCGCGTGAAAACTGCCGAAGCGTTTTGGCGGGAGCATACCACCGCCACACGTTCAACTGTGGGTGTGCGTCTCACTTTGGTTGGAGCAAGTCTCACTTTGGATATCGCAACCGCGTTAATTTGGTTTAATTGGCGTTTTTTGCATATGCGTTATTTAATGTATCCACTTTGGTTGGTGGGTCTGTCTCAACTTGACGGGCAATGGTGTAGAGCTTCCCTTAATATTGTCAGCGGCCAGTTTTCATCACCGCTTTCGTGCAATATTTGGATAGCCATGTACTGGCCAAGTAGAGCAGCTGCCAAGAAAGCTTTGTTCTTGAATTCTCGAGGCACACGCTTTTTGTTGGAAAGAAGCTCGACTAGTTCCTTCACGTTATCTGTTCGGTCCCGAGATGCAGCGTTTGGAAATGCCGGCAGAATAGCATCCGGAGATATATTCCACATGTCGTACAAGGACAGCATGATATCACTCTTATTCAGTTTCGCAGCACTGTAGTGGGATCCGAATGAACACACTCACAAGGGGAGCTGGCGCTTCTTTAGAATCCTTGCTTGTATTGTAGTCTGCAAAAACCAGAATGAGATCGGTGACTCCGTCACCAGATGCTCCTACATCGCTGCTATGGTATCTGTCTCGAGTTACCAACCTCTGACTCTTATCTTATGCCAGCTTTAGCTGGGACCGTCCTCGATCGCCAGCACCGTGCGTGATCAGGTCAGGCAGACCGTCGCCCCACTACAAGCACTAGCAAATGCTTGAGCAGCCATCTCAACTGAAATACGGCAGTTGTCGCGCAATAGCTCAATCAGATCCAATTGTTCATTGCCAGCCGCGATAGCAAACACCTTGCCAATCACCTTAGCCGGTAAGCATTCCTTCTTTCACAATAGCTTCATCATCTTTACTTGATTCTTGTTGCTTTCCGAGTGATAATGTTTATCCAAGCCAGCCGCCTTCATAAACGTTGCAATGACCGATTCATCGGATATACTCTCCTCTTCGAGAACAATTTTTACGATGTCACTACTACGCGCCACCTGAAGGTCCTGTTGATCGGCGCTTGGGACACACACTTTTTGTCTGAGAGAAACGTTACGGTTTCTTCACACCTTCCACCAACCAAGCACTGCCTTCTCAAACCCCTTGTCAAACGCATCAGCCGAAATCCGACCCGTGTTCAGAAGGGATTCTAACATATCGGTACGACCCCACTCTGCAGTCTCCACGAATGCTTCCTCGACCAACTTGGTATCGTAGTTTTCCTTGTTGTAGAGATATTTACAGCATCAATATACCCGCCACGGGCTATCTGGACAAACACGTGCCTATCTTTTGACGTTGTCACACAGGCCTCATAAATCTTGTCAGCGAGGGCATTCTCCTTCACATCCACCGCTGCTACCAAAGCTTCGTGCAGATCCGACTCGAGTTCGTCCAAGTTGAATAAAAACTCTACAACCTCCGTGTAACCGTTAGAAATGGCTCAAGCGAGAGCATTGGACCCCCAAACCACTTAATGCAATCATTCTCGTGTGCATGTTGCAGCAAGAACTTGACCACAGCGAGATATCCTCTCTCTGCTGCTTGATAAATAGCTCGAGCTGTAGTTCCGTAGGCTTCTTACTTATTGCGCTCAAAGTTCGACTCATTGAAAACCTCAAACAACAGCTGCTTCAAAGTATCGCAGCGGTTATTACGGGAGGCATCCGAAGTGGGGACATCCGAGTTCGTGCGCTTCTTGGCTGACATAATATGCCATCCAAAAATGGCGGAAAAAGAACTGTATGTTGCTGGATGATACACGTCTGATGCGCAACATAAGTTTGCATCTAGCAACGTAAGTGACTTCAAGCTGCGAGACCAGTAAATTGCCAGTGCAGCGCTGCAAAATCGGTCGACCTGGGTGGAAGCCGCTGGCCATACCAAAATTTATCCGACTGCCGACCCCTCCGGCGTGTACCACTATCTTGGTACATTTACCTTTGGGATCTGTATTTTATGTGTAAGTGGTGTACTATGGTTTAGGGGAAACAATAACGAGATCGGAACCGACAGAGAGCTTGTTTTAGCCTAGTCTATAAGCGACAGGAACTCGCTTGAAACGGCCTGTTGGCTGAGAAAAACGCCTTTTACTATAAACGTGCAAATTTGGCTCGAGAGCAGAGGGCTCTCGAGCCGGTAAATTCAACAATGAGGCTAACTATCTATCTCTAGTACGTCCTGTGTGTATCCAGGAACAGGATCTTTGATGACAGCGGTCTGCAGCAGGTGTTGATGGCGTTCGATCTTGGCATTCAGGGCTCCAGAGTGAAGGGTACGCAGGTGCTTGAGGACAGCGCCGGATCCGCGCGACGTGATCTTGCGCTCGGCAAGGAACGCCAACACCGCCGTCTCCGCTTGCTTGCCCACGTCCAATACTCGATCGCGATAGTCCGATGCTGTCGCGTCCAGCTCGAACCCGTCGTCCAAGAACAGCTTCATGAAGGCTGCGAGCAGCTTGGCGTTGGACTTCTGCTGCTTCGATATTGGCGCCTGCCACATCCTTGGGCTCTTGGTGCGTACCACGCAAACCAGGTAGCGTGAAGGTGAGTCGCCGACGACCTGCGTTGCTTTTTCTTTGGCTTGCTAACATTAGTGTCTGTGCTCGCTGGTTCCTTACGTTTGCTTGTAGCTTGGACAGCATCGTTGTTTTGCCTGGCCTCGAACGCGTCCATCCGGACATCTTGGCGTTGGATGTGCTCTATAAAGTGGTTAATGATAGCAGCTCGATGACGAATGATCTTTTGCTCCTCAGATACTTCGGTTGGTTTGGTGGCTTGCGCTGTTGTGGTTCTGTGTTGCTGTCGGTGTTTTTGGGGCAGGTAGCGGCCGCGGATTCTAGATACGTCGACCAGCCAAGGAGGTCTGCCACCGAGCTGCCGCTGTGAACTACGCAAGCTTCCACGCGCTTAATAGCTGGAGCTTCTCGGTTGAGTTCCTTCAGCAGCGGATAGTGGCGAAGCACACAGACGGCAAGGATATCGAGGACGGGCTGATTGACGTTGTGTCTTGTTGCTTCGAGGTTATGACAGGTTGCGAACAGGTGGCGTTGAACAGCGTCAATCTTGAAGCGCGTCTAGGAGTCGAAGGTCTTCAGTGTATGGAGAGCGGCCTTGGCTTCTACATCGTGACCGCTGAGTATCTTGCTGGTCTTGTGGTCTTGTGCGCTGATGTTGAAGATGTAAATAAACCCTTTGTATGTTGTTGTCATGTTCTAGATACCGCGGTCAAAGCTCCAACGCGCTGTCGGCTACCCGCAAGCGTTTCCGTGTTGAGCTCTTTCTCACCGCAACGAGTGAGAGGTCGAAGCCGCAACACCTGCGGGATTAGCGACGCGCTCGAGCGCCAGCACCGCGGCAAGCGTCGGACAAGTGGCGAAACCTGGGTCCTCGAAGAGCGAGAGGTCCTGCTCTTCGGACGTCTTCATGCGAAAGAAGCGAAGGAAGAGCACCTTGCCTGCGCCGATGGAGGTGTTCAGCTTCCACAGCAGAGCAATGCCAGACACTTGGCCAAAGAGGTGCCACAGCAATCAGAGTAAGACAGCGTCTTGGTAGACACTTGGACAACTTGCATTAACATGCCTATATGCAAGCATTCTTTTCAAATATGTCTTAGAGCATGGTGGTGTTGTACCGATGAGACCACCACCATCTCTCCTCAAACAAAAGTTGTTAAGTGATTTCCCCATTATCAGCAACCGTGCTTCTAGAGCAGCTCGGTGCTGAGGGAACTGTTCGACTAGCCTTTAGCTTGCCGATAGTATTGCGCCGAAGTCTTTCGCGCCTTTCTCGCCCTATTGAAATGTATGATACATACCAAACTCATCCAACACAGATTAAAAAAAAAAACACCTTGTACTATCATCACCTTCAATACAAGTATGCTCACACTCCTCACTAACCCCCTCAGATTTTAAGAACTTCATACAAGTTGTCACTGTCGTAGCCTTAGCACGCTTAGTGTTGCTAGGCTCTAGTTTAAACCAACGGCCCTTGTCGGATGAAAACCAAATATGCAATTGATACGTAGTTAACTTGGTAAATGAATAACGATACACATATGTTTCAAAGTCTCCGACCCGATACGTCGGAACGGCTGGCTTACAGGACTCACCTAAACACCTCTATGCTACCCAATTTGATTGGTCAATTATATTCAATGTGAGTGTGACTAGCTATACCACTGCATATCAATTTCTAGTATATTTGGTAAAATGATCTCATTCAACCATAACGCATTACGCAGAGAGGAGAGGCGTCCACACTTCCTCTGACCCATGCCCAGACCCAGAAGCAGTCCTGGTGGCATACTTGAAGGAGTCGAGCCTGTCCGCACACAACGACATTCCCAAATATACCACCTTACTTGTCTTCATCCTTCGTCTCGGGTACAAAGCCCAACAGAACCGAATGGTGAACCAGGTTGTTCAATTAGACGACGTCTCCAGGGCGCTGAACGAGCGTCCCTGTTGTGGTAGCGTCCAGCATCCTGTTGAATGAGTCCTGCTTGATTCTCCACTCTACCAGCTCCATTGGCTCTTCGGGGAAATACCCAGATCTTGAAGTAGCTCTTGGCACACGGTGGAATGTGGGAGACCACTCACCCGTGGTCCATTCGAGCCGAGGATACGCGGTTTCCCTTCTGAAGTCAATACACTGACTTGAAGATGAAAGCTTTATCCTTATTGAACTGCAGCTTCGTGAAGCACCCACGAGGCTCTCAACGCGCGACCCGCCTAGAGGTGAAGGTCGATCGTCGTTCCACTAGCCTGTATTACACCATCGATGAACTCGAGCATATTATGTCCAGGCTGGTTAGCAGGTGCTCACCGTCATCGGGAATGCTCGACTTACCTCTAAAGCCCGCTACGTCATCGCGCGCGTTCAGGAATAGCAACACAGGTGTGTCACTTTCAACTGCTGCCTTCCACGAAACTCACCGGATATATATCGGTCCTAGCTCTCCGATTTTTTTGTAAGCGGGGTGACGCTTGTACTCATTCGAACCGTAATCTCCAGAAGAGACGAGAAGGCGCAGTTGATCCACAAGCTCTTGGTTAGAAACGGTAGTCATATTTTCCTTAAGCAAATCTAGTAACTTTATCGAGATTGTGGAGCAACTTACGGCAGAGGCGAGCAGCGTAGTACAGCAGGGAGCAGAGGGAAGCCGCGGCGAGCAGAGGGAAGCTGTGGCGAGCTGTACAGGAGGGATTGTCGTTTGTGGGAAAGGAGGGAAGGGGGAAATTGCACTGGGAAGAACGAAAGAATACATTTTATTTTGTCTTGACCTGTACTGTTATTTGAGTGGGTCCGAGCACCGTGCATTTTTGCACCGGTGCTCACGCTGGTATTGCTGTGCTGCATTAATTTCCTACCGGTGTTTTTGCTATTTCCTCGATGTCGGGTGGCGTCACCTTCCTCGTCGTCACGAGCTCATCGATTTGACTACGCTACTGTGGTTCATCATCAACCTCGCCGTAATTACCATCATCATCCACGATCGGCCGGTCCAAAATATCCATATTTGGCAAAAACTCATCCGTGGGACGGGCATTATCGTTAGGATGTTGCACTGGTACGCGCAATCTCTTTCTCTCTCTCTCTCTCTCTCTCGCTCTCGTCACCTACCAAGTTTCGGTGCTCGACACGCTTTGCCAGCATTCTACAGCGCACCGACCTTTGGTGCCGACCCAGGTGAAACGAATTGCCAGCCACCAATTGCAAACAAATCTCGCGTAGCTGGCTGGGAATTCCTGGGAGGCCTCGACAAGGACGCCGCTGATGGCGACGTAGATTGTCAGAGCGACCGAAATCGTGGTGGCACACGTCGCAGGAGTGAGTCATGTCGCCAGATCTGTTTAGGTTAGAACAATAGTAAAGCTAACCAATAATTGCAAAAACCTATTCAGGACTTTATTACAGACGCTTTTTTTCTGGTGTCGCGCGTGCGATCGGAAACCGTCGCATCAGTAGAGTCGGTCACTTTGCAGTAAATTCGGTAATGAACGAGTGTGTTTGGGCGTATTGAGCTAGTGGTGGATCCCACCGGTCCATATACAGGTCCATCGCGCCATAAAATGATCCCTCCCCAATATATGCGTTCGCACATGACGAACTGTACGACCAGCACCTTTCAGGTACGTACTCAATACAGACTACCCCAACTAAAATCTCACACCACAAACGAAGTCCTACTTCTCAGCGCAGAAGTTCGTACATTAACAACTACGGAACTGTCGGAAAGAAGTCAATGTTGAGAAGCTGGTGTTCATCTTCTTCAACATGAAGAATCTCCAACTCAACGTCGCACCCGGATTTAGCCTCGCCAGGCAGATATTACTGCCTCTGTGCCACCGCGCAGACGCCACATGTCGAAAAGGACGCTAGCATGCTTTGCAGAAAAAAATATATTTGCAGGTTTCCGTCGGTGCAAACGCTATTTGCTTCGCGTCTAATTTAACCCCAATGTACCTCGAATTCTGATCTATGGGTGGGCGGTATTCTTTATTTCAGGCCCTGTTCGGGGAACATCGGTTTTGTTTTGGTTTTAGCGGTCAAGTGAGGACCTCTGATTGGCTATCGGTCGCTTTCACCGGATTTGATTATGTGTAGATATAAAACACCCTCTTGATGGTGTGTTTTTTTAGGACCCTCCGGTTTTATTTTAATTGTCGGTCGATTCTGAGGCTACCTGCGGGGTAATTACATGTAAACAGATAACATAACCTTTCGAGAGGCTAGCTTATCACTATGCATCACTTTATTCAGCGCCACGGGTGCCACCAGGCTAAAATACGGTCACTGTAGACTACCCGCCTATATGGGCTTCTAATTTTTTGTCTTTTTTTCTTTCAAGCGCTGCATCTTTTTTGGATATACTTTAAATCCTGTGGTTTTGATCGAGTTTATCCCGAACATGGCCTTATCGACCCCCAAAAAAAAAAAGTATTCCCCTTTTCGAACTCTGGTATACCAAATCTATAAAATCTCGAAAGCCTTGGCATATCTAGCGTTATGGCAGTTTTGGGCGGCGTCCATAGTCTGTATAGTCGAGATTCCTAACAGTAAACACTATTTTATGAAAGATAATAAATTCGACGCTAAACCAAACATCTGATTGGATGATATTACTAACCAATTCCAATACTTTCTTAGCGTATTTTCCTAAAATAGTGGTATCGGTAAAGGAGTAGGGCCGAAGAAGCACTTAGTCGAGAAAATATGAAATCCACAATCCGATCCGTGAAAAATACCACGGATCTGAACTGCACATGCACATGGGACAGGGACATGCAGTCGTCGAGCATGTCCGCTTGGTCGTCGCCCGCACACTGCTTACCGCAATGTTTATTAAAAACCTCGTGCCGACCCTAGTCACGAATCCTAGGCGGATCGATGATTCGGATCGATGACACAATCCAATTTGCATTAGGGAGGCAACATGGCAGGCCTTGACCCTAGAAAATGAGTCGAACTTCTTTCTGCCTTCTGGAATGAGGGCTACATTCAGATTGACAACGTTTTAACTGATAGCGACATTGAGCTTGTCTTGCGTGATGTCGAAAAGTTCGAGTTTAAGTCAATTTTGTTATTCTCTACCCAGAAGTAATGGACGAGTACCGTGAGCAGGCTAAGATTGATTTGGAGGAATCAGATGCTGTAAAGGTGGTGAATGAGATCGTCGTGGAGCTGGTGTCCGATCTGCATCCGAAGTGGAGTGTTGCCACGAACTCGTGGATTTTTGTGAGGTTGTTGGCGGGAGGCGAAGCGCAGCAGCTTCACCGAGATTTCCCGGCGCACGAGACGACGGAAGCCGTCATCCGTCACGACTGGGTTCAGGTTTCGACATTTATCGCTGAACAACGACAAAGGTGGCATTTGCGGCAAGTGTGGACGCGACATCTCCAAGAAGAATTCGCTTGTGGCGCACAGGCTTTCTGGCTGCGGCGCAGACTAGGAGATGTCGAGATGATTCGCCCCATTGCTGATACAACATCGGATTGTTTAAAAGGTTGTGTAATACTTCATCATCGATCCGGTTGGTAAAATCATCGATCCGCATGGTGAAATCATCGATCCTATTTGGGGAGCTAATGATCGTGCTAGTCTTGTTCTCGTCTCTTGAGAGAAGGATCAACAGTCTGATCCACAGCTAACTGCGCTCGTTATCATCTGGCTTGCTTGGCTTGCTGCTGACTTTCGTAAAAAAAAAAAAAAAAAAAGTTTTGTATTGTGAAGATGCCTCCTTACTCTAGCTGTAATACGTGCGCTGCGCGGGAGCGTCTACTCGCGTAGTAACGCATGTCCAGGACGAGGCGGCCGACCTACCGTCGTGTGGGAGCTGGGCCAACGATTGCGCGTTTGCGCTTGGTCACGGGACAATTAACGAGCATATCGTCGCCGTTGCCGTCGATACGGCCCGTTGTTGAAGAGCAAAGAGGCGGTGAACGCAGTTGCCGTATTTGAAGTGATAGGCACACGGGCACGACTGCCTAACCATGTCCACGGGTCATCCCGATTCTGGCTGACCCTCGCTCTCCATCCGTGCAGTATTGACGCCAACCTGAGCGGATACTTGCGCGGTTTCCTGCATTTTGTTCGTGGCCGCGTTGTAGGATCTTGTCGGCGGCGTGTAGCGGACGTGTAGCAAGCCCGAGCTCGAGTCTAATGGAAGGAAATCGACGCTCATGCGAGGCACCACATATTCCCGAAGAATCTGTTAGCTGCGGAGAGCCTTCACTCAAGCCAAGAGTTCCTTTGATGGGACCGGTGAAATAGCAAACGGACGGATGTCGATGGAGCGCTGGCGACAACAAGCTGCCAGCTGCTGCAGAAGCTCTCCAATCTTCAGGAGCCGGTGAGCAGTGTAGTGTCGCTTCAACGCCCGGTTGAATTGCTCAACCGGGTTGTTGGTGGTGGCGAAACCGGGACGTGTCTGGAAGCATTGCCAGCGGCAGAAATGCTCGTTAAGCCAGACGCGCTTGAAGTATGCGTGGAAAGGCCTTAGAAGGGCATTATCTCGCCAGCGCAATTCCGATGCCGCGCGAGTAGTCCTGAAGTCCTCCGAGCTTCTAGAGTAATGCATGTCGTAGACATCACTAATGACAGCGTCGCTCATCTCCTCCGGCAACGCTTTCGTCCTCTCGACTACCTTGGCTATCAAGTGGTAATAGCGCATCAAATGCGTATAGTTGTTGTCACCGCCGAACACTGTAGCCAGAGCATTATACTGGGCAGCGTTCGCGTCCTCCATGACGAAGGCGACGCTGAGTGGTTGGCCTACCACCTTATTGTAAACCCAGCGCAGCGCGGCAAAAGCCTTGGCGTAGTGGCTCTCCTGCTGCTGGGAAGATACAAACAGCGCAAGTAGGTGGAACTTGCGAGCAGCATCGCTCATCCCGCAGACGAAAACTGGGTAGCCGACTTGATTGGTTTTGTAGGTAGCATCCACGTGGAAAATAAATGTCCCAGGTTCACTAGCAGCTTGTCGGAGCAGTGCTTTAATCGAGAGGCCGACGAGAAACGGCTTCTCGTCAGAACCATTGCCAACCACGCGCCCTCCATCTCTGTCTAGATCCCAGCCGAATGAGAAAGGTTCGTGCTCATCTTCTCCACCACTGAAAGCTCGCGCATGAACACCAGCCACGATGTTGGCGGTCGCATCGCTACCACCAAGCTTGGTACGGCAGTAGTAGCACACGACATTTTGCGCTTTTTGTAAGGTAGGGAGCTCACTAAGCCGCAGCCCGAAATGCAGCAGCATGGCTGTGCGAGTTCGCGCTGGTTTCATACCCGCCCGCGCCATCTCCTTCGCGAATCTCTTCTGAGCAGGGGTAAGACTGCGGCTGTGCGGTGGCATAGCACGTGTAACGTGCTCACCACACTCGAAAAGTGAGACGACCTTTCGGGTCATACACACGAGAATTTTGCCCCTCCATGGGCAAGTCGCGTAGGGGGCAGCCTGCTTGCACTGCGTGCAGCGGCAATTGAGAAGCTTGTAGCGCATGATATGCGGTGTCAGGACGGCACAGAGAGTGCAAAAAATCGCTTGACTCTTGGATGCCTTGAACGCTTTCATGCACTGAATTAAGACGACTGCGTCGCTCTCTTTCATCTCATTGCACATACTGCGCCATACGATGGGCTCGGACATCTTGGAGTTCGGTGGAAGTGGCTGGTGGGGAAGGTGGCTTCGTGGTGGCGAGGATCTTTGCAGAATAACATGGTTGGTAGCTAGAGACTTTGATTACCGGTATCTAAACGACAACTAGTTTTGATAGGATAAAATTATGCTCACAATTGCTTTTGATTTGTCAAAATTCGTTGTGAAACCTTTTGTGATTGGCTTTTGTGGTTTTCCTGGATCAGGTTGTGGTCCTGCTGCGATTTGGTGTGCTGCTGCTGTGTGGTCGTGTGAGCTCCACACCGCTGGTGTGTAAAACATCTCTTACTTGTGACATTCACCCATATGTGACATTCACAGGTTCATAGTGTTTTCAATGCGCTGTCCACTTAGTCGCTTGTTTTATAAAAAATAGTAATTAGGAAAAGTAGCAATAATCCACAATATTTGCTGATCTCTAATTTTCACAATACAATTTTACTTGTCAAAAAATGCCGCCTAGTCGAAGCCGGAGTCGCAGCGGGTCCTTGGACAGCTTGGGACGTCGCCGGCGCCGCGACACGTCGTCCTACAGCCGACGCCTTCGGCGCTCCGTGTCGTCGTCTCGTTCACGTTCCCGTTCTCCGTCTCGCGGGCGTCGTAGGGACCGCAGGAGCTGCAGCAGAAGCCGAGGCCGGAGCAGAAGCCGCAGCCCCGAGAGACGCCGTCGCCGTCGCCGTCGCTCATCCAGCCGCAGCAGGTCCAACAGCCGGTCACCAATACGTCGACGTCGCTCTACCTCGCGTTCTACGTCTCGTAGAACGAAGGAGAACGCCAAGGAGGTTACCAAGCCAGAGGTAGAGCAGCAGGAAGTGATCAACACTCTTTCGCACTTAAGCGAAGAGGAGCAGATGAAGTTGCTACTAGGCTTCGGGGATTTCGACTCGACCAAGGGGAAGGTGGTGGAGGAGAATCTCAAGAGTGCAGCTGTAGGAACGGCACGACGCGAGACTAAGAGGGACTACAGACAGTACATGAACCGCAGAGGAGGATTCAACCGCCCACTGGACAAGGCCTAGGTGATGGAATCTACGCAGAGGAGGTTCGTAACATTTAACACTGCTCTGAAAAAGGTCATCAACCAACATAACTGACAGATTGAAAGTCTTGTTAATGCTTTGAGTTCCCTTTACCACGTTGACCCACCGCAGCCTGCCGCTTGCCGCCTCGTTTCGCCAGTCTTGCAGCATACGCGACTTTGGCGTCAGCACGTCTTTGAGCTTCCTCTGCACGACGTTGTCGTTCATTTTCAAGTCGGAGCTCCTCACTGACGAACCAGTGCATCCACTCGTCTTCGTATTTCATGATCATCCGCTCATCGACCTCGCGTTGCTGCTCCAGACGTCTCCTCGCAGCTTCACGGGCCATTTCTCTCTCGATATGTCGCTGTTGATTTTCTTCTATTTCCATCTGCAGATTGGCACGGATTTCACGCTTGAAGTCTCGCGCTCGGTCCAAGAAAGTGCGACTGCGTGCGCTGATCTCATCAAATAGCGCTCGTGCTTTTTGTCGCTCGGCTATCAACACTTCAGTGTGCGCTTCACAGTCAAGTCGGAAGCGTTCGGCTGGTGGTAGGCGCTTAATGGTGGTGGCGAGTTTATGACTGCCCGCTTTTTTCTTGGCAGTAGCTGCTGCGAGAGCTTCGGCATGGACATCAAGTACTTCGGGCCGCCGAGCAAGCCCCGATCCAGCCTCAATATCGAAGGCACGAAGTAGAGCAGTGTCATCGACGTTGTAACCAGCCTGTTCAGCTTCCCATGCATGAATGTACTCGTTCCCCAGTGCTGTAACGCTGGTGCTGTCATATTGGATTGGATAACGAGAAATAACGTGGCGTAAATCGGCTATGGCGGACGGGAGCTGTCCAAGACCGCGAAATGCCTTGGCACGACACAAGAAGAGCTGGATACTGGCCTCTGGGATAGCTGGTATGTCCTGCGCTTCATCAGCGATGGCTTCGTGCTGGTTGTCCATGCCTTTGGGGTCTGGAAGTGGAGCATGGACATTTTTGAGCGCTTTTGTCAAGTTGTCGATGGCATCAGGATACTGATGCAGTGCCATGTGAACGAGGCCTTTGAGGTGATAAGCGGTTGTGAGTTCTGCACATTCAGACTCAATTGCCTCGTGCAAGTCCTTCAGGGCACCTTTGGCAAAAGTCTGGTGATCTTGTCTTGCTTCAGCCCGTCTGTTAACAGCCTTGGTGTACGATTCTTTCACGGAGTCTTCAGGTTGGGTATCGTTGTTGTCTGGAAGTTGGTATTCAGGGGACTCTGGTGACACCTCGTGAGTATTCTTTTTCTTCGCTCTCAGTCGAAGTTGACGCGCTTGAACCAACTCCACTCCGTGCATCTCCTGCTCAGATATGCTGATCACATCGGAAGCTTCATCGATCGCTTGTCTCGCTTGCTTGAGCTGTGTTAGGACAACCAGAGAAAATGTGTCAGTGCGGTGCATTTATACAACTCGACGGACGACTTACCAGCATAAAGCGACACAGCCCGCGTTTGTAGTGCAGTTCAGGGCTCTCGTGGTTCTTTTCGACGTAAGGAAGCGTCTCCACTTCAGCTATCAACTGCGACAACAAGTCTTCTGCTTTGCCAAAGTCCCCAGCATCAACGAGCTTTAACGCAAGCGCGAGATGATCTCGACGATTTTGCTCCTGCTTTTGTTGCTGAGCAGTGAACGGGTTGTTGGAAAACTCACAGAAGCATTTCACGTAGAAGACCGCAGGAGGTGGTGCTGATAGCAAGTTGTCATTTGCATACAGCGACTGCAGCTTGGTCAACTCCATTAGTGATGCTGGCAAGGATTGGAGTCGATTGAACGATATGTTCAATTTGATTAAGTGTGCCAGGTTGCCGAGTCGCAATGGTAATTGTTCGAGTTGGTTGTGGTCACATTTCAACTCTCGCAGACGAGGAAGTTGTGTAAGTTCATCCGGTAGCTCTCGAAGTGCGTTCGTGCTAAGGTACAAGAGCTCAAGTCTTCGAAGGTGAGCGATTTCAGTGGGAAGAGCGCGCAGTGAGTTGTTCGAGAGATCCAAATGTTGCAGGTGGCTGCAGTAGAGCAACACCGCTTTAGGCACTTGAATGAGGTAGTTTCCAGCCAACACGAGCTCCTGGAGGGTATCTTGCATCGCAGCGTGTCCTATGAGCAACGGCAATTCCTGTAGAGCGTTCTGGCGCAGCCGAAGCGTTTGAACTGGGGAGTCTTTGAGGAAATCCAACGACTCGAACGTGACAATTCCACACGATGACGCGGAGAAGAACTCGACGCTCGAGAGATGTCGAAAGAAGTCCTCGAGGTTGATGAGCTTTGGATTATTGTCGAGATCGATATGACGCAGTTGACTGCGGGCACCAAACTCCTTGGGCAACAGTCTCAGCTGGTTGGTGAAGAGGTTCAGAATCTCAAGATTGTGCAGCGCACCGATGCTTTCGGGGAGTGTTAGCAAGCGGTTATGCGCCAGATCGAGCTCCTGCAAACTAGCCAAATTGCCAATAGCCTCTGGAAGTGCACGGAGAGAGTTGTGGTGTAGCATCAATCGTTGCAGAGAAGCCAGAGCAGGTATTTCGTTGCTAAGTGAGCTGAGTTGGTTGTTTGACAAGTCCAGCAGCGTGAGTTCACTGCATTTCTCAATCGACTTCGGGACTTCAACGAGCCGATTGTTGTTCAAAAGCAGCACTTCCAGCCCGACCAGAAGACCAACACCGACTTGCCACTGTCGCGTTTCTCGAAGAAGCTTCAAGTCTCCTTCCACGTACGGTAGTTCCTTGAGGCGGTTGTGTGAGAGGTCTAGATGGCGAATTTCCCGAAGCTTCCACAACTTGGGAGAAAATGCCTGAATAAGGTTGTGAGACGCTCGAATCGAGGTGAGAGTCGTCGTCGTCTGCAGACATGATGGAAGTCGAGTGAGTTGGTTGTGGCTCACATCGAGCTCCTCGAGATGGATCAAATCCTGAATTCCGGACGGAATTCGCGTCAAACAATTGTTAGATAGCACGAGTTTTTTCAGGAACTGCAAGTCCCAGATGCGAGACGATAGCTTCCACGCATCAAGACCACTCATATCAAGAATTTGGACCTGTTCACCAGCATCTTCGGCATCATCAACAATATGTTGGGCCTTCGATCGTGGATATTTACGCTGCATCTTCCTCGTGGTCGGTTCGTCGAGCTCAACCTCCTCAGTTTCATTCTCAGCCATCGCCACTACGATCTCCTCCTCCTCTGCATCCCGTGCAGCGACCTGCTGGAATCCTTCAAAGTCGTCGTCATCCTCGTCATCTTCAACTTCCTCTTCTTCCTCAACCCCTCCGTCGTCAGGGATCCGAAGCGGCCCAAAGAGTGCAGGCTTGGTCCACGAAGAAGTGTTTGTGCCCAGATTGGTATACAATATTTTTCCCGAGTCTGGGTCCGTGGTGCACTGGTACTGAGTCTTCACCAAGCGACGTGCTTGTTTGCGGTCTCTCGTTCCACGAAACATAGACTGTAGTCTCACTACGGCGAAAGTCAAGTAAGAGACGTCGACCTCTTCTTCGACTTCTTCGGGTAGCGTCCAAGACGTTTCTCCAGTGTGAATGTTGTAGTAATAAATTGTTTGTGAAGCTTCATCAAAACTCTGCTGCCACGCACTCTCAGTAGTAGAATATCCACCTTCAGACGTATCTTCACCTGGTAGTGTCCACGACGTATCTCCTGTGCTGTTTTACAGGACAAAATCGATGAGGTACTGGTTTTTCACTCTGGTGATTAAAGACTTGTCGATACATACAGTCGATTGAAGTAGTAGGCACGGCCAGAGGCCTCGTCGTAGGCTTCTTCCCATTCGGAGCGCATCGTTTGCAGTCTACAGTTGAAATAATCAAGATTGAGCGGCTCTCCCCACTAGGCGCTACATCTCAAGTCGCGAAACGCGAATGAGTATCATTTTTAAATTGAAAGGCAGAGAATGACATTTTAAAAAGCTTAGCAACTACATGGAGTTAAGAAGACACACTCACTCCAGTTCTTAATCGGCCACTGCTTCAAAGCGCTTGTAAAAAAAAACTGGGACTCCCAGTTTTGGATTCCAAGAGCTGACCGCAGATCATTTTTAGAAACTAGGATACGTATGGATAAGGAATCATTCATTGTCTCTGTCGAGATCCGATCGTCATCGTGCAAGCCATCAAAGACAAACGACTGGAAGGTGTCCATTGGTACATGTACAACAGAGTCAAAGACTCTGCCGTCAAACCTGCACAACAATTCGCCCACATGGACCGTCCTTGCTGTCGTTTTAACGACATTTTTTAGACTCTCGTAAGCTTAAGTCGTTGTAGTTTCGTGCTAGTTGAACTCGTTTTGTGTCTTCCGATGCTCAGGAATCCGAGCTTTCACGGTTCTTCGTGCCCGTACAAGCCTGGTTGACCCTCTTCGCTGGATTAAGATGGAAAATGCAGCGTGTTACCAACTGCAGCTACAATACATGTATTAATTAATATCTGTTGACCTAACACGCAGCAACAAAACCTGTCATCGTCCCCACCGAAAGCTTCGCCTGTTCTGAGCTCCACTTGTTGTCACGTTGCTTTGGAAACATGCACCCTGGAGTCGTGGTGCATACCGTAATCTTCAACTCAAGATCCTCAAGCTGTTCACTCCACCCAATCCACTCGTTCTTTATCGTTCATCGATGCTGTGCCTTCATCTCCATGGTTTTTACTTGAACCCGATCAGTTGCCAATGAAGCCAAACTAATAGCTTCGAAGTGAACCATTATGAACCAGCTTTCAAGCGTTATCTTCGTTACCACGCGTAAAATCCCCACCGTCCTGCAGCTTCCAAATCAAAGCCAAAGTCACGGATGGCCTTTACTTGGACATCAGGAGAGAGGAAATGCTTTGAAAAGCTCGGTTTCGGATGGGGTAACGATGTTTACTTGTCGATTACATGCCGAGTTACTGATGAACGCCCATTATATACTCCTAGTACTAGTAATATGCTGAGACACAAGAGGACTAGAAGCTTAGGATTGGAGATCGTATGGGTGGCTACCAAGCTCTTCTCGAAGGCTGCGTAAAGATCCTCACTTCCGAAAAAGAAGCGAAAAGATGAAGTTCACGCTGCCGAAAAACGCGTTTCCTGCAGTGAAGTTGTCCGATGACCACCAGGCTGCACTAATCGAGGAGGCAGACACCGTCGTGAGGGAGATTGTAACTGCGAATGAAGTTTTCATCGCTGAAGGAGCTACACTTGGGCATCCACACTGGAAGCTGGTCCGCTCGAAAGAAGGAGTGCAAGTATATCGTCAACGGAAAAAGGCGATCAATCAACGGGGTACGGAGTCGTGTTCACCAGTGATTCAAAGCCCATCATGGTCAAAAGAGCACGAATACTCCAGGTATCGGACATTGAGCAGTAGTAGTGTGGGCTATGGTGCTGCCAGGCAAACGTCATTGTATTCCTCATCTGGAGTCGCTGGTGACAGTATCATGGAGAAGATGAGACCACACGGCGTCGCTCTTATGGCGCTGCACGGTGCAATGGATGGCACGTTGGACGACTGTATGTTTGGATGTTTCGCATCTACCGACGAAGCGTGGAAGTTGCGAAGTTCGCACATCAACGACCGTCTCGATGATGCTCGGATTATAGCAACAATTAGAGGACCGACCCGTAATGATCCTTGTCGTTTTCTTGGTGTCAAGTGGTTTGCTAAAGAGCATCCAGTAATGCTGACAGGTATCGTGCAACAGCGAGATTTTCTCATCATGGAGTCTTCGGGTTTCACGCGCGACTCGAAAGGCGAAAGGGTTGGCTATTTCTTGATGCACTCGGTGAATTTGAGTGACATTCCGGAGCTTACGCACTTGGGAATTGTTCGTGGAGTAATGAGTTGCTGCTATCTCTTCCGTCGAGGCAGACCTGGTAAAGTTGATGTGTTTTGTCGTACCTTTTACGACTCGCGCGGTGATATGCCTGGTCGTGTGTCAGTTGCAATCGCTTCAGAAGCTGCGATCTGTTGTGCGAGCGTCGTGGACTACGGGTATATCAAAAAGCTCAGGTGGCTCATGAAACACGCGAGCAAGCGTCAATCTGGAGATGAAAGTCAATCGAGCCATTGTGAAGATTGTGAGAAAAGCTTCTCAAAGTTTTCGCTAACGTCTTGTGGAGGTGTATCCTGTCAAATCTGCCGCCGAGTGGTCTGTACCAAGTGCAGTGTGACCAAGAAAATGACCATGGACGTATCAGACACGGGATCGGTCCAGCAGTGCTCTTTCAATTTTTGCTTAAGTTGTTTGCTTAAGGCGAAGCAGCAATCAGGCTGGGAAATCGCTTTGAAAAGCCTTGAAGCGTCTTCGGTATCTTCGGCGTCTTCAGGTTCATCTCCATCAACTCCAGCGCCTCGACTTCCACCCGTACCTCAAAATCTCAACCAGAGACGTGATGGTAGATCCTACTCAAGCTGCTCGGGCAATCGAGCATACCAACGAGGAGAGATTGACACGACACTTATCCATGCAAAGCTTTCAGTGGATCTAAACAGGTCCACCAGTGATCACACCGAAGCTGAAAGTCGAAGAAACGAGAGGTCTCGATCGTCGTCTCCACGTTCTGTAGAACCAAAGAGCACGCGTGGCGTGAGGTTTGCATAACCGACAAAGCTCTCAACTATGAAAAGGAAGTTTTGACATGTTAATACAAATTCTCGAAGTGTTGTTCAAAGTCTGAGTGCCGTTGTGGTAGCTTACAATTTTGTAGCTTAGCAAACCCACGACTTTGTGGGGTTGTACGGTGCCATGAAGAGATGGCACAGTGCACAAGGAATCGAACACGTTCGAGTCGGTCCCAAGAGCTCGCAATTGAATCTGTGTGAACGTACCCACCAGTCCCTCGTTGGTATGACGAAGGCCACCATGCTGGACGCTGGTTTTCCAATGAGTTTGTGGCCAGAGGCTCGCGTAATGCTGTATACTTGAAAAACCGGGTGTACAACAACGGTCATCGTGGGATTCCGTACGGGATGATGTTCGGAGTCAAGCCTGACGCCCACCACATCCGTAAATTTGGGGCGCTTGCTTACGTTCATGTTCCTGCAACAGGACGTCGCAAGTACAGCGATAATGCTAAAGTGGGGTTCGTGCTAGGCTACGCGGGAGATGTTGTAGGATGTAAAGTTTATTTCCAGACGTGCGCACGGCCAAACTTGTTGTTAGCATTGGCACGCCACCTAAGCAGACATCAGGCCTCAATTAAAAAAGGAATCACCAATATTTTCGACATAAATATGCGATTATCCCAATTCCCTGAAAATGGCTGCCAAAGGCGCTGCAAGACTAGGGTCAAACGGACGGGCTTGGCATACAGGGTATAGGTGGGTTAGGGATCGGATGTAAAGTTGCTCGCAAGTTGCTCGATTGCCCATTCTATGTTGCAAATATTGGGAGAGCCATTAAAACATTTAATCCCTTGTGGCGATGAAAAGACGGGCGCAAAATGCAATCAAGCAACACCAAGGCCATCGCCATCGTCTTTCGCTATGCAGGGCAACAACCAACGACTTCGATACAGTCTTTGGTCACCAAATTGGTGGCACATACGTCACTGTCGATTCGACAACCGTCGACCACACAAAATCCAGCTTCCGAAAGTGGACACACATCATTTCGGCACTTTTCGCGTCATACAAACGTCGTCAGTCGATAATTCCCGCACATCGTTGCAGTATATAAACCCAAGTCACTTGCAAAATTCCGGCACATTTTCGCTGCTCATGTCTCGGCTCTATCAGGATTCCAGCCTCTCCCTCCATCATGTGGCCACACTGGACTTACGTCGCCGATCTGCATCACATTGCTTCAGTCTCGAAAAAGCTCAACAGATAAATTATCCCATGAAGGTGATCCAGGTCCTGCTCCTCGCCGCGTTGGCCATCTCCAGTGTCTCGGGTGCCACCACCACTACGACCACGACAGCGGCGGCCTCAACTTCCACTGCGTCCTCGGCTGTTGCATCCTCCAGTGCCAGTGCGGCTGCGTCCACAGGTGCGTCCACTGCGTCATCAGCCAGTACCAGTGCCACCGTTGCGGACTCAACTTCAGGCTCGTCGAACACGACATCGTCGGCTTCTGAGTCCGCTTCGTCCGAGTCCAGTGAGTCCAGTTCTGCGTCCGACTCGAGCTCGTCGGAGGACGAGGCTACGGCACAGAGCAGCTCCGGCACTGAGTCGGACTCAGGCCCCACGGGTAATTCGGGTGGTGCCATCGCTCCACGTTCCGGGTCAATGCTGTCCAGTTCGTCGGACGCTATGCCTCAGGTGACGGCCACCATGGGCTCCGTCGCGGCGGTTGTCGTCGCTGTTGGTGCCTACTTTTTGTAGGTTTTAGAGTTGCGATCTACGTAGTACCGGCGAACCACTCGTATCATTAACACGTATATTTTCGCTCCCGATTGAGCATGTGATCGTTGCGTTCTTGGTTGTTGTTCCAACTTTTGGTAGAGAAGTTTGGTGTTTGATGTGGGGAAATCGTGCTTGTTTGAGGAGAGATAAAACTCGAAAAGTGAGCTGAGAGAAACCGAATGCTGCGCCAATCGGAGAGGAGTTTTTGGTGTCGCTCGCTGAAACTGGGGCATCAACACACTCCCCAACTGGATGTGGGCGTTTGGTACGCTGCAAGTGGAAAGAGTACAAAAAGTCATCATCATCGTCGCTTCCAGCAGATCCAAGCGAGATGAAATCCAGTCGAGATGATGCCTGGAACGTTTTTAACCGCTGGGTTGTGGGTCGAAGGTGGGCATCGTGGAAGCGTTATTTGTGCTTGGCTTTTGTTCTGCTCTTTTTGCATTAATTGGGATGCCATCTTGGTCTTGCTGCAAACCCAACGACAAACAAGCTTGTGAAATTGTAAGTGGTCGCAATCATGCTCCAGTTCCCGTTATCATCGCCAGCAAGATGACTGGTTATAGATAGTCAATTCTACAGTAGATGCGAGTGGCTACTTCGAGGTCGCTTTGGTTCGATTGGGGCAATGTTCAGAACTCGCGGACAACGTCGATTCCCTTGTGATCAATCGTGGATGCCCTCCAGTTCTCGTCTTCGCATTGAATCAAGCGTGAGAAAGTGGTCACCATTTTCTTAGCGATGAACGGTTTGAGTGCAGCATGGTATTTTTGCATTGATTGCCACCTACAACTCGCTGATGGTTGCATCACCATCCATTTACACAGACGCTCTCCATCGCGTGGAGTTTGAGTTCGTACCGTTGGTGAAGCAGCTTTTGCCTGAATGTGAATCAAGTGAGCATTGCAGACAAATAATATCCGTTCACTGAGACCTAAAAGAGCTATGACAGTATTCGGTGTGAAATTGACGGGGCCCTCCGTTGTAATTCAATTGTCAAACATTTTTCAGCAAGACTGCCGTTCGGAGTTTGCATAAAATCGCTGACGATTTTTTTTGGTGCCAAATACCGCCCCAAATTCAAACTTATCGTCGCCCATTAGATGAATTTCGAAGCTGAGTAGGACGGCTCACACAAGGCGTTCGCGGTGAGAAGCTAAGAAGTTAAGAACCAATTTTCCCAATTCCTTATCAAACAACTTTGTCGAACTAATGTTTTTCACCTGAAGCTGCGATTGAAAAGACCGTGAAACCCCTCTATCAAGTTAGAAATGGACCTCATAGTGTTCTGCACGATGTGATAAGGAAATGATGTGCGCGAAAAGTTGGTGACAGGAGATAACTTGCTGAACCCCACGTTTACCCCAAAGAAAAAAATCGCTAATTCGGTAGAGTCAAGTACAGTATCAGTTGTCGCTGCGTGGGATCCTCGGAACCACAAGAAAAACATCGACATCGGCGATCTCGCAAAATAATCGGCACCCATGAAAATGGCCTTCACACTTTCATCCCGGACAGCATGGAGCTAAATTATTGCTGCGAGTCTGAATTCCCGGTACAATTTGGTTACATTTAGCATGGGTGTTGGTTTTAGCTGATGGCACATCGATATTTATACTAGCTGAGACCACACGCGACGTGCTTCTGCCATTCTCTAGACGCGTCGCTTTCGTTCAGATTGCAGCGAGAGATTGCAATGTCCAGCACTGCAGCGGCTGAGAACTTCGGCGTCAGACTCAAGCGAAAGGTGCGCAATGCTGAGACCAACTTGTTCGAGTGGCGACCATGTAGCTGTACAATCGTAGCCCGTGATGGAAAACTACTGCTGCAATTGCAGACATCATCACCAGACGAAGATGAAGAAGATGGGCACGACAACGACGTTGAAACTATCACCATTGACTTGGCCACGCAACTTCTCAACGTCGTTACCAAGAAAAATAAAGCGCGATGTGACCTCGAATATTATGCGCCGGTGGCTACCATGAGCGGAGAGGTCTTGAAAGAAGAATTGATGGCACCTTCTGCCGCTCATTGTCAACAATGGATAGCACAAGTGCGACGAGTTCAACAGCAAGCTCATCAACAACGGAGACCGACTTCTAGTGCCTCAACCAGATCAGGCGCTTCACCTGTAGCACCGCTACCGTCACCTCTTTCGAATCATGTCGAGTTTACTGGTAGTAGGACATCTACCGTGAATGCTGCGGCACTTGCGTCTTCTGTGCAGTCGGCGGCAGCCATACAACCTTCCCCACTGAGGAGACAAGTCTCACGTGAAATGTCTGAATCCGAGCTAGCTCAGCCGGAAGTAGTGTCTTCTTCTCCAACGCGACAAAGCTCACCGCGACATATTCCACTGCAACAGCGTTTCAGCTTGTCATCCTCAGCGATATCGTTCACTCTACCGGAAAACTTGGCAGCAATTGCCACGGCGGGTTCCTGCCGAGTCCGCGAGTGCTGTGCTGGTGATCAACCGGGTATCAACAACAGCGAACTGGATCACACAGTCGATTCTTCAAGCTGCTCGCCCCCACCCAAGTTTGAACCTACAACGCAAGTCTCGCTTGCTTCGTCAATTTCTTCTGTCTCCACAATAGTCCCGCCTACATCCAACTGGCGACGAGGAAACACAGCTCGAATTACCAGTCCCCAATACTCGTCTTCTTCAGAAAACGACATGCCGCATTCTCCACACCGACGTTCGCGTCGAAGCAGAGTTTTGTCACGCAACGTGAGAGAATTTGAGGTTAACGTTTTGGGTAGTGATGATGAAAAAGAAGCTGCACGGCACCGAAGACGAAGTTTTCAGCGAAGCTCAAATGTTTCGGAGGAGAGACACACAACCACCTCACGAGGAGTTTGTGGGGTGAAACTCACCTCATCTTCGTTATCAATGCGAGGATCACCACTCTATCGAGTATCAGCACGAACACAGCAATCACCAGCATGGTACAGCGACTTACCTCGAAATGCAACGGCATATGAAGAAGATGGCGAGTCCTCACAAGCTGAATTACACATTCTTCAGCGAGTTGAGGCAGCGTTGCGTGCACTTGAGGTCGAGAACGCTCAAGCCAAAGCACGCGAACGTGAGCTCTTCCAGGAGATACAAACTCTGCGCGATGCTGCACGAGTGGCTGCAGCAGAACGCAAACACATAGAGCACGAATACCGACACACACGCCGCGAGGTTGACTCGTGGAGACGTGCTGCACAAAGTGCAGAAGCTGCAGCAGCGCAACTCCAAGAGCAACTCGGCATCGCAAGAGAAGAGAACCAGCTCTTAGCAGGCGAGAAACTCCGGCTCAAATGTCAAAACAACGAGCTCCTAACACAGGTGCATCGCCTTGACTCTCTTGTCTACGGTCGCTTCTAGTCACACATCATAGACTCCAGTTAATCAATACTGCACATTGAGAAAATGTCACTTCCTTCGTCCGGTGATTAATTTCTTGAGATTTGAATAATCTTCAGCATCTAGCAATTGGCATTTGATCAAACGAAGCCGCTGCCGGAACCACTCCAGTGCCGATCTTCGTATCGCTCGGCAAAATCCGCGTGTGATGACGCAGTCTTCGTAGCTGGTTTCGCAGTATTTTCATCTTTGAAGGCGGGCAGATGAGGAGACGAGATCTGCTTGGTTGTCATTCTCTTTGTGGCCATTTTGCTCTGGCTATTGGCCTGCTGCTCAGCACTCTTGCTCCTCGAAGGCGTCTTCCTAAGCTTCAATGAACTTTTCGACGCGTCCTTCGTCTCGACAGTCTTTGCATTTTTCTGCTTCTCAGCTTCCTCCTTCCTCGCCTTTTCCAGCTTTTCTTCGGCAGCAGTGGCAGCAACCATAACCTTGGCAGCTTCGGCTGCTGGCGTCGTGACCTCACCACCCTTGGTTAGTTTTTCCGGGTTCTCCCAAATCCACGACAACCAACTCGGCGTTAGAGCGTACATGAACGTGCCCCAGATAGCTTCTCCACTCTGAGCCTGCACGGTTTGGTCGCGAACCACACCGCTCACAAACTCTTTGGCATGGTTCTGAACGTCTCGACGACTTAACACCTCGTGCACTGAGTCCCCAAGTGTCTTGCCTACGTTCTGCTTCACTGCATCTTGTAAGAACGTGTGCGCCAGCAACTGCGTCAGGTTCGCTCGAGTCTGTTCATCACGCATTATCTGCTCCAATAGCAGCAACAAAGCCTCTTTAGCTTGTGGATCCACCACTGTAGACCGCAGCAAGTCCACAAGTTGACGCAGCGTCTTGGGATCTTCCAGCAACGCCGCCACTGTGTGCTTCGTCAGTTCCGCTACCTGAGACCGAGTCATCGAGTCATTCAATGTATGAATCACCAAATCCCGCAGTGCTTCACGCGTCGAGTCCATCACTACAAGCTGTAGCAAACATCACCATAAGCACATCATATCTTAATGATTGCACCATTTCACCAAATTATAGCCACATGAAATGTTGCAATCATATCAATACAACATCAAAATCTCCCGAAGGCTTTTTACCCTCTGCATGAACCTGGAGGCTTGATCCAGCACCTTGGGGTCGTTCAGCACCGTCTGAACAATCTGAGACGCCAGTTCTCGCGTGTTATCCCGCAGCGTCTCGTCCTGTAGCGAGCGTGAAGCCACTTCAGCCGTGTGCTTGCTCATACCGATCTTAAGTTCCGGCCCGAAGGCCACCAGCCCCACACCGCCGAGAACCAGTGAGCCAATCCACCACCAGACACGTTGGCTGCGCATGAGACGCCGCACCATCTCGGGTTCGCTCAGGATATCGTCGAGCTTCTGGGGTGGAATTTGAGGCGGCTTTTCCGAGCTGTAGTGTCGCCTACGCGCACTCAACACCCGCGAGCTCCATGAAGAAGGTAGCCGACGATCTGGGGAAGCTGTTGAGCCCTTCAGTAGCGGCTGCAGTGCTCGCAATCGAGCGCTAGACGCCACCGCGCGCAACATCCCCAGCTTCATGACGACCGCGAAGTATTAATAAGTTGCGTCGTATTTAACGCAGTGTCCGGGTAAAAGTGAGTCATTTGTTGACGGTGAAGGTTGAATGTTGACGGAATGGGCTGATGGGATCGGACACCGTGACAAAAATATATCTATGCAAGCTCGGTGGTCGAACTTTACCTATTGCAATGCAACGGAACACACTGGACATGTTCGAAATCCATTCCATTGCACACGCACTATCCACCCTCTCAAATCACTCCAGGTAAACGCACCGCCAATGCCCCCCGCAGCGCTGGTTGTGGCGAAGCGCTGCGTCTTCCTCTGCCTAATGTCTGTCGGCCATCGCACAAAAGTTTTCTTTTTCTGTCTTGATTCGTTTCGATGCCTTCTTCTCCTGCTGCTGCCGATCTTCTTAGCCTCGCACTCGCTAGTAATCACCCACCACTCACAAGCTGTCCGGCACGCACGCGCGCTTGCCGCTAGCGTCAGATTTCCTTCCACTGCGCTTCGCTTGGTCGCACGGAGTTGCTTGCTGCGAAGAGTGCTTCATCGCGTCGCGTCGACTTGATCGTCGTCCCTGTATAGTTTAAAAAGTCTGGCACTGGTACTTCCAGATCACGGCAAAGCAGTCACCGCTTCCCGTTGCAAAGTAGGGGGACGCTGGGGACGACGCAACACTTATCACCGAATTCCGGTAGCCAGTCAGCGTAAGCACGGAGCGAGACGAACGCGGGTCCCAGAACACCACGGATCGATCCTTCGAACCCGACATCAACCACCTGAAAGTAGCAGCAACACCAGAACACAGTTAGCAACATGTCCAACAACAAATACACAAACGACATTTCACAGGAAACATACCTTCCATCAGGCGTGTAGGCAACCGATAGCACGAAGTCTTTGTGGCCCTGGAAAAGCATGCGCGGCCGTGTGGTCGTGCGGCCCTGGGCACACACATCCCACAGCATGATGTTGCGGTCAAGTGATCCAGAAATCACGTTCTTGCCATCGGGCGAGAAAGCGATTGAGTACACCGAGTCGCTGTGGCCTTCCAGCCGGTCCAGCAGTTGTGCCGTCTCCGTGTCCCAAATTCGTACAACCTTGTCCAGCGACGCAGCAGCGAGAAGCCGTCCATCGGGCGACAGCGCCACCGACGTCACACCGTCCGACGGACCGCCGCTCTCGTTGCCGAAAATCTTCTTACACTGGCCGTTGCGAGCATCCCAAAGGCGCACCTTGCGGTCGCCCGAACCAGACACAATCAGGTCGTTCACGTAGTCCAGCGAGTAAATTTCTGACTCGTGGCCAGTCATGGCCGGGCCTTCCTCGTTCGAAGCAATATCCCACACACGGATGGTGTTCTGCGGCATACCTGCAACTAGCTTCGTGCAGTCCGGCGAGAAGCAAACAGCGCGAACATACGCGTCATCGGCCTCATTGGCAGCGTTGGCCTGAGAAGTAGGGGTCTGTCCGTTGGATCCAGCAGGGCGGGAAACCAGGAACTTGCGGTCGCCAGTCTTAACATCGAAAACCTGTGCCGTCTTGTGGCAGCCCGAGGCCATCATGGTACCGTCCGACGAGAAGCGTACGCAGCAAACTACGCTCTGGTGATCCATCGACTGGTGCATCTCAGCCGCTGGACGCTCCGACTCCTGATACGACATGCTTGTCTTGGATGAGTACACGCAGCTCCAGTTAAGACGACTGGCCTTTGTGTTCGAGCTTTTCTGCGTGGTGTTGTTACCCGAAGCGGCCGACAGCGTCGTCGTCGTGCTTGCCGAAGGTCGGCTGGATTCACCACTCTCACCCTCAGTCTTCGTGCTGCTGGACGCCGCGTTCTGAGACTGATTAGCGCTGGAGGCGCTAGGGCTGGAGTTCGTGCTAGTCGATCCCTGCTCACGGTTCATCTTGGAGACCTGAGGAAGCATACCACTTGACGTTGGGGCGCTGCCAGCCGAACTAACGGGAGGAAGCGCACCCTTGCCATTTGCATTAAGGCTAGGGATACTGGGCTCAGAGCCATTGAGCTTGGACTTCTTGAGGGCCGGAGGTGAGCTGGCCGCGCGGTCCTTGCCGTTCACTTCACTGTTAATGCTGGGCATGCGGCGGGAAGACGGAGTCGTGTTAGCGTTGCTTGTGTCCAGCGGGCTGAGCTGTGGCGGTGGGTTGTTGTTGCCTCCCTGAGGGGGAGGCGGGAGCTGAGGGGGCTGCTGGCCGAGTTGCTGCAGGCTGCGTGAGGCTGGTTGCACAGGAACCACCCGAACAGGGGAGCTGCCGTTACCGCGTTGCTGAGCGTTAGCGGCTCCAGCGCGACCTGATGACGTGGCGGCCGCCACGAGGTTTGACATGAGCGAGGCCGAGTCGTCCTGCATGCCGCCGCTGGTAGGCGGAGCACGTGAGCGCTTGGCCGGCAGCTTGGCTGGTACAGGTTGCTGCTGAGGCTGCACCTGTTGCGGCACTTGACCCGTCTCGAGCTGTCTGCGCATACGCAGCATATCTTCCTCATATTGCTGTCGAATACGACGGTGATTGGCCTCAAGAGCCTTAAGAGACTGCTGGATCTGGTCCATCTCCACCACCTGCGACTGGATCTTGCGTTCCATCTCGAGTTGCTCCATCTTTGCCATATTGAGCTGTTGAATAGCGGCTTCGTACTCAGCCTTCACTTGGTCCAGCATCTCGCCTATACGACTGGTGGCCGCTGTGGCCAACTGCGGCGGAGCGCCAGGGTTGCCTGACGACGGGCCACGGAGTTGCTGCGGCTGCGGCTGTTGCTGGGGCGGCACACCAGCGTTCGGGTTGCCGCCGCGGCCACGGGCCGGTCCAGGGGCGGACGACGTGTACATGGCTGTCTGTTTAAAGTGTCTGTAAGGGGATGAGAAGCAGTGAGTTAGTAAGAGGAGAGGACGGCACCCAGTCGAATGGCGCGGAGGCCACACACCTGCTACGGAGTCAACGACGGACGGCGGATCAGCCTCTTTAGCAGAGGCTGTAGTACTGTGTGTTGATGTCTCGCTCGCTTTCTCCCTAGAGTCTACAGCGCCGGAAGCCGAACGGAGGCGGAGGCGCGCGTGATTCTTTCCCTTTGGAGGTGGCTTTAGGACTGCGCGGCAGAATTAGTTCGCCGCGAAAAGGGGGGAGGCCCTTTTCGAGGAGCGAGAGGGGCTGCGTGGATGGGGGCGATTCAAACGTATGGGTGGACAGGTATAGTGGATTGAAGAGGGGACGAAAGCGGACACAGCGGACGAGTGGATGAAAGCTTGCCTCGTCGCTAGACACAAGTGTGCATAAACCCAGTCAGTCGCAGCCTACTTCACCGGACGTTCCGTGGCAGCAGAACAATGCTGTCACAATCTCGTCGAGTTCACACGTGCAATACAAACACGTAGTGATTCGATTCTGCGTAAACCGCATTGTGATTGGCTGATAATATATCTCCGACCTGCTGGCCCGGCTCCATGTTCTACGGCGGACACGTGGTGCATTGCCGAAAACTGCTTTGCTTGCGCACCGAGGTCGCTTGGCCGGACAAGGCGTTACTGTGTCGGCCGACCTCATGCAGCTACATTCCGGAGTTGACTGGCCTTGAAGTTTCAGCGGTGGTTGATCCTGCGACTGATGCAGCTGGCGATAAGGAATCTGACCTTTTCAGGATGGCATACCTCCCTGCATGCACCGCCATTCATGTCAAACATATCGCATTTTCAAAGCATATCAGGTGCGGGAAGCAATACAACCACACTGATCACTTCACTCCTGGGAGGGGCGACGTGGTAAAACGTCAAACGACATTCACGCAACATTCAAATGGCTACATGGTGTGTCACACATAGGTTCATTACTCACCCTGTCTCGTCTCTATCTCCCCTCTCCGAAGTCGATATCATCTTCCAAGAGAGTCGGCCCGAAACAACCGAACAACAATAGGGCCAGTCGCCTTGTCTTGGTTTCAGTATACCCGACCTCAGCGGCCTCACCCTTTGCTGCACATTTCCCGCTTCGAGCAGCAGCACCCTCGTCTACTTCTCTCCGTCATCATGGTGCGGTCGCTGCCGCTGCGCAGCGGCTTCTTCAAGGCTCCGGACCTCTCAGATGCCGACCAGGCCGAGCTACTAACGTGGGGCCGCTCGCTCATTCCCGACCTGGTGCGTCAGCCCGACGTGGAGTGGACGATGATACACGAACGCAAGGGGGTGCAGCTCTGCGAGGACCGTCAGAAGGGAGGCCTCACTTATTCCATCCGAGCTGTAGCCACCGTCCGGGCCTCTCTAGACGACGTGATGGACATTTTCCTGGCGCAAAACACGGTGGACTATCGCTCGCTCATGCAGTTGCAGCTTCGTGAGTTCTTTGCGGACGCTGCTGTGCTTTTCCATAAGGAACAGAACGAGTCTGAAGCTCTGAGTATCAAGTGGACAGCAGCCAGAACCAAGAAGAGTGTAACCAGTCTAGGTGGACAAGTGGGTGTCGACTTCTGCTTCCTGGAGTACGCTGGTGTCATCACTTCAGATCTGGTGGATGGTCCACGTCAGAATAACGGACTCAATGGGTCCTCATCCTCTTCGCCCAGTAAGGGAACGCCAGTGGGTGTGTGTCTCTATGAGTCTATCGATCAGGCTGAGTGTCCGTCGCTCTATGATTCGCACAAGCTCGAACGTGCCAGTGTTTCCAAGTGTGGCTTCATCTTCCGTCCTTACGTGGACGAGGGTGTGGTTGAAGCCACATTTGTCTGCAGCATTCGACAGCCACCTGGAGCACGCAACAAGCGTCGCTGGAACCGCGCGCTGCTGGCTCATTGGGCGCAGTCCGTGGGCGGCATCGAGGAGGCGATCAGTCGTCGACGCATTTCCAAGGAACTCACCAAGCGTCGAGTGCCCACGTGGGTGAACGACAAGGACCGCGCGTGCTGCCACTTGTGTCTCAAGACATTCACCAACACGCGACGCAAACACCACTGTCGAGCGTGCGGTGAGATCATCTGTCGGGCGTGTTCCGTCTACAAGAGCGTGGACTTGCAGTCGGTTGGACTCACGACGTTGCGGGTGTGCAAAGCTTGTATGGACGGCACATCGCCTACTGCCACTGACCGTGAGAAGGAGGAGGCGAACCTCAAGGCTGCTGCCGTTGTGGCTGTCGCTGCGAACGGAGTTACTGCTGACGGCGTTGCGTTGCCGGAAGGTGTAGACAACAGCGTCCTTAGAGACGCAGTGGAGGAGTACGCGTTGGCATTGCCAGGTGCTCAAGTGTCTACTGTGCCGGATCTGGTGGGTATCGCCTGGCTGCAACAGCTTGCAGCACGAGACCAGGAGAGCAAGACCATGGTGAATTCCTTAATGGAGCGACTACGTATAGATAATCAGCAGAAGGACGTGAGTGGAACCACCGAAGAGCAGGTGGATATCTACGACACACTTTGCGACCTGGCAGCTCAGACGTTGGCTTGCAAATACGCTGTTGTCAGTCTGGTGGACGAGAACCGCCAGTGGTTCAAGAGTGCGGTGAACGTCAAGGAGTCCGAGGTGCCGCGCGACTTCAGCTTCTGCGAGTACCCGGTGCGCGACCAGCGACCGCTTGTGGTCATGGACACGTTGCGCGACCCACGTTTCAAGACGAATCCGTTCGTGACAGGCCCGTTGGGTGTGCGCTTCTTGGCTGGAGCCCCGCTTTTCACGGTGGACAATGAGTGTGTCGGCGCAGTGTGTGTGCTGGACACGGCACCTCGTGAGTCGCTGCAGGAGTCGCATATCGCTACGATGCAGAACCTGGCACACTTGGCCATGGTCATGGTGCAGGAGCGACGAGAAGCACAGAGTAAGGTCGCTCGCGCCATGGCGGCATCCTCTCAGATCGTGCCGGCACGTCAGAACGGCGGCCAACTCACCAACAACACCGGTTCCTCGGATCTCGTGCCACTGAGCAGCTACTCAGAGACGTCCATGGTCGTACAAGGTCGCGAGCGACCGAAGGAGGACCCCGTGCTCAAGGAGCAGATGATTCAGCTGCTACACAAGGCTTCACAGGTGCGCGACCAGGTGAATCAGCAGACACACAAGCAGCAGGCAGGGCTCCAGAGCTCCGCCGAGTAGACCGACCGCCAAGCATTATCATCGCGGCAACGTCATCACACATCACCATCACCACATTACGCTCAGCCTTCTTGTTGCAAGGATGGCGCGACGTACACTTAGGAATACAAGGGGGCAGAGAGGAGAAAAATGAAAGCAATCCACACAAATGACTCAAACACAAAAAGATGAAGTTCTACAGCGCGGCCACGCACAGCGAGTTGACAGTCATCGCGAAGAAGGAAGTGATCGACCAAGAGTCTGCCGCTGGGTCTAGCGCTAAGTGTCTCACGTCGAACAGAAAGGGAGGACCTGCAGGTTGGCGATAGAAGCTCAACTCAAGAGTGTGAGACGAGCTTGCAGCGGAGATTGATAAGAGTCTGGATGGGGAGCGTGGACTGCCAAAGCCCGCGCGTTAGTAGATGTCATAATGTCAACTGTGGCTTAAGAAGAAATGAATTGTGTTAGAGTGAATGTGTCTCCGGTGTTGTGTTTTAACGTGTCGGTCCTACAGCAAAGACAATGGAGATCAAAGTGATCCATCTAACAACGTCAACTAGGAACTACCAATTAAACAAAACGCTCCATAATATATTATATTGGCGCCGCGCTTGAGCCACTCACCTCAAGCATTTTTGTTAGATACAGACAGGGTCAGTGAAAAAGGAGCTAAGGCTGAAGTCGAGTTCGGAGGTGTTAAGATTCTTAACTTAAGAATTACTTCCTGCAGCTCTATCGCGGTTTGATAAATCTCGATTTCGACTAAAGGTTCGTAGGCGAGGTAGAAAAGATCTAGTGCGAAAGTGTAATAGACCAAAAGAGAGTTAGAAGGTGAATCGAAGGTCATAGAAGAAAAAAAATCACGATCCTAAATCTTTTGAAGAATTGAAGAATTTATTCTTCATGAAGTGTAGGACAACCGACTTCTTACATTCGATATATTTGAGGTAAAGATTGTGTAAATACAGTATCCTTGTTATTCGACTCTCTACGTTCTTCCATATTTAGTGTAAATTTCGTGTAGATACAAACTCCCCATCATTCGGAATTCCCCACATCCAAAGTAAACGACCAGTCAGGCACAAATGGCGCTGCGGCAGCTACGAGAGGCGTTCAAGCGAAAGCGTCATGACGAGGACCTCATGGCTCAATGTGTGGACCGGGTTCTAGCGGGTGAGAGTGCTACCACCATCAGCAAGGAGACCGACATCCCTTACACGACTCTATTGGGTCGAGTCAATTGGCGGAAAAAAGGGTACGAACCGTCGCGGAAAAGGCAACAAGTTCAAATGTCGGAAATTTTAGCACCTGGAAATACCGCAAAGGCAACCCATTTTGTTGCTTCTCAGTTTTCAGTACCAGAAGTAAATGAGATGGAAATTCTCCAAATGATGGCAAAAATGCAACACGCGGGCATTTGCATCCGACGTCGAGACGTGTTGAACAAGGCCAATGAGTTGAAGGATTCAGATGCTGCAGAGTGCAGTATCCAATGGTTCCAACGGTTTAGAGATCGTCACCCTGAAGTTTCGGGGTCTGGCACCAATTTGGTGCTAAGTGAGACGATGATGCAACAACTTTCAGAGGGTGGTCAGGAATCCGAGACGGGGGTGAGAAATGATGAAGAGGAGCAAGAAGAAGAGAAGGAGGAAGTGCAGTTGACACCGTCACAGCGTGCAATTCAGGTGTTGCAGAGTTGTTACTCGACGCAACTGGATACGGAAGATATGGTGGACGCCTTTGATGTGATGGCAGACCCCGTTTTGGCGCGAGTGTTTCTTGTTATTGCACCAGGTCAATTGCGTGATATGTGGCTGAAGCAACGAATCAAGAAAGTTCGCGATGTTGAAAGCGGTGCCAATGCAGCTTGAAGGCACTTTACTGATACCGAGTTCCAGTGAAACTGCTGGATCATCGCAACTCGTAAAGCTGGTGAAGATGAGAAGCAAAGGTTTGTTTATTATCCTTCAATACTACGAGGAGCAAGTGTTGGTGAGGCTGTCGGTTGCATTTGCCTATACCGACCATGGATGTTTGAGTTCACCATAACATAATGCACCGTTCGACTACCAAAATCGGACCCTTGCGTTAGCTCAGTTTAGTATCACTAAAAATACGCCCTCAAGTCCTTGCATCAGTGGCAATTAGCTTAACGTCTGTGCGTTGCGGCTTTCGCCTTGCCTGTCCACTCTCCAGCTTATCACGATGGCGAACCGGGGCCGTCCGCGCTCCATGACGGCAACCGTGTTGGGTCTGAAACCTGCTGGGTTCTCTCCACGACTTGCACAACCCGCTTCTGTTGCTGCCATGGCAGGTGCTGCCCAGAGAAAGAAGATCGCCGCACGGTCCAATTCTCCTTCTTTGTGGCATCAACCTTCCAGCATCCGCATACGAGATCTCCGCTTCGAAGTGTATTTCCATCTACCCGGTCGATCAGAGTTGGAGAGGCTAACGGTTCACCGCTCACAATCTTTGGTCTGCATGCAGGCAGCACTTCAACGCCAATTCGGGATTCCATTCGAGCAGCAGCGATTATTTTTCCACGGTGAGCCGCTTGAAGGTGATGACGAGTTGAGCGACTACGGTTTGCAAGACAAAAGTGTCGTGGTAATGAGAATCTCGCCACACTTTCGTCGTATTGGCGACGTCTTCTCCACAATTCGCACGATTCAATTTCCGAGTCCTACGTCGCGTTTGGAGGAATTCCAGATTGTGGAGGTCGCAGCAGGATTGCCACCATTACGTGTAGTGTTCCAGCGGATCGTGCATGCCATCGCATACCTCACAATACTTGACCGGATGCAAGCACAACGAACACACCGCCGCGTTTGGCGCCAACACGTCACATTCTGGGATGAACCAACAGCCCCAGCACCATCAGCTCCAAGTTACAGATCCCGTCCACACCGTTCGCCGATGCAAGAGCGGGTGACACTGCCTTCGGATGATAAGAGCCCTGCCTCGTATGTGTTACAAACCAGCAGTACTGAACGCGTTGCATCCATCTTGGCTCTTGCGAATGCCCACGGAGTTCAGGCTCGGCTGCAGCGTCCTCCAGCTAACCGTTCAGGAGCAGATCTTCGACACCTAAGAAAATGGTTTGCCAGTCTCAAATACTTCGCAGATGTTCAGCTTCCAGACGCCGTCTTCCAAGAACTTGCACGCACCAGCATTTACATGCGCGTCAGCTCTGGAGAATTCGTGTTCCGCCAGGGAGAAACAGGAGACAGCTTTTACATTCTCATCACTGGTTGTGTATCTTTGGCAGCGTACAGCACGGGTTTCTTTCGTACACTCACCCCCGGCGCATGTTTTGGTGAGATCAGTCTCATTGAGCCACAAGGTTTGCGTACTGCTAGTGCCTGTGTCACGTTTGCCACAGCATGGGCTGAACTTGTATCTGTATCCGGTGATCTCTATCGACGAGCCATCAAGCCATACAAACAAGTGGTCTTACGTGCGACCGAGAAGGCCATCGCGTCAATTCCACAAATGCACGCACTGCCGCCACACATCATCACCCACCTTGCGTACGCGGCTAGATCTCTCACAGCACGGGAAGGCAGACGCATCATATCTCGCGGAGAGGAAATCAGCCTACTCGTCTTTCTGGTTCAAGGCAGCGTCAAAGTTTCCAAGCCACCACTGCATGGAGAACCTGTTGTAGCCGTTGTCCAAGCACCTGCCGTTTTTGGCCAGGAAGGAGCGCTCGCAACGACAGCATCGCCTGCTCCCTGGGAAATTGTCGCTCTCGACACTTGTTCGTTGCTCTGTCTCCGTAAAGACACCATTGCATCCTTCCTCTCTCCCTTACAAGACGTCGTACGAGCTCTCATGGGAGAACACTACCAGCGACTTCAAGAATTCACCCAACGCTTCAATCCTGGCAGCGATAACAACAACAACTCCAGAGACCTATCGTGCCAAGCTAACTCGAATATCAGAAGCGCACCTGTCCGTCTCAACAACGTTCCTGTAGTATCGGGAGAGTCCCCTCCACAGCACGCGAGAAACACAAGTCTCGTCTTCCCTGATATCCTTGTGCGTGAAGAAACCATACCAGGGATCCCAGCCGTCTCTCGCTTGGACGAGCTCGCAAGACCAGTAACCTCCGATGGTCGTGAGCTACTGCAGCGACAGAGAAGTTTGCGGCTCACCTCACCGCGCAAACGTCCAGCCACGCAGGCATCCACTAGGACGTCACCATCATGCGCCGAACTTGAAGCCCAGTACTTGAGTCGAGTGCTTCCCTTCAGCGAAATCGTCGACCTTCAGGATCAATTGCAATTTGCTTCCTTCGACCAGCAACACCAAAAAGAATCTGCCAGTCGTCCTCCAGGTCAAAACGGCGAGGAGGATTGGAAAATGGCAGCACTGCTGAATGGTCTGCGTCAACTCCCTCCAGAAGACGTTTACTTGCTTCCTGTTGTCTGTCCTATCCCCCCGCGAAAGGATAGAGGATGTCATTACCGCTTTGCTGCACTGAAGTCGCCTAGACACCTACAAACAAATTCAACACGTGTGGTAAGTGCTTCATTAACTGACGGTGTCAATCAACCACAAGAAGTATCATTCACAACTACCTCCCGGCACTCCTCGTAGACGCAAGGCCCTGAAACTCAGCACAGAACCAAAAACTACACAAATGAACCCGAGATGGCGGCAAATGGGGCAAGCGAGCTCACCCGATCGATGTTTCTAATTCCACATGCAGCAAGCGTCGTTCCTGGATCGACGCACACACCTCTCTTAAGCCTGGTCGCGGCGTATGTAGAACAACACGTACGCTTTAGATGACACAGCAGCATCTGCTGACGTCGTACTCGTATGACTGTCGTTGAAGTCAAACCACCGCTTGATCACTGGGTTCTTCGCGACTGCCGTGTAGTGGCCACCACCCAGACCTCCCATGTGTTCGGATACGGAGTAGAGATCATAAATTGGCTCTGAGCCGTTTCCTGGTCCGATCACGAACTCCGACAGATCCAAACCTTCAATGGGGAAATCTACCAGCGTTGAAATCTTGTCGCGGTGCATGTAGAACGAGTTCTGCGCGTACCGGAAGCGCTTCAAGTGGAAAATCAACACCTTGGGAAGCGAGAACAGATCAAACTTCTTGAATGCGCGCACATGATTTTTGCACTTGGGGCAATACCAGGTATCCGCTTCCCCAAGCTGCTCGCGTTCCGTGAACTTGGTCAAACAATCGAAAAGCGTGATGGGGTCAGCTTTCGCCGAGATTTTCAAGCTTTTCATCGACTCGTGGAGCTCGATACGCTTGGCAGAAGTTTCATCATAGCCTCGTTGGTAACTGTAAGACAGCAAACAATACCTCAGGTTAGAATAAATGCTCTAACAGCGAACAGAACACACGATTGCCCACGTACCCATTGCGATTCCACTCCAGCGTAAAGCTGAATGGCCTCTTTGTGTTATCAGATACATCCACAGGCTCATCGTCGCGAGGAAGGTCACTGATAAACGTGGTTCCACCATGGGGCTCTGTCACATGAAGGCGGTACGGCAACCGCTGGCCCTCACCGCATCCAAAATTCGTACCAGACTGTTTACCAGACTCCTTCGTGGCCACAAGGCGATGCACCACTTGCCACACCTTCTTGTGGATGTCAGCTTTTGTCCATTTTCGGTCGGTCGACACAAGCAGCGGCGTATTGAACAGCTCCACCTCAACTCGCCGCTGCTTCGGACCATAGCCTTCTTCCACTAACATGTCGTAGCCATCAGCATTGGCGCGTCCATCTACTGGCGACGCAACGGGTGCCTGGTGCAGCAGCTCCACAAGGTGCATTTGCTTGATAGGCTCTGACTCTGAATCCAACGTCCCTAATCTTCGCGGTCCACTGGGAGGGCGGATCGTAGGCGACGAAAAAGAGTACTCAGTTACCGGCAACTCCAGTTCGTACGCGTGAAGGACGCCATCGCGAATGCGTTCGATGGGCAGTTTGTCAGGGTACGCTTTTTGGATTCGATGATTCCATACTTCGACGAAGAAAATCCGTGAAATAGGAATACCTGACAGCTCGCTGAGCTTCTCCTTCGCGTCTTGAAGAGTGCAGCCATCCTTCGGTAGACGCATAGCGTATTTCATCGGAATATCACCACTGGCCCAGAACAGCTGCACTTGTACAGTCACAGTTTCGTTGTTCGGGATTGGCACCGAGAGACTCATGTAAGGGTCAAAGGTGACCGACTCATTCCCACAATCGGGATTCGAGCACGTCACGTGGCTACGGAGTTGCCCCATGAAGTTGTCCACAATAATGCTGTCGTTGCGACGAAGAAACTGCTGCCACTCCTCTTGTGCCACATCCGGATCACCGCGGCCATTGCGTTCAACAGGCTTGGTGTACGGCTTCGATTTGACGCGATTCAGATCCTCGTGAAGTCCGTCTAGCAAGAAATTCATGAGCTCTTGACTATCCTGCTGCTGATACCCAGCAAACTGAGGCGCATACTGGCCAATGACAGATTTCAGCTTCGTCGGAGTGACCACCTTGAATTCGTTGCTCCACATCTTGCGCAACAAGCTTGCGAAGTCAACAGCCATGATGCCCTTCATACCTAGCGGGTTATCTCTGTTAATCTCCTTCGTGAAGTACGGGCTACCGGTTTCGGGGTCCCTCCTGAGAAAATATTCTCTGAGAGGCGCTGTGTTGATCAAGCACTGCAGCATGCTGTTCATAAAACATGTGTTACCCAGGTTCGTAAGTCCCACAACACCCTCAAACTCCGGACGACCTCGTCCAGCTTCAAAGTCCCGTCCATATCGGTTGTAAGATGATGCCGGCGAAAAAGAGGATACTGGTGATGTAACAATAGTCGACGCATTGACAGCTTTGTGCGTTCCCACAGGACACAGCATTTCGTCTTGCGCGTCCATCCACCGCTTCGAGCCATCCACCTCGAGCTCAATCCGTAATGAATTATCTGTCGGAAATTTCTGACGATCGGTGACACGACCAGTACGCCACTCCGGGTAGCTCTTCGACGGCAATTGCTTGCCCACAAGAACTTCGTCTCCAATCTGAAAGCCACGCCAGTTCGGCACCTTTGTATGGAGTGGTGCAATACGTGTCGACGAGCGGTTCAGCCATTCGTCCCATTTCGATGTCCATCCACGATAATGCACTTGCACTTTGTTAGCGTCAAAGTCGATCACACGAGATTCATACCACTTGTTATCCGTATCGAGCGCGTCAATCAATTGACCTTTCTCCAACGTAAACCTCCACGCTTCAGCCTGAATTTCACTGTAGAATTTCCCATGTCTCCAGTCTGAATATTCTTCACCTTCGTTTGCTCTAAATCGCGTTTCCACCAACAAATGGTGCAATTTCTCCTTTCCTGGCTTATAATCGCGTTGTTCCAACTGTAGTTCGCCCACAGTAGTGCTCTCCACTAGAATATCCGGATTCTTGGCACTCACAAAGCCATTTGGTCGTTCCTCCTTCACCACTGCGTCTCTCAAAGGGGTCCAAGGAGATTCCTCATCCATCCTGTAGCACACCTGCACTGCCACACTGACATTCTCCTCTGTTACATCTGGGAACATTTCTTTCAACTGTGGCTCCACTGCTGCCACCGCCCATATCTTCATCTGCAACTCTTTCAACGAGCATTTCTCACTAGCAGTCAGTACCAGAGGCTTCTGCTCAGCATCCAGCAGCTCTACAGGCTCTTCCAACCCTGTACGCCAGCCCAGCACCTACACAATAATATTTATCAGCTTTTTCACTACAATTTACCACTAAAATATAGCAGAAATACCTCGAAAGTGACGGGATTAACCTCCACAATCCGATTTTTGGCAGGTCCACGAGCCACCACAGGCCTGGAGATCTCCCAGTCGAAGCCGAAGTGATCCGACAGCTGGTTCCACACGCGTTGGCTCACTAGACGGTAGTCTCTGCCCTCTACCTGCAACAATTAATACGTTAATACCTTCAATTGGGCATATCTCGGGCTCTAGAGCTCCGTTGAGCCTCGTACCAGCATGGATTTAAGGACTGCGACCTCACGCTGGCGACTACTAAGTTCTAGGTCCAATAGCACGGCGTTTTGCACTTGTAAATCGCTGTTTCCGCGCGGTAAAGCGTCGTCAGAGTCCTCCGAGTCGTCGTCTGTCTGGCCCGCGTTCTCGTCGCTCTCGTCGCTCTGGGACGCGCCCAACACGCGCGTCCACCAGGCGGAGGACACTAGGAACCAGTCGTCGCCCTCTCGCAGCTGGTCCTCGCTCAGTTGCCGCTCCAGCGCCGCCGCCAGACGCCCAAGTGCTGAGCTTTTCTTCCCGTTCATGGTGTTGCGTGTTGGTTACCGAATGATCCAACGTTTTACCACTGAAATAGTACACCAAAGATACATTTTAACTAAACGTCTGGATATATATGCAATTACAGAGTATATTAGATATGGAAGGAAATAATTACAGGTTATGACGAGAAAGGTGTTTATTCATTATATAAGGATATGCTGTTTGATATGTTTTGTTGCAGTTCCATACTGTACGTACGTTCGACGGAAAATGTACCAGTGAAATGGTACCATTGTCATGTCGCATATGGATTCTGATTGGTCATTAAAACATGGCTACTATTTCTGTTACACTTCTGCCTTCAAGCGCATAATAGCTTTTGAGATCTGTGCGCACGGTCTTCTCTTCCTTCCCCTGCGTGTTACTGGCATACGACCATGACAGCGCTCTCTCTCCTGCGTTTACTGACCATGACGACGTCCCTCGTCAGCGTCGTCACGGTCTCCTCTTCTCCTGTAGACAACCCGCACCGCGTTTCGGTGTACGATGGGACGGTCTCCGCTTTAACTCCCAAGCCACCAGGAGCCTTCGACATGTACATTCTAGCTCAGAGCTGGCAACCAACCTTCTGCTTCGGCAAGGAGCAGCAATACCCAGGATGCCGTGCACCACAGAGCTACTGGCGCTCGCATCTGACGCTGCACGGACTGTGGCCGGAGCTGGCGGGCAGCGCGCCGCCCAGCTTCTGCTCCGGCGAGGCGTTCGACGCCGACAAAATCGAGCGTGAGCTCGGCATCGGCACGCTGCACCAATACTGGCCTGATGTCAAGTTCACTGAGGTATCGCCACAGTACGGGGACTTCTGGAAGCACGAGTGGACTCGTCACGGCACCTGTTCGGGGCTCAAACAGGTCGACTACTTCACGCACGCCATCAACCTCGAGCGTAATGAGACGCTCGCACCTACGCCGCAGCTCGTGCAGGACAATGTCGGCAGACAGGTGGACGTCAAGAAGCTACGCGAGGCGTTTGGCGATGCCGCGCTCAAGTGCCAGCAGTCGCACGGCACTAAAGGTGACGCCAAGCACGCCATCATGTTCTCGCAGGTCTTCACGTGCTGGCAAAAGGACGCGCACAATGTGCCGACGCAGCGCTGCGCCTGCCCGCCGCATATTCACTCGGAAGACACGTGCGGCAAGGGCGGTGTGACCATCCCAGCCTTTCCAACTGCAGACGATGACTAGCAAGTTCCGACATCGACTCACGCGCGTCAAGTCAAGGCAAGCACGACGCTGACTACTTCACGATAGTCGGCGCGAACTGTTGCAGTGAGAGCCACAAGTGCATGTTGTGTATCCTCACGACTTGACCCGGTAGTGTTGTTCTAAACTGTGTAGGTCTCCTACCCAACAACGCGGCATTTCGTATCGGCGTACGTGCGAAGTTTTATGTCATTTACATCGAGACCACCTGGACCCGTGGCACGGCACGCCACCACCGTGCTTGTGCTTCTAGCTTTCGATACGCAGGTGACGATGGCTCGTTGTCTGTTGTTGTTGTGGTCCTTATCTTTGATTGAAGTTGGTGGCAGTACGGCACTATCCACCATGTTGGCCGCCGTTGTAATGGTGCAGACCTCTCGTGCAGTTGAGGCTACGTTGTCGATCCACTGGCTGGTAATCGGTGGTCATTTGAATTGAACGAAGGTGATAAGGTACATGTAGGTTCCACCACTACAGCAATCCATGCCTGTAGACGCGCGATCGAAACGCAAGACTGGTTGTGTCTTTTGCATACCCGCTCAAGCGGAGCATTTATCATTACTACGTTGGTCCTTGGCCCTTATGATCGTACACTACTTCCGTGTCGCTAACTATTCTACCTCACACTAAAACACTATAAACACACAGCTCACGTCTAGCCTAGCACATGGAAGCTCGTACCAGGGAGACGCGCAGCGGCGGCAGCACTGCCGTCGATGTTGCTACTGTCACGGGGGACACACTACGTTGCTGGGTTGAGTAGGACGCACGACGGGATGCATCGTCCGTGACTGTCAGCTTTGGCAGCTTGCACATCACAAGCGTGGTCGCCGTGGTTGAGACGGCAGCAGCACTTGCCGCCGTTGAGTACCGTGAGTTGAAGTGGGCCGGCTGGGCCTGGTGCTGGAAATGGTAGAAGATCTGCGGCTCCGTGAGCTCCACGGCCGCCGGGTAGGATTGTTGTTGCTGCTGCTGTTGAGCACGCACGACGTCGTCGTAGCTGCGTTTGCGGCCGATGGAGGCCAACGGCTTAGGACTGTTGTGTGTCTGGGACGTCTTGGTAGAGTGGGTGGGACTGTCCTTGACGGCGCCGTTGGTGGCGGCCTCAAGTGCCTGTTCCTCTTCCTCGATGCTCTGGATAAAGGCCTGACGGAGACTTGTGAGGTGGAGCGCGGCGTTCTCCTTGGACCGTGCGGCAGCAGGAGAGTCCTGTGCGCACGGGTAGTAGGCTCGTCGGCCGATCTTGGGGTTGATCTTGATGCCGGCGAAGACTGAGCCAGGTAGCAGCTTTTTGGAGATCCGCATGGGGTCGCAGTGTAGCTGCTGGGCCAAGTACCCGCGCAGGGTGGTGCCGTACTGGATGGCCAAGAGACCATCGCAGAAGTATGAGATGGTGGCTGCGGCGTAGCCCTCTTCGGCGCGCGTCCATTTGCCGCGCCGTAGCGGGCCGGACAGCGTAAGGTCGGCCGTGGTGGGCATGGCGGCGGCCGGCGCCGGCAGCTGCACGGCTGTCTGCGCGAACGAGGGCGAGTACTGCTGCAATTGCCGGTGCAGTGGGAAATGCTGGTTGAGCTGCTGGCTGCTGTGGCCGAGCTGGTGCGAGGAGGCACGCAGCGGCGGTAGCATGGCGAGGTGCTGGTGCTGGAGCGACGGCAGGTGGGTCAGCGGCATCTTGTTGAAGTGTTCGTACGCTGCTGCTCTTGCTCAAGACACAGCCAATTGGCAAATGAGCTTGAGTCGCGAGTTGAAATGACACGAAACGGGCCTTCACGGAGGACGCCACCACTCGCTCCTGTTGCGTCAAGCCTATCTGTCGAGCTTCTCACACCCAACTGCGCGTGCAGATGGAGCTGACCACTTTCGTCTCGATGTAAGTAAGGCAGCATGATCATTGAGGATGGTCACGCGGCGGCTATTGGGCGTTTGATGTGCAAAGCGCTGCACGGACTGTGGCCAGCACTTGACGCTGACTGTGATGTCTTAGCAAGTCGGCTGGTGGGCCACACCCTGGGTTTAGCAAAGCCGTTGCATGCGGGTGTGGCGAAATTCGCCAGTTGCGGCGACGACGGCCAGATCCACCTGCCGACTCGAACATCGCGGCGCTGAGGCATTTGTGTGTGCAATGGTCATACCAGGAGCTGCTGTTTGAAGGCATCCATGCATCTTGTCCGACGCTGGAGGGGGCAAAACAGCTTGCGAGGCGGAAGGCAGGACACAACACACAACTCGCACATACAGTCTCCGCTCCAGCCTCTTCTACATTGGAAAAGTCTTACACCGTGGGTTATGCACGCCGATCTCGCTGGAAAAGCACCGCGCGACAGCTCAACACCGAGGCGGTCGTGCCTGCCTCACTTCGCAGCGTTGACGAACCTGGACTGCGGTCGGATTCCAAGACGGTTTTGCCTCGACAGTCAAAACTTGCTAACATTTTCCTGGCAAACCCGTTCGTGCGCAACGCACACACAGTGGGCATGATGACTTCAGCTTTTCGGCTACAAAGAGTTGGGCAGTATCACCAGAAAAAAAACGTAGTCCGCTGCAAACTCAGAACCTAAAAGGATACTTGCGTGGATTCCAGCGTGTTGAAGCTTGCTGGACGCCAACCGAAGTCAGGCGCGTTCGCTCGCGACTCTGCCGGCCTTTGCCATCGCTGATGGCAATGCCAATGCCGCCGCCGGCCGCGAAGGTGCTCAATGCAACGGTGCGCGTTGGCATTACGGCGCGAGAGACTTGCATTGCCGCCGCCGGCGCTGCCTGCCGGCCACACACGCCGCGCGGGACTCGTAGAGGCTTGACTGCGGCGGTTGCGGCGCTGTTAACTCGCGGCTCAGGCCGTGACGCCAGTGCTAAGCTGGACTTGTTGTCACGGGTGCGCACCCAGGCGTCTTATCTGCAGTCTTAGTCAGCAGAATGAGACCATGCAGAAGCGCAAGAGCGACTCATGCAGCGAATTTGCGTCCAGCTTCAGCGACGTCGACGTTGGATTGCGTCCACGTTGCGGAATTCTCTTCGAGTCACGCGTGGCCAGAAGCAGTCAGCTTCGCGGGCATGTTCACTCATTTCCGCTGCTGAGACCGACCAATCTTCCACGAACGTCCATGATGGATTGTGGGCCATACTGTACATGTATTGTGGGACGCCGTTGGGCAGATCGATGGGACTTTCCTTGGTCAGCGGCCACACAGCGGTGCAAGCGCTTGCTTGCGACCCATGGTCAAGTGCGGCGCCTCAGCTTTGGCAAGGCATGCGCCACGAGTCGTGGCACAACCTTGTTGGGTGGAGGTGCCGCGTGAGGCTCACGGTGAGCGGGGCTTCTCTGCAAGCACTTCGAGACATGACAAAGAGGTACATGTACCGGGCTGCGGTGGTGAGTTGCATCATGCAACTTGCATGGTACATGTACTGTATATATACAGGCCATTTGTGCAAGACTGTTTGCAACTATGATATGATTGGCTATTAATTGATCATAGTGTTTTGACCTGCAATTAGCATTTTGCCGTGAGATGTGACTGCACATACTTCGTGTATCCGAGCAGCAACGAATGAAGAGATGCTTGGAGCATACTCGAAACAATGCCTTGACGTCAATATATAGTGTAGATAGTTTCCTCTCTATAAAGTAGCACAATTCTACCCCGCAGCTGTGAGAATAACGGAGGCAGAGGCACAGACATGTTCGCCTTCTTAATCACAACGCACTATGAGGGACTAGCGCACATGACGTCAGGGCTGGCTAGACTGCATCCAAATGACGGTCAGCAGCAACATTCTGCCTACAACAAATCGTGCGGCGGCGGCGTATTGTTGTCAACAGTACGTCGCCGCCGCTGCTGCTGGTGAGTATCAGTGGTAGCAGCATATTATTGAGCGGAGTGCAATAACCATCACCACCAGCGCTGTGCTGCTGTTCAGCTAGCAACAACAATAGGTACTGGTACTCTAACGAAGGGGAAGGGGGGGAAGCATCGAGGTTGCTGCAAATGGAAGGGCATCGTGTCGGATACACGCCGATCACAACAATCCCTGTTAGGTTAACAAATGCATCTCGCTAATAAAGTTCCTGTGTATGAATACAGCACACTCGGCCTCGTCGTAGTGGCGTAGCACACAGCAAACTTTCATCGCACATAGGCACCCCCGTCCGTTTGCAACCTGACTTGGCTTTTGTATCGGAATGGGTTGCAAATCTGACTCAAATGTGCTACTGTGCTTGCAATCCAAATTGCAAACGGCACCCCATATTTAGGCACAGTATCCGCCACGATTTGGAATAATACGCTGCATCTAGCCAATCAAGGGCCTGAATTTTCAGAAATACAACCCCGGTTGCAAATGGTACGATCGCTGGCGCCAGCCCGCAATCGATCTCTTGACGCTGCTTTGCGCGAGCGTTCCAGGTGCGCCGCGGTCCGCAGCACAGCATTGCCGCACCGTAGTCGTGTATCGCAGGGCTGCTGCTGCGGCGGCTTGTCTGGCATCAGCCGCGCAGCCATCAGTCCTGTCCGGAATGAAGTCCACCCAGGCTTGATTCATTGAGCATTCGGAGCTTGAAGGCATGAGGCCGAGTCAAGCAGGACAGGTGAATAAGAACGACGTTGCGGCGGACTGATCCAGGACTTGAACCATCTGCGAGCTCTGCTTCCATCGTCAACAGAGAGCATCGAGCCACGCCAAGTCGCCACGAACGAAAGGAGCTGTTGCGCGCTAAAAAGGCGGGGCGCTGGGCAGTAATGCTTGTTGCCTCAAGTCGTGTGCACCCACGGCGCACACGACTTGAGTTCACGGTGTTGAGGACCAGGACACAGCGATCGATGACGGAGACTACCGCGTTGGATTTGGGCAGGATGTGGCGCGCTTGCGCCCGCCAGCCAGTCTAAACGCGCCTTGAAAGCATGCGACGCACCGAGGATGCCGCTCCTCGGGTCGCTCGCGTGTACATGTATCAACTGCGTACAGTACTTACCGTTGAAGTGCCTGCCGGATCGTGTTTGAAGTTGAACGTGTTGATGAACCAGATTGGACGCCCGGCGCCTCCGGCTCGCAAGCAGCTCTGCGTCCTAGCCTAGGACCTAGGACCAGGACCAGCCCGGGTGGTGCTTGCCAAGCACGGAAACTGGTGACTGTTGCAGTCGCTGCGTGGACGTCGCCCATCGTTGCGGGGCTCGTCCGCCAGTACCAAAAACTGGTCGACTAGCGCTAGCGCGGTCCGTCTCCTTCGTCCGCTGACTCCTTCTTCAGTTGTAACCACATCGCGCGTCTGGCGTAGCAGATGCTGAGCTTAGACTTACCTCGCCTTGACGGCGCTGCACAGCAACCAGCATCGGCGCTGACCAGCACAAATTGCAGCAAACCGGAGCCAGAAACCGCTTCAACTAACGGCTGCAGCAAGTTCTACCAAAAGTTTGAACTCTTCTGTCGGCATCGCCCTCCTGTGGACAGCAGCAGCGGCGGCCTCGATGGTAATCGATCGCAGCGTTTGCCATTCCATGGTCAGGCACTCCGCAGCACTGTCCGTCCGGTGGTGAGAGCGTGACAACACGGCCGGCACTTGAGGTCGTCTCCACCAAAACGAAGTAGAGACGAGCGTTGGCGCCACCCCGAAAGCCGCCACAGTGACATCACGAGTTGACGCTGTGATGGCTTGACATGTCCGCTGAGATCTTGCTGAGCTGAGGCGAGAGTCTCCACCAAAATGCATCCTACAGACGTAACAGACCCTGTACTGACCAAAGTGGCTCTCGTCGTGCTGCGAGACGCTTGCGACGATATCCGAAGCGCCAGTAAAACCGAGCGGCGAGAAGCACCGTGGACTCTACCGTTGCGTCGCGCGGACGTAATGGGAGGAGAATAATGCATGTATCAACTGTCGCCCACGACCCAGACACTGAGGCCAGCGCAGCAAGCAAACTGGAAAATCAGCGATGCGACTCCCATTCATTTCATTGAAAGTTGTGTGGTGGCTCACCACACAACCCACCACACCACACAACTTTCAATGAAATGAATGGGAGTCGCATCGCTGATTTTCCAGTTTACCACTGGTGGGTGAGAAGTTATCTTGATATCGTTAGCTACTGGTAAGTCGCTCGTGGCCAGCACGAGTTAGCCTAGATGCTGATGATTTAACTCGAGCAGAAGTTGAACCTGACCGAGCAGATTCCTGCTGCTGCGTGGTTGGTCAGATAGGTTGAAGCTGCGTTGGGTAGAACGACCACGAAAGCAAGTAATGGCTACCATGCAAGATATACACAAGCTCTCATAGCGTTAGGATGTCTTTAGTGCAAAATTTCACGTGCATGCCGGTCTGTACCAACTTGGACAATGCAACCGTTAGTTGAAGCGTCAATGACCTGGTGATCTGGGACGAGTCGATGGAGAAAACTAATCTATCGAGGTACTGTAGTCACAACCTGCTGCCGATGCCGGGGAAAACGGCGTTCAAGAGCAAGAAGCCTGCGCTTCAGCGCGCTAGAGAGTTACCAGACAATGCACAGCTTGAAGAAGGCGATCACTGGTTCGCCATTGCGACACCGTGGTGGGAGGTATTCCAGGCTTGCCCGAAAGCGAATGATGCACCAAGTGTGCAAAACGTTATGCTTATTGACAAGCAGCTCAGTTCCAAGACCCGTTATGTGGCTGTTCTGAAGCCGAAGCTTGAGGAAGGCAAGGACTTTGTGTTTGTACCTGAAGCTTCATGGGAGGTGATCGCACGCGAGCTGGGCTTCGACTGGGAGATCCGCCGTGAAGTGATCTACCAGCGAAGCCAGCAGCAGTTGCAGATTGAGCCGTATCCTTTCGTGTTCAAGGTGCGTTAATTGCATAGTGTAGTTGTAACCTGTAATTCCACAAAGTATACTGTTGTGCTTTTTGCGAGTAGATCTTCTCCTGGACGGCCGATGAGACCGAACCGGTCGAGCTTGTGGATAATGCAGGCCGTGAAGTGGCGATTCCAGGCAGTCGGGTTCATACACTTGGTCAGTTGCTAAGTGAAGTTTGGTTGGCCTCTCCAGATACCTTCCGTCGGAAGTTCCCACAGTTTCTAGGAGGAATCGACCCGACATCTTCCAGCTCCACCAGTGCATCGCAGATTCGCACGTGTTACCACGCTGTCCGAGCCTGTGATGGCGAGATGGAGTGGAAGCCGATTAAAAAAATGCTTAAACGTCATCGAGCCGCACGCACGTCGTTGCGACTGAAGCCTCGTGCCAAAAAGCGTCAGGCTCGCAGTGACGAGGAGGGGAGTTCCGACTACCAACAAAGTGATGAAGGTGACGAGAGTGAAGCTGAGTACGATGAGTATTCGAAGGGTGAAATAATGAACGTGAAACTTGGCGATCTTCGCTTTGACAACCGCAGTGGCACTGCAAATGGCACCGCGCGACTACATGATGTACTTGTAGAGCAGAAAGCTCAAGGTGAAGTGGGTTGGCCAAGCCAACGTCTTGAGTTACAATGGCGAATGGCTCTTGCTAAAGATGACATACTGGACGCTTTGGACACTTCACGTACGTGGTTCGAGGCCCGGTTGATCGCTGCAAGACGTAACAAAGTGCACGTGCACTACAGGAGCTGGGAAACCAAGTGGGATGAATGGATTCCTCGTACATCGAGTCGAATTGCACCGCCGTATTCTCGTGTCACGAGGTGGCGTAGTGCACTTCGACCTCATTCTTTGGTGCAGGTTGGCCTTCAAGTCCCGCAGCTTAGACACACCAAGTGGCGCAACGCCACAGTGATCGAGGTGGTCCCAAGATCGGACACTGAGCAACCGCAACGGGACAGTGATGGCGTCGGACTTCGCGTGCATGTACAGGTAGACGACGACGACATTTGGTTACCTGCACACGATGACTTGTTGTGTCAGTCAAACACACACAACATGTCAAAACCATTGACGAAACGAGAGCGTCACCTGCTTTCACATGATGATACTATGGCATCGGACTCGTCCGAAGTCGCTGCAGAGGATGAGGATGACGATGAAGACGAAGAGGAGGTGGTGCAAGTTGACAACGAAGAAGATGCTACGAATTTGATGGAGCACGAGGCCTCGAGCTCTCCACCGTTTCGTTCCCCGAAAGCCAACGCAGCACTGGAACTGACGAGTCGACGAGCTCGATTTGGTGCTGCTCGCAACCTGAACGCCAGCTTCAGTCAGGTTCAAGACCGAGTCGTGTCTTCTGCAGGGCGAACACCTGCTCGTGGTGGACGAAGCCGCAGTCGAAGCCAATCCCGTGCATCCAGTAACGACACCTCCCCTGAACTAGTGTCTCCAGCTCCAAGACAAAGTACTGAACGTCCAAATAGAAACGACTTGAGGACCTGGTGGACGCAGGTGGGAAACGACTTGCAAGCGTTGCAGAGCAATTTGCAAGCTTTGCAGACTAGCTGGACTCAGCTAGGCGAAGGTCTTGTTGCTGCGATGGAGGTGGATGATAATGGACAGGATTGAGAAGAAGATGACCATGATGAAGAATGAGTGACAAGTTCATTGATCTACATGTAGTACGATCTCAGCCGTAAGTTTTGCACGAATACCATTCACTTTGAGTAATTAGTCGTTGGTTCTAAAATACAGTAGTTAGCCACATTGATGGCAAGTTTGTTTGCATTCTACATTTTCAGCCATTATTTGTCGGTTGTCGTTCTTCCCAAACCAGCTTCAACCTATCTGACCACCTTCGTTTCGTCAAAGCAGAAGGAAAGTGTTCGGTCAGTTCAACGTGGCGTCAACTTCTGCTTGACTTAAGCCGTCAACATGTAGGCTACCGGCAACTCGTGCTAGCCACGAGCGACTCGCAAGTATCAAGATATCTTCTCACCCCTCACACAACTTTCAATGCAATGAATGGGAGACGCATTGCTGATTTTCCAGTTTGCTTGCACTGGCCTCAGTGTCATGCTCGACGCGAAAGCGGCTGGATCGTGGACGATAAGTTGATACATGCAGTGCATTTCTCCCATTACGTCCACGCGACTCAACAGCAGAGTCCACAGTGCTTCTTGCTGCTCGGATTTCGTGGAGCTTCGGATATCGTCGCAGTATCTCGCTGCACGATGCCTCACCGCGATAACCACTTTGGTCAGTACAGCGTCTGCTACACCTGTATCATGCAGCTAGGATGCATTTTGGTGGAGACTTTCGCCTCAGCTCAGCAAAAGTCTCAGCAGATATGTCAAGCCGTCAACTCGTGGTGTCACTGTGCCGTACTCGTCTTTACAATCGTTTTGGTGGAGACGACCTCAAGCGCCGGCCGCGTTGCCACGCTCTCACCGCCGGACGGACAGTATTGTAGGGTGCCTGACCGAGAAGAAGGCGTGGAATGGCAAACACTAAGCTTGATTGCCATCGAATGTGGGAGGGCCAATGCTGGCACGGAATACGTTAGTTGAAGCGGTTTCTGGCTCCGGTTTGCTGGTCAGTGGCTGCTGTGCAGCGTCGTCAAGGCGAGGTGAGACGCGATGTGGCTACAACTGAAGATTACTAGCGCAAGTTGAAGCAGAATGAAGGTTTACCATCATTCTCCATAAACTTCAACTTGACAATGTACTGAATTGAATAAAGTACTAAAGAGTGCATTAAAAATCGTCAATAGTATACAAAGCATTTTTAGTGCTAAGTGTCGAGTTGGGTGAGTAGAGCGACGCCACGCCTAATCCAATGTTTCTGTCGATGCTGCTCATCCATGGGAAGTCGAACTGACATGACGAAGTTCGTAGAATGACCAGTAGTAGACAATGTTCCTTGCCGCTTGGATGTCTTGTACACTGGACACAGATAAACATGGGCTGTACCTTTGGGATCAGTGTCTTCAATGAGCTCAATCTGGTCACGAGCCTTAGGTTGCAGATGCAGCACTGGTAAAGGCACATACAACTCACGAGGCTTAGATTCAGCCAATGTGTGCGTATTGGCATCCCAACGCGCACCCTCCAGGAAGAGACCATCTACATAAGCTCCATCTTCCGCTGGTTCTGTAAGTTCGGACGCTGGCTGTGCAAGAACCGCCATGTCATAACCCACTTGATCAATAGGAAGTTTGTGCTTACGAGCGTAATTCTGCTGAGTTCCAGTAATGAAAGCCTGTGTGAAGAAGAAACCCGAGATCCAGTACACTGGAGGTGCCGCACCACGCGTTAACCAGTTCTGTAGGAACGCCAAACGTGCCAGAAAGTCCGTGACCCAGCTACCAAGTGGCTTAAGTGACGGGTAGGCAACAGCAGACCATCGTGCTGGTACGTGGCCATTCACCATACTATTACCCATAGCTTCCAGCTCAGCAGACATCACGACAAGTCCCTTGATAGCTTTCTGGATCTCCACAAGCGAAATTTGCAGTAAAGCCAGCAACTTATTGAAGCGTCCAAGTTCTTGAGTCAACACAGTGTTCATCGATTCGGAGTAAGACACTGGGAATGCAAGTTCTGCCTTCTCAATATCAAACAAAGGTGGCAGTTTAGCTGCGATATCACGTGCTGTTTCATCCAGCACTTCATCCCAAGACTTCGCTTTGCCACCTCCACCGCCAGATGCACCTCGTGGCTGCAATGACAACGCTGATTCCAGTAACAAATTTGTTTCAGCGATAGCAGTGGAAATGTTGGCGTTGTCATGTAAACCAAAGACTTCTGGTCCTTCATTCATAGGTAGCTGGTCGATAAAGTTCAGGAACACTGATAACGAGCCATCAGCTGATGGAGCGAAGTATAAACCCGAAGGAGAGAAAGTGTAGCTGTCAGACAGGATATCGCGTGTGTAGAAGTCCGATAGGATCGTGATAAGACAACGTCGATCCTTGTCATCCGTCACACGACCACCGTAATTACACTCACCAGCAAGATAAGCCAATGCAGCGTATGGAATGGGGTCATTTGGCTGTAGATCATCCAGAGAAATCTTGAGTTGATCCTTCGAAATGGCCAAATCGGACGATGAAAACACGTAGCTGATGTTCCAACCCAAAGGTCCAAACTTCGTGCGCTCACGCACTACAGCGTGGAAGAAGCAGAGACCAAACAATAGTTTCTTGAACTCACATGGTCGTTTACAGCTCGCTACCCATTGCTCGTCAATAGTCAAGTAAGAGCCTTTAAGGTTCGCTCGCATTCCTTTCGGTGGTTCATTAGTCATTTTCACGCCGTGTTGAAGAATATACGATGGAAAAGCTCGCGTAGGTTCACTCGTAAGCCACAGTCGGAAGCTCGCATGTACACGATCAGGTGTAATTTCTTCGCAGATCTTCTCCAAAGTAGGCAACCAACTTACTGACAAGTGACAATTCTGCAAACACACCCACGTTCCGTTGTCAATAGCTTCAGCGATGGCATTTTCAGCAAGTGGACCTTGTCCTTGACCCAGAGAAATGGCCACAAACTTCTTGTTGAAACCCAATTCTGCTGCCAATTTGAGTAGCTCCGACATCGGATCTGCACCTGGTGTCAGCACGAAGATCAACGGAGTCGAACAATTCGAATCGTCAAAGCCAGCTTTCAGATCAAATGGCTGCGGTTCAATGAAGCGTTGACCCATTTCAGTGGCCACGAAAGACATGACGGCCGGAATCACCTTGTCTGGTCTTAAACAGCGGAGTACAATGATACGTTGGAATGCGTCCAGCGCAGCAACAACAGAGATAGTCGTCAAGGTCTCAGCTGGATCAGTCGAGTTGTAAGAAACCTCCCAAAGTTCCAATTCCGATGCAAATGCATCACTGAAGCCTGTGAAGGAAGGAAGCGCGTCCAATCCAACGATATTAGCCCATGTTTTATCATTCAACCAGCCCTCGGAGCCTGCAGGTTTGGGCTTTTGCAAGTCCATCTGCGTGTTACCAGTGAAGAAGTAGCGCAACTCAGCACCGTCGATTGTACCATGCCCCACGAGGATTTTAATTGCCAACAGAAAAGCAAACAACAACTTGTCTTTCTCAAACAGAGATCGACACACGTTCTGGTACAAAATGAACGTGAACGCGTCGTTCAAATTGTCAAGGCGAGTTGCAAGAACTGAGGAACTTTCAGCTCGACTGATAGAGAACACGAAGAGGTTGATGAACCATTCGAGTGCGTACTGGTACATCGGGTCAATGACAGTGAGATCCGCGATACAGAAGAAAAGCTGCGAGGCCCGGAAGGCCACAGGTAAATAACCTTGACGCTTCTCAGCGATCATTTGCTGTGTTACTGCAGCTTCACGAACTTTTTCCTCAATTTTGTTAGCTGTGATCTTCGAGGCACCGAGTGTTTCGATCAGTCTTTCGTCGTCCAGAATGTTACCTTTAGCAGTCTGAAGCAAGTACAATATTTGGTCTTCGATCTCCTTCAGTGTCTTCTTGTTAGCTGCATCTTCAAGCACCAATTTCTCACGTTGTTGTTCTAGTACAGGTTCTTCCTTTGCAACCACGATACCCAACATTTGATCTTGTAAACCCTCTTCAGTGGCCATAAAGTTCAATAAGTTGACTTTTACACACGTCTCCGGTGGGTAGTGTGGGTTGCGTAACTTAGTCGTCATATAGAGACGGAAATTGGCATCGTACTCGACTGTGTTGTCACCTAAGCGAATAGTAGCCACACCGCCAGTCTTGACAATTTGTTTGAGTAGAATAGGCTCCAACATGGGGTCAATTTCTTCAGGCATGTTCTCAATAAGCACCGCAGCACCAATCATGATGGAATTCTCCAACATCCGTACAAAACCTGCTTGTGACTGCTTCACCACCTTCAAATTGTTACTCTCCTCCATGTTCTTCACCCATCGATTAGCTTGACCTTGTGGATCAATCATCAATGGCCAGCGATTACTACGCTGCAACATGATAGCATTATCAATCGAAAAGGAATCATTCGGCAGCTTGGCGATCGTCCACGCTCGGATCTGCACAGCTTCACCTAGTGTCTCTGTCAGTGTAAATGTCTTGGAACAAGTAATTGACTGCTTTGTGAGTTCTGTACACCATAAATCCACAGCACGTTCGCGATAAACGCTAGTAAAAGCTCCTAAATACGCAATGACACCTGAAGCCAGCATGATATCGCCCACAACATTGTCGTACACAATCTGCAATTGGGCCGACATATCGCTCCATCGCGCTTTCTCACCTCCTAGACCGCCAATAAGCTGCGTAGCTCGCACAAGTTTCTTAGAGCAATCATCCACTTGGAACTCCAGGTCGCTCTTCTTCTTGTAAGCAGCAGCAAGGTCTTCTTCAAGTCGTGCTACCTTGTCAAGCACCACTTGCAACGCGTCCTGCTTGATCTTGAGTTCACTCTGAGCTTTCTCTAGTGCCAACGTAGCAGCTTTAAGTGCTTCACGTTTAGGAGCGACCACTTTCGCCACACGATCGTAAACGACCATAGCGTGCACCCAACTACAGAGACCTGAAGCTGCTACAGAAGCCTTACGGATCTTCTCAGCCTGGAAGTCAGGGTTTGCAGCATACGGACGCACTTTGTCCATTGCCTCAACTGGGATGTTGTCCTTGTCATACTCGAGTAAATTCTGCAAGAAACGAGTATCACCAAGTAGAGTTTTCTGTGCCGGTCCCCAGTAATCATCTACCTTTTTGGTCCCCCCTGCTGGGTCCTTGATCTTCACTGGAGGCACTCGCATCATGATACACACAGCTTCCATCACGAGTTTGACTCCATCAGGTGGCTTCTTCATAGCTTTGATCTCCGTAATGTCACCTTTCGTAAGTGTCTGCAGAGCTTTAACAGCATTTGCCAGTGCTGGTATAGCTTCAGCTAATTCAGCTTCACAGCTTTCTTTGATGGCGTTAGCATCCGCTGCTTGTTCATTGCACAATTTCTCCTCAGCACCGACGATATCTTTTGTTGCATTCGCCTCCTTTTGTTCACGTGAAATGGTCTCCAACAACGCATCAGTCTCGATAGTAGCCACTTTCAGTAGCGGTTGTAGAGCTTCCAGTTCTGCCTGCATCTTCTCCACTTGCTCTGCTGTCTCCATGAGTTTCGTCAATCCATTATCGTACCTCTGCTTCATAGTCATCACCTCCACACGTTTGTTATTCAGCAACTTTTTGAAAGTATTTAGCAACTCCAGATACGAAGTAGGGGTCACGTAGTAGTATCGACGTAGTGACTGTAAGAAGTCTTGGGTAAGTGCACTTACACTCTCCTGCATACCTACACAAACATCCACAAAACCAACTTTAACTTGAGCTGGTAACTCGATATCCACTAGGAAATAGTCTGCCACAGAGCGTAAAGCTTCATCTGGCCACTCTGCAAACCAATCGATCGTACAGCAATTGACAAGCGACGGGAACATTCGTAGTCGACGACGGAAAGCTTCACCAATAGGTGAGAGAGCCAACACAATATGCAGATTTGTACGACATCGACCAACGAAAAAATTGTACAGTTCAGCACTATTTCCTGCATTGACACCTGCAGCTGTGGCTGCAGATTCCAACGCTTCATTCATCTGTACCAGTTCATCATTCGCCCAAAGATTCGCCACTTCACCAGTATTCAGCAGTCCATTGATGTCTTCCAAGTACGCTTCTTCTACAATTTGAGTGTCCGAGAACAGGAAGACTGTGGGCTGGTTATTCAGTCCACTAAGTTGTAAAACCTTCTTGATATCATTGCGCCATTCCGTTCTGGAATATGATTTAGAGATTTCAATCTGGAAGAGTTTGTACTCGGCCATGAATACTGCCAACGTCGTGAGACTCTTGCGTCCACTACCACCAACACCAACAAGAAGCGCGTTACCCAAAGGTTGATGAATCACACGCGAAATACGCGCAACATGCTCAATAGCATTCTGGAATAACACAAGTCTCATAGGAGCTGCACTCATGTTGTTGTAGTCTTCCAGGAAAACTTGCATTGCGTTTTGTAGTTTTTCACGATCACGGAGCTCCGCGTAGTTCTTGGTACTATTTTTCCCGTCACCTGCACCTCCAAAGTTACCATAGATCAGCGTAGCATTTGGTCCTCTCACGTCTGTAGACGTATACTGCAGATCGAAATGCAGCTTGACAGTCTTGGCTAAAATATCAGCAAACCAAGCACGGTCTTTATCGTCAATGAGACGGTCAGAGAAGACACGCAGACACTCGTGACTCCATAGACGCACAAAGTCTTTTCCATCCTTGATAGTACCACTTGACGCTTGTGCAACGCCCTGGAACACCTTGGACAAGTCACGTAAGTTGAAAGTGTAGTGCGATTTGGCCGGCGTGGGTAGTAAAGCTTGCGAAATCGTGTTGTAAATGTCGATTGTAGCGCTAACAACGGCACCTCCGAGCTGTTTAACACCTTGTGGGAAATTGAGTAAGAACCAGTCGGTAATACGAGTGAAAATCGCCCTAAGTGAGTCGTTGTCGAACGGGACAAAGTTGATGAGGTTGAAATACCGCACGTAACGCTGTGTGATGCGAGTGCGACCACCACCAGGAGGTCCCATAGCAGCGATAAACTGAATATCCACGAGTTGTGTGAACGAATTGTCCTTGCGGTTGTACCATCCTCCATGGCCCATCCATTGACGCAAGAGTTCAATTGGTGGTTGAGCTCCGTACGTCTCCTTCGCAGGCATATTGAGATCATCCACAAAGATCACACAACTTTGTCCCAGTGGTGGACCCAACACACCTTTGCGTCGTTTATCCAGCTTGGCTTCAATCAAGTCTTGTGTTTGATTCGCACTTGTTTGTGCCGAGAAGTTGAGGAAAATTGACGAAGCAAACTTTAAAGGTGCATCGCTGGTACCTGGTGGATCATTCAGTCCACTAAGTAGCTTTTTCTTGATCGAAACAGACTTTCCTGTGCCTGTGTCACCGGTACACAACACGTGAAAGTGGTGACGAATGAGAGTGTCTAATAGCCACGCATTACGCTCGGAATCAATCGTCGGTACTAACACTTGAGTGAATTGTGCACCTCGTGGAATTACGAACGCTCCGCCACCCGAAGCTTCCATCCAATTGACCCACACACTACGTCGTGCATCAAAGCGGTAGTCGTACACAAGACCATCCTCAGGTATTTGAAGCATCGCTGCACGATCAGGTAGAAGTACATACGACGGAGATTTAGCCACAAAGTCTTTAAAGTAAATCAAAGAGGACGAGACTGGAACTCCCGTTTCGTCGTCACCTGGTTCCGCTTTCTCCATGTCAGCAGTAACAAGAGCCACTGCCAGTTCAGCTGAGAGGAAGTCACGTAGATATTTATCAAAGATACGGCGCGATTTCGTGTCGATACAAGCTCCGATTGACCAAATGACGGCTTTGATCAGTACACACTCAAGAATCCGTTGTGCATCTGCACCAGTTGGTACAGAAGATGAAGAGGTTGCAGAAGCTAAGCCATCCGATGGAGGATCTGGAAAACCATCACGAAGTGCACACTCAAATAGTCTTAACAATGAAGCTGTGTGCTCTAGGAACGTCACTGGTGTTGGCACTGTACAGTGTTTATCAACTAAATAAAGCATCGGTGGTACAATCCAACGGAACGATTCCTCGAGATATTCACCGTGAGAAGCAAAAGCCACAGGTAAACGTGTGTTAAGCCATGTCCGTACCAACACTTCCCATCCCAATACTTTCGCTTCTAAGAAAACCATACCGACACGGGAGACTGTAGCAGGAGAAGCTTCTTCAAGATCTTCAGTCTCAAATACCATTCGCATACGATCGGTCATCTTGACGATCTCACCACTCATAAGACAAAGCTTCTTGTTATCGTCCAGAACTGTATTCATATTCTCAATCCAGACAGCATCCACAGGACCATCGAACATAACCCACTGCAACTCTGTACTTGTGTCACGAGCACAATGACGATATGTGCAAGCTAACACACCATCAGACCATTCGTGCGTATTCTCATCGAAATTACCGTAAAGTTGGCCACTGGTGATAGCCTTCGGGTTCATTGTGTGAATATTCACGCGTTGTTGCAACGTCGAAGCACCTTTCGTACCATTTTCTTCTTGTTGTTCAATTTCCTCATTGTAACACGACGTCATAGCAGTCGCTAGAGAGTGAACGACACACGTTTTACCTGACCCAGTTGTGCCTACGATCATGAGACCGTGACGGACTTGTACAGTTTCGTAGAATTGCACCACTTTCATCTTGAATTCGGGTTTACATTCAAGTGGAATGTTCACGTCTGGTACGATTGCTATACCTCGAACACAAGTCTCATCAATATGATGAAGGAGAGATCCATGGTCTGGTAGTGGCAGCAGAACATCGGGGAATAAATCGGAAGTGATGCCACGGAAAAGTGGCAAGTCATCAGAGGTGAACTTGGGAAGGTTTACATCCTGAACAGAACGCAATACAATCTTGTCTTCCGTCCAAAAAGGATCATTACCGAGTTGTTGACGCAACGCACCAGTAGCCACAAGAATGGAGTTGACAGCACGCATACCGTAGTCATAGTGTTTCTGCGACGAAAGCTGTTCCGAAGCTAGTTGTAACACTTGAGTAAGTTTACGCGCGTTGCTACGAGCTTGAGCAAAGCCGAAAGAGTAAAGTCGAATTTCGGAGATCAACGCGTAGTCAGGCACCATCATAGCACACGGTCGGAACAACGCCTTAAGGTTGTCAGGCAGCTCTGCACGACCTGCATAACCCGGATTCATCGTAATGAACACGTTGGCACTTGCATTGAGCTTGATAAAAGTGCCTTCAAACAGGAATTTGTCCACACCAGCCTTCTTCCCTTCGTTAATTGTCAGAATCTGCTGCGCAATGACAGACAACACCTCGATGTTGATACGATTGAATTCATCGAAGCAGCACCAAGAGCCACATCCAGCTAAGCCTTTAAAGAACTTTGCCATTGCCAAGTAGTCCAGACCATCGGAACAGTTGAACACCACACACTGAATAGCGATAGCCTTACTTAAATCCTTGACAGTCTCTGTCTTCCCCGTGCCTGCTGGACCTTCAGGTGCGCCACCGTACATTAAATCCACAGCTCCCATCATTGTACGATAACATCTATCAGTAAGTGGTGTAATCACTAACCGCATAGTGTTACCGAGATACTCGTAGCCATATCGGACTCGTGCATTCACAATTCGTGCTTGTAAGTCGGACACACCAGTAGACTTGACACCTTCCGCCCAGTAATACCGAAGTTGAGATATCCATTCAAAGTCCTGGTCATTCTCTACGTCTTTCTCAATCATGTGCGAGATCGTGTCACGTGCATGAACATCGATAACCACGAGAGCACCAATTGTAGTACGTTCCAGCTTGGTCAAGTTGCCACGTACAAGCATGACGATCTTTTCAAGTTGCAAGTTGAGTACTTCAACGTACGCTTTGATTCCATTCATTCCGTTGCCGAGGTTAAGTGCTCGAGTGACGTCCTGTGTCCAGTATACCTGTGAGACTGCTAGAACAACTTGAGCAGGCCATTTCAACATCCAAGTTTCACGCTCTTCTAACGGGTAAGCTGCAAGTGAACGTTCTGTCTGGTCACGAATACTATCCCATTGACTCTGTTCAACCTCAAGCAGCCACATCTCAACGTTCCCTTTGTTCTTGTTGCTTTCTGGGCTCACAGGTAGTCGCAAAGGTACAATTTCGCCCTCAGCAGAGCGCATTTCAGTGATCAACAAGGGAGGTCTGTCTTGAAATGTCACGTTAAAGACACCTTCAAAGCATTTGCCTAGATGAGGTTGTACAGCACGTGGTTCCTTCGTCTGCGAGAGAATTTCAAGCAATTCGTCGTTTGAGAGGAAGAAAAAGCGTGGGAAGTGCAGACGCTTCATCTCCAGATAATCGTTCAAACCTTTCTGAATCTCGTCCAGCTTCTCGTTAGCACGTTGAAACTTGGCCAGTAGTTTATCCATCGCTATGACAGTGAGAAACGTTGGGTCAGCCACTGTGTCTTCCATTGTTTTACGCCACAAAGCGTCTACACTAGCAAATCGACGAGCTTCTGTTGGCATTTGACGCATGATGTCCTCGGAACTGAAGATGGCTTCAAGATAAAGCCACGTGCGTTGACATGCCATCCATTCGTCCAGTAGTTGCTGAGAATATTGCAACTTCTTCTCCCAAGCTTTGCAATCTTTCTCAATACTCTTGATATAAGGCGAACCACGCATCGTTTGCGTCTTTACTAAGTGGTCATCCAACTGTGCCACAATGTCGTCCGTACTACGCAGCAGATAAGTTCCTGTTTCACGATACGGCGCTGTTTGGAACTCCACTTTCTCCCATTCTGCGATCATAGCACTTAAGTTCTTCTGCAATGAGTACTCCTTCTCAGCAAAAGTGCCAATCTCTTGAATTGTCTCCAAATGTTGAGTGATACCGCGATCAAGCAGTAGTTGCAGTGTTAATTCCTCTTCAGACTCTTCAAAGCCGATGGTATGTCGAAGTTTCTCCCAGTGTCGTTCTTGAAGTGCTGGACTTGCTAGCGACTGAATCACGGGTAAATAGGCTTTGAACTCTTCAGTGCGTTCTCGCAGTATGAGTGCGACTTCTGCTGATCCTGGTGCGTCGTCAACTAGAGATTTACTCAATTTGTACGAGGCTTTCCACCACTCCGTCACAAGTCCTTCAATAGTTCCTCCTTTTAACTCCAAGAATGAGCCATTGAGCCATGCCTGACGACTTGCGTGGAACTCGGAGCTCATAGTCCACAGTTTATAGTACGGCGCAAAGTCATTCTCTAGTTTAAGCAGCAACGGCGTGTACTCGGTTGGTGGGAAGCCAAATACTGCCTCACGAGCATTAAAGTCCTGTGCCTTCGCTCGAGCGTCTTGTAGAGCGTCAAACAGCGTGATGGCTAACTCCACGTACTTGTCCGTGTGTTCCACTTCGCCGTATCGAGTGAAAGCTTGCACGTCGCCTTCAAAGCGCTCCAAATCCAGTTCAAAAGCCTCTTTTTCAAGCGCAAGTCGATCCATCATGCGCACTTTATCCTCCTCAAGTGCTGAATCACACGAGTCCGCAGCATGAGCTACTTTAAGTGGCCATTCCTTAGTTGAATGAGCCAACGTGAAGTCTTCAGCGGAGAGTTTGTGCGAGAACTCATTCAACGCATCCAGCCGGATATGAATGACCGCGACTTCGCGCTGGATGCCTGCGATCACCGTCTTACTCTCGCCTACAAACTGCTTGAGTTTGGCAAGTTGCGCCTCGTTTGTAGGTTTCTCATTGATGCGAGCCAAGATGGACGCGTAACGTGCAGTGATAGCGAGATTTTGAGCTCTTGCGTCACGAACTAAGCTTGAAATGAGTGTATCACGCAACTCCAGTGATCGAGTGCGAAGCTGTTTCTTCAGAGCACTGGTATGGACGCACACAAGCGGTAGTGCGACGAAATCGAAAGCAATGACATCCACACGGAACGCGAGCTCGTGAAATCTCCGAATTTGCGCGCACAACCGTGGCAAATACGTCTGATCATCAGTCGTAGATGGGGTCTTGCCTTCTTTCACAAGCTGCTGCTCTTGTTGCTGCAATGGCTGCAACTCTCCGATGAATGCGATGGCATCAAAGTGCACAAAGTCAGTGTATGCTGCGAATTGAGCTGCGAGCGCATGTGCCACCTGCATCGCATGGTCGACACTCTCGCAAACCTCCACTTTAGCAGCTTGTAGCGCATCTAAACACGCTGCTACCACTGCACGACGACTTGCTCTTTGCTCTTCACTTCCACGATCAGCTCCTTTTTCAGTCGTATCGACGCCAAAGTCTAGAAGTGGCCTGCGATCGAGTGATAGCAGTCCCATGATATCGCAGTCCAGTCTGTCGATTTCCTGTACTGCTGCCGCGATGGCATCAAGCGGCTCCAAAAGAGCAGACGTCACTTCTTTAGCTGATGGTTCCACAACTACTTGATCATCCACGAAGGCGAGTTGAACACTGAATAAAGAGCTACGCGGTGCTCGGATCTCCTTTTGATCCAGTAACTGGATAAAGCGTTTTCTCCCTGAACGACCATCTTCCCCGTCTTCGTTGTCCTCACCTCCATGAGATAGTTCGCCTTGATCCTCCGGTTTTGTCGTCAAAAGACTTCCTGTTTCCGCGTGGTGGTGCACGAATTTCACCCATTCGTTCACTGATCGATGAACAACTTCACGCAACTGAGCAGCTAAGCGTAGTTCCAGTCCAGTCAGAACTCTCTTTAGACGACTAGCATCATAGACTACGCGGTCTGAAAGGAATAAATCAAAGTGATCTTGAAGGTTGTCAATCACGTTCTCAACAAGTGCACGTCTCCAATCCACGAGTAAAATTTCCGCCACTTTGTTCGCGTGTACAGCCTGTAATGCCTGGAAGTCCAGCACTCGGAACGGCATCTGAGACGCTAACGTCGTCGTCGCTGTAGCTCCAGTACGTTGATTTTCCGCGACAATCTTGGCAGGTTCTCCATCTACCTGGACCAACAACATTTTCTGGAAAGTCTTCTCCCAACCAGCGTACATGCGTCGGAGCACAGCGAGTAATTGTGGTGAACTCGTGTAGCACACTGTATTCACACGTCGTCGATTCCGTTCAAAGTCATGAGCAGGGATCGCCACTTTGCCGTACGAGATCACACCCTGCTTCTTCACACCAGAAACGAGCTCCAAACCTTGAAATCGAGCTTGCAAGTCAGGATCACTGCGTAACTTCGTCAACAACGCCGCTTTCTTCATACTACGCATGTACTCTTGAATTGCCGTGTCTGTAAGTTGCCGCAGTAGCGTTGCAGCAGGTTGAGAGTCCAACAACGCCACACGTTCAGGTAAACCTGCCACCACTCGAGCGTGTACACGTTCCAGCGTCGATCGACTCATAGCTCGCAATTGTGACGCATCTTGTTTCGCCAAGAAGTCATCAAACCTCAACATGGCCTTAACTTGTTCTCTTCTCTCTCTTGCTACCGCAACTCGTCGCTCAAACATGATGGCGGACTCACTCTCGAAGCGTAAATTGATCCTCCTCACCAATTTTTGTCGGTCAGACCCTTGAAACTGCACCAGATACTGCGCTCGAGCCACATCGTAACTCAACACCGCGCAACTTCTCCACCTCCATTCTCCTTGGAAAAAATACGGCGAAGCGCCAACTCGTTCTCTCTCGATCCATTCTTGTGGCGTATGTGCTTCGTACTCGTCACTGTCGAATAAATGCAACGGGAACTGCGACTGGTCCAGTTGCAGCATATCTTCATCACCATTAGTTGCAGTCTCCTCGACTCTTGCACCTGTTTGTCGTGGACTTTCGTCCAGAGTTTGACCACGTATTCTACCGGGAAATAGACGCACGGGAGCTGCAGCAGTGAGTTGATGTTGCTGAGTTCTTCTCTCTTGTTCTCGGAGTAATTCTTCGGCCGATTTCCAGCGATGTGGACGGTTATTATGGTCCACACGCGTGAGGTCTACAGCACCACATTTTAGTGGCTTTTGTTGTCGATTTAAAGGCGATTTCGGAGCTTCAGACGATGCGGCGGCATTGCGACTGGCACGTGAAGCTGCAGCTACTCGAGTTTGTTGCAAACGTCGCTCTTTTTCTTTGCGGTGCTGTTTGTGGAGCTTAAAACGTGCCAGAAGCTGTTGCTCTGGGGTCAATGAGTTTGATCCATTTGAAGTTGGTGGTATACTCTGCTCTTCGTCCTCTTCCTGTTCCACGCCATTAAACGCCGCATCTGGATGCGACTGGGCCATGCTTGAGATGGTTGTGAGGGGTTCGAGCAGCTCTGCACGTCAAGCGTCGCACGGCGTCCCTCCATCTACGGTCTCGATAACGGTTGCAGCTCATCAACATATAGTTAGCCACCAGGACAAGCAATTGAAACGCTAGAAGGGCAAGCTTGTAGGCTCAGCATCCATTTCTCCTCATAAACCTCGTAAAAGCAAGTCGGTTCTTCAGCATGTCGCCATTGCGTTGAGGACGAGCATCAAATTGTAGAAAAGCTTGAGAACCCTCGTGAGTCAATCTCCAAAATTGTGGTTAGCTAACGGTTGCAACCGATGTGATAGTTGATGCACTGGTGTTGTGGCCCATAATTTACGGTAGATCTCCGTAAAACAACAAGTTCTACAGTAGCACTGTATCCTGTCTGTTAGCTCCATGTAGAAGTCCTCGATGTCCGTAGCTGTATTCGCCACCTCGAAGCAAAACCATGGCACCACACTTCCGGACAAAACTTCTCCATTTCTAGTCGCGCGTGGCACGGGCCTTGATAAAGCATTTCACGTAAGTGCTGCGCTGATGACCACGAATCGTTAGGAAAATCGTTGAGAAAGTAATTGCAGAATGCTGCAACGGATCTCACACTTGCCTCTCTCACCACTGGCTAGGTACAGCATCGGAAGCCGTGGTCCACTTCAATAAGTTTTTCACTCCGTATTAACAAAACTTGCACATCAAAACTTGTAGCCATTTAATCGAGTCAGCCGATTTGACTCGCTTTCAGTATACACCACGAATAGCGCAAGAGGCTTCACTACAACCCTACAACCACACACTAATTAACGCGAGCCAAAAACCTCGTCTGCCAAAATTGAGCCTAAATTATTCTTGAGACGATGGAGAGACGAGCTTCGTCCACATGTGCGAGTTTCCTGTCTAACGACGGCAGTGACGACCTCGTCGTGCGTTTCCAGTGGGGTGGCGAGCCCATCGGCCTCGAACTCATGCGTCCGCCGCCGTCCACTGCCGTCCACATCGTCCACTGGGGAGCGGACCCACTTGGCGTCACTTTAGGCGTGGAGGAGACGTCTCGACGCGTCATCGTCACACGCTCCACGCGCCCTGATGTCAATGTGGGTGACGTGCTGCTAGAGGCACATGGAGAGCCTATTACCGAGGAAAACTTTGCCCAACGCATGGCCATGTTGAAACAGGAGCGTGCACTGAGTCCAGGCATCCCGTTCGTGTTCGCGAGGCCTCCGCCGCCTGTGTACGTCAAGAAGTGCGAGGGTGCACTTAAAGAGGCCGGTGTAGACTCGAGCTTCGAGTTGCGGTATGTGGACGGGAGAGTTGTGCGGTACCTCGAGATGCGGGAGCTGCAGGTGCTCATCCGCAACTCTAACAAGCCGTGCACTATGGCGTTCGTACAAGCCAAGGACAAGCAGTTCTACGATGTGTTGCAGAGGCAGGAGCAGCAGAGACGCAAACAGCAACAAGTCAGTCAAGCGGCAGCAGCTAGTGCTGGACTGGCACTGGCGGCGGCTATTGTTGTCAACATCACATGAAGAGTGGATATTAGTGGGGTAGTTGAACTTGCAGGCTGAACAGCTAGGTGTAGAAGCAGTAGGGAACGGTGGCAGGAGCTGTCGATAATACATTGATAATTGATTGTACGTGAAACTTTTAGTCATCAGTCCCCTCTCCTAGCTCACAAGAACAATTCCTGGCCATACGTAGCAAGATGATGTGTTCAAAATAGTGATGCCGACAAAATAAATATGGCCTTGCAATAAAATTTATTGAGCTTAATTATTTATTCAAAACTGTGCACATAAATATATTGTCTTTCTAAATAAAATTACCAAAAACAATTTTAGAATTTCCCCCCGATAAAGACAATTTGACACACAATCCAATTAGAGCCGAGCGTATCACTGACACCCAAGATGATGAGTATCCGCCGAAGTCTCCGGTTCCACAGCGCCGCGCGGATGCTGCCACACACGACAAACCTCCTGCCGTCGTCTGCAATCACATGGATGTCCTTCTCCTCGTCTTCATTGCGCCTTGAAGCTTTGACAGTCTCCAGCCGCTCGTTCTCGCAGATTTCGAGTCAGGAGCTGCTCGACGCTACAAAGGAGCAGCAAAAACGCAGGTTCGTCGGGCCCAAGAAGTCTAGAAAGCCTATTCAAGACGCTGCGAAGCAGAGTGAGAACCTCACGAGGCTGCAGGCGAATCCGGACGATGCCGACCTGGCTCTGGAAGTTTTGCAGCCATCCAAAGTGCCAACGGGTCAGGGCTGTCGATGGACGTGGCACCAATGCTGATGACGACATTTATCAATAACAATAAACTGGACAAAGCGCTGCGGGTGCTGGAATTCTCCAATAAGCAGAAGGTTTCTCTGCGTCTATCACCGTACGAGAAGCTTATGGCGGCCACTACAAGACCAAGAACTATGACACTGCGCTGAAGGTCTTGGAGATGCTTCGAAGAGTTAAACTGACCCCAAGCAACATGATGTACACGACGGCGTTGCTGTCAGCACACAAATCGAAGCAAAGTGAACTCGTGCCGAAGATCTTGGAGCAGATGCTGAAGGGTGCCAAACCCAACGAGTCGCGAGCTTTTCAAGTCGCACTGAGTGCCGCAGTGAATTCCAGGCAGCATGAGCTTGTGCTTACGTTGATGGAGTGCTTGAAGGCATTTGACGTCGTGTTGACTAGCGAGCATTACCATTTTGTTCTCAAGAGTTACGCTACGGTGGGAGATGTGCAAGCAGCTCTAGGTACTCGAGACACGTTGCAGAAGAATGGGTTTGACCTGACCGAGTACGGGATGCGCTGGCTGGTGCATTGCGCTTGCAAGGCCGATCAATGGGACCTGGTAAAAGAGCTTTTGAGTGCACCGATTGCTGACAATGAGGAGGGGGTTGTTGCCACGGTGAATGCTTTCAACGCGGCGCTTGCAGCGTACGGGAATAAGGAGCGCTGGGACAAAGTTGTCGATGTGTACGACATCATGCCGGAGAACCTCCGCTCGGAGCTGAAGGGCTGGCATTTAGGTGTTGTTGTCATGGGGCATGCCAAGGCGGAGAACAAGAAGCTTCAGGCCCGAGCGTTGGAGATTTTTAACGAGCACAAGGAGAAAGCCAACGATTTCGCCTTCGGCGCTGCGATCACGGCGCTGCTGGAGACGGAGAAGTTTGACGCGGTACTTGCACTCGCTGAAGATATGAAGGCTAAGTAGATCGCGTGGAGTAAGAGCGTATACCAGGCTGTTGCCCTGGCTCTCGTCCGCCGCGGAACCACCGAAGAGGCCGTACAGCTACTTGAGGAGAGCGTCCTGCGTATGGGAAACGGGCCCGAAGGCTACTTGGACATCATCCAGTTTTACACGGACCGTCACTTGCAACACGACTCGAAGGAGACCTAAATTAGACGATGCCCTAGCAAAGTCCATGTTTGTCTACCTCACGAGCAACAATATGTAGGCTCAGCAACGTTTTAAGTTCGGCCTACTGGTATCATAGTGTTTGCTCGACCACTAGCACACCCACAATTCGATGTGGTGGGTGCGTGCGCTACTCGCTGCGGATGTTTCATGTTTTTCCGCACTCGACGCGCCAAAAAGTGCATGACATTCCCTACTCTTTGTCGCGTCGAGTGCGGAAAAGCATGAAGCGTCCGCGGCGAGTAGCGCACGACTAAACTTTAGAGGGTGAGGCGACTCGCCCCAGCAAAGTGGACAGCAATCTCCGCCCCGTATTTTTCAGCGCATTCAGGGAGCAATGACGCAATTGTTGCTGATGCGGAAAACTACCTGGCATGCCCCTGGTCTTGAATGATTTACCGGTACCGGTATTCATCACAATAATACCTTAGGCTGAATTTTAAGCTAGCGGTGGATAAGCTGTATCATTGCAGGCACAACAGTAAACGTGGGCCAGGTCAAGTTGAAGTGGTCAAATTTTTGTGTGAGACTAAAATCTGCAACCAATCAAATACATGTATAGAATACATGTACGTTCTAAACTATCGAGTGTTCGTCAGTCAGTCAGATAAGTGTGATGAAAAATGTAGTCATCTCATTTTTGGCCAATAAATGCTGCCGAGCGCAGCGAAGGCGGATGTGATTGGACAAATTGCTGCTGAGCGAAGCAAGGCTGCCACAACCTCTTCGTGCCTTGCGGGACCCCCAGGGCCCGCCCTTCCTACCAGAGCTGGAGGTAGCTCACAGATCAACCTAGCATTGAGAGTAGTGCAGCGAGCCCCGCGAGCGGAACGGGTTAATACCTAACTATTACGCACCGCCGCAATGCGGCGGCCCTCGGCTAGTCCTAAACTATCGACTCGAGCAAGGTGTTTGTCAGTCTGTCACTCCGTGACGAATAAGTGTGATTAAAATGTAGCCATATTATTTGACCTATAAATGCTGCCGAGCGTAGCTAAGGCGGCTGTGATTGGCCAACACGATGAAAAATTCGATTGGCTTATATTAAATTAGTAAAACTGTTCCACTTGCCAAATGAACTTCTTCGACTGTACGACGTGCCGTGCCCGGGTGGTTCCGCCGCCAATTGTGGTGGACGGCCTCGGGTTGCAGCTCCGGCGGTGTGCCTGCTGCGAGGCGTTCCTAGCCTACGACGCCTTCGCACGGGGCACTGCCAGAACGGGCTCGCGCCGCTGCATAGCGTGATCCAGTGGCCCGAACGCCCGGGCGTATTGGCACAAAACGCCACTTCCGCTGCCACCGCAGCCACCAGTGGACCCGTGGGTGCTTAGCGCCGCCCTGGTGTCCGACACCATGGGCCCGGTGCCGCCTCGACCGCCTCGCGTGAGCCACGACCGCAACCGTCGCCGCTGGATGCAGCGCCAACGCGCGAAGGTGGCTGGGTACAAAATAAAGGCATTCCATTGGCTAAAATGATTTGTTACTTTTGTGGTACTTCTTGGTAATACTTTTTAGGAGTACTTTAATTAGTGTGTGCCACATAATTTTGTGGTCTACACTAACTATGTAAAACATTTTTTTGGAGCCATTTCCGAAGTTGAAAAGCGCGCGCAGAGAGGTAAGATACGCAGCAGAGAGGTACTGCCCTCGGTGAACATCCACGGAATTCCACCCCATACACTGTTACTCAAGAAGGGCATTCCTATCATGTTAATGCGGAACTCGAACCCTAATCTTGGACTGTGTAATGGTACGCGGCAACGGATCGTTGATCTGAAGCCCCATGTTATCCACGCGAGAATTATGACGGGGGAGCGCAGGGGACACGACGTTCTCTTCCCCAAAATTATTTTTGTGAGTGACAACGGTGGTCTGCAATTCCCGTTTAAACTGCGCCACAAGCAGTTCCCGATACAACCAGCCTTCGCCATGACAATAAACATGGCGCAAGGACAAACAGTAATGAACCTGAGACTATATCTTGCCACACCGTGCTTCTCACACGGGCATCTTCACGTGGCCCCATCGCGAGTTACTTCTCGGTTGAGGTTCAAGGCAGTCATCGAATACCCCGAGCAGGAGGAAGAAGACGGGATCTACACAAACAATGTCGTTTATAGGCAGGTCTTTCAATAGGTTGGAAGAAAATAGGCGTATACACGCTAAATACATTGCTTTACATTTCTGAATGCGCGTGCACAACTTTATTTTAGTTTTTAACGAGTGTTTGTACGCATTCGTGTGTGTGAGTTAGCCTACGTAGCTGACAAATTCAATGATGTTATTCTGAAAGACAAGCATGCGTATTGGCCTAGCCGTTTTGTACGGACCTTTCGATTTTAGACTGTGAGTTCGATTCCCATCGGGAGTCTTTTTGTTTGAGATGTAAGCCCGCCGGAGCGAAGTGGAGGCGGGCAGAACGCTTGGGTAAGAATAACTTTACCGCATTTAAATACGCGTTTGTTTACATATAAACAGGGGTAACGAGATACACCGTATTGACAAAGTGAGTGGGGTTGTTGACTTGAAGGGAGTGAGCGCCTATGTGAGTGCGTTAGGGAGTGGGTGTGTAAGTGAGTGAGTGAGTGCTGGCTGAGTGTGTAAGGGAGTTGGTGAGTGATGGCGTGCCTAAGTGAGTGCATAAATGAGTGAGTGCGTGCGTAAGTGAGTGAATTTTAGTGAGAGATAGAGTGAAAGCGAGTGAGTCACATAGCAAACATAGTTGTTTTGAGTCAAGGGAGGTAGTGAGTTCGAAGTAGGTAAGCTCTTAGCCTTGCTATTTGTTGCTTACCCTGAAGGAATGTATGTGTACATGGTGTCTTCATTGGCTATGTTGTATCGTTAGAGTATCATAGCATTGATATATTTGTGGCACCTCCCACATGGCCACTATCACACGCAGAACGTAAAACTTTCGTAAAAAAAACGGATGGTGAAAGCTATCGAGTTCAGGGGCGGATCTTCAGTTAAAAGGGGGGCCTCCACCCCCCGACCCGATTTTGGACAAATTTCAAGCGATTTCGCCTGATTTTGGATGATTTGTTTTAGCGGTTTTCCCCACCCCTGCTCCCCTATATTTTTCTGCCTCCCCCAACATTCTCGGCCCCTGCTCCAGTTTCAGATTTTTAACAGATAAAGTACCAAGTTTGGTAAAGTACGAAACAACACTGCATTTTGGCTCAGTCGTCTGTAGCGCGACCCTCCACGTGGGACGTCGGGTTCGAGTCCGCTAGCTGTTGCCTTTTGTCTAACTTGCTTATTTTATGTCGCGCTATAATTTTAGTTTCAGTTCAGTAAAGTGTAAGATAGTGCTGGTGCTGTCGTCGATCACCGACTCTTCGTGCTGGATGCCAAGAGTTCGATCCCCGTTAGGAAAATACTTTTTCGTATGTAAGATTATCTATTGTGTAGCCTTTTTTATTTTATTTATGGTTCGCTCAAGCCCGCCGGCCCACACAACTGGGACAAGCACAAAATCTACCGCCGCGTAGCGGCGGCGCTCGGCTAGGTTTTAAATGTATACTACGTAGTAATAAAGTCATTGTGACGATCTAATTTTGACAATATCAAAAATACCTGTAACTTGTTTGCTGCCTATTTTTTTTAAAAAACAAATACCACAGTAGGCATATAAAAATACACACAACCAAAAACTACAAAATTTACCCAGACTATTTTTTGTAGACGAACCAGTATCAGGTACATCATAATACTGTACAGTCACACCTCTATAACTGACACCCCATTTGAATGCGCCAAGAGGCACTTTCAGTTAAAGAATTGGTCAGATATAGAGAGGGCTACATCAAATAATGGCTACATTGGCCGTTCTTTACGCGTAGTCAGGGTCTGGTTGACTCTAAAATTCATCCGGACCCTATCAAAGCAACGATTGAAAAGAGCGCTCACATCAAGATATTACTGTACATGTAGATATCGTCGGACAGATAGTAATTTCCAGAAGAATGCAGCGTGCTGATTACAGTTCTAGATCACTGACAATAATAGCTAGATGCCACGAAGAGATATCGTAAAACTTAAACAGGATTGAGTCCATGGTGCTATCTTAGGGTACTTAGGACATAAAGTGCTTCAGTATGAGGAAATCAGGGTGGGAATTGTGGGAATTGATGGCAACATCATCATTTATAGAGTCTGTGACACGTTCATATTGGGAGTCCAGCTGGCCATCTCGGCGTCCATTTAGAGAATAAAGAGGTTTTTGGTCAGTTAGAGAACTCGGTATAGTGAAACTCATATAGTCCCGTTTGCATACGAAGGTTGGTAGTCAGATAAAGATCACGTAGTCGCTTATAGAGGCTCATTTAAGAAGGTGTGACTGTAGTAGCACTGCTGGAGTCAAGCCTTGGTTCAGGTGCGAAGCCTGCATTGCACCTATATTCTCGTGGCCGAGTACATTTAACGTTGTCGTTGTCACTGCATCCGCTGGCGCTGGACAACCGTTCGGCGTCGATATTGGTTATGAGTGCCATTCAGACGCGGCCATAAAGACAAGCGCGCACACCGACCGCGGAGAAACTGGATGCCATCCTTTCGTTCTCTGCAAAGAAACCCCACAGACCATGGGTTCAGCGCTTGTCGTCGAAGTTCCTCCGCTTAAGCAGCGCTCGTCACAAGTACACTACAGTAGCTATGGCTACGCGTTAAATTCGCCCGCGTTCCATCGTGCGAGCCGACGTGACATCGCTTCGGCCAACGCAACGACGGAAGGCGTCGTGCGTGTCAAACCCGCCGTGCGCCAGCGCGCGCGCCGGAGAATCAGCTCCCCCGGTCCTCCGATTGCTGCATTGCAGCAGCTCGCCTCGGTGTTGGGCCGGCACGTGCCTCAATCAATCTTGGAGCGGATCCCGTGCGGCAGCTTGCCGCCGGCAAGGCCCGACACGTGCCATGCACCACCAGAAGCCTCTGATTGGCAGCGTGCATGCCGCTGGTCACCACCGCAATGACGGTTGAAGTTTATGTCGAGTTTTGTATGCAGACGCCATCTGTCGTCCAGGACGCCTCCAAAAGATACGCGACGCACCACCCGAATCAGCGGCAGCCAATCACGTGGCGTCTTCGCCCGAATTGTTGTCTGCACTATCGGAAGCCATACAAACGCCAAGTCAAACGAGGATGCGCCGTGTGCTGGCACGCGTTCGAGATTTCGACCAATCGGCCGCCGGTGCGCCACGCGCTTTGCAACCTGGAGCACGCAGCATTACCACGAGCTGACGCATTCCGGCCTGCGGCATCGTCAGCACCGTCATTCCTCTTGACTAGCGCTGCAATGTTTTCGCCTCCGTGACCACAACTGAATTGCAGACGTCGAGCGCAGGCTTGTCAGAATCCATCGCGCACTTCCATCAACTTGCTGTCAAACCACATGAACCAACCGCAGACAATGTGCGGCAAGTCGGACATCTCGTTTCTGCTGAACCCGCAGCCCACAGTCGCGACTGAAGAAATGCGTCTGAATGTTCTGCCGCCCATGTCGCCGCCCCGTCGGCTATGCTGGCTCGACTGGCCGCCATGGCGCAGAGTCCGGACGTCTCGGCCACGTCGTCGCTGCTTCTGCTGGGCTCGTGCATCGCGCCGCTAGAGAAAATGAACAGCAGCAACTGCAGCTGCAGCAACAGTAACACGACCAAGAAGCCGCTGGTTCCGATGCTGTCTCTGGCTGCGCTGTGCGAGGCCAGTAGTGGCAGCTGCAGCTACAGCAGCAGTGGCGCCGAGTCGAGTTGCAGCGATGATGAAGAGGAAGAACCGGCAGCAGATACATCCACGGTAGCAACAGCAGCAGCATCAGCGGCTGAAGAGAAGCAGACAGTTGAGGTTGTTGCTCAGTCGACCACAGCCACTGCTGCCGCCAAGACAAAGACCAAGGCTAAGAAGACCCGGACGGCCCGCACGCGTGTCCGCAAGAACCGCACGCCGCCCTGCCAGGTCGAGGGCTGCACGAGCATTGCTGTATCTCGCAGCTGCTGTGTGCGCCATGGCGGCGGGTCTCGGTGCACGGTGGCGGGGTGCCCGAACCGCGCGAAGCTGTACAAGAAGTGCTTCCAACACGGCGGCTTCAAGACGTGCGCGACGGAGGGCTGCACGCGCAAGGCGAAGCGGTACGGCCACTGCTGGTCACACGGCGGCGGCCGCATCTGCGAGATCCCCGGGTGTGAGAAGGTGTCTACGCAGGGCGGTCTGTGCTGGGCGCACGGCGGCGGCAACCGTTGCAAGCTGGAGGGCTGCAGCCGTCGTTCGTACCAGAAGTACGGGTACTACTGCGTGGATCATGCTTCGCTGAGCAAGAACGAGTCCTCTGCGTAACGCAGCGATGAATCAATACCTCGAGTGCGTTGCCTGCAGACAACTGCAGGTGGATACATAAGTTATAGTCGAGTGGATCACTGTTACCAGCGGTGATCAGCTAATTATCTGCCAAGCAAGATTAACAAAACATTATTTTTTGTTCCGGAAGTTGCGAATGGTATGGCTTAGTATGATTTCGAAAATAACAACAACGATCAGTACCAGCACGGCAAGGCTATTTCTACTACTTACCGGTATAGTAATAGGAGTCGATGACAGCAACGTACTGTACATGTAGTAGTAACTTTTCTTGTGTTGCATCAACTACATTCAACTTACTTGGTGTGTTTCTGAATTTGCGTCTTCGATGTCAACGGCAACCTGCTCAATTCGAGTTGATGACGTTTGCTGCGGATAACTTGATCATTCAAATATGTCTCCAATGCGTTTTCTCGCTGTCATTTGAAGACAGAGTGGCAGCTTAGGTGAAAGCATTTGCAGTTTGCACTCGATGCAGTTTTCCCACATCAATAATTGGTAAAGCTGAAATCTGTGAAGTTGCTGGTCAATAGACGAATGTACTTGTTTTCAATGAAATACGCGCATGCAATATGTGCAAACACCAACCGCTTACCTCACTAACCGCATTCCTGTCATCCTGAGCTTAGTCTTTCTTTGGTTCAAGGCGCTGCACTAGACTGGCGATCACCTTAGTTTGCTCTTCACGGTCCTTCTTCCGTTCCTCTCGCTCGAACTCCAATTCCAGTTGTCGTCGCTTAGTGCGCTGGATCTCGATTTGAAGTTCGAGACCACGCTGCTTGGTCTTCTCCTCCTCTTCACGTAGTCTCGCCTCGTTCATCTTCTCCAGTTCAATGACACGAACTTCGCTCGGTCGCGCTGCAAAGGCATGCTGCATCTTCATTAACTCTGCCATCGCTTGCTGTGCAGTGACCAAATCTCCCATAACTGATTCCGGTGCCGGTGCAATTGTCGGTACCGGTACTGGCTCTTCAACCATCTCTGTCACCTGTGGAACAGGCGGCTCAGCAACTGGATACGAGTTACCAGGTTGAATCTGCGTCTGCTCAGTGCCAATAGCGCGTGGGAGCACAAAGACTTCGTGTCTCTCAGCTTCAGCTTCCAAAGGTTCTGAGCTTGCTCGACGCTTGCCGAGTCGACTGCTAGTGCGGGAGTCAGTGGATCTCCCGTCTTCTTGACCTTCTTGCTCGACCTCATCTCCAGGAATACTGGCGTTACCTTTGGGACGGATTTCGATCTCCTTTACCAGTTCTGTCATCATCTTACGGTACGGACTGTCGATCTCCTCGGAGCCTTCGACGCTGGCTGTTTCCATCCACAGTCGATGACGAGCCACCAGTGTATCGAAACGCGCCTTGGCTGTCGTGCCTTTGATCGGGCGCATGTGGAAGTCCGGGTGCTGGTTCAAACGCTCCGCCAAGGCGTCCCATGTGCCTCCAATAGCGCCGTGACGTGCCTTGTACGGAGCGTCCTGACTCACCTGCTGAGCTAGCAAATAGTCCTCGTCACGGCCAAAGCGCTGGCGCATTTTGCCCTCGGCGGGGCTGCCCTCGCCTGCAGCATTGAAATCTTCTCGACGAACTCCGCGCGGCATATCTTGTTTTCTCATTTTATCTTTAGGTTTGTATGACTAAAGTTTCAACTGTAATTTGTGTAGCACTTGTGTGGTCAGTAAAAAAGATGAAAAGCGCGGTGTTGATCACAGGTGCTTCGCGAGGCTTCGGTCGCTGCCTCACACTGGACTTCGTGCGTCTACTGAAAACACAGAGCATTGACCTGGTACGTTTCGGTAGTCGATACTGAGATTTGGGCTTTCGGGTATCTAACAGTCGCATTTGATACAGCATCTGTGGGCCCGTAGCGAAGCCGATCTGAAGGAGACTGAGCGTCTGGCACACGGGGAATGGGAGAAAGAAGCTGCAGCGGGTGATCTCCAGTGTTTCTTGCAGACTGTGGATCTGAGCAACTCCGTGGATTACACGGCTAAGGTGGATCAGGTACTGTTGCAACTGGCAACGCAGAGCTACGATCGAGTGTTCGTCGTGCACAATGCAGGGTCGTTGGGCCAGTTAGGTCTGGTGCAGGAGTGCGCGTCCTCCCCGACGGAATTGACGCAATACTGGGAACTGACTGTCACGTCGGTGTTGTGGGTCAACAAACGCTTCCTGGACGTCTTCGGAGCCTCGAGGGACGAGTTGCTGGCGCCGGCTACTGCTACCGATGTGAAACAAACGCAGCTCGTGATTGTCAACATTACGTCGTTGTGCGGTATTGAGCCGTTTAAGACGCACATGATGTACTGCACTGGCAAGGCGGCGCGAGAGATGCACCACCGAGTGATTGCAACGGAGCAGGTGGCGGCTGGGAAGGTGCGCGTCCTGCAGTACTCGCCCGGACCGATGGACACCGGCATGCAGAAGACGATCCGCGAGTCGCCACGTGTGGATCCGGAGCTTAGGAAGCAGTTCGCAGACATGAAGGATCAAGAAACTCTCATTCCTCCAGCCCAGTCCTCCGAACGCGGTGTGAAGCTTGCTATCAGCGGGGAGTACAAGACGGGAGCCCATGTCGACTATTACGACCTCGATCCTCCGAACAAGCAGTAACTTGATTATTCCGGTGAGTCAAGTGACCCGATTGCGCGGAAGGTTGTATTCAGATTCATTGCGACGGATCTTGCTACCTATTACGAAGTAAGTGAAGCTACTTGCTGCAGTCAGTGTGTTAGCAATTGGCTTTGAAAATGCAATCAAACTAACGTCAAGGTTTCCTCCGCTTCGTTTGAGTCCGCCATGAAACTCCGTCCCCAATGTACATTGAAGACGTGACATTGAAGTCGCTACATACATGTATGTATGTTGAATTTGGTAGGCGCAGTCTGAAGATGAGAGTGTTTTAACCCTTGCATTGCGGTAATTGAACGATAGCATGGCTAACTGTTGCTGTTGAAATCAGCCCGAACTATCTACATGTAGTCGTGTGAAACCAAGCGCAATGTACTCGTGTCATGACAATTGGCCGTTAACTTCAAATTCAGAAAAATAGAACACGTAATAAGCAAGTTGCATGTAACATGAGACAACTTACCACCAGCGCAGCATGCAGGTGGTAAGTTGCAGCATGCTGTCACCGATACATTCACACTAACTAACGGACAACCTACATCAAGCTACGCCATGGTGGCAACGATCGCTGTTGTTACCGAAGCAATGCCAAACCATCTGCAACTTCCTGAACCAAAAAAATGATACTACGTAGTATTTTTGTTACTCTTACTTGGCAGATAATTAGCTGATCACCGCTGGTAACAGTGATCCACTCGACTATAACTTATGTATCCACCTGCAGTTGTCTGCAGGCAACGCACTCGAGGTATTGATTCATCGCTGCGTTACGCAGAGGACTCGTTCTTGCTCAGCGAAGCATGATCCACGCAGTAGTACCCGTACTTCTGGTACGAACGACGGCTGCAGCCCTCCAGCTTGCAACGGTTGCCGCCGCCGTGCGCCCAGCACAGACCGCCCTGCGTAGACACCTTCTCACACCCGGGGATCTCGCAGATGCGGCCGCCGCCGTGTGACCAGCAGTGGCCGTACCGCTTCGCCTTGCGCGTGCAGCCCTCCGTCGCGCACGTCTTGAAGCCGCCGTGTTGGAAGCACTTCTTGTACAGCTTCGCGCGGTTCGGGCACCCCGCCACCGTGCACCGAGACCCGCCGCCATGGCGCACACAGCAGCTGCGAGATACAGCAATGCTCGTGCAGCCCTCGACCTGGCAGGGCGGCGTGCGGTTCTTGCGGACACGCGTGCGGGCCGTCCGGGTCTTCTTAGCCTTGGTCTTTGTCTTGGCGGCAGCAGTGGCTGTGGTCGACTGAGCAACAACCTCAACTGTCTGCTTCTCTTCAGCCGCTGATGCTGCTGCTGTTGCTACCGTGGATGTATCTGCTGCCGGTTCTTCCTCTTCATCATCGCTGCAACTCGACTCGGCGCCACTGCTGCTGTAGCTGCAGCTGCCACTACTGGCCTCGCACAGCGCAGCCAGAGACAGCATCGGAACCAGCGGCTTCTTGGTCGTGTTACTGTTGCTGCAGCTGCAGTTGCTGCTGTTCATTTTCTCTAGCGGCGCGATGCACGAGCCCAGCAGAAGCAGCGACGACGTGGCCGAGACGTCCGGACTCTGCGCCATGGCGGCCAGTCGAGCCAGCATAGCCGACGGGGGCGGCGACATGGGCGGCAGAACATTCAGACGCATTTCTTCAGTCGCGACTGTGGGCTGCGGGTTCAGCAGAAACGAGATGTCCGACTTGCCGCACATTGTCTGCGGTTGGTTCATGTGGTTTGACAGCAAGTTGATGGAAGTGCGCGATGGATTCTGACAAGCCTGCGCTCGACGTCTGCAATTCAGTTGTGGTCACGGAGGCGAAAACATTGCAGCGCTAGTCAAGAGGAATGACGGTGCTGACGATGCCGCAGGCCGGAATGCGTCAGCTCGTGGTAATGCTGCGTGCTCCAGGTTGCAAAGCGCGTGGCGCACCGGCGGCCGATTGGTCGAAATCTCGAACGCGTGCCAGCACACGGCGCATCCTCGTTTGACTTGGCGTTTGTATGGCTTCCGATAGTGCAGACAACAATTCGGGCGAAGACGCCACGTGATTGGCTGCCGCTGATTCGGGTGGTGCGTCGCGTATCTTTTGGAGGCGTCCTGGACGACAGATGGCGTCTGCATACAAAACTCGACATAAACTTCAACCGTCATTGCGGTGGTGACCAGCGGCATGCACGCTGCCAATCAGAGGCTTCTGGTGGTGCATGGCACGTGTCGGGCCTTGCCGGCGGCAAGCTGCCGCACGGGATCCGCTCCAAGATTGATTGAGGCACGTGCCGGCCCAACACCGAGGCGAGCTGCTGCAATGCAGCAATCGGAGGACCGGGGGAGCTGATTCTCCGGCGCGCGCGCTGGCGCACGGCGGGTTTGACACGCACGACGCTCTCTCCGTCGTTGCGTTGGCCGAAGCGATGTCACGTCGGCTCGCACGATGGAACGCGGGCGAATTTAACGCGTAGCCATAGCTACTGTAGTGTACTTGTGACGAGCGCTGCTTAAGCGGAGGAACTTCGACGACAAGCGCTGAACCCATGGTCTGTGGGGTTTCTTTGCAGAGAACGAAAGGATGGCATCCAGTTTCTCCGCGGTCGGTGTGCGCGCTTGTCTTTATGGCCGCGTCTGAATGGCACTCATAACCAATATCGACGCCGAACGGTTGTCCAGCGCCAGCGGATGCAGTGACAACGACAACGTTAAATGTACTCGGCCACGAGAATATAGGTGCAATGCAGGCTCCGCACCTGAACCGACAAGTTATCCACTTGAGTTAAGCCTGCGATACTGCAGAAAATTGTCTGGGTAAATTTTATACTTGAAGTAGCTTTTTGGTTGTTTATATTTTATACCGTATGCTTACCAGTAGTAAATAACCAAAAATTGAAGCATAGCAAATACTCGGTTAATTTGATATTGTCAAAATTAGATCGTCACAATGTCTATACCGGTACTAGTACATGTACTAGTAGGTTACATGTATGCTATATTTGATTGCTCACAATTGTTAGTCTCATACAAATGTACTACATGTACTAAGTAATAGTATTTTACTGCAAAACCTCTAATTGTGCCCATCCCTCTTTCAGTACCCCACCTCTAATTTTTGATTACTTTAAGTGGGGACACAGAGGTATACCAATACCCCACCACCTTTTAACACGCTGTCTCAGACTCAAGGGGAACATAATATAGCGTTGAGTGGGGTACTTCGAGAAAAATGAAATCCGCAACCGTGAAAATTAAGTATTTTACAAGCATGTCAGCTAGCTTATTCATTCCTTGTTCGGTTGAAACTCTCTTTGGCCTGAAACACAGCGTCGTTGCTGAGATATTGCGTCGTGAACATGCTCTCCACCTTGACAGGTCCATTGCACCTTGGTTGCCATTTTCAGAGGAAAGGTACCACTGTTGTGTGGACCTCGTAGCATACTATTTGAACGGGAGGCGACGCGTGTACAGCTACGAGAGGAACCATCGAGGGTTAGGTTACTAATGGTATTTGTCGAGGAATGACCTTTACACCTGAATTCGACGTATTCTGCAGGAGAAAAGTTTTTTAAAAGGCTGTTTTGCGGGCTTATTGGGCGCGACACCTCGCGAAGACAAAGTATGATCGTTAAAGCACCTCAAAGCTTTTAGACTATTCGTTGTCTTGGCGGTTACAGATGTTGCGGTTTTCGTTTTATCAAATCCCCCACACCTTCATGACCCCTTTCAAATCAGGTGTGTTCATCTAGTTTATTTGCTCATTTTCCACTATGTAAAGGCTAACTTTGGCGAGCGTTTTGATTTTGTACGTGGTGCGCTTCCCTTACCAGACGCAGCCTTGTTGTAACTTTGAGCTGAGTTGGTCGGCAGTGTCGACTCGGCACGAACCGCGAGAAGTGCCGATTGGCATGTTTATGCCGGCAGTTAGTGTGCGCAGGATACGCGCCGAAACAATTTGGTATACATCTACATCACGTAGGTACACTGTATGCTACAGTTGCTCGGTCATGGTGGTAGGTGGTGAACTACCTTATTATGATCGATAGTTGCCGAAATACCCGTTACGCTGCATTATAATTTGACATTCTGAATAGTTTGTTTTTCTTTTCATATGAACAGGTCAGATGTGCGCACCGCTGTCATTGTAAGGAAGAGAGGTGCAACCGCACCGCCTTTTAGCTGCAATCTTTTCTGTCGTTTTGCGTGCCCGCTCCTTTCTGCATTGCACTCCGCTTGATACGTTTTAGGCCGGCAAAGAAAGTCTTCATGTCGTTAGTGTACCGGAAGCGGTATTTTCTTTTGTTGGTAGATGTCTTTAGAACAGCGTCTCGATAGTCACTACTGTAAGTGTTGTAAACTTGAGCTTAGTTATTACTGTCGTTCATGTTGGCCATCAAAAAGACCTGAAAACTAGGCGTGAAAACACCAATAGCAATTGCTCCGTTATCCTCAAAGTACCGCGCAGAATCCCATTTCGAGGGATGACTCAGCATTAAAGCGGCGGTAACTTTGATACTTACGCAGCTAAGCTCAGAACCAAGCTTGCAGCCTGGGTTCTTGAAGTCGTGCATGCGCGGCGGACGTTGACAGCGTTGAGAAGCTCGATCGGTTGGGTAGGAGGGAATGGATAAAAATTAGCAGCATAATTTTATGGCGATGGGATCTGCGATCACCACAGAGGGCCCTGAAGATATGATAATGCGTTCGTCTACGGACAGCATCGAGGAGATTGCAGCCCTCGCCATTATTGCGCCTAACGTAGCAGAGGCATGCTGGCTTTGAAAAATGGCCAATGGAAAAGCTCAATTATGTCGTAAGACGAACTGTCTTACGAAAGGGCATCAAAACTGGTGGATGAATCGTTCATAGTAAAACCAAGTGGAAAACTCGATGATAATTTGCATTGGTTGTAAAACGTAAGACACAATGTCGGACGCCAGCTCTCAAAAGGCATGTTTTATCTTACAAAAGAACGTGAATCAGATTTTAAAACTACTTCGAGGTAGAGTGCCAATTTTGAGTACAAGTAGCGATGAAGAAGTGACGGTTCTTCATCCAACCATTTGTGCAACTCGTCGTTCCACTCCTTCCCGCTCTGATGCCGTACAAAGCGTTCTTTACCTTGTACGCGTATACTTTCTTGAGAGGAAATCCCGCAATTCCCCTGATGAAGTGTACAATCCGCTGCTTCGCGTTCAGGTAAGCCGTGTTGATGTCACACTGGAAGGGGTCGAGACCCAACAGGATAAACAGAGCCACAAACAACCTGAATGAGGCCATTTTCGCCACAGGGGAGAAAATATCCGTAACTACGAAGTCAATACCAGGCCCCTGTTTGTCACCTCTGGCACACAGTCGTGGACGAAATCGTGACACGTTTCCTGCAGTGTCAGTCTTGAGCTGATACCGCCACATTGTCCACAACGCTTTCTTGCCATCAGGTATTTCTGTTTCAGCGACAAGTTCCAGAACATCTTTCTGCTCCATCGCTGCCAGCTCACGCTCCATCCCTTTCCGCCACTCTTGTCTTTGTGGTGAGGACATTGCTTCGTTGTATGTGCGAGGAAGCGTTACTTCAGATTCGTGCCACGTTCTCTGGATGCTTTTCTCCAAGTCATCCATCGCAGTCACGAATGCCAACGCTGCGTAAACTGAAAATACCTCGCTCAGCTCCTCTGCGTTCACGTCCTCAGAGCCAAACCTCAGACTCAGATTCAGCTGCGACTTCAACGAGTCCTGGCTTGCATTTTGGGTGGGGTCTTGCATCTGCACTTCAAACATCAGCTAAAACAGGCTCTCCGCCTTCTTGCCCATCCCTTTTGACGCCACCACGCCCATGATTGCATCTTTCTTTCTCAAAGGCCAGTGTCGCCCATTTCTGGTGGTGCGTGTTGTGGCCAACTGGCTTCACGAGTTTCTTGGCTGCCATCTTCATCTATGCAGCTCTCATTTTCAGCTCGCGGACGTGTATCGCTTCCACGCCCCCTACGATTGGCAGGTCGTAATCAATGCTTCTGTTGCTTGTGAGATCTGGGTATTCGTTCTCTGCCCACCGATTAACCACCTCATCAAACCGTTCTCGCTCAAATCGATCTCGATAGAGCACCTGCTCATTGACGGTAACTTGGCCTCCATGTTGAACAGTGCCGTCAGTAGGAAAATAAACCTTGCATCCGAGCTGGCCCTCGCGATACCCAAGAACAAATCCAACTCTGCAGTTGTCTGCAAACTTGTGTCTCGCTGCACCGATCTTCGTGTGTACGTACGCTAAAGCTCCAAACTTGCGACGATGGTGAATGTTCGGCGTTCGGCTCCACATTGCCTCGTACAGGATGCCGTTGATGGCAGTTGAGGACGTACGATTCTTGATGTACATAGCGTAATGTATAGCATCAACCCAAAATGACGTCGGCAGACCAGATTCCTTCATCATCGATTTCAGCATGCCAGTCAACGTCTGGTGGCTTCTTTCCACCATATTCAGCCGTGATGCCTTCGTTGGCGTCGTAGTGTGCATGATTCCATGCCGTTGATACCAGGCAATCATCTCGGCGTTGGCAACCTCGCCACCACCGTCGGTGAACACTTCCTTCACCGGATCTTGTGGCCACTGACGCTCCGCCCACGCTATATAACGACGCATCAGAGGATTAATCTCGTTGGAGTGCTTCGTTTTAACGGGATAAACGGTCATGAACCGGGTGCGCGCATCCGTGATGACCAGAACAGCAGTGAACCGGGCGCAATTGCAGTTGCTTGGAGGAAACAGGAGATCAGCAAATACCAACTGGTTGCGCTTCTTCACTCCTCTGGCGAACTGCTTAACGGGTACCTTTGCCCTTTGTTTGCCAAGTTGGCAAGCTTCACACATTTCAAACTGTCGATTGCGCAGGGTCATTCCCTTCACTAGGCTTTCGTCTACCATCTTTTTGCACTGTATTGCCCGTTGAACCACCGAGGAACTTGTTTTGGGCAGCAAAGATCCACAAGCCGCAACGTTGCATGTCTGCCTGCAATACGAATTTCTCCTTCCTTAGCATCGTGTAGCGCCTCTTGGAGTTGTTATACTCCACATCGAAGCCTTGTTCATGTACTTCGGACTGCGACAGCAAGTTCTGGTGTCAGATGAAAAAACATTCTCCAGTCGCAATTGAGCGTTTCCATCTCCAATTTGTACCCACAAATTGAAAGCGCCAACTCCAACAGGTACCGTTGCACCGCTGTAGCCTCGCACGACGTGCTTCTGCTGTTCTTTACCAGAAGGTTCCGATACTTCTCGAAGTAGCGTTTGTCACCAACAAGGTGTCGATTGCAGCGCAGCCGAAGACCCAGCATTCTGGACGATACTCCCCGCCTTCTGCATGTCATTTGCGTCGCCAATCTGACTGTATGCCCCGTATTTACCTCCTTTTTGGCCAGTCTTCTTACCGGTGGCTGGCGTCGGAATCCCCGACGTTACGGTGTATAGTGACTCGCCTGGTTCACGATTGGTGTCCAATTTGTTTTCTCTTTTTCAAGACAGTTTTGCTTTTGGTGTCCTGGTTGGTGGCAACCGAAGCAGTTTCCTTTTTCGCGGTCCAAGTAGTACTGCTGAAGCTTGTCTTCTCGCTTGTTTGTGCGGTCTCCTTCGCCTGCAAGCGGACGGCTCCCGTTACATTTGCTCTTGAAGCCCTTCGACTTCTTGGCTCCACCTCCTGGCTGACGCTTTTCCTGCTTTCCTTGGGAGTGGTTAGAGGTGGCTGGTGGCGTTTTGCCACTGTTTCCACCCGTATTCTGCTCTGTTGCTCCCTCTCGACGCTGATGAACGTGTTTCTCCACCTGGAAGTTCTTATCCAGAGTGATTATCATCGCCTTTGCTTCTTGTAGTGTACTTAATGTTTGTATACCTCCAAGTAGCATGAGTGTCTGGAGTTGGTCATAGTACGCGGTTGAGATATCGAGCGTACCATGAGATCTACCATCCAAACGTCGCTCATATCAGCGTCTAATGCGGCCAGGTGTTCTCGAAATGACATCATATACTGCAAATGATTCTCGACGTCAGCACCAGGACGACACGACGCACTCTCGAGTTTCTGTCGAAGCGTCCGTTGCGTGTAGAGTTTGTAATCGCATTCTCACGACCTTCGAACCGCTTGGAGAAGTACTCCCTCAACTCCGAGCCGAAATCGTATCGCATGACCTGCCATGTAACGGTGCCCGACAAAGAACTTGAGATGAGCTTGGATAAGAAACGGGCTTGGCGCAGGAATCGTCTTTCTTCATCTACTCCTACCGTGTTGTCATACAGCGTGGTCCCATCGCAAATGTCATCCAGGCGCCACTCTCCTTCCTTCACCTCGTAGCATGGCAAATGCCTCATCATGGTGCATTGGTAGAGAGGCCAATCTCGGCCGCTCCAATTAATCGTCCGACTGTCGTTGTTCCACTCGACATCAGCCGGCTTCTCCGACGTTGATTTTGGCATTTTTGGTCGTTGGATTCTCCCCCGCTTGTGCTCCGGTTTTGTCCAACGGGCTTCTAGCGGTGCGATCTGTAGAGCGTCGTGTAGGAGTCTCGCGTACTCGATCTCACCGACCTTGTTACGAAGTCTCTCACAGGTAAGCAGCTTCTTCGGTCTGGTCGTGATAAAATCGCTTTATGCAATTATTGCGCTCCTCGACAAGCCAAAGAAGAAGACGGTGATTCGTTAGACGCTTATCATGCTTTGACCGGTCTAAGAACCGTTCATCTGGTACTTCAAGTATTGGATATTCGTGTTGCTACTGATGAAGACCCGAACGACGATGAAACTATCTCTCGCCAGATGATCTCAGCAACAAGAAGGCAAAGAGTTGAAGCAACTGTGCCAAGAACGCGCAATACCTAGCTATGACAGCTTAGCTGCAATCAAGGCGCAACGGCTGGACCGCGACAGCTCCATGTCAAACTCCAGCGTGGCAAACAACACAAAATCCCCGCTTCAGCTCTCCTGCAAGCATGGGTTTTAGCGCCATATTCCAACACGGACATGAAAATCGGAACCAAGAAGGAGGAAACTATTTCTTCGCGTGTACCAGCGTTTTTCGCGACGCATTCGGAGTTTTGAATTGAGAAAACGAAGTCATACGGGCTGCTATCAAACTACATACTTAACCCCTTGGATACCAAGATTTGGCGCGATTTCTGCTGTATGATACAGGATTGCCTTTACTTGGTATTTGTATTTGCGGAGTTTTGGCGAGGATGTGCAATAGCGCCCCCTACCCGCAGTGGAATAGTGTAGCCTACAGGATAGCGACGATCGAGGACTTACTCAATATCCTGTACGGGACAACAAAGGGCGATGGGCTTGACAGACAGATCAACTCTATATTTAGACATTACCCACTCAACCTGGCTGCATGGCATTGCTTCCTTTTTGTTGCGAACTCTATCGCAAAGCACTCTCTTACGGAACCGGTCAAGCACATGCCGACGGAAGTGTTCCGGTCGCAGGAGGCCGTCGGCTGCATCGTGACGAAGACGGTAAAGATGACGACGCGTACTTCGACGTCTGGAGACCACGACGGAGACGGAGACGACGTCTGGCGAGACGAGCACAACGCTGGAGACGGAGACGCGTGAGGAGACGGAGACCACTACTGAGGAGAGCAGCCGCGTCGATGCTAAACGGCTCGAGCTCCATGCGCAGAGCCAACGCGAGACCGCCTAGCGCAAACTTGGTACGCACATCGTTGTCATGCCGAACCAGCCTCGAACGAGAGACCGCTGATGCAAACTTGGTGGAGCCGTACGCGGCCATCATCTTCATGCCGACCCAGCCGCTCGCCGAGTCTATGTTGGCGACCCACCCGACCGCTTTGAGCGCATGTGAGGCAACAACATCCAGGCCGCAGGTGACGGTGATGGTGTCGCTGCTCGATGCGCTATAGCCGCCGCCGATGAAGGTGGTGACGGTGTCACCTATTTACGAGTCCTGGACACCTATATAGCAAACGAGAGTGAATACGTAAAGCGAGCGCTAGGCAAAATAAAACTTGACATTTACAAACCTGGAGCAGCCTGAGCGAGCTGGGGCTTGGCTGATGTGCTCCCGAGCATCTACAGCGCACTTACATGTTTAGTCAGCAGCTCGGCATTGATAGATAACAGGGAATAGAAAGAGAGAAATACCTTCTTCAGTGTGGGTTGAGGTCCAGGCGTCGAGTTTCGAAATGAAAGGCGCGCGAAACTGCGCGCCAAAGCTTTTTGCAAATTGAGACTCGTACCAACATGTCCCACTGTGTGAATAATTGGCCCGTGGTTAGCTACAACCAGAGCATCTGCTGTCGAGAAGGAAATGACAAATGCTGCTAAGCAGGGCTGTTTTGCGACTATTACTCTTAACAACGGATCTGATGGCAAACGATTTCGCGAGTTAATTCCGGATCAAGCCCATCGTGCACAAGGCTGCATTATAGCATTGCTTCGTCATTGGCACACGGCTTCCTGGTGTACGCTTCCAAAACAGCCATAATCCGAGTTGTTTACGTAGTCGTCGGTGAAGACGTAGTCGATACGTATTTACTTGTACTCGCAAGTATCAAGGAGAAATGTCTCGATTGGATATATTCCGCAGATGTGCCAGTGCTGAAATTTTCAACTGAAGAACTGGGTCATTGCGGTGATATGTCAACGCTCAAGCAACATCTGAACTTGTGAAGAGAGCTCAGTGCCATTGTTGAAAGGCGTGGGTGGCCCCTACCTCCAGATCACCACATCTTACCCACTGTCATCGCCAAGTGGAACAGAGTGAAAGGAGGGATAGACGTCTACTCATGTTACCTGAAAAACGTGGGAGCGTGCCATTTACATTGGGCTGCGAACGTTCACGACTTTGATCTACCTACACCCCCCCAAACAACACAGCTCCTTCAAGTGAGTTTTTCAATTTCCCTTGCCATCGATGTGGATGCAATGGTGACGATTAGTATCTTGTGTGGGTGGTGGCAGAGCTACTCGTTTCTGATTTTGATGGACATCGAAAGATGCATTTTGTATAATACCAGCAGCAGAAGTGTAACAATGCTACACTTCTTTCGTTTTGCCGCGATGCCGCAACAACCTTACCTGATCTCACTGATGAAGCAAGTGCCAACAGCTACCGAGATGATGAAAACACCGAAGAAGATCAAGAAGACAGGACTTCCGAAACTGCAAAAGTACTGGTATCGACAATGCGAGCATTTTGAGATGGACATGGAATGTAATCACATCCGGCTGTCCCATCGGAAGCAACATCATACCGTAAGTATTTGATTATACTTTTCAAACGTCTGAGCTTATACGCTCTGCATAATGTGTACAGAAACTGCTGCCACGTTCTAAGCAATTATGCTGCTTGGTGTGCTGTCAAAAGAGCCACGACAAGGAGAACACGCCCAACAATTGTTCGCACAGCCGACACGGAAACAAGACGAGATACTAATGCACAGTTTGCAAGGTTGCGCTGTGTGATGCGAAACGCTGGGAGGGTCAAACTTGCTTCGGGATATTCCACGCACTCCCGAAACTTCCAAAACCCTGCAAACCTACCACGACGGATGCAAGAACCCCACACATTCGTGCCCCACCCCCATCTCGCAAGAGGTCCAGTGAATCCATGGAACCGGATGAGCGACGAGTGACAAAAATGACCTATTAGGACTGTTCTAACATGATTTTCGTATTAGAAATAACTGAACCACAGAAGCTCTCATTTCAGAAATCGGCCGGTTGGACGCAAGCGCGCATGCGCACCCGTTGGCATCGCGCTACGAGGAGTACGTTGCTGCGGCGGCAGGACCATCATACTCTCCTCTGGTACCTGCTTGTCCTTACCCGCAGCCACGCCGACGATCAACGCGTCTGTTGTTAAGCAAGGCGTAAAATCTGCTGTTGGCAAGCGACATATTTGTCCTAGAGGTAGGACAAAACGTCACTGACCTCGTGAAAAACGGTCGTGCATTTTAATGTGCTCTCCGAGCATAAGTTCGTTTGAATTCCGCTTGATATTTTGATAACACGTTGACAAGACACTAAACTTTGCAAGTGTCCACCGCTAAAGCCTGGCGGACTGAATACCTTGTCAAGGTGGACGCTCAACTTTTGTTCCTACCGTTTGTCCTACCAATCGGGCTCACTGGGGTTAACACCTCCACTATAGCCTATGGTATAGGCGCTTTAATAAGGCAAATCCGGCCCAGATCTCTATAGGCGAAAATAATTCTAAGAACACCAGAATGGCGGGTGGCTATCCGCAAACCACGCAATAGGAAGATAACTCGCGGCTTACGACTAGCCATCATAAGGAAAATAATAGCTCATGCTCACCTAATATTACGGGTGAACTTCGCATTTTACATTAAATAGTGCTTGGATCAATCGCCAGAATTGGCTCACCAAAATGACTGCAAAGCACAATAATGTAAATTGCCAGTTTAGTAGAATCGCATCGAACCAATCGAAATACGGGAATCTGTGTTTGAATCTTATGATTGGTTAAAAAGTTGAAGTGGAGATGACAATTTCATACAAACTCTTGTATAAAACAAAGCCGTGTCTCCGCCCGGAACAGCTCTGGATTTAAAAAAAAAGGATACTAGAGGAGGTTTCAATTACTACTACAATATGAAGGCAACATGCTCAAGTGCTGCGTGAGGCTCTTTCTGTGGTATGTGTTGAATGTATGTGTTGAAAGAAATTGCTTTTTTCTGTCGATATGGCTGCAAATTGCTTCACGACAGTGCTTTTTTGCGCAAAATTGCACCTAGATCTACTGGACACTATTGGGGTTTGATGTCCAATTAGTTATTTCAATAAGCTTATTGGTTTTATTATTACTGGTACCGAAATTAACCGAGCCCTGTTGTCTGCAATGGTCGGTGCGTGGGCCGGAGTAGTTGCCCTAACAAGGAGGTACTATCTAATTACCGATGCCTTGCCCGCCATGAGCGAAGCGAAATTGGCGGTGCAAACGAGGAGCTCACGTTGGGAACGTGATTGTGAGCGAAGCGAAGCGAGCGATGTTGAAGGGGAACGGTTTTCCAATCAGAATTTTGTGTACTGTAGTTGTCAGTTGTCAACTAGTTAGTTTTTAGGTGTTGGATAGTTACTTTTTGCATGTCGGCTAGTTGCTATGTGTGCTAGGGAAACTAATTAGGTGATAATTCGTTCGGAGTCTCCGTTTGAGTTTTTGCTTAGCTACTTTTGGCGCCTCGAGTAGCCACTAGTAGCTAGTGCGGCGCGCAACAAGTGGCTAGTTGGAACAGTAATCACAAAGTGGCTAGTTCAAAATCGGCACCCAATAATATCAATACTTCCAGGTCATTATATATACAAAGGATTTTACTATTGCTTCAATAAGTGATTAACTGAATCCGACAGGGTGTCCGATACGGGTGGATTCAGACCATTGCAAACCTTGAATGGAGTGTGGATATAAATCCAGAGAACATTCTACGAAATTGGTCCGAGTTGCTCGGCTGGTTTTCGTCTCACACGCCTTCCTGTTCAGCTGCGTCTAATTGACCAAAATAGCTTAAATCTTTATCTTTGTTTTGGCACCAAATTCATTTCATCATTTTAATTGCCAGAAAATTCTACTAAACTGGTATTTTACCTTACATGTAGTAACATACGGTACTATTGTGCTTTGCAGCCAAAATGACGGAAAAGACCTTATCTTCGAAGATATAATTCCCGTTTGCGACATGCCAATCGGAAATTAGCCTAATTTTACCGACGGGCTAGCTGTCAACTATAGGCGCTCCGGTGAAGCAAATCCAGCCCATATCGCTAAAGGCGAAACTAATCGCAAAGACACCAGAATGGCGGGTGGCTACCCGCCTATCCACGCTCTAGCAAGATAACTCGCGGCTTACCACTAGCCAACATAGGGAGGTTACTAACATGCGCTAACCTAATTTTACGGGTAAAATCAGCTTTTTACATTTAATCGTGTTTTGCTTAATCGCCAGAATTAGCTCGGCAAAATGACTGCAAAGCACAATACATGTAAGGGATTGTGCCAGTTTCGTGCCACGTTTGATTGCTTCGTCTTTGTCCAAACCTAACTATTCAACAAGAAGTCCAATTTTAACAACAAAAGTACTTTTAAAAAGCCGATGATTTCGGTCTCGTTTTGGCTTTTACGCAGATCTGTGTCTGTTTTGGAGACCTTATGGCGTCGTTTTGCATAAGCCGTTGATTTGACCTAAAACCCCTCTCCTGCCACTTTTTCACTAGAAGTTTGTATCAATGCAAATCATTTATGGTGGATCGACCAAAATCTGCACAGAAGGAGACTATAATAGCCAATAGCCACACGAAATACGATATTCTGATTGGATAAAATCAAGTGGCACGAAACTGGCACAATCCCTTACTATTAAAACACATGTAAGTTACGGGGATCGAACCTTCTGCGTGCTTTGGTACATGTATTGTGCATTGCAATGCTTTTGTCATTTTCACTTGGCTGTATCCTCGATTTATAATAATTCGAGGTCGATTTATATATCGGGGTCTATAAAAAGGACAAATTGATCTCTATCTAGGGCACTAATATTTCGGCCTACGACATGCCAAATCGAGCCTCGCGGTCTATTAACCCTTCTAGCATCGTATGCTGTATAATACAGCAGAAGGATTATTGCAGGTTGTACTATGCAGGGAACAACGAAACACCAAAACATCCGCATACTATTTTTTGTATACTGTCAATGCAAATCGTAAGGATTGCTGATGAGTCGCATGTCTACATCCTGTTCGGGGTAGGTGAGCCCTGTCTTCGGCGCTATTAGGTGAATAGACGTTCTTGTCGTTTGGAGTATTCTGTTCGTGCTGGACAACAGCCATGAACTCGGATCCAGTATAAATAAATGTCTGCGAGAACGATCAAACTAGCGAGCTACCTGTAAATCATGATGCAGTGAAGGTGATCAAGACGACGTAAAGGCGACTACCGTGCTAATACGTTGCGCATGATCACACTTCATAATATTCCTTGTATGGGCCATGGAAAAAATATTTGCTAGCTATGTAGATCGCTACACTGATACACACATTGGTTGCACTGTAATGCTTGCATCTACCGAAACAGCGTCTAATGGTGACTCTGGTAGTCTGCAAACGCACAGGAAGCTGGTTTGACTGCTCGAAGTGGGCAATGTCTTCTGGTGTCTGTGATAGCACAAACCCCAGTTGTGGTCATGGTCGAGATAGGGATTTGATGCTACATCCATTATGTACGTTCCAGCAGAACCTCACTCCACCCAACCGCGTACCGAGCCTTCTACAGCAGAAATCGCTCCGTCATCGACAGCTAACGAGGCAACTACAGCATAGGCCCCCCACTCCTCAAAACTATACGGCACCATACAGCAGACGTCGCATGCGGCTATGCTCCAATCGCGGTATCTACAGCAGAAGTCAAAAAGCACAATAACACCCGACAGAGATTACAGCCATCGCAGTGGGGAGAAAGTAGCAGTAGTTGAGAGTGGTCCATGCCTTCCACATAGCGAGGATTCATACGGAGACGCGGCGCAGCACTAGCACTAACCACAGAGACATAACACATCAGCAAGTACATACGCGGTGTTCACACGTTCTTCTTTGAAGAACGCAAACGCACCTTTGGCAAGCCAGTGACCTCCGTAACAAGAGCCCCCATGCACACAGCAGAAACATCGTTACGCTCCACCGCCGCAGCCCTATTGCATTGCAGAACCGTTATAGGATCTTAGACATGACAGAGACTATTAGCGGCTTGAGGCGTTAGATGAGGGTGTAGTACGCTGTAGACGCAGGCGCACCTTGATCCTACGGAGTAAACGTCTGCCCATTGTTGTTGCACAAGCTTTGATTGACAAATGACGAACGTGTCTTCCGCACAAAACTGAGTTCGCGCGCGATGCAGGCGCCCAAGCTCCTCGCGTCAATGGTTTTGGCGCGGACGGCTCTGGCATGTCTAACGTTTCTGAAAGGGTAGCAAATAAGACAGTCATTTCTTACACCTATGTAGCGCCTGTATCCAGTGATCTAGCCACTCATGACCTCAGAATAGACTGACGTCACCACGAGTGTCCGGCTCTATTGCCGGAAGAGGGCTACAAACAGATAAATTGTGGACAGGTACCCGAGTATACTTTATTCAAGCTAATTCCATATGCTGTATAATACCGCATAAGACGCGGTGCTAGAAGGGTTAATATATACAGGGCAAATCGACATTGCTTTGCTACAAAACGACCATTTTTGCGTGTTTGGAACGCAAAACGATGTCAGATAAATAATTCCATGTCCATCTAGTCCCATCTCATTTTTATGTCTGGTTTTATACTCCGACCATGCTCGATCTAGACCATAAAACGGAGCGACATTTCATCTGCAAAGCACAATACAGATACCCCTCGCCAAATTAGTAGCTGAGAAATCTAATAATCGCTCAAACTTAATACAAAAGCCGGTCCTCCGACTCGGTAGATAGGCTTTACTATGGAACTTACCTAATATGTCCCCATTTCTCAAAGCTAATACGAAAATATTCCCGATCGACCCAGTTTTTGCCGTTTTAGGTGCCGCTTCGTCCCCAAATACAACAAAAATAGGTATATGTTCCTTTCTAAGACACAATGTGCTTATTTTTTGGAACATATTTGGACAAAATGCTTAAAAAATGAGATTTTAACGCCTCGAAATCTAATAAGTTGTTGTACTTGATACCAACGCCTTCCACGGGTGGTATTAAATTGGCGAGGCGTATCAGTACATGTACAGTATGTCTTAAGGTTTACGTGGACCGTAAATATCGTCTGGCTTATGATCTTAGGTACTATCCTCAGGATAAGATTAGTACCCGGCGTAGTACGCTCTAGTGATGACGATACAATTCAACGAGGAGCAACCAAGAGCTCATGAGGCATGCCTAACAGCATTTCCAAATTTCCTCGAAACCAACAACTCCCTACTCTGTAAGGCTTCGCAAGTGGCATGCAGCTCCATCGCGTCATTGCACTGACAATGACAGTCGCGATGGCTTCCGCCGAACCCAACATGACTTCGAAAAGCGACCTGGACGGCTGGTATCCCTGTTCCGAGTACACCTTCTCGGGTAGAGGTAATTCTACTGGCCAGGAAGCAGAATGTGCCGTGTACAGTGCTCCGTTGTGCTATACTAGAATTTGTGAGACTCCCGATGGAGTGAACTCGAAAGTCGATGTCTTCGTGAAGCGTATACCGGCAACGGCAGGCCACCCCGATACTGCTTCCAACATGTGCCTACTCCAGGGCGGCCCTGGTGCCTCGTCGACTGGCCGTAAGTGATCTCAATAGCTGTGTCACTAGGTTTTCGAGGTGGTGCTGATGCTGTCTTGTTAAATGTATCGTTGATGACGTGCCGTAGTCGAGGGATCGATGGTAACGCCACACTCGCAACTGGAAGGAGCAGTGAATGTGTACACGATGGACCATCGGGGCACGGGTCGCGGCACACTGCTTGACTGTGTCACGACTCAGGTCACCACCACGGGATCTCCATGGGGTAACACAATTGACCCGTCCGAAGTTTCTACGTGTGCCGAAGACCTGCAGATCAAATATGGTGACCTTGCGTCGTTCTCTGTGACAACGGCTGCCACCGACCTCGCAACTTTCATCGCCAAGTACACGAACGAAGCTGGTACCATTGTGTATGGTGTCAGCTACGGCACGATATTTACGGAGCGGCTCATGCATCTCGCTCCTCCACAGGTGACTGGGTATGTGCTGGATGGTGTTGGCGCAACCTCTGGAGCGCCGGCCGACGAGTTCTTTTACATCTCTAAATGGGACATTAACTTTGGTGAAGTGGGTGAAGCTTTCATGGCTCTTTGTGACACCGACGTCGACGGCAAGGCTCACGTTGAGTCAAAGAGCCTCAACAACACTCTTCAGGGTGTAATTGAGCAATTTGACAACGACCCAAACTCGACCTGTGCTGCGTTGGTCAATAGTACGGGGGAACCTGGCATCACTTCACCGTCATTCACTTTGCGAGTTGTGCTGGGCGGTGCGCTGATGGATGCGAATACTCGAACTCTTATTCCCCCGGTTGTTTACCGGCTTGAACGTTGTGCTCCTGAGGATGTGGACGTTTTGACGCAATTCTTCACGACTATCCGTGCAAACAATAATGCCAAGACTCAAGACAGCGCGTTCGAATCGTCACTGGTCCAGGGCCTCATTGTGTACTCGGAGATCTGGAAACGCCAATGCCATCTATGAAGGAGATGGAAGCTCGATTTACGAACACAAAGATGAGTATGGTGGTGGGGTAGCATTGCTGGGCTCGCAGTACTGTGCATTCTCGAAAGAAAAATCAACGTCATGTGACGAGTTCAACGTCAGCAACTACGAGAGCAATGGCATCGTGTACAAGCGCGACCAGTACTGGAGCAAGACTGCTACGGTTCCTAGACAAGCCAGAGTTCTGCTGCTGAGTGGTAAGCTCGACCCTCAGACGCCCGACAAATACGCTGAGTCCTTGTTGAATGCACTTGGTGGCGAGAAGAAGGAGCTCGTCGCTTTCGAGTATGCTACGCACGGCACCATTATGACGACGCCGATGGTTGCGGGTGACCCGTGGAATGACGCCTGCGGAATGAAGCTGCTTGCATCGTACGTGCGCAATGGTGGTGATCTCGAGCGCTTGGATAAGTCGTGTGTGAACGAAATGCCGGCTTACAATCTGACCACGCCGGATACCTACTGGTACACCTTCTTGGGCACAGAGGATGCTTACGACGGCGTGTACAACTCAAGCTTGACTTCGAACGCGTAGACTGGACTACAGTAGCAGAGTGTTATTGAGGCTCAAACGACCAGCAATACGAAAGATAGACGGAGGTGCTTCTTCACTACCACAGCCTGTTTTTATTTAGGGTTTGGGGTCCGTTTGAGTCCTCAAGTCACAACTTACTCGTTTGATTGGAAACCTACCGTGATGGAGCTTCGCGGGTTAGAAGGGAGGTTGCCGGTGCTGCCTTTTGGCGCCAACACGTGGAGATCAATCAGTGATAAAGCGACTCAACAACAGAGGAAGGAAGAAATTCGTTTGGTAATACAGATTATCAAACAGGCGGTTTTAAAGTTGCAAGTTAAGGGCATCAGGCGGACCCCAAACCGAATTATTTTCAAAACTAGGACCCCAAACCGGATTTCCCCTTTTATTTATCGAATCACTAAAACTTTGATTATTGCCTACGTCTACAATGTAAACTAAACAGAAAGCTATCTTCGAAGGTATATTGCCGTATGCGACATGCCAATCGGAAATTAGACCAATTTTATTGACGGGTTAACCCCACTTAGCAAAAAGGACCAAACATCGATTTCTGTTTTAAACTCAGTCCCTTTGGGAGCAGAACTCGTAGGACAAATAAAAACGCGCCCACCAGCGCGGAATGCAAGGGAAACTTCAACTTCCACGCTCTGGAACACACACAAACGGCCGCCAATTTGCGCTCTATCGCCAGTAGTGGGGTGCAGCACATAATGGCGGCATTTCTTTTATTGATTAAATTTATCAAAGAGAATAGGTGTAGCCGTCTCTACCACCCAGCTGTCGATTTCACCGACGCAACCTCGTTACCAGCTTAGAGCTCAAGAAGACATTCGTTGCAGCTCAAGCGTCCGCACAACTGCTCGTCCAGGTCAGATCTTAAAGATGACGCTATGCAGCGTTTTTTATTTCGCGGGATTTACGGTCAAGGGTCTTCGTGAAGCCATTTCTATTGGTCAGAATCTATTGTGACTTTTGACCAATAGTGACCCGCTACAGAAACCGAAAGTTCTTTTTCTCTCATTCGAGAATCTGCCGCATCGAGGAAAGATGGTAAAGCTCTTCTGTGCGATCGTTGGTGTGGCGGGAAGCGCGTTCCCTGTGGATATCGACGCGAGTCAGTCGGTGAGGGACTTGAAGAAGGCGATCAAGGTGGAGAAGAAGAATACGATCCAGTGCGATGCAGATGAACTGCAGCTCTTCCTGGCGAAGAAGGACGACGCGTGGTTGAAAGACGACGATCCTGTTGCTGTGCAACTGGACAAAGGGGAGATTGATGACGTTCGAATGGTAACCACTGAAGAGCAGCTGAAGGCTACGTGGACAATTGAGGATGTTTTGATAGCCAACAACATGACCAAACGGCGCGCTCCAAAGTCAAAGCAATTTCACGTGCTGGTGGTGGTTCCGGAGGGTGCCGTTGGTTCAGCGAACGAGACTTCCGCGTCGAATAACATGCTCAAAGAGATACACGAGAGCACTGTGCTGACAAAACGCAAGGTGTATCGCCACTCGAAGGCGGGATCGAAGCTTCTGAACGAATTGAATATTCGGGTGCAGGCTGCACGCGCGGTTCCACTCGCTACAGGAGAGTTGACGCGTGTTGAACCGTTCACGTGGGAAAGCGTTAGCAATGAACGTGGCCAGGAGATCACGCTTACCGAGGAACAGCAACGCGAACGATATCACGCGTACGTGGAAGTCAACATCGGCGATGTGCTCACGAGGAACCAGCTTTGCGTGTACGGTGTGGAAAAAGGGAAAGACATCCTCAGGGCTGAAATCCCTGGTCACAACATTGAACTTGTTGGACGCACGGACATGATCATACTGAGTGATCTCGTCGTAGAGCACCCGCTCGATTTGGGGTTGCTGCCTGGCGTGAGGATGCTCATCGAAGTGAAGAGAAAGGTGAAAGAAAGCGCCATCTCTCAGGCTTTGTCAGAACTGATAGCCCTGGATGTTCTCGTCGATGAACCCGTTATGGCACTCCTGACCGATTTGACTGATCATTGGCAGTTTTTCTGGGTCTCCGACACGAGCAACAACCATGGTAATATCCGAGCATTGACTATAAGTGATCCAAGCGAAGCGTTCGCGGTGATTAGGACTCTAGTTGACCAGTCACCGAGTGCTGATGCAGAGATCAGCCTTCCGTGCTTCCAAGAACCTGTGAAGCGACAGAAGCTATCTCGGGTCTTGCCCTCTATCGCAGAGGCTAGTGACAGTGGCGGAATTCGTGAGTGCATCGAACAATACTATGACATCGCCAGTATGTTAGGTCCCGACATTGAGATGGCGCGTTCTGTGGCTAGGCAGGTCACTCGATCTATTCCCACGTTGAGTTATTTCAGCTGATTCTTGCTTCGGCATGCTGCGTTAATAAAATTATTTTATTTCTGACAAATAAAAAGTTCTAGTATAATATAGAGTACAATGGCATACACACCTGAACAATATCAACGTCAAAAGGAGCACATTAAAGCAGCTCAAAAGCGCTACTACCTCAAGACACGGGAGGCTCGGTTAGCGTACCCGCAAAAATTGCAGTGCGCCATGCTGTGAGCGATTAATCACAAGAATTATCGTTAAAAAAACACGAGCGCGACGTGCGATAAGAAGAAGAATGATTTCGTCAATTACAGCTGCTCTGGGGCTAATGATTTCTTCTATAGGCCGTGCTAAACGGCTGGGAAAACCTACCTTGTCGAAACACGGCGCACCAGACCGGAAGTCAGCTTACATACGTCATTTCGAAAACAATTACTTCAAGAACAAAGAAGAAGTAAAAACAGCCCAGCCAACACCTTGTAAACCGTACTTTTTACACCAAGTTGTGGTTTTAAGCTTAAAACACACATCTTGGCATTAAAATAGTTGCAACGCGTAGGACCAGAAAACTGCGCGCCACTAACAAATATATGCATGTATTCCCAGCTACGTCGAAGACGATCCAGTTGACTGTCAGCGTGGAAGTAAGTATTGTGTGCGTGTACATCGAAATTGAAAATACAGAAAGTACTCTCACTTCCGACGCCAGCTGTATGGTATTTTCTATGAACCAACTATCTATCGCATGTTTACAGCTAATTGAGGCCACCTTCGTCATGAGGTTAAGCATGCTGTCGTCGGACTCGTCGTCTTCGGGGTCGTCTTCTTCATTACAATCGTCTACATCCGCGACCCGTGTGGTCATCACGGGGTGCTGGTGGGGATTGCAGTTGCAGCAAGACGTCCAGGCGCTCGTGAAACGGTGCATTTATTGTCTGTCAACTACGGAGTTTGTCGAATCTCGTCCGTTTGGCCCTGCTATACCTGCTACGAAACCGAACAATGTTTTGCATTTTGATTATTTCACAATACCCCACGATGAAGAGACCAGTGCGAGTACATTTTGGTTGTCGAAGGCGACTTCGGCGGACTCGTCGAGTTGACACCATGTGATTCGGCTGTCGCGGAGATATGCGCACATGGTATAATGCAGTCATTTTCACGTTTCAGTGAGGTAATCACGTAGGTATTAGAGCAAGGTTTACACTTCAACCTCTATCGTGGTAGACCATTCAAAAACCAAGCCAAATGCTTAGCCAATCAAATGTTATCAAAAATTTTACCAATAATATGAGTTGCGAAAATATGTGTTAGACATGCGTAAATGCCTGGTTTAGGAACTAAGACAATACAAAATCGCGCGTACTTGCCATTTTAAAGTTGTGGATGGCAGGCTAAAACTAAGCATGATACACTTTAGCAATGTGTATAGGAATATTCAAATACACACTATTTTGGTCAAATTATACTTGACATTGTATGTTAATATTCAGATACAAAGGTATCAGACAAGCATAATGCTTAGTTCTAGCCGCCACCCACAACTTTAAAATGGCAAATACGCGTGTTTAAGGTGACATTGTATTGTCGTAATTCCACAAAGCATTTATGCGTGTTTAACGCACATATTTACGCAGCCCATATTGTCACCTACGTCGAATTTGTAACCAAAATAATTGAATTTGTTTTTTAAATGCCACGTTCATTTTGGTTAATGGCGGCGCTACTCTCATGCTTTCTTACGCGTCTTAGCCCTCGTCATCACTCGCTTCGTACTCACTGTCTTCCGCCATGTCCTCATCGCTCTCCTCGTCGATCTCCTCCTGTATGTTCGCGCTGTCTTTGTCACTATCGTGCCGATCTCCAACGCCTTCATCTCCGCGTTCCCCCGACCAGTTTCACGGCCCGACGTGCGTCAAGACTCGAAATCATGTACCCAAGACTGGGTACAGATAGCGACGATGAAAGCTGCCATACCTGAAAACCCCGTCCACCTGAAATTGAAGCTGAAAACCCTAGTATACCCAGTTGTGTGTCGCCATTTGTTTATTGGATGTCAGAAGCTCGACTTCTCGAGCCCTACCGCAGTACTTGTTAGTTGTACAATGGTCGTCGAGACCACGGAGGGGGTTGCAAGCCCAGTCTTCTGCCAGCAGTGGGCAATACCAGCAGCCTTCGTAGACGACCACAGCAGCGAGTTCCACTGCATAGCTTGCAGCTGGTCCATCTTGTACACTGAGTGGCCGTTTACGTCTTCACCTGTCTCAAACCGCTCGATCGCACGGTCGATTTGCATCGATCGAACGCGCGCCTTAAAAGACGCGATGAGGCCGGCGTCGAGCGGGCCATAGTGTTGGACGGGGGCAACTTGTGCACCTTGACGTTGGTCAAGACAAGATTGCCGATAATGTAAGAAGACACATTGTCAAGGAGAAGTAGAATGTACCGTCCAGTATTCGATGTCACCCACGGCTTGTCACTCTTGCGGTTCAAAAAGCTGTGCTCCTCCGCCGTTTTCTTCCCGAAGCAGCACGACTTGACCGCTCGCCCAATAAACAACACAGTGAGCGAGTCACTGCCGTCAGCATTCGCGGTGAGGGCTAGCGTAATACGTGTCTTGCTCTTCTTGACACCTGGTGTTCCCGCCGATCAGATACTACGTGCAGGAGCTGCGGCGTAACACAGCCCGGTCTCGTCCACGTTGTACGTGTCTTTAGGGTCGTAGCAGTCCGTTATCTCATGAACGTTGTGGCGACCTTCCTGTACCACCTTCGCATCTGCCGAGCCGGCTTCTCCGTGTTTTGATCTATACCGAAGCTTGTGCCTGTTGAGGAAGGCAGAAAGCCACCCGACCGATAGACCAACACCTAACGTAGCACCACCCACCTCCTCTCTAATCTCGGTAGCCTTCCTCGTGATAGAATTGCTGTTTAGACATAGCCCTCTTTGCTCCACTTGTTCTGCCTATTCCTCTAGGTTTTGTTCTAGCTCCTTACCTTTGCAGGCTTACGCCTCTTTCCCTTACCGTACTCTGGCTTCATGATGGTGGCAGCATTCTTCAGAATGTCGGACACGGTGTTGCATGCGGGGGCCTTCCGTAAGCGGAATTCTCGCGTTGACCACTCTGCGAGCCCTGCTTGCGTCATACCAGGCTCAGCCGAGTTCTTCTGGATGAGTTTGCGCTCGTTGTCAATGGACAACCATCGATCCATAGTTCTGCTTCTACTGTTGGGCGCGGGACTGGATTCGAGCGCGATTTACGCGCGCGCGCCAAAACACCTGCTCAAAGTGATCGCGATTTGTCGAGGGTATACTATAAATGCCGATTCGATATGGAGGGATATGTTATTCCAGCGGTATCGGAAGTGAGAGTACATTATGTACGTAAATTGTGGCAACGCTGTCCCGCGAATAAACTATTTACGGGAATTATATTTATCATTCCCGTAAATATATTTCTGGAGCTGGATCTTGGGACAGCATGTTCCCGTTGTCAAGTCGATTGTCAACGTAGAATAGCTCGATGAGGTCATGCTGTAACCCCAGCAGCGCACGAAAGGCTCTTATACGCATAGATAGCATGAAACTGCGTCCGGTGTCACCACAGCGACGAACGTGCAGTTTTCATAGACAAGTGATGCAGCGCGTGGTGTGCCGCCACCTTTGCACACCGCACTACGCCGCCAGGACTTTCCTGCTTCGCATTTTCGACATGCAACAGCGCCCACTGCTGCTGATGCAGGATCTTTGGCAACGCTGCAGGCTTCACCGGCCGGGTCGAAGGCTGGGCAAGCACCACCGCCGCCATATCGCAGGGTGTAGGCATGAGCAGAGAGTTGCATATCTGCACCGCCGGCATGCTGGTTGAAGCAGAAACGCACCACCCAAACGCGCTGAGCAATCACTATTAACGCCCCAAGCAGCCTTTGCCGCCGCGAATCTGCTGCGCGCCGCCCGGCTCTATGCTGTCAAACCGGGCGAGATGCGACCCGAGATGACAGGCCACGTCGAGGCTGGAGACGTCGTTGACGGATTCCCGTTGCGCATGAACGCCGTCGATCGGTTAGCCGGGCTACTGCTAACTTAGCCCTGAGTAAAACGGAATGTGCGCGAACACTGGCACGCCGCGTGCCGCGGGCTTGCGCCGCCTGTTCGCGAGGTGACAGCTACTATGACGGCCATCGCCCCTGCCGTGCAACCTCAGGCGCCCAACGTCTTGAGTTGTTATTGTTGCCATCGTCGACAATGCTGCGCTGTGGAGGCCGGAACAACGTCATGGCGATCGCGAGCCGCGTTCACACGCGCCGCCACGCACGGAATTCGTCACAAAACACGCAGCGTTTTGCCGCGTTTCGGCCGTAGCATGCGCTTCTAATACAAATAATGCGCTTCTGAGCACTCATCTTGTACGTTTCTCGAGGACGTCGGATATTGCCGCCTTTGCAACCCGGTATTGATCGCCGGCGCGGGATGGTGGCTCATAATTGAACTTGCCGCCAGCCCCACACACCTCAACAGACCGATCGAACCAACATGAACGGCAAGGCTGACATCGTCTTCCTCCTCAAACCGAAGGCGAAGACCCAGATGCTGAGCTGCCTCACTCCCGCGAGTGTGAAGGACAACGTCGTGACCCCACCCGCGACTCCGCCACCGATGTCGCTCTTCCGGAGCCTCTCGCCGGTAGTGCGCTTCTCGGAGCGGACCGCGCTCTCGTTCTCACCCACCCGTAAGATGCCGACTTCGTACGAGCTAGCCTACGAAAAGCGCTTCAGCAATGTCCGCTGCTATGGCGACAAAAACACCCGACTGCCGATGCTCTCGCTGGCTGCGATGTACGCCGCCAATACCTCCAACTCGGTTAACAACAGCAACGCATCAAGTGTGTCGTCAGTAGCTAATATTAGTGAACACAGCGATGAAGAGCAGAGACCGACACCTTCACACGCGATGAACCAAGCCAGCACCGGGAAGACGCGAATGCGCAAGACGCACACCCCGCCATGCCAGGTCGAGGGCTGCAAGAACCTCGCCGTCTCCCGTGGCTGCTGCGTCCGTCACGGTGGCGGCTCCCGTTGTACGGAACCAGGATGTACAAAGCGCGCTAAGCTGTACCAACGATGTTTCCAACACGGAGGCTTCAAAACCTGCACGGAACCCGGTTGCACCAAGAAGGCCAAGCGTTACGGTCACTGCTGGTCGCACGGCGGTGGTCGGATCTGCGAGATTCCGGGCTGCACAAAGGTATCCACGCAGGGTGGGCTGTGCTGGGCTCACGGTGGCGGCAACCGTTGCAAGCTTGAGGGCTGCAGCCGCCGCTCGTACCAGAAGTATGGGTACTACTGCGTGCATCACGCGAACTTGGAGAACATCAACACAAGCCTGTAGGCAGATTTAGTAAGAACGCACGTTGTTATTTATTGGAATCCGTTGCAGGGCTGTGTTTATCTGAGCAAACCCCGGTTCCGTGTTGTACCATACCGGGAGCTTCTGACTCGCTTGATCACGCCTACACACGTGTTCCCGCTCACGAGGTGCACCTGCCCATGTTATCCACACCTGCAGCCACGTTACTGGTGCAGTGACCTCAGCACGCAACCAAGACCAAGATCACACCAGTTGTGTTGATAATTGGATCTGCCAATTTACGAAGCTGCACATACGGTACCCATGGAGTGCACATTTGATGCCACCGATTCCCGAGCAGCACCGGAATGGCACCGGTCTGGAATGGTGCATTTAATTCCAGTCCATCCTCCTCAGCACCTCGCCCAGAACGGCAGCCTAGATTTTACTTGCTTGATGGGGGGGTGTCAAATGACATGCGTATTTGAACGGATCTGTCGGGCGGGATCGTCGACAGAAAAACCAGAACGGGCTTATTTGAGTTGGCGTTGTCTGGAGGTCGTCTTTGCATCAACTGGCGGTGATTAAAGCGATTGAATTGGGCCTATCCACGCCGGGCAAAGCACTCGACCATCCTCGCTTACATGTATACATCTTGCTTTACTTTTCGCCGGCGAGCTCCAGGACTAAGATCTGCATGCCCATGACGTGCTTCAATCACGGCTGCACGTACTGTACCGCTTCGTCGCAGTTTCTGAAGTTTTCTGGCGGTGCTGCGTGTCTACGGTAGCGTCACCGCTGCCATGTTGCGTTTCTTTTAACGCGCAAATTAACGATCTCGGATGTAGGATTGTACAGAGCAACGACAGCGCCGCGGGCTTTGTGGCCGTTGCTGGCCGCTCGTGTGAAACCAAAGCAACCAAGCACCAAGCTGTCGAGCCAGTCGAGACAGCTTGTCTGCGACAGGGTTCGCTACGCAAGAATCTTGATTCATGAGGAATCTGCCGGCAGCACCGCCTCCTTCGTGAATGCATTTTTGTACTACCGTAAGAATCAGAGCATTTTTTGTCAAAAATAAAAAATAAATAAACATGCGTCTCGTGAATCAATTGCGGCTGGTACAGTACATGTACCGAGTACACGTCTCTCTTAGTACGCGCACCCATCTTTGCGCCGAATATGTATCAGAGACAAACGGCACTCGAATATCGGCGTCTCCTTCGTTTCATTATTGAATTATCCATTCACCAGCAACAAATGTGCAAAACTTCCATCTCGTTCCTCTTGAACCCGTCGGCGCCTCAGGCCCCGATGACACCCGAACGTACGCCCATGTCGTCCACGACGTCGTTCTTCTCCTGTCTACCCCTCATGAGCAGCCCCGATCGCGCTCCGGCCTCATTCGCTAGCCTCGCGGCACCGTACATCGCGCCGCTTGAGAAGCGCCGGTGCTACGGCTTCAACAACAGCTCCAAGTGCGCCCTCCCGACCATGTCCATGGCCGCGCTGTGCTCCGAGCGCTTCAGTTCCAGTGACGACGAGCCGTCGGACGCTTCGTCCGCTCCGTCCGCGACCACTGCGGCCCACCCGCGCAAGACCCACACTCCTCCTTGTCAGATAGAGGATTGCAAGAACCTCGCCGTCTCTCGGGGTCTATGTGTTCGTCACGGCGGCGGCTCCAAGTGCACGGAGCCCGGTTGCAACAAGCGTGCTAAGCTGTACCAGCGCTGCTTTCAGCATGGTGGCTACAAGATGTGCACCGAGCCCGGGTGCACCAAGAAGGCCAAGCGATACGGTCATTGCTGGTCGCACGGCGGCGGCCACATCTGTGAGGTGCCGGAGTGCACGAAGGTGTCGACCCAAGGTGGCTTCTGCTGGGCACACGGCGGTGGCAATCGTTGCAAATACAAGGGTTGCAACCGGCGCTCGTACCAGAAGTACGACTACTTCTGCATTCGCCACGCCAAGTCTACCACAGTGTAAGGCAACGAATACTCAGTTAAGTGTAAAGCAATATTTAGTTCACGAACCTTATTTTCAAACGTCGAATCTGCTAATAGGATGTGTGTGGCTTTGAAGCTTGGCAAGTGCATTTCCAGGGCCGCCAGTGGACCGCCACAAGTATGCAAGGTTGAAACGAATGTAGGTCGCGGGCGCCGTGGTGTTGTGCATGTACATGTAGCGGTATCCGAGAAGCTGATGTGGCATAGCTCACTCTCAAGTGCATACAGTACAATACAGTGCAACTTCAGCTTCTGTACGGTAACGGAGGCTGAAGTTGGTGCAAAGACACACGGCGTCCGTGCGCGAGGCAGCATTTTCCGGTGGGTCTACTCGCCGTTTTGAGCAGCAAATTACCGTCGCAGCTCTGTCGACCCGTAAATCGTCACTTGGCCAGACACGCAGCGCTCGAGGCGAGCATACAACCTGCGAAGAGCTGAGCGTGTGCCAGCCTGACCGCCAGCAAGTCAACTTTAGCTTCGTCAGCCCAATGGTACGCGAGGCGTGTTTCTCGGTCGGAATCTCCACCGCCTGTCACTGACCGTGTCAGACTTGGTGTAGGGTGAGATGCCGATGCTGCTTTCGACCGGTCGGATCTATGCGTCGCCGCACCTCCGGGATTAACACTTGAACTTACTAAGCTGCAGACTAACGATACGCATGCAGACGAATTTTAACAGATACTGCCACGTGCGGAATGGATTGCTCAGATTGGTCTCAGATGGTGCAACGCCGTCAGGAGGAGCTCGGCGCTTGTGTCGGCCCAAAGCCAAGGGCCGAGAGACGCCACGATGCTGCTTTCTTCTTTTCGTCTGATTTTGACTTGATTGTTGAGTGATCTCGCTGCGCGTGTCTAATCCGCCGCTGGCGGAACCGCCGAAGTGCTTGGAAAATAAAGTACAAAATGGTACAGTGTACTGGATTCTGAGAAAAACAAAAATCAGTTATTCCATTTTTGGAGTTTCCGAAAAGAGTAATGCGTATTATTAGTATACCATATGGTATTATTGGGTATAGTAGGATTTACTTTCGTACAGATACCATTTACTTTTAGTATGAGCTATAATAGTGTTTTCCTTTAGAATCTGGTATAATCCAACAGACTTATTATTGGTATAATTTGATATTATACGGAAAATCTAATAATCACTATTCCATCAACATTCATATAATTATTTTATTGTAACTATTTTTTTCGAGCATTGCTGCGCTGCATCGGTCATTCCAGAAGGTTTAGACTGACGATGCGTCGGTTTATGTTAGCTCGCGCCGCGCTCGAGATGCGGTGGGATCTTGGCGGACCGTTTGAATGGCGAATAAATCGCCAGCGTTTCTGGGGTCAGGCTCGACGCAGCCCAGGTTTTCTGCATGGAGCGCCAACGGCAGGTGACTGAGTTGTAGTGGAGTTAAAACTGCCTGTGGTGCTTCACCGAGCACTGGCTCACATTTCAATTCGCGCTTCACGTCGCACTGCTTTAAAATTTTACACCAAGGATGCACTGCAAGGCCGACATCACCTTCTTGCTGAACCCGGTGGAAAGCGCCAGCCCTAATCGATCCAATCACGAGGCGACTGCTCCTTCAATGTCGCTATTCCGGAGCCTAGCGCCAGTCCTGAGAAGCCCCGACTCATCCTTCACGTACCGGCAAGCACCGTACATCGTCCCTCGCGATAAGAGATGCAGCAACCTCCGCTGCTACGGCAGTAACAAAACCCGCCTGCCGATGATCTCCATTGTGTCGCTGTGCGTCAGCAGCGACTTCAGCTCCAACGGTGAAGACTCTCAATTCGGACTGTCGCCAACCTCAAAGATCGACCTGAAGTCCAAAGTTCGCAAAAACCATGCTCCTCCCTGCCAAATCGAAGATTGTAAGAACCTGGCAGTCTCTCGGGGCCTGTGTGTTCGCCACGGTGGCGGCTTTAAATGTACCTTTCTGAGCTACACCAAGCGTGCCAAACTGAACCAACGGTGCTTCCAGCACGGCGGCTTCAAAATGTGCACGAAGCCTGGCTGTACCAAGAAGGCTAAGCGTTATGGCCACTGCTGGTCGCACGGCGGCGGTCACATCTGTGAAGCTCCAGAGTGCGCCAAGGTATCTACTCAGGGCGGTTTCTGTTGGGCCCATGGTGGCGGTAATCGCTGCAAGTACGACGGTTGCAACCGCCGATCCTATCAACGGTATGACTACTATTGTATGCGCCACGCTGAGGTGGTGGTGAGTTCCAAGTTCGTCTAGACTAGGGGGGTAGCTAGGCTCTAATTTATTCGACGTGTTCATATTCTCATCTTCGTGTTCATTTAATCCGTGTGTCTTCAATGCGTAGCGGTACACCATCGCATGAGCAGCGCACTTGAGTTGAAGGTGTCTTCATTTGACTCATTGCAGACAAGTCGCCCGCGTTGCAGTTAGCTACTACGTAGCGACTGCCGCCACTAACATTGAACCATACGCATCAAGGCGACTTTTCCGACAGACCCGCCGCAACTGAGCGCTCTGGAGAAAGGAGCATGCGAGCTTAAATGGCATCAAAGTTCACTCCAAAGCTGAAGATTCAGAAACCCAAAGCGTATCACGATGGTCAGCACGTGACGGGGCAGATTGCTCAGATACATCCCGGCTATGTAATTCAACATCCACTTCAACTTGATGCATACAAAATCCTAATTGTGTGGGCGCTGGATGTGCTACATGTAACTCGTAGCTCTGCGTGCTAAACCAACGTGTTAATCTGCAGTACCGACTAGAAACGCGACCGCGTACTGAGCAATCAAGGCGATGATGCTTGAAGCTCAGAATTGCGCCCGTCGCATGGCTGCTTGGTGCGTGCTTGCTGCGTGTGTTCGTGTGTCTGAAGCGCGTTGCGTTTTGCTGCTCACTTCTTCTTCAGCTCACAAATCAATTCACCGTATCGTGGACACGTCCACGCCAATCTCAGTCATGTACAAGGCAGACATTTACTTTCTCCTCAACCCGCCTTCCACTTCCGACTACGACGTCAAGGTGTTCACCCCACCTTCGTCTCTGTCCATTTCACTCTTCCGGAGCCTGTCCCCAATCATGCAGAGCCCCGAACCAGCTTCGCCGTCATCCTCGTATCAGCGCCGTCTGATTAAGTCGTGCATCGCTCCACGCGAGAAGCGATTCAACAGCATGCGCTCGTACAGCGACGACAAGACCAAGATTCCAATGCTGTCGCTGGCCGCGCTGTGCGTGTCGGGTGAAGCATTTAACATGACCACCAAGCCTGCTATGGTTTCGACCGCTAAGCCTCAACAACGCAAGACCCACACTCCTCCGTGCCAGATAGAGGATTGCAAGAACCTCGCTGTTTCTCGGGGTCTATGTGTTCGTCACGGCGGCGGCTCCAAGTGCACGGAGCCCGGTTGCAACAAGCGTGCTAAGCTGTACCAGCGCTGCTTTCAGCATGGTGGCTACAAGATGTGCACCGAGCCCGGGTGCACCAAGAAGGCCAAGCGATACGGTCATTGCTGGTCGCACGGCGGCGGCCACATCTGTGAGGTGCCGGAGTGCACGAAGGTGTCGACCCAAGGTGGCTTCTGCTGGGCGCACGGTGGCGGCAATCGTTGCAAGCATGAGGGCTGCAACCGTCGTTCTTACCAGAAGTACGACTACTACTGCGGACGCCACCGCATCTCGCAAGTAGACTCTACTACGTCTGCTGCTGTTGCAGCCAGCTGCTAGTCTGCTGCTAGAATAAATAGATTAGCTCACTATTTTATTAATTTACAACTTTTATGTCTTCATTTATGGGTTATCATACTCTTGTGTTGGCACCATGCACTGTAGTGTACTGAGTAGTCTACGCTACTGTGCAGGTTTCTTGCATAACACAGAAAGTTTAAGCTTCCATAGCCAAAACTTCACCTCTCGGACAGTAGAAGTAGGTACGAAAACAAGGACGCAATGCCATCGATACAAAGTGGTTATATCGTAGGTGTTGTATAATACTAAACACACATCCGGCGAGTAAAACCAAAAGAAAAAGTGAAGCTGAAGTTGATCGTTGAAACCATTTGTTTCCTATCTGTGCCGGCAGATAGTTGCAGCGTTCAGGTGAATATCCAATGGGTGGCGGATCGCCAACAACAAAATAACGGTCGGCCGGCTTGAAGTCGACTTCTAGACCCGTTTCCGCCGTGAAACACTGCGGGGTAAACGCGAGAGTTCAAGAGGTAAGTCACCTCGCAGCGGCTCATTATCGGCCTCGTCAACTGCTAGACACGACCCGTGTCTCGACACGCAGCAACGATACATGTACAAGCAAGCGAAGGCTCGTCAATCGCCCAGTGCGTGCCTGTGAACCCTCCCACTCTGACCAAGCAGAAATGCCGCTTGGTGCAGATTAAGGTACATGGGTTCTTTGGGTCCACGGCTCGGATTCTCCTTCCAGATCGATTGCTAAGACCACCTCAAGCCGGTGCATCTCGTTGCGCCAGTCGAGCGTATCTTCCTCCCCAACAACGTTAAACCTTGTGAATGCTCGATATGTGCGGCACATGCACACACACTGGCGAGGCGACCCACGGCCACAGTCGTCAACACTGCCGTGTTTTCTACCGTTGAAGTAAAACTCTGGGGACGGTATCCTTAGCGCAACCTTGGGTCTCGAGTTTCTCTGGTTTTGCTTTGATGCTGCTCACTTGCCTTTGCAGCAGCAGCAACCGTTTTGTGTGTTCTTTGCTGGCTTCGAGTCTTGGACTTAGTCCAGCTTGGTGCTTGTCTAAGTAAGTTGAGCTTATGTGCTCGAGCGTGCGAACGCCTGTAGATGAGATGCCTTTTGACGTTTCTCAATTTGCCGCTCTTAGCCGCTTACCTTTGCGCCAATCTGCCTGTACATGTACGTGATCGAGTTACTGTCATGGCTAGTGCCTGCTTCTCCGGTTCGCACCATAACTGAATTGCCCACACTTCCACGCAACACGCTCTACCACCTCAACCGAAGCACCACCACAGCATGCACAGCAAGTCGAACATCACATATCTGCTTAACCCGGCCATCCAGGCCAAGGTATCGCTGAAAAACTGCCACACGCCGAACCGAACAGGAGAAAGCGATATGAACGCCGCAACCATGTCGCTCTTTCGTAGTCTCGCTCCGGTTAGTCCACAGGCTGCCACTTCTTCGTTGCAATACCGGCGGCAGATCCTAGCGTGTATCGCACCAGACGAGAAAAAGCGCCACCATTTCCAGTACTTAAACAACCAGAAAGCAAGACTGCCATTAATGACTCTTGCTGCGCTTTCATCAGCAGTCAGCTCCCGCTCTAGCAGCAAGGCGTCAAGTGTAGCTTCCAATTCCACTGACAGTGTTGAAGACCAGTCAACAGCTCAGTCTTCTTCCACCGCCACATCATCGCCACAGGGAGGCAAGACGCGTATCCGCAAGACCCACACACCGCCGTGTCAAGTTGAAAGCTGCAAAAACCTCGCTGTCTCCCGTGGCTGTTGTGTCCGTCACGGTGGCGGCTCGCGTTGCACAAAACGCGCCAAGCTGTACCAACGATGTTTCCAACACGGAGGCATCAAAACCTGCACGGAACCCGGATGCACGAAGAAAGCCAAGCGGTATGGCCATTGCTGGTCTCACGACGGCGGTCACATCTGCGAATTTCCGGGATGCACGAAGGTATCTACGCAGGGTGGACTTTGCAGGGCTTACGGCGGCGGCAATCGCTGCAAACAAGAAAGATGCAATCGCCGCTCGTACCTGAAGTACGCTTATTACTGCGTCCGTCACGCCGCACGTGGCTCCGCCAAGACGGTCGAGAAATCCACGGAGGTTGGCAACAGCGCTTGAATCTAGTGACCTGCACCAAACTGTCATTTAAACAAATACAAAGCGCGGAACATCCATCCACAGCTCGATACTCACTATCTCGTGAACTCCAACTGCGACTAGTACGGACACGTGCCTTTGTTGTGGCCCTCTGCGCGATGACACTTGTGGCACTTGTACATGGGACGCTTGCGCTGATCCAACGGCCGATTCCGTGCGCGACGCCTTTTCTTCTTGGCGTTTACATCGCTACCTGCACCATTCGTGTTCTGCTTGTTCACAAACCGTGGAGGTCGCAATGTCGGGTCCCTCTTGACGTTTTCCTCCACGGGAAGTTCCAGCGCTCGGTTCTTAAATGATGATACGTAGTTGCGCACAAGATAGCACTCGTCAAAAAATTCCACGGCTTGGTTCATCGCACCCAGCTTCTGTAGCGCCGCCAGCACATGACGACAAGGGATTCCCCATTGCAGTCGGCGCGAACATGTACATGTGCGGTGCTCCAAGTCCACGCGCCTCTGTCGGATCTTTGGGTTCTGTGCATTCCACACGAAAGCGAGTTGAGAGGAGCTCATGCATACAGAGTATAGCTGGATGCGAGAGAGCTGCTCCTGCATCAATCGCTCAGCCTCTGGTGTGACTATGCGTCGCTCTAATTCCCACTGGGTCGCACGTTCATGTCTTTGGTAGGCAGCGTGCATCGCAACAAGCGATAACAATTTAATGCACTCGAACGGTAGCTGCTTCCTCACTGGTGCCAAGCCCAACGTCTCCGAGCCCAGATCCAGCTCCTCAAAGCGCGTTGTCTGCCACCCGTACATTTTCCGCATCGCCAAATACGGATAAAGACACCATTTAGCCGGCTCCACACCACGAATGTACTGCGCTGCTGCCTCATTCTGCCGTGAAAGTTGTGCCACAGACGCGAGGTATTCACTCTCGGCCTCAGAGCGTTGAGCTTGCCACACAAGAGCCTCGTCCTCCTCTTCCAGAACAATATCATGTGCCTCGCGCATATCCTCCAGCAAATGCTGCGTACACAGCATAACATGAGGCACCTGCAGCGCTGCGCATGCCGAGCCTAAGCCTCCACGTCCATTAACAACCACTGGAAACCTACGTAACGGGAAGCCGTGCTGCAACAATTTGTCCAGAAACCACGTGCAGTGCTCAACAGAATCCTCCGGAACTAGCGCTGCCGCATGCATCAGCGGCTGTAAGTCTCCATCCCGTCCTACAAGTACCAACATCGTGCCATTATAACTGGCGTGTTGCATCTCGACACTATCAATCCCCAAGACACTCTGGTTATTCCAGACGCCTGTCGGGTCTAGTGCCAATAATGCTCTTAAAAAGCACGAGCCTGTGGTTACTTCTGATTCATCACCTGAACTTTGCATGGCCTGATCTGCCTCCGTCTCAATGACAGTGGCCACATGTGCGTTTAACGTCCGTAGTTGCTCCATATATCCAGGTAACTTGTGCATACTCTCCACCACTTCAGGTACTGCGTCTCCGTTACGTCGAGCAGCTTCCATAGCGTCCAATATATCTGTCTTGGCCTTGTATACCATACTTTTACTGCACTGGAAAGCTTGAGAAGCTTCTAATTGCGCCACCAGGTCAGCCGATGACACACGCGCGTCCGCGTACACTGCGTCTCTCAGTATTGCACTCTCCTTGAGTTGTTTGGTCGTGGGTTTGCCCACGCTGTCACACTGCGGGCCGTGGATCAGCGAGCCCGACGTCACGTACCAGAAGCGCGAGGACTCGGCCGCGTCCGCCGCCTTCCTAGGGCGCGAGCACACGGCGTTGATAAGCCACGAACATGGCGTATTGCTGGAGCACGTGAACTTCTTGTAACTGCCGCCACTGACCTTGACGACGGCGCGTTTGCCGGCGCGTAATGCCAGGTCCTTGATGTGCGCCGTCACGTCCTTACCGTGTGTCCATTTCTTGGTCTTAAGTGCTGTCAATTGGGATTCGAGGTCTTCAGTATGCGGCGAAGGTGAGGTGGCGGGAGACGCTACGGATGCAGGCGTGGACGCGTCCGTCGGCGACTCCGATAGCAGCATTTCGGAGTGCAGGTAAAAGCAAAAAAGATAAAAATAAAAAAAGCAATTACTATTTCCCCCATAAAAATGATATTTTATTTTGTAGTACTTTTATCGATGGATTTTTATTATATTGACGGAAATTAACTTAAAGCAATAAAGTACCCATTGTTTTACCCATTTTAATTCCCAATTGTATGTTAATTATTCGTATTGTTTGCGGAGTGTTATCGGGCGATCTTTTCAGTACACCTACTGTGCATTTTTAGTTAACTTGTTTTCGCTCCGTTGCCATTTGAGGTGCTGATTTTCTTTTCATGCTGGATACGAACGCGCGTCCACCGTTGTCCACGGTGGCGTATCAATCCGGTAATGGTCATTTGGGTCTCTTCTGCACCCTCATCGCGCAACGTCCGCCACCGATTCAATATATCGGCCGTCGACCTCTCTGCGTGCGCTGTTGTTCCTGGTGTGTTTGACGCGGCTGAGGTGAAGTTTGGTGCGTCTGCATCTAGCTCTGCTTCGGCTAGTGCTGCTGTGAGCAGCTCGAGCGGTGCTATTGGCGCGAATACGTCGGTGGAGGCGATGCAGCTGGTGGTGCGACGCTGATCTCTGTAAATATTGACTCTGCCGTGCAAGAGATTCATTCGAAGTGTACTTGCGCTGCGACGTATGAGAAGACGTTGGCCTCCATTCTCGTGTTCAAGGCGGCTGAGCAGCGCTACAGTACCTGATCTGGAGGCGTTAGCGCATCCTGTACAAGCAGAGCTAGCGGTATGGTGGTGATCTGAAGAAGGTGATCATACCCGCGATGAATGAAAAGACTTGCCGTTTCGACCGATACTACATTATGGAGATTTACATGTTAGCTCTCCCTACACTAGGGAGGTTGGTTGTTCACTCTTTTGTTTACTGGCTGTCGTAGCTGTCATAACTGTCGTAGCTTTCGTCGTCAGCCACGGAGCCGAGCTTGCTGTTGTACGGGTTCGGATACGGGCACAGCAGCTTGGGGTCGTTGTAGTCCTGCGTGGCCGCCTTGTCCGCCGCGTCGTCGCTGCACTTGCCGTACGTGTAGTTGAGACGCACGCAGACGCCGCTGTTGGCGCACGGGTAGACCGACGGGTCCACGCAGTTGTTGAAGGCACATTGCTGGCCGATGGGCGTCACGTAGAACTTGTCGTGCACGCGCACCTTGAGGTGAACCTCCTGCTCCGCGAGCACGAGGGCGACAGCGGCAATGGCCACGGCGCCGGCGGTGAGCGTTGAAAGGATCTGCATCTTGTTATGGTGGTTGAAGGGGAGTCCGAGGCTGCTGGCAGATCGAAGACTGACTGCGACTGGTGCTCGGCGATCTTGGTTTCATCTGATTTATAATCTGCAGCTTCTTATTGGACAAAAATGGACTTTGGGTTTGGGCGATCACCAAACTAGCAAGGTTGCTAGTTCGCCAAAAGTTGTAACTTTGCTAGTTTGCTAGTTCGTCAAAAGTTGTAGGCTTGGCTTAGTCAACAGTTTGTACTACGTAGTATCTCTGGTACCAGTACAATGGAACTTGTTGCATAATGAGATCGATGCATGAGCGATTTCACATGGGCGTATGTGGAATAGTATTGGTTCAGCTAGTAAGTCCACTTGTGGTAATCTATTTTTCGTTGGAGGGGTCTGAAATCAAATTATAGTTTTGGCATGTTCAACCTCCTCGTTGAGTTAGCTTCAACAACAGTGCCAACTACTCGAACTGAAACTCGCTCACGCAAATATTTCCTATCAACGTTGGACAGCTTACACGCGCACGTCGTCGTCGTCGAGGGCGTACTCTTCCATGCCCTCTTCCTCCTGGTCAAGTTGTCGGTATCGCCGCTGTGCCTCCTGGTGTGCCAGGCACGAAGCGAACGGCCGACGAACGCAACTCAGCGTATACCCCGCCAAAGAACCAATCTGTGTGTACAGTTGAGTCACGCGGTTGCTTGTCTGCAGCTGCCACGCAGTGATCTCGTCCTTCAGACTCTGCGCATGGTTGTTCTCACCAGCAGCTCGTGCCACCGGGTCAGGAACCGTGATACCACTGCTGAGTCCTTTGTTCTTCTTCTGCGACGCTGAGGGCAAGTCAATGGTAGACGGACGCAACAGATGCGAGCCAAAAAGCTTCGACGCACGGCCACTGAACACCACGCGCGACGGCGATCGCGAGCCATCCTTCTCCGCCTTGAGGGGGTTGTCCATTCTCGCCAGCTCGCGGTGGATGGGCTTGAGAACAGGCTCGTGTGAATTCGAATTCGGATCGCACATCGGAAGGTAGACCACATTCAGCTTCTGCTCGGCATCGGACAATGGCCACTGGTGTTTCACACGCATAGCAGGTTCCAGCTCCGTTGCCAGCACTTGCAGCCACATCCGTCCTTGCTCAGCGTTGAACACAGTGCCAATAGTCGACAGAATAGCACCGTTCTTCACGTAGAACAACTCCTTGGCAGAGTTTGACGCTTCGGCACGGGCCGCAAGTGTGTTTTCTGGTGCAGTGCTACCTCCTGCTCCTACTTCCTGGTTGTTGCTCTTCACCTGTGGCTGTGTGTCATCTGACGAGAGTGACACCTGGTAGTACTGCTTCGGGTTCATTTTTCCGGGGGCAGGAATTTCCTGGACCATACAGGTGTTGGTCTTGGCGTTCGATTGAATCGCATAGCCATACCGGACCGGCTTGCCAAGATCTTCAAACTCCTCTTCTTCCTCTTTGGACTCTTCAGCATTGTTGTCCGGACTGCTGTTCCCTGCGTTGTTATCCTCGTCGTCGTCTTCAGTAGCTTTGCTGATGTGAGCCGGCTTTTCTGCTGGCAACGCTACGCGAATCCACATATGCCCGCTGTCATTCAAAACTCGCTGTGTGGAGGAGAAAACGGACCCTGGATCAAGGTGCCCAACGATCTCCGCTTGCAAGTCAGCAGTGCGTCGTAATGGCAGCGGTCGTCGACTGTACACAGTGCGGTAATATCGTTCAGCATTGTCGTTAGCAGGTACATCCTGGATACGGTTGCTTCCCCATGGCACCATCACTCGCTGAGCACTGTTGGCATTGCGCTCAATGACCCAAGCATCAGGTCCTGCAGTCTCAATTGCTCGATAATCTTCATCCTGGTTCTCACCTGCTTCTGTCACAGGATGTTCTTCCTCACTCTTCTTCTCGCCGCCATGTTGCAACTCTTGTAGCGACTTTAACGGTTGGATACGCACCCACAGTCGGTCTTTCAGCAACTTGCGTTCAATGGCCCTCACAACGCGATAACTCTCAACATTGTACAACCGCGGCGCTTGCAAGCTCGGAATCGCTCGGACAGGCAATTCACCCGCCCATTTTCCTCCTCGTCCTGCCACATTCTGCAAATACACCGGTCCGTTGCGGAAAAAGCCAAATTGTTTCGGATCTTCCACCTCAATCAGTGTCTTGTGGAATGATGCATTGATCCATCCACCAAGTCCAGCAAACGCTGACGTCACCTTCACAGCCAATTGTGTAAAATCTTGATTAAACCTGCACTCTGTCGCTTGAAACACACTCACAGGCGGCAAAAACCGCTGCATATGCCTCGGCGTCGAGTTGGAACCAGAATCAGAAGATGACGACACCGACGTCGAATGTAGATTAAATACCGGTTCACGGTACAGTACCAACCGGTCACGTGCACACATGTAGGTCGGGAACTCTGCAATATAGTAAACTCAAGTCAGTTATATCGTATTAAAGAGGTTTTCTTGGTCGACGTACCTGGAAGTCTGCGCATATATCGGAATTGTGCTGGTTGCGCTGCGACCACCGACGAGTGTTGACGTGGCGGTAGGTCACTACCATCAATAGGTGTAGAACCAGTGGGGAACTCCAAATGGGCACGAATGTATCCATTGTTCTTGGCATTGGAAAAGTAGCCGCGACGAATTTTAAGCCACACTTGGTCTTCGTAGTAAAGCACAGCGGAGCAAGCGAAGTACGAGCCAACGCGCAGCTCCCCACAGCGGTCAATTTGCTTCTCACGTGGTGATGAGTACACGAACATGCGCTCACGATTGAGCAAAGCGGACGAGGAGGCCGCACCGCCGTCAGGACCAATGTACTGGAAGAACTCCTCCATCACGGACGCTTTTCGATAAGTGTGATGACAGTGGAAGAGGCCATCGTAGTCAGATATGATTCGCTGAAATTGGTCGAATGGAAATTAGTGTGCGCTACACGTGTACGGAGCATATTTTAACCAATAGATGCGGAGATTGTTTTTGATTTAGCCAATCATAGGAATTGTGTATTTTACATCCTGGACCGCAGTTTACATGTTGAAGCAGCCCTTTGTCATGCACTTAGGTGTTTACAGCGAAGGCAAGACGTTTGTACAAATATACCATGCATCATGCATTGTCAAGTGAGAATGCTCTTGTGATGCAAGTTTGCTGCGGGGTGATAGAGGTAGAGAAATAGACGCTTTACTGGCCCTCGCAGAAAGCTTTGGCGTTCTGGAAGATCTGCATCCACGGGCTCACCGGGTGCGCCTCGAACTCAACCGGCATGTACGGCCACTGGTACTTGAGGAAGCAGCGCTCCGGGTGAGGCATGAGGCACATGTGGCGGCCGTCGCTCGACACGAGACCGGCAATACCCTGCGGCGAGCCGTTCGGGTTGAAAGGGTACTCCTCCGTCGGCACGTTGGAGTCGTCCACATAACGGATAGCGGCGGCGCCGCTCGACACGTACTTCTCCTGGATCTTCGGGTGCGTGAAGTGCGCACGGCCCTCGCCGTGCGAGACCCAAACACCGAGCGACGAGCCGGCCATGCCGCGCAGCATCACCGAGTTTGACTCCTGGATCTGCACAGACACGAAGCGAGACTCGTGGCGGCCCGACTCGTTGTGCACGAAGCGCGGCTGCGCCGACGTCTTCGTCTCTTCCTCCAAAGCCCTGGCCTCGGGGCGGTCGAGCCAGCCAAGCAGCGTCATGAACTGGCAACCGTTGCAGGCACCGAAACTGAACGTGTCCTCGCGAGCCTTGAACGCCGCGAACTGCTTCAGCACGTCGCCGTGGAACTTCACCACGCCCGACCAGCCCTTGGCCGAGCCCAGCACGTCAGCGAACGTGAAGCCGCCGACGAACGCCACACCGCGGAAACGCTCGTCGAGCACCACGCGCTTGTTGACCAGGTCCGACATCGTGATGTCCCACACCTCGAAGCCGGCGTGGTGGAACGCGGCAATCATCTCGCGCTCACCGTTGCTGCCCTCCTCGCGAAGGACAGCCACACGGTGCTGAGCACGCGTGCTCAACTGGCGCTCCGGCGTCGGCTTGGGCTCGTACGTCACCTTCCACGAAGGAGCCGTGCGCGTGCGCAGCGAGCGCTGCTCCTGAGCAACGCACTCGGGGTTGCACTGACGCTTCTCAAGCTCGAAGCTGGTAGCCTCCCACACGTCACGCAGGTCCACCATCTGGTCCTCAAGGACACTTTCGCCGTTCACGCTCACCTTAATGGCGCCGTCGGTCGTCACCTTGCCCAGCTTCACAAGCGGCACGTTCAGCTTGCTGAAGATAGCCTCCACCTCGGTGGAGTGCTGGCCAGCAGCAACCTGGAACACAAAGCCGAGCTCCTCAGAAAACAGCACCTGGATAACGTCCTTGGTCGTGGCCTTGCCACCCGCGAACGGAATGTCCACGTCGAGGCCGCAGTTGCCAGCGAAAGCCATCTCGAGCAGAGTAACGATAAGACCACCATCGCTACGGTCGTGACCAGCAAGCAGGTGGCCGTTCTTGATGCCAGTCTGAATGGCGTTGAAGGCGTTCTTGAACAGCTCGGCGTCCTCAATATCAGGGGACACGTTGCCGACCTGGCCGTACACTTGGGCCAGTGCCGAACCGCCAAGACGGTTCGCGCCCTTGCCCACGTCCACGTAGTACAGGAAGCTGTCACCGGCGTGAGTCTTGAGGTCAGGGGTCACCTTCAGTTCGACGTCCTCAGTCGGGGCGTACATGGTGATCACCAGCGTGCCGGGGGTCTTCACGTCCTTCTTGTTGACCTTGGCGGCCATGGACAGCGAGTCCTTACCACCGTCAACGGCCACACCAATCTGCTTCATGAAAGTGGTCATAGCCTCACAGCACTCGTACATGCGAGCAGCCTCGTTGGGCAGCTTGGCAGCCCACATCCAGTTGGCAGAGCACTTGCAGTCATCCAGACCACGTCCGCCGAGAGCCGCCCACACCATGTTGGTCAGCGACTCACCCACACTCAGGCGAGCCATGGCACCAGGGTTTACCAGGCCCTTGACAGGCTGCTCACCGCAAGCGCTCACCACACCCGTGAACTTGCCGTCCTTGTTCGGCACGTTCGACTGCGCCACGACGGCACAGTCAGCAAGGGTCAGCTGAATCGGGCCCACAGTCTGCTGCTGGGCAATCAGACCGCTCACCGAACGGTCCACCTTGCTGGTCAAGAAGCGCTTCGAGCCAACAGACAGAAGACGCAGCACACGGTCCAGCGCATCGCGCAGAGTAATGTCCACAGGGAGCGACAGCTCCGAGACGGGCTCCGTGGCTTTCGTGTCCGTGAAGGTCTTCTGGGGCATCTTACCGAGAACCAGGTCGAGGTCAAGGTCGAACGGGGTCGAATCGTCCTGGGCGTCGTGAAGCACAACGTGGCCGTCGCCGGTCACCTGTCCCAGCAGCGCATACGGGCAGTTCTCGCGCTTGCAGATCTTGTCAAACAGCTCGACGTGCTCCGGACGCAGCAGCAGAGCGTCATTCTCCTGGTACTCAGCACCCCAGATCTCGAGAACGGACAGGGTGTCATCACCCACCAGAATGTCACGCACCTCGTAGCGAGCACCACCACGGTTAGCGTCACCCGGCTTCGCGTTGGACACTTCGACGATCTCCTTCAGCACGTTACCGTTTCCACCAGCACCCTGGTCGTGGATCGAGACAATGGGGTTCTTCTCGCCCAGGTCGCAGCAAGCACGGATCACCTTGTTCAGCTTGCACTCCATCTCAGCATCACCACGCTGGACGGCGTTGAAGTCCAGGTCTGCCGTCTTGGTGTCCTGGATACGGCTGGAGGCAGCACCACCGCCCATACCGATACGGTAGCACGGGCCACCGATCTTGACGACCCACATCTGAATCTCAGGCTCACCCTTAGTGCAGTGACGACCGTCCAGCTGGCCAAGACCAGCTGAGAACATGATCGGCTTGATGTACTCGCGACGTTCGCCGTTAGGCAGCACCATACCGAACGAACGGGCGAAACCCGTCACAACGGGCTCACCGAACTTGTTGCCGTAGTCCGAAGCACCGTTAGAAGCTTGGATAAGGATGTCACGCGGGTGCGCAAGGTTGGACGGGTACTCCAGCTTTTCGTCCTCCCACGGCAGCTTGTATCCCTCAAGGTTGAGGTTACCCACAGAGTAGGCACTGACACCAGCAACGACGTTAGCACCACGGCCGGTAGCCTGCACATCACGGATACGGCCACCAGTACCGGTTTCAGCACCAGGGAACGGAGCGACACCCGACGGGAAGTTGTGGGTCTCAGCTGTCAGCAGCAAGTGGCTGTCGAGGGTGCGTTCCTGCACAGGTGAAGGCTCACCAGGGTTCACAGGTCCAAGCGTCACAATGTTAGCACCCTTGATGACCGACGAGTTGTCGTGGAAGGCGATAACGCTGTTCTTCTTGGTGTTCTCCGTTAGCGTGTCCTTGACCATCTGGAAGAGTGTCTGGGGCATCTCCTGGCCATCAACGACGATCTTGCCGCCGAAGAACCAATGACGCGAGTGTTCCGAGTTACTCTGACCCATGTCAAAGCACTCGACATCCGTCGGGTTACGACGGAGCTTCTCCTTGAAAAGATTGAGGTAGTACTGCAGGTCCCAGTCATCGAAGCCCAGGCCAATCTCCTCATTGATCTCCTTCAGTGCGTCAATGCCGCGTTCCATGATGGGGATATTACGGACAGGCTGCACCGTCTTGCCATGCCAGAAGCTAGCAAGAGGCTTTTCATACACCTGCTGCGTCATGCGGTCACACTCGTGACGAAGCAGAGCCTGCTTGAGCGTCTCAACAGCTTCAGGCTGAGTGGCCGTGTAGCGCACGAGATAACGCGTAGCACGCTCAATACGCTTGATAGCTGAGATGCCACAAGCCTGGCAGATGGCCACGGCGTTACTGGACCAGGCCGTGGAGAAAGTCATGCGTGGCCCGACCTCTACGAGCCACTCCTTGCTCTGTTCTTTCTGGCCCAGGAACGGCTCATCCGCGCGCGTCTGTTGCGGCTCGAACGTCTCACTGAGCAGCCAGTGGAGCGTCTCCTGGTCAGTGGCCGACAGCGCGCCGGCGTCGGCCTTGGTCTCCACGTAGAAGCAGTACTCGGTCACGAGCTCATCCACCTGGAGCCCGGCGTCGGCGCCCACCTGCGCGCGCAGATACGCCAGCAGCGTACGGTTAGCGTGCGCCGTGAAGGCCGGCGTGCGGTGGAAGCGCAGCAGCGAGCTGGCGGACGAGATGGACGTCGTCTTCTGCTTCTTCTCGGGCGACGAGGCCATGGTCAGAGAGGACGTTGAAGCTCGGAGGAGCGGTGGGGTGGGGTGGGGCGGACACTGCAAATTGCTTAGTGCGTGTTCATCTTGCGGCCGTGGCCAGTCGCTGGATATGGATACAAATTTAGACCAATCTAACACCAGAATGTAGACTTTTCAACCAATGAAAAGAGGCTGATGGATGAAGTAGTGGCATAGACCGTGCCATGAGCGCAATGCTTGGACAGCAGAGTCTCCCATTGCGCGGATTGACGATTTGCAAAGAAAAGTGAAGCCTGGTGTGGACCCTGCATCCAACATGGCCATCAATATAATACTGTAGTGACCGAAGCAAACTTTTTCGCTGAAGTGATGAAGACTTTAGCTGCGTGTTCCGGAGGTTGGTTGTGAAAACGTGTGGCACAACAACAAGGTCTCCGTTGCTGACGTACTGGTACGCTGTACCAACTATTGATAATCTAAGTGGAAGTTTTATCCAATCACCAAATTTATTACTTTTAACCAATCCAATCTACTGAGCTGTTCACAAAAAGGGGAGCTCTGGCGAACATTTTGCATGACATGAAAAAGGTAGAGACGTAGGAGGTGTCAGAGGAGTTTGCTAGCACAATGCCGAATATTCAGATGCTTGAGCTGAAGCATGTTTTCGCTGAGTGCACGCAGTGATAGATCGGTTACGGCAACGATCCCCTTATTTGGGACTTCCTGCTACATGTGTTAACTCTTAGCAAACTCCTCTGGCATCTCCTACGTCTCCACCTGGCTCACCCCCATCGCCTTCACAAGAGTCGGCGGGTGACAACATCACCCAGGGCATGCGCTTCTCTGACCAAAAGGCCTGCACGAGAATTCTGCGCAGATATGCGGCGGGACACGGGAAAGCGATCAAGCTGGACACGTGGATCCATGATCAAGTACAAGTGTAAGGGCGGTGCTCAGTGCTGCTTCGAGGTTGTTTTGCTGCGGTCACAACGGGAATGTGTGAAAGGTTATTTTATTAGTCGTGCCAACCTTGCTCACAACATGTGCACTGGTCGCTCGAAACTTACAGTGTCTCAGATCCGAGAAGACGATGTCATACGCTCATTGGTAGCGAAGGACCCGAATATCAGTGGACACCTGATAATCGAGCATGTCAATCGAATGCGTGGTGCTGAAGTTCTCCTAACGGAAGCGTACACAACTACGAATATGATTGTGGATGATCTCGTTGGATCGCTGGAGGATGGTTTTCGACAGTTGGGATCGTTAATTGACCTATGGAAGGTGAGGAATCCCACGATTGTGAGTTCAACGCGGAACGGGAATTTGTTCGTGTCTTTAATTCCTACCCTTACGCTTCCTTCTACAACACCAACGGCCAGAAGGTGGTTGGAGTTGATGGGGCAGTGTTACGGCATGGAACGTATCAGAGTAGTTACTTGCTGGAGACGGCAACAACGAGAACATCTTCCTTGCCACTGCTGTCTGTGCCACAGAAAGCGAGGAGAACTGTAAGTGGATTTTTCGCTGCTGTTTGCAGGCTGGAGTCGACCTCAAATCAATGTCGCTCTTTACGAAACGTGATTCTCGGATGGTGGTCGCTCTCAAAACGCTCAACGTGGTCACACTTCGCTACTGTACACGGCACATCTACTAAAACATTGAGGGCAAATTCCAGGGAAGGTATCCTGCAAACATGGAAGACATGCTATATCGCGTGCAAGCGGCTAGGAACGAATTTGAGTACGAAGACGTGCAGGCCACGCTGGCGTTAACACGCCCTTATGTTTCGGCCTACATCCGAGAGATCGGGCCCGAGCACTGGGTGCTCTACCCATCTCTGCGTCGTTCGCGTTTGTATGGCTGGCGGACGACAAATTTCGTGGAACCTCAGAACACTGCTGAAAACGAGCCTCGCGAAATGCTTCCGTTCCAGTTTATACGCATTACATGGAGAAGTTTACGGAGGAGGCATCCACGCGGCGTGAGACCATTGTCATACGCTGGCTTGAGGAGGGGCACGGACTAACAGAATACGCACGCCGTAAACTCGACGAAGTAGCGGCCAACGCTGCGTTCTGCACAGTTAATCCGGGTGAAGGCGAGGTGATGTATGTCCACGACACCCGTGACAACTCGGTTCACAACTGCACTGTTGATGTGGCAGCGCGTACGTGTACGTGCACCGTATTCGACCAGTATGGCATCCCGTGCAAGCACTTCATCGCAGCACTTAATTTCCTCGATCGACCCACCGAGCAATTTACTGGCGTGGAATTTTTGCTAAACGATTGACGCGTACTCTACTTTGTGTGGATCTGGTGCTACATCTGGCATGAAATGGTTCTTACCGAAGAATTGACCAGCAATACTGATCACCATCCACCTAAATCGAAATCTAGGTCAAGTGAGAGACTACAGCCAAGCAAGGGTAATACTGCTGCTAAAGGTGGAAAGGGGAAGCGGACGAGTACATTCAACAGTAACTGCGAGGCGGATGGCGGGATCCCACAAAAAATAGTTCGGAATACCGACTTCGGTGCGTTCATATGAGGTGAGATGTGATCTTATGCTGAGGTGAGGTGTGATCCTCCACTCAATTCTCTTCTTAGCCAGCTACAGCAACCAAGCACCCACTAGCGCCTCAGTACACACGATGGCTTCACGTTCTCGTCCAGCAGGAGGCTCCCAGGCTCTTGTACCTGCACGCAAGCGGATTAAAGGGCCCGATCGGAAAGAAACAGCATACAAACGAGCGATCGAGATACTTGGAGAGGACACTGTGCTGCGCATGCGAGTGGAGTGGGCATCATGGGAAACTGAATACGGAAGCAGGGAGTGGGAACAATCGGAGGGTGTATTTTTGCAATTGTTGCAACAAGGCTTGTCGGAGCGAATTATTCGAGCGATCTTGCCTGTTGGTGGATATCGGATTGATCGACTCAGAAAGGTGCTGAAGGACGGAATCGATACTCTTCACACGCGCCGACCTCAGTTGAAACCGTGGCATGCTTTCAGCGATGCAGACACTGACAAGTTTAAAAAGCATTGCTCTACGTGGGAACTTGAAGATGGCTTCCCATGTCCGCACCGGCGTCCTAGGCAATATTTTACGGAACCAAAATTGACCTGGAAGGTCATTCACGCCCGCTATGAGTACGAGATCGATCGAGCCAATCCTGGTGCTCGGACTCTCAGTTACACACGATTTAGGCAGTACGTTCGCTATTATTTTCGTGGAGTTCGGTTGTCGAGAACTGCCGAGGACGTCTAGCAAGTCGCTTTCAGCGAAGTAGTCTGCATGCTTGTGTATTTTTTATATACAGATACCGGTATATTATTTGAGTACCGGGGTCCAGGAGGACCCCGGGGTCCCGCCACAACCGGAGGACGAAGCAGTGAGCGGGTCAACCTGCATGACTTAGTTGAGTATGAATCAGATCATAAATTTAGTGGATTGTATTCTCCGCATTTTGCGATGGAATTCCAAAATGGGCCGATTATTGTGGCAGGCGTTTGGGTTCCCAAACTCTGGCGTAAATCTCAAAATCCGGCCAGAAAAGGGACATCTATCAGTCTGAGAGCCAATCACAAAGTCGGTGCGACGGGGGAGCCTCACATAGATCTATTTTTGGGTTTGAGACGCTCCCATAGCGCTCCCTAAATGCTGCGGGAATCGGTCCAATTTGGGTTCCCCCTTTTTGCGATAGCCCTATTTCAGCCACAAAATTATCAACAGCACCATGTTGCAACGTGGGGTGGTGCGCGTTGCGCAAGGCTTGCGCTTGGCTTCGGGATCCAAGTGTTTCGGCAACAGCAGCAAGCGCTTCAGTTCCGGTCGGTGGCGGTCGGTAACTCCCGTGTCCGCGTCCGCGTCCCCGCTGCTCCCTAGAGCGAGTCTCGTGGCCGCCACAGCGATCAGCACCAGTGCCGCTTGTGCCTTCTGCTCTGCGCCGGCCGTGGAGACTTCTGCGGTGCCGAAAGACGGTGACAATGCACTACCCAATGTGGTTTTGTACCAATATGAGCCATGCCCATACTGCTGCAAGGTGAAGGCTGTGCTGGACTACCTCAAGATCCCGTACGAAGTGGTGGAGGTGAACCCACTCACCAAGAAGGAAACTAAGGCCTTCACGGACTACCGCAAGGTACCAGTAGTCCGTATCGACGACGAGGTGGTTGTGGACTCCTCTGCCATCATCTCGCGGCTGCGGGAGCTCGTGGCAGCCCCCAAAGACTCACTACAGGAGAGTGAGGAGGCTCTAAAGGAAGAGGAACAGTGGCGTCAATGGGTCGACCAGAAGCTTATCCTCTTAACGCCGCCCAACATCTACCGTACGGTGCCGGAGGCGCTACAGGCGTTTGACTACTGCTTGACGGAGGGCAAGTTCACGCCCATGGAACGTCGTATGTCCAAGTACGCAGGTGCTGTGGTGATGTATCTCATCGCCAAGCGATCCAAGAAGAAATACAACATTGACGATGAGCGTCAAGCTCTGTACGAGGCGTTGGGCAGCTGGGTGGATGCTATTGGCGACAAACGCCCGTTTTTCGGTGGTGAAGAGCCCAACATGGCAGACCTCTCTGTCTTTGGTGTCCTGCGTGCCATGCACGGACTGGACACGTACAACGACATGATGCGTGAGACCAACATCGAGCCTTGGTTCACGCGCATGACTGCTAAGGTCGGCTCCAGCTCGCGCACGACTAGCAATTAGACAGTGGAAGATGAAGCTAATCAAACGTGGTATTACGTTTGATTAGTTTGTGAATTCTATATAAGACTCAAATCGTGGTGCGGACTTGTGCTCCATCTACTGGTAGTTTGCCTAGTTGTTAACCTCGCTCTTCTTCTGGATGCGGTGGTACGCCACGCCCGTGCCTGAGATGTTGTCTCCCAAGCCGGCGGTGTGATCAGGCTTCTTGCAGGCCAACATCGGCACGAGGTGGCACTGGAAGTCGGCCTCCTTCCACGTGACGACGGGTGAGAACGGGTCCAGATCCACCTTGAGACTCTGGCTCTTGCTCAGAAGCTGCTGTCGAGCCAGTAGAATTTCAATGCGCTCCGGGTCTACTTCCATTTCAGCACTGGTACGCATTGGCTTGGGTTTGTCACCGTCATCAGAAGCACTTCCTGGAGATGGCGGCTTGCCACACGCGACCTTCGAGCTCATGAGCGCACTCTGCACCAGCGCCGTCGTGGGGTCCTCCCACATACTTCCTTCTTTTTGGCACACAATGTGGAACTGCAGAGTGTGGAAGTGAATACGCGAGAGTTGCGCGAGTGCCAGCGACTCCTGCTTGTCTTCACTCTTGTCCTGGTCCTGTCCGCTCATCTGGAAGTTCTTCTTGGCCTTTGACGCGAACTGGATGACGTCGTGAAGCTGCGCACTGATTTCTGCCACCGTAGGACGCGAAGTCGTAGCCGTACCTTCCTTACCGGTAACGAGGTAGTGGTGCAGGATAAAGAGTTCCTGTTCATTAAGTCCAATAGAGTCCACCCACGGCAGCACGAGTCGAACCGTGTCATCGAAGAGACTGAAGTCCGACACAGCCGCAAACTCATAGTGGGTCGGAGTCTGGGCCAGGAAGAGGTTCTGAAGCACCTCCGACAGAGCCTTAAGACGCGTCAAGCGTCCACGTTCATCCGTATCCACCTCCATGAGCTGGAGCCCACCAAACACCACCAGATCCGGCTTGAACGCATCCAATGACTGTTCAAACTCCTCCAGCACCGACAGTCGTGCGTTGTGCACGTCATGGTTCAAGTAGTACCTGTTCGCCCGTGGCGACGTGTGGCCTCTGAATTCGTCTCCACTCGAGTACTCAAGCACCAGATGCACATCTTCATGCTGATATTCCTCCAAGTGTCCTACGAGTTGAATCCGGTGGTCTACAAAGTACGGCTTCATTTCCTTGCCAATAGCCGCTCCCAATAGCACAATACATCCTTCTGCTGACGCCCGTTCCGCCATAGTAGCGGCATTACCGCCTACTTTTCTCTTCACTCCAGGTAGAGCATCTGCCAATGCTACCACCTCTCTAAACTGTTCCGGAGAGAGCATACTCTGCTCCGCAGCAGCTCCTGAGGAGAAATAGTACGCAAAACTCTCTTGCAACTCATTTAACGAGCCGATACGCTCGTGGTGACGCTTAATTAGCCCCTCCGAGGACTTGCCGGCCTTATTAAAGCCCTTGCTCTTTTTGCTCTTCTTCTGTAGCTGCTGGTGCTCCACTTCCTGCACGCTCTGCATTAGATCCACAGCCGGTACAGCCACATCCAGGTCGGCACTACAGCAGAAGGCGAGACGCGGCGGCTCGCGCGCCTCATTGTCGTCTGCGCCGTGGGTCGCGGCGTCTCCACTCTTGGACGCGTGGAAGACCAGCGACGCCAGCATCTGCTGCTGCTCCGCGACACTCAACGAGGCCTCACGTGTGGGAAACAGCTCGGCGAAGAAGTCGGCATATAGCACTGCGGCCGCGCATATTGCCAGGGACACGCCCAGCGCCAGGAGCTGCGATGCGCTGTACATAGCGGGGGGAGATCGAGGAGGTCCAAATGAACTGAGCCCCCGTGAAATAGATCGGGTGGATATTTTGACCAATCGATGGTGTTATGTAGTTTTTGACCAATCGATTGCTGATTGGTCAAAAAGGACACAGATGTTCATCGTTTCGGTGATCGATGATGTACCTTTTGCCATGCACTTTTGGTCACTTTGAGAGTTTCCAAGTACTGTACAGCCGAGAGATGGTGTCGAGTACGTCGAGGCGTGGCTTCCCAGTGTTGCTGCTGTTGGTCGCTATAGCAGTTGCTTCTGCCGGGTCAATTTTGACAACGCTGTCTTTGTCCAAGCCGGACGCGACGTGTGACGCATTCTTCCTGTCCAAGCTGTCGACTGGTGTTGGTGAGCATGGCAACAGCACCAATGTACCAATAGGGGCATGACTATTCGTGTCACTGCTACTACCGTCGAAGGTGTTACAACGAACGACGCAGCTTCGATAGACGCCCGCGTGCTTCAAGACGCTGTCGGTGGATGACTGGGCGTCGTGAAGCCCTTGGTGGACTGCGAGTCGCTGCTTGATGTTGATCTATCGCACATCACAGCGGAAAGTGACGCCAAAGTCACGTCCGCGACCGAATCGACCCACAAGGATCATCTGTACTGCCTCGTGGAAAGCACACTACCGACCTCAACTCAATGGCAGGTGATGCTGCCCGTTCACACTTGGACGCAGCGTTACATGCAAGTTGGATGTGGAGGACTCTGCGGTATGATCCGGATGCAAGTAAACGCAGCTTCTGGCTCGCAACAGGTCAGCGGTGGGGAATTTGCATTGACTGCGACCGACATGGGCGGAGGTATGGATGGCAAAGTGTTTGCGAACAATCCGGGCCGTCGAAAATCCTTCGCGTACAGTGCACGGCATCTGACGTCTCTTGTGAGCAAGACGCTGATGCAAGCTTTCTACGGTTAGAAGCCGCGATACTCCTACTTTAATGGTTGCTCGGATAGCGGCCGTGAAGGCGTGATGGAAGCTTTGCGTTACCCGAACGACGTTGACGGCATCTTGGCAGGAGCGCCTGCCATGCTCTTTCAGTTCCAGAACAGTCTGCACCACGGGTGGTTGGCGATGAGCAATATCGGCGGGCAGATGCCTGAATTGCCACCGATGATGCGTGGCCCGCCTCCAGGATCTGAAAGGCGAGGACAGAGCTTTCCCAGACATGGGCCGCCTGAACATGTGCGCTAAGTAGTGATCCTACAGCTATTGTGACAGCTTCGAAGTTGCCGCTGCTGCACGCTGCAGTTGTTCGGGCCTGCGACGCGCTGGACGGCCTAGTTGATGGCTTGCTCTCTGATCCCAGACTTTGCAAGTTTGATCCTCGCGAACTTCTGTGTGCCACAGAAGCTGCTGAAGTTGAGGAAACCCGACAGTGCTTGACGGAGACGGAAGTGAACACAATTCACAAGTTCTACAATGGACCTGTTGACCCTGTCACGGGGAGACATCTCACTGTGGGAAATGTTCAATTCGGCTCCGAGTTGGCGTGGGAAGGCGTGTTTGTGCCAAGAGGACCAAACCAACCTGTCATGAGTGCTCATATCGCTCTTGCGGCGCTAAGGTACCTGATCTTCGAGCCAAATCCTCCAGAGACGTACACACTGAATGATCTTCCGTTCACAGAGGCAACCGTAGAGCTTCTACGTGCTCGACATCCACTGCTAGATGCCACGAACCCGGATTTGGCTGCATTCAAGGCTGTAGGAGGTAAGTTAATTCTATGGCACGGTTGGTCAGATGAGCATATTTCACCCCGCACGACCATTGCGTACCATGAAGCGCTGCAAAAGCAAATGGGTGGAGCAGAGCAAGTCGCAGAATTTGAGCGGCTTTACCTTCTTCCTGGCGTGCAGCATTGCGGTCATGGCGAAGGAATGGCCGCTATCGACCTGGTGACGCCGCTGTTAAATGGGTGGAGCAAGGCAATGCGCTTCATGAGATTATCACAAGCACGGATCTGAACAACTATCTACCGCCCTGGATGCCAAAGCCAGCGGCGCCGACTGTCACGCGCAGTCGCCCGGTGTTTCCTTTCCCGTCGCTGGCCAAGTACACTGGTAAGGGTAATGCCAATGACGCTGCCAACTACGTCGAGGGCGTGCCGCTTTATACGGACAAAACTGCCGACTGGGCTGCACAGAGCTTCTTCGAGCCATACATGCCGCGAACAGAGTAGCTATTTGCAGATACAGTACATGTAGGTGTTGAAGTTGAAGCAAACTATAACTTCAACATTAAACACGAATCCTAACCCCGCTTTGGTGTCCGAAGAGTTACGTTTAAAATCAAGCTTTTAAGGTAAGCTTATCTTCACATCCTTAGTGACGGGTGTAAGGGGTGAATATTGTGTGGAGTTTGCCGTGGTAGTTTGCTTCCTACTAGGAAACTACTACTAATAGTACGTATAGCAGGAACTTCCAGGAAGTGAACACCTTCAATATAAATCAGTCTCAAACGATATCCGATACCCATCGAAACTTTCGATTCGAAAGCCGCGAAAGGTATACTTTCAAAGATACTGTCCACCGCTCCACTCACTTTCAAATTCGCCCCTTCAAGCTCAAGCTTATCCCTCTACTTCTCCTTCAACACCAGAATGAAGTTCTCCGCCATTGCCGTCGCTCTGATTGTCGCTGTAGTTTGCCTAGCGAACCCCGCGGCCTCGGAGAGCGAGGCTCACCTCCGTGTGCACGTCGACAAGGGTGTCTGCTACACTGCGTGCCCCTCGGGTCAATACTGCCCCAATGAAGAGTACCCCCACAAATGCCGTGGACCCAAGAGTGGCGAGTGCTTCAACCCAGCTACTGGTGCCTATCAAAAGGGTTGCGACAACGGCTTCGAGTGCAAGAACAACAAGTGCGTCTACAAGAAGCCTTGAGCTGTTACGCTGCAGACGCTGTAGCTGATGTGCTGTAGCCTGCAGAATTTGACGTAGTCACGAGAGTCGCACTCTCTCGGGTTTCTGTAAGACAAAATACACACCGCATTGGTTGTATCCTTATCCAGGCTTCCCCCTTCACTTGCAAATCTTGATCTTGTCTTCAAGTTGAAGACAAAATCGAGACTGAAGACTTCAACACCTTTAAGTAACACACTTGTCAGTCCATTTACATGTAGCAATCCGACTTAAGCTCCAAGAGAGATGGTGTTTAGTGTCGGAAGCGCAGTTGGCTGCTTAAAATCTGCGATCAAGATGAATCCTGCCAAAGCTTGTCACATATTTCTGGACTTCCCTCATCACGCATTCTCAATCGACGAACAACTCGACTTCCAGCACCAGTCCTGCGACCAAACATGAGACTCTCAAGTGGAGAACTGCGACAGCAGCACCAGCAAGGGTCGACCTGCCAAAACTACTTAAGTTATAATGCCACCACCGCTATGTTCCAAGACGGCTGCGGCGCAGGCTACGAGTGCATCGACAACCTGTGCCGGGTCTCTGCTGATCCCATCGACAACCTGCGAAAACGACGCCGCGGCTCCAACTACATTGGCGAGTGCTTCAATCTCGCTACAGGTCTCTTCCAGAACGGATGCGACGAGGGGTTTTACTGTTAATCTCGAAGCTTCATCATGTAAAACAGAGTAACAAACTTTTATCTATCCCTTCTAAAGGTTAAAGGGGCAAACGACAAATCTAAATACATGTACGTATCAGGTGTTCACGTGCATCGGCGGAAATGATATCTTGGGTTATGAATCATGGTTTGCGTTTTTTTTCACAAGCTCATTTGGCAGGTGCGTATCCATCAAAGGATTCTTGAATGGGCTCACCAAGAAGTCGCTGGACATTCGTCTCATGGTAGATCATTCCCAATTTCGCTTCCTCGGTCTAAAGTCCTTTTCAAGATGAAGATCCCGGCGCTGGTGCTAACCGTTTTCGCTACAAAGTTATTCTTGGTAGTAGCAACTTCGGGTTCCTCCGATCCTGCGTGCTTAACAGAGGGGTGCGACGGCACCAGAGAATACTGTGACGACTCCATTGGTGAATGTCGAGCAGCTCAAAACGAAACGGAGTGCTACAACGCCACCATTGCCTTGTTCCAGGATGGATGCGACGTCGGATACGAGTGCATCGACGACTTGTGTCGAGTATCCGCCGAGCTAGTCGACGGTCGAACCTGTCACATCATTTGCTCGGCCGGCAAGTTCTGCGAAAACGGATCCACTAAATGCCGTGGCCCTAGCTACGATGGAGAGTGCTTCAACCTCGCCACTGGCCTCTTCGAAGATGGCTGCGAGGATGGATTCTACTGCTCATTCAACAAGTGCGTCGATGTTAGTCTCGACGATGACGATGACACCAGCCTCGAAGATGATGCTTAGATATGAGGAGTTCTATCTCCAGTCGGGTCTGTACATCATAAGAATGCCCACCAAAGCCATTCGTGCTCGAATCTCAACAAAATTCCTCAACAATTACCACGTTGTTGGTTGCTTTGAACCTTTCAGGAGCTTGCACCATACACCTCGTTCACGCTCGGTAGGTCCTTCTTGTCGACGATGCGGGCGAACGGGAACGGACCCACGAACTCATACTGGTTCTGCTTGCGTGTCGACTTCTCCACCTCACTGTAGTCCAGACCAGGGTAGAATGCCTTGTTCGCTGCGTACGACTGCGCGTGCCACTCGATCTTGAAGTTGTTGACGTAGAAGTTGCCAAACTGCGACTTGTATTGCTGCAGCACCTCGTACGGGTAGAAGTAGAAGCCACACACGTCTGGGTCGTTCTCACGCACCTCCTCCGGCACGGGCGACAGCACGTACGCGATCTTCTGCGCCAGCATCGGTGGCAAACACAACTCTGTCGAATTGGTGGTAGCTGTGTTGTACTCAAACAAGCACATACGCAGCATGCGGTCGCCCCACTGCGTCGTGTTGCGCACAAAGTACGTGTAGTCATCGCTCACGACGCAGAAGTTCGGGTCCGTGCAGCGTAAGTGGAGAGGCTGCAAGTTCACTCTAGCGTACAGCTTTGTCTCCTCTGACAAACACGACTCCACGCCTCCACCGACGGTGGTCGAGTGTTTGATTGGGAGTGGAATGTTCATTCCTGGGTCACCGTGGCGTCTCGCGTTGATCACTTCCGCCGTGTTGCCGCACTGGTACCAGTTCTCAGGGTCGTAGCTGTTGGGGCACATGCTGGCCTCCTCCCAGTCCGTGATCTCCTGCAACCAGTATTTAAGACTGTGGCTGCCTCGAGCGTGCTTGGGTCCGAGCGCTGGGTGGATGCCATCGAACCACGAGTTCTTGAGGATGAATCCGCCGGTGTAGCCTTGCTTGGTACGGAAGAGGTCGTTGTAGCCGACCAGAGTCATGACATGTCCTCCCTCGACAGTCATCACGTGGCTGGTGATAAATTCACCGTTCATGTTGTAGTTCTCTCCGTTTTCAATCGGAACACAGCACGTCGTCGCAGATAGCTCAAGCGGACACAGTGTGCATTCCGTTGACGCTGGATTGCAGCGATCTTCACCAGCGAGTTCACCAATGCAGGGATAGTAGTGTGTGGTATACGGCGTCGCCGTCGTCAACGACATGGCTTGACGGTGCTTCACCATCGCGCGCTTGATCGACGTCTCATCCATGAGGGTATCCATTCTCTTGAGCTTGAGACTCAACGGGTTAGTCTTGCGCTTCTCAGGCGTCAAGCCAGCACACACCGTGTCGTTGCCATCATCAGGATAATACGGGCAGATCGAGTGTGGGTAGATGTTGTCCTTCAGATCGTTCATCAAGTACATGAGCAGCGTAGCGTCACCTCCCTCCGTCGTGTTCTTCCAGATGCCGTTGCCAGGAATCAAGCACGCCACTTGTTGCGGTGAACCTGGTGGGCCTGCGCACAGTCGCAGGACTTCAGCTCCGTATGCTTGCTCCGAGATCGCCATGTACTCGTCTTCCTGTAGCCAACCGTGAGCGATTCCTTGTTGTCGATAGCTGTTCTCCAAGACGCCTACATTGGCAAAGTCCCAGCACGTGCCACGCTCGTCCTGCGTCTTCAATGGGGTAACATAGTCAACCTCAAACTTGGTCGGGAACTTCTTAGCCTTCTTGAACTTCTTCTTGCTGCTGTCCCAGGTCGTATCGTCATCCACCACGATAGCAACGTGCATCGCATCCCTACAGAATGACCCATGTAAGTCCAAGTATCGAAACAACCCAAAGGTTCTTCTCATCTACAGATCCTTACAATTGCTGCTGCATTTTGACGATCATTTGTTGTTGGGCTACCATGGAGTTGTGCATCGTAGACACGTAGCCCAAACCAGTCAGCCCCACCACTGCAGCGAACACTAGCGTCCCCCATGACTTGCGACGGTTGGTGCCACCAATTGAACGATCAATGAAGGCATCTTCTTCACGCGCAAAGTCAACGGTCTCAGTTCCGTAGCTTTTAACCATTTTCCGCCGTTGCAACTTGCGCTAGCAGGTATCCTTCAGCGACGAGGCGAATCCGAGAATGATGTGCGATCAGGCCCTGATTCAGCGAACGGGCGCAGCAGCACGGCCGTCCGTGCTGCTGATGAGTGTATCATTTTGCTATATTACTTCATTATCCACGTTGCTCAAGACAAGTCGAAGCCTGCGTTGGATCTAATGGCGTACAGAAGCTTCTTTCGCATGGATTCCTTGTTGGAGTACGCAGGAAGCTTCAGCAAGTTCATGCACGTGGCACTGGACGGCAACCGATCATCGTCTTCAACACGCACCTGGTGGATGCAGATCTGCGGCACCAACTTTGAGAAACCCAGCAGTGGTTGGCGAGAACAACTCGTGACGAACTTGAGCAACGCCGCGCGGTCTTCTGCCGTGAAATCCTCCCTCACGATGTCCCAGAACCATCGAATGTATTGTTGAGACGGGTGGTAGCCACCTCCGTAAACTGTGTGGCGCTCCCAGTCGTCAATGTCAATGTTCGTGGCAGTGCCGCCGATGAGCATCTGCAGCTCAGCAGGTGCGAACATTTGAATCCACGTGCCAGGAATCAAATCTCGGAAGCCCCTGAGGAAGGCAGCACTCTCCATGGATGACAGCACGTTCAGCTTGTAGTTGGCCATCACGTGAATATACCGGATCCGGTTTTCGTTCGTGACGGGGATATTGGCTCCATCCGGCACGAGGTTGCGCGTCACTACTTCACCGAACTCCATCTCACTTACGCTGAACGTCAACGCGAGGTCCTCCACCTTACCGTCGTAGTGCTTGAGGCGCATGAGAGATTTGTACAGCTCCGGGTCCAACGAGTGCAAGTCGTCGATGTAGTTGAACTTGCCCAACAACTTGTTCAGGAAAAACGCCGCGAACTGTGGCTCCACCAGGATGTTTTCGTACACTGCCTTCGCCAGAACACGACCAAGGAAGCGGTAGCGGTCTAGCGCCTCCTTGCGTGTGTCTACAACGAATCGTGTGCCTGGATTTGGATAGAGAAGATGTTCCTCTGTTTCCAGAAAGAAGCCATACTCTGGCGAGAAAGCGTTCTTCGTCAAGCTGTCGATATACTCCTTGAACACGCCTCCACCGTCGATTCCGGCCTCTTCCAGTCCTTGCTCGTTGATGAATGTGACCTTGATGCGCGACTTCAGGGCCGCAGGAGACATCGTATCACACACTTTCTGGAAGAAATCAAAGCTGTCGTCTACGATCTCATCGCGTTTCACCCGGACCTGCAATGCACGCGAAAACTCGTCTCGGATACCTCCAAGTTGAGCCTTCCCGTCTTCTAACAACTTCTGAAAGAGCTGCACCCGCTCGTTGAAAGACAACACTTGCGGCATCGTGATCAGAATCAGCGCTGCACGTGCGTACGGAGACACCGCTTTCCCATTCATCAACATGTAGATGGCGTGGGCATCGTGATTGCCCTCCTCCTTCATCAATTCGAGGTCCACAATCTCCTTGACCACAGGCATCGAAGGCCACAACCACGCGCCATCAGGCATGAAGCGACGTCGGCAGTCCCGATCGTAGAGCTGGTTGAACAGCTTGACAGACGACACAACCGTCGAGAACAACACCAGCTCTCTTTCATCCATATTCTCAACCGAAAGAGTGTTGTTGCTGGTGATCGTCCAGCACATGTCGTAGATGAACTGCTTCAAGAACATCACCACGGCTTCCACGTCAGCCAGTCGAAGAGGCCACTGCCCATCGTAGAAAGCCTCGTCATCAAGTCCCAGCAGCATGTGACTGTACACGACGTTGAAGATCAGCAGCACTTGCAACTGCGACGTCGTAAATACCAGCGGTCCATTTGCAAGCGAAGCCGTCGAGCGCTGAGCAATGATACTCTCGATCCTTGGTTTTATCCACTGCCACATACTGTTAATGAGGCTTGAATTGTTCGCAGGAATTGCAGAGCCACTGGCGAACTGCTCCACAGTAATTGCACTCAGTAGAGCAAACAAAGCCGGAGGTGGGTTCGCGAATTTAATCGCCAAAGTAAGAACGTAAGATCTTCCAGCAGACAGAAGTACTGTGGTCAGTCCATGGCAGAATCGAGAGACTGCGTTATCCCCAGGCTGAGCTGTCTCCAACACGTCATTGGCGTGCAGCAGCACATCAAGAGACCGTGCACTAAACTTCGAGTGGCAAAGCTTCTGCCACTGGGCACGCACGCTGGCTTCAGCTTCTCCCAGTGCTAAAGCACCACGATGCACTTCCTCATCCGACGCAAAGCCCCCGACAGACAGATATGCTGGGGGCACAATCGGTACTTCTGCTTCATCATTCATGTCGTAATCTTCTTGGAGTGCCATGGGATCTTGCTGGGTGTTCTTAACATCGAAAGCCCACTGCACCAGCGACGGTGTCACCATTTCCGACAGTACGAACGGGATGACACCCACAAGCGCTTCATCAAACGAGCACGTGGTCGCCAATTCGATGACATTTCCAACTGCAATGGCTCGCTTCTGCCATGAAAGTGTTTTGGAACTGTCACCATTGCGGCGAAGATGGTCTGCCACCGATGCCCAAAAGAGTCCTTGATCCTTAGTCGTTTCGCCGACGGCAGTCGTCACGTGACATGTAATGGGAGAGCTCGCTGCTGATGCAGTAAGTAGAATCTTTGTTGCAAACTGCCGGGTAATATTGGCCGCCCGTTGCTGCTGACCTTGAACCGAAAGTCGCAGCGTCTGAGCCGCAATATTTGCAATCACTTGCACCAACCTGTCGTTCTCCATACGAGATACTCCCTCCTTTGTCTGCTGTGCAACACATGCACTCACAGCATCAAAAATCCCGTATCTCGCCGAAACGCCAACATGATACAGCACATTTGAAAGCGCAGTCTGTCCTTCTAGCGTCGAATACTTTGACGCATTCGTCAACGTAACCAACAACAGCAAGTACGGGTTCACCGCAATCGCTGGGTTCGTCACCGATGTCTTCAACTCTTCTTGAACTAAAGTCTGCAGCGCGATCTCGCTCATCCTCGAGACTTGATACATCCACGAGGCATCTTTCTCTACCTCCAGGAAATTATCTCCAGCCTCCTTGGTCCCCTTTAAGCTGCTTACAAGCAGCATAAACACCAAATAATCCTGTACTTTACGTATCCTATCTCCTGTAATTGTGTGAGGTCTAGTAAAGAGGAACTGTCTCAAATAAAGCTGCAGTTGCGGCGTAGGTAGGGCCTTATTCTGGATATCTCCCGTCAGCACGACCTGTGTGAGCTGCTGCTCCAATTGGCTGAAGACGGCAGCTCTGGCCTGTTCCGCCGCTCTCAGGCGACGGTATTGGGCCTGGATCCTAGTGCTGGCGGCTGTGCGCAGCTTCAGCGCGTGACGTTCCTCCCTGGCTAAACGATTCTGCAGCATAAGCTCCTCCTTGGACCCAGCCAGCATGTCATCTCGGTGTCCTGCACCTCTGGAACTTGATAATGAGGCCAGACGGGCACTGTAGCCTGTTGTAGGCTTCTTGCGGCCGCTGAGGTTCACTTTACGTGAAGACTTGAAGCTGCCGTCGAACATGATCGATTACGGGGCGAATACGAAGCGGTTGGAGGTGGTTCTTAGGTAGTTAGAGAGCTAAAACGCTGTAGAAGATTGTGATAGGTCTGAATGGCAAGGAACAGGCTTGGTTGTGACGCAGCGTGGAGGCGAACGCGAGGCTTTGACGTCTTCTCGATCCTTCGGCAGAATAGAGACTGAAGGTCTTTTTTTGAAGCAATACTACGTGATCGCACTTAACGTGAATGAATTATTTTCTGCCAATAGAAGAGTGAATTAAGATAACGCATTCGATTGGCTAAAATATTGAATATCTGAAGGTGATGGGCTACGGCCCTTGATGTGCAAACGGATGCAATTGAGACTGTCGATCACTTTGGATTAAGCTCAACAGCACGCAGATATAATAGTTTGACCGTTTGCATCATGTCTGGTGGATACGGAGCTGTGCAAATGGCAGACGAGTGTGATGCTTTCGTGTCGTCAACTCCCAGTCAAATGATGGCAACTCGCAGTCGATTCGGATCATGGGGGGCGTTGGTGCTCGGCGCAGCGCTGGGCGTCGCGGGACTGGGCTACGCTGCTATGGTGCATAGTTCTCTCGTTGCTCAGCATGAACTTGTCGCCAAGATGCAACAGCGAATGTGAGAGATTTAACGGTATTGAGGTTCCAAGGATGCAGAAGGTTGTAGCTGACGCTGGTGTCTGGTAATAGGGATGTGATGCATTCGGTGATGACGCAGAGTGCGACGAATACGGAGTTCCACAAGGATGGCAAGTTCCCGTCCAAGTTTGCAGTCGGCTATGTCACTCCATTGAAGACGCAGGACGAGCGAGGCACGTGCTGGGACTTTGCCACGGTCGCTGTACTGGAGAACAGCTACCGTCAACAAGGAATCGCCCAGGGTTGGCTGCAGGAAGATGAGTTCTTGGCGTTGTCGGAGCAGGCGTACGGCGCGGAGGTGGTCCGGTTGTGTGCTGGACCTCCGGGTTCGCCACAACAAGTGGCATGCTTGATCCCGGGAAACGAAATTTGGAAGAATTCCACTGACGGAGGCGATGTCACGGAGTTGATGTACCTGATGAACGGCCTCAAGGACAGCATCTTCCCGAATTCGATCTGCCCGTACATACCTGACTCAGGCAATGACTCGGTGTGTCCTGGTATGACGCTTGAAGCCCGTAAAACGAACCCGTTGAGTCTCATTATCAAAAAGATGGACACTTACTTCGATGCAGTCTCCGTTAAGCACGCCCTCGTCAACGATAAGCGAGCGATGGCGATCTCCACAGCCATGCCGTACATCACGCACTACTATCCCTGCATTGGTGAACTCGCTGGTCAAGATCGTTGCAACCCGGCATCAACGGAATGCACACTGTGTCCGTCTGAGCTGGCTATGACGACGTGCTGCGCCCCAATCAACTTTGGCGAAAACTACAACATGAACGGCGAGTTCATTACCAGCCATGTGATGACGCCAGAAGGAGGACACGCGATGACTCTGGTCGGCTACAACGACCTCTTCCGTACCAAGCAAGGCTACACCGGCGGATTCATCCTCAAGAACTCGTGGTTCGATGGCATCCACCCAGCGCTCGGACCCAAGCACGCTCGAGGCAGCCACAGTCTTAAATATTGGTTGCAGGAGATCACGGACTGGGAGGAGGCCAGCATGTGCCCCAACAGCTACGACCCTGAGAACTGGTACCAGTGCGGCAACACGGCGGAAGTGATCAACGCGAGACGCCACGGTGACCCAGGAATGAACATTCCACTCCCAATCAAACACTCGACCACCGTCGGTGGAGGCGTGGAGTCGTGTTTGTCAGAGGAGACAAAGCTGTACGCTAGAGTGAACTTGCAGCCTCTCCACTTACGCTGCACGGACCCGAACTTCTGCGTCGTGAGCGATGACTACACGTACTTTGTGCGCAACACGACGCAGTGGGGCGACCGCATGCTGCGTATGTGCTTGTTTGAGTACAACACAGCTACCACCAATTCGACAGAGTTGTGTTTGCCACCGATGCTGGCGCAGAAGATCGCGTACGTGCTGTCGCCCGTGCCGGAGGAGGTGCGTGAGAACGACCCAGACGTGTGTGGCTTCTACTTCTACCCGTACGAGGTGCTGCAGCAATACAAGTCGCAGTTTGGCAACTTCTACGTCAACAACTTCAAGATCGAGTGGCACGCGCAGTCGTACGCAGCGAACAAGGCATTCTACCCTGGTCTGGACTACAGTGAGGTGGAGAAGTCGACACGCAAGCAGAACCAGTATGAGTTCGTGGGTCCGTTCCCGTTCGCCCGCATCGTCGACAAGAAGGACCTACCCAGCGTAAACGCGTCGTGAAAAGCACGCTGCAAATAATCAAAGAACGAGAAGGCAAGTGGGCAAGGTTTGTGGGCACCAGCAGCAAGAGTTAATATGGCTCAGATTCTCGAGTGATGAGAGAGTGATGAAATGCACCGGAATTTCGTTCTCTTTACGCATACTGACATTGGTTGTTCGTGCAGGTGAAGCCTGGATCGCATCCGTTCTGGTACATACCAGTTGCAGGGTTGAAGCACTCGCCATCGTAGTTCGGACCACGACATTCCTCGGTGCCATTTTCACAAAATTCAACAGCAGAGCAGATGATATAGCAGACACCGTCACTAGGGGCGGAGGTGATCACCTGGCACATGTTGTCGATGCACCCATATCCTTCCTCGCACCCGTCTTGGAACAAGTTAGTGACGGTATTGTAGCATTCGCCATCGTTTGGTGCGCGACACTCATCAAGGTTACTATCGCAGAACTCGCCGAAGACGTCGCACTGCGAGCCACAGCCGGCCTCAGAGTTCGAGTCGCCCTCGGTAGTCCCTTGCGCGTAGTCACATTTGTTGTCGATACACTCGAATCCTGGGTCGCAACCATCCTGGAAGACACCAGTAGCTGGGCTGTAACACTCTCCGTCGTAGTTGGGGCCGCGACACACTCCAGTAGTGACTTCGCAGTACTCGTCGAAGTTTTCGCAGGGCTCGTTGCAGGAATTCGCAGCGGAAGTTGAGCTGTCTACGGTTTGGGCACCTCCCAGATACGCCTTTGCCACCAAGATAGTCGAAACCAGAGTGGTGAGCTTCATCTTGAGATTGAGGGAAGTGCTTGGTGAGAAGTGAATTCGAGAATGAGTTGTGAGCGTCCTATTCTACTGCAGAACAAAATGATGGCCACCAGCCTGACAAGCGTCTGCTTGGTCTCATGAACGCTAAAGACCATGAATTGTACTGCTATTGAGGGCGACAAAAATGATCAATCCAAACAACATCCCATGGCTGTTAGAATGCCAAAAACAAGCTGGCCTAATGTTCAGCCATTTCAACGGAGACAAGCACTACCATGGCGGAAAATATCGACGCTGCACGAGTTACCAGTGACTTCGTGTCCAAGTCGAGGTCAGGGATTAAGCTTTTGATGACTTTAGCGCGAATGCACACCATCGTTGTCGCATCAACAGCTTTTTACGTTGAAGTTGTCGGATCTAAAGCTTCAACTTGCTTGACAACGTTTCTGTGAAGTATCCAATACTTAAGTGTGTAAAATGAAAGTGATGTATTGGTTTGTGTAAGTGCGGTTCGACAATTATCTGCACCGCAGCTTGGGTACCAGACTACTACATGTACTTAGGCTTTGACACACATGTTGTTGGCACACTGGTATCCTCCGCCGCACCCGTTCTGGAAGTGTCCGGTAGCGGGGTTAAAACACTCACCCGCATAGTTCGGTCCACGGCAACGGTTGGTTCCGTTCTCGCAGTACTCGTCCGACTCGGTGCACTTAACGTAGCAAACGGAGGGGGAGAAAGTTGCGGGTGGAATCGTGGAGCACTTGTAGTTGATGCACGTGAAACCCAGAGCACAGCCGTTCTGGTACTTGGCAGTGGCTGGGTTGTAACATTCACCAGCGTAAGTAGGTCCACGGCACATGGTGGCTCCAACCTCCCAGTACGTTCCAGACGGACATTGAGTGTAGATGTCCGAGGACTCCGTCACGACCGACGTAGGGGGTGGCGCTGTCGTTGGAGCATCTGTGGGCGCACTAGTCGGAGCAGCGGTGGCCGCGGTTGGTGCCGGCGTATCGTCAATGACGCAATCGCACATGTTGTCGAAGCAGTCGTAACCTTCTTCACAGCCGAGCTGGTACTCGTTAATGGTAGAATTGAAGCACGCGCCAGTCGCCGGCGGACCATGGCATTGAGGGACTGAATACGTGCAATAGGTTCCCTCAGAACAGGACGAGCAGTCATCTGTCGTGATGACGAGGGTCTGTGCCGCTGCTCGAAGCAGTCCAGCTTCGATGGTGATGGCGACAGTGAGGATCGTGGAGAACTTCATCGTTGTGGTTTGGCGGTGGGCTTGGACTTGTAGTCGACGGCGCAAAAGGAGGAATGACTTTGGATTCCGGTTAGGCCGTTGGGTCACGAAAGCTCTCGGTGGCAGACTACGTAGACTTGCGTTGCTACATCATCCCGTGTTTTCCATCGCATTCTCGGTGTTCTACAAGAAGCTTCCACTTGGTCATGCTGCTTCGCACTTGATAGTGGAAACTTGGTCTCAGCATTTAGCAGTTTCCTGGGACGACGTAGTACTGACACTTTGCACGTCTGTACAATATTATACTAACACTTGATCAATTTTTCCAGTGGAATATTGATGGAAACGGATTTCCAAACCCCAACGTACCGGCGTGGCAACGGTGTTTCTGGTAGATTCGTTGGTAGACAGCATGGTAGATGCACACACATCGATTCTTCCATCCCAAATGGATCAGCGATGCAGATTCGCGCGTGATGACACATCCATAACGTTTGCATCAAAAATTGTATACTGAGATCCGTTGTCTTGTCCCCACACGAATCCATCACCTTAGCTCGACTCGACTGGGTTTGATCTGCTTGACACCACTTCAAAACACGGTGTTGCCCCTTACTATGGTTACTTGATTAAGTAACTCCAAATCTGCTTCCGTTGCTTTCGGAATAAAATATTAACCTAAACGGGAGAAACTGTTAATTGCGCATGAGAGGCCAGAAAGTTACTGTAGCATCAACGGACATCTTCGACATGCCTCCCACCAAGTTCGACAATGCTGTATGTGCACGCACCCCATCGATTCCTTAGCTCCATCACTGCAATTGACATTTGTGCATAATTTACACAGGAGTGCGCCAAGCTGCAGCGCGAGTCACTCAACTGCCTCATCAGCATGTGAGACCGCAATCCTGGTACCCACGAACCTTCGTATTCACTAACCTCACTTGCTGCTGCGGTGGTCCTTCCCTATAGACAATGAAAACTACAAGAACGCGTGCCAGCCCTTCTTCGACCGCTACAAAAAGTCCCTGAAGGACCGTCGAGAGCGTGAGATCGCAGAGCGCCGAGCGCGGCTTCAGGGATAAGCGAACACGAGCATCCATTCGGTACACAGGATGCAGCACCGCACGATCTATGAAGGAATACGAACGACCCAGCTGAGTTAAATAGTTGGCAGCACCTTGATGCCTGCCTCCTCGTCTGTCTCCACGCCAACCAAGTCCAGTACAGCTTTCGGCTTCTTCTCCATCCCGTCGGCAATTTGGTTGACACCGTCCATTGCGATACGTTTGCGTTGTACCCACGCAGTCTGCTTACATGAAACCACAGTTAGTGTCAATTTATCATACGTATTCAAGCAAATCGGCTCAGCCGTACGCGATACTTGGTGAATTTACGCTTGAGTGCATCTTTCCTGCCAGGTGACACAGGAGCTCTACCAGGTTGATCCAGTGTCTCCACCTTCTTCTCCAGCGTATCTGCCTCCTCATCCAACTGCTTCAATGCAGCATTCAAATCTGCATCCGAGATTTGGGACGTAATACCAGCCAACGTCGTCTCCGCGGTCTTGAGCTCCTGCTCCGACGCAGCACATTCAGCAGTGACAGCTTTAATCTGTTCTTCCAACGCTAAACGTTCCTCTTCAGATGGCACTGGCAAATTGTTCTGGTTCATGCAGTAGATCTTGGCCTTGCCGTAAGTTTTGCTCACCAACTCCTCCCTGCAACAACACCAGTTGGTCAGAACCTGTACTCTCACACTAAATTCAGTACCTCCATCATACTTAGCCACGAGATTATCCAGCAGCTTCGTCAACGACGGCTTGGCAATGGCTCGGTGCATGTTCTCAAACACATTGAGCAGACTATACGGCCGATTCGTCTGTAAATTTCACAGTATTAGTACACCATCAGTTGTAGAGATAATTGTACTGATAGTAACAGTCGAACCTTGCGCATGTAGTCGAGCACAGCGGCCTCAGCGTCCTCCGCCTTCATAGGCTTTGGCTTTGGAGTTGCTGGCGACTTCTTAGCCATTGGAGCTTTAGCTTTGGTTGGTTTAACAAGTGAAGCCTTGGACGTAGTTGTCTTTGTCACAGCTGCAGAGCTGGAGCTTGTAGTTGCCTTGAGTTTGACGGTAGGCGGCGTATTCTTGGGCGTACGTTTCTTGGGGGACACGCGAGGTTTCTTGGGCTTGGGCTCTAGTTTCTCCAGGTCTGACTCATCACTGACAGCTGCAAAGTCTTCTTCATCTTCTGCTTCATCGTCTTCGGGTGCAAACGGCTCCTCCTCCGAATCCTCGTCGCCTAGAGAGAAGTCCTCGTCGTCGAAATCGCTCATGATGCCGCCAAATAGAAAATGTGACGAACTATGATGAATTTTGTATTACGTTTGCCACCTAATCGAATTATTGCATAATTGTAGACCACTTCACCGCGGATTTTCAAAATAAAATATTCGCACAACTGAGCTAGCTACCTTTTTGTTCAAGCCTTCACTACCGAGATATTCACGTCGTTTTGCTCGACTAGATTCACCTTGATGGTCTCAGCCTCCACTGTTTTCCCAGACGAGTCGCCAACTGAATTCGGCGTCGAAGAAGGTGTCGATCTATCCGTCGTGCTCTCCACTGTGCTTTCAGTAGTAAAGCTCTGCGACTTCATCATCGGCTTTACGGGGCTGTCAATTTCTCCATTCACAATGCTGGCTGTTGTAGACGTATCTTCCTCTGCTACTTGCGGGAGCGGAGTTCCAGACGGAGCGAACAGGCCCTGGAAGGCCTCAAAGTCCACGAATCCGTCGCCCTTGGTGTCGACGGATGCTATCATCTCCTTGACTTCTTCGGCTACCATCGAGTTTTTGAAGACATCCTGAAGCCCGACAATTGACAGACGACCCTGCTTCTCCCCATCCAGAATGCCGAACGCCTCCTTAATTGTGCTCTGACCAATATCACGCTGGTCCATAACAGCAGCCATAAACTCGAGGAAGTTGATGTGACCGCTCTTGGACTGGTTAATGCGCTTGAACAGCTCCACTGCGTCCTCATTTGACACCCCGCACTCCATAAGGGCGCTACAGAACTCGTTACGCGTAAGCGAGCCCTTCTTCGTCCGGTCCATCGAGTGGAATACCTCAGCTGCCATTTCCTGTTGAATATGGTCCTCTGAAATGCCGAGAGCCACCGATAGCAACGCCGTTTGCTTCATCTTTCTGCACTGACTGAAGCTTAGCATGTTGGTCAACAGCATGCGTTTGTCGCTCTGAAGACGCGCAGCGCCAGAGGCATCTAAACTCACCACATTTCCTTCATTGAGCCATTTGTGGTCCAGCGCCTTTTCGGCTGAAAGTCGCTGGTCGACGTTCTCCTTCACCAAAGACTTGATGAAAAGGATCGAGGCCGGAGAAAACTTGGACCACACGTCATTCTCGAAGATCAACACACCGTCGTAAATGTTGCTCATAGTCTCATCGATCGTAGCTGCGTGGAATGGTGACACCCCCGTGAGAAGCTCGAAGCAGATGACTCCGACGCTCCAAAGATCACATTTCTCATTGTAATCTCCGTCAAGCACTTCGGGGGCAACGTAGTCGATCGTACCCAAAGGTTTCTCGAGCTTCTCACCACGTTTGAAGCGCGTACTGAGACCAAAGTCACACAGACGAAGAGATCCAGGGTTTTCAGCGTTCTCAAGTAACAAATTCTCGAGCTTCAAGTCACGATGCGTGATGAAGTTGGAGTGCAGGAAGGCTAGAGCTCTTAACAACGCACGGATGATCTTGCGCACGTCGTTCTCGGAGAACTTACGGTGTTCTTGGTACAGATGATCGTAGAGCTCCTTACCCTTGCAGAGCTGCATGATCATGTACATGTGCTCCTTGTCTTCATAGGAGCCAATAACGCGCACGATCTGCGGGTGGTGGAGTCTCTTGAGAATATTAATCTCGTTACGCAGTGCGTCTCGGTCCACTTCATTGCTAAGGGCAACAACCTTGACAGCCCACTCCTTTCCGGACTTCTTGCTCACAGCGTGCTTGACGCAGCCGAAGTGGCCTGTGCCGATGGTGGCGCTGAAGTCGAAGAGCTCGTTGATGTCGTCCACGTAGTTGTGCTGGATGAGGTCGGACGTTAGGTCGTCACGGAGACTTTCACGTGCCTCTCGCTGGGTCGGTGCAGCGGTGGAACCCACGACGGCATCAGCTTTGGACTGGCGGCACCCCATAATCTCAACTTTCCTTAGAATTTGCAGCGTGGACGGAGGGAAAACGTCGACTGCGCAGAATGAGATATAAGAAGGTAAGTTTGACTGACGACGGGGCAGGACGAAGACGCAGTGGGTAAAAATACCCAGGTGACATGTGCTGTGAGCTTTGCACTTACAGATGTATTATACCAAGAATAGCCCGGCTCAGGGTTTGGTGCTTGGAGACTCTCTCCTGTTGCCGGCTGCCACGTTACGCCACCTGAGGGCGTTTCTTAGCTGTTTGTCTGCTCGGTAGAGTAATCGATCGAATGTGGTTCTCGTTGCTCAGCTGCGAATTCAAGACTGACCGAGGAGCGCAGTGTTAGAGTGGCGGTTTTTATTCATGTGACAGACGAGGCAATATTTGACCTTTCTTTTTACGCTGTAACGGTGAAAATGCCGGAAGGTAAAACCAAAGCAGCGAACAGAGCCTGATGGGGGGAACGCTGAGTAACCATTATAAACAGGTTTTGTAATTTGTTTTAAAAAGTTTAGCGTTAATAAACGTGTAAAAACGAACTTTTCGGAATTCTCGTGCGTTTCTACAGGAGATGGGCAAGCGGCCCTTGGGCCCTGCTGGAAGCTCAAATGGAGCAATGATCATCGCTGCCGCCAGTATGCTGCGTTTGCCATTATGGATGACAGACAACCTGGGGCTGTTATGAGCCGAACCATCCGAGGATCAACTGACCGAGCCTTTTCGTACCTACAGCAATACGATGAACACTAGCTTGAAGAAGGCACAACGCCATGACTGTAGCTCTATTGGCTTTGCTGACTCACTGGACGCACTCGCTCTCTCTATGGCGTGGTGGTGAAGTTAAACTTGAAGTCGCTGCTCGCTGCCGCACCTTCCTCCTTGTGATTATCCGCCTCCTTCTTACGCAGCTCACGCTGCTTGATGGCCGCCAAGTTCCGTCTACCCTGACCATAACGCAAGTGCATCTTTGCCACTTCAGACTCCGTGCCTGTGGCCTTACGGAGTTTTAGGAACGACGACGATCCGGTCGGTTTAACTGTCGTGCTTTTGGTCGTCATCTTCTCTTGCTCCTTCTGCTTGGGTGCCGATCGGTTCGCGTCCTTTGCATTGCGTCGTTGTGGCGCTGGCGTCACTGGAACGGCGTCGGTCGCTCGCTCGGTCGTGTCTTCGCTCTTCTCTGCAGCTTCATCGTGTGTCTTCTTGGATCTCCGCTTCTTGGTGCGTTTGCGATTCCGATTGCGCTTCTTGTCGCTTGTATCGGCGTCTTCCGCTCCGTCGGCTGAGATGCTGAAGTCGAACTTGAATACGGTCTCTGCTGCGTTTCTGGCCGCCTCCAGGATCTCTTCGGTCGTGGCCTCTTCAAGCTTCTCGCCGCACTCCTCCATCTGCTTTACGGTAGCCATGATACGTCGCTTAGCCTCGAAGTGCGCGGCCAGCGGTGCACCCGCTGGTGCTTCCTGCGTCCCATTCATCTTTGTCTAATGAATCGCAGCTTGAATGGACACTTTCAGGTGTATCGGAATGATAACAGGTGATATTTGTCAGTTAGACAAAAAATTGTTACTAGCATTACTGTACATTTATTTCGTACTTAAACGAAACTTCGCACTTAGTCCATGCATTTCGACGGTGGAGACGAACATGACGCTTGTATTCCTCGGGAACTCCGGTACGTCCATGCATGTATTGCAGCTTTGAGACGTTGGTTGAAGAAAATAGCGATTGTTGCTATTTCACAGTCGTTTGGCCTTACTGCCGCGTAATTTTCACCTCGCGACGATTCTTGTGGACTGAGAAATTTGGTGCTTATGTTGGTGTCCAGCTCTGCGACAAGTGTCCAAGTCGGTGGCCGATGCGCGTGCCCCGGCAGTCAGGAGACTGTTCGAGGACTTGGAGAAGGAAGTGGTAAGCTTCAACAGTCCACCAGTCTATCCATTAAATGCTGTAGCCCTCTTACCACTGCTAACCCCAAAAAATCGTGTCTGAATTGCAGCGCCAGGAAGCTGGTGTGGGCATCGCAGCTCCACAACTCGCCCACAACCTGCGCATGTTCCTCATGATCAAGAATATGCCAGAGAACGAAGAAGACCTAGGCAACCTGGAGTATCAGGAGGTGCTGAACCCGGAGATCGTAGCCATGTCGAACTCTACCAAACGTGACTTCGAAGGCTGCTTGAGTGTGCCTGGCTACCAAGGCATCGTCAAGCGGGCCGATGAGATCCGAGTGCAGTACGAAGACGCGGAAGGTCGCAAAATTCAAGAAACGCTGGTGGATTTCCCGGCTCGCGTCTTCCAGCACGAACTCGACCACCTCAACGGCGTCATGTACCTCGACCGCATGGAAACCGGCAGCCTCATTCACAACGAAGAGTTCGATGCCATGGAATGGCTGGACATTCAAAAGCTGCTGCTCCAAGGCCCACCGAAGATCCCGCCTCTCATGGTCCCTGTGTCTACGCAGACCGGCAACACTCGTCAAGGCAAGGGCAAAGGCAACCGCAAGAACAAGTACTAGAGCAGGTGTTCCACTTAGCTTGGTAAACACTTTCACGTGTCCCGGATCGCTTTGATTTCATGATAAAAAATGTTAGACGAAGTACTTGTCAGATCCTCTCTGCGCCGCCTCGAGCCACGCACTTGGGCCACTCGACTTCTCCCCCATCTTAATCTGCAGGGCTCGACTCAGAGGTGGGATGCAGTTCGCAGCCATCAGGGTTACTGCAGCAACCACTGCTACAGACGAGATCCCATAGCGAAGTTTCGTCAGGAACGACGTCTTGTAGAACGTGTATCCGTTAATCACGTTCTCAATGCACTCCATTCTCATCGTAAGTGGTGTCATGTAGTTCGATCCGTACTCAGCTCTTGCCAAGTAACTAGCATTTCGAGGGACCGTCACGGGCACGTTCAGGAAGAACGCCGGCTCCTTTTGTAGCGGCAGCACTTGGTCATACAACAACCACTTCCCTCTGATTGTCCGGTCATCATTAACCAGCCACTTGGTACCTGTCTCTTTGCCCACTTCTTCACGATAAAACCAGATATCTGCGTGGGAACCTTTGGTCGCTTCGTCCAAGTAAATCTGCACCAGCTCCCGTTCCGTGTGATACACCACGTACACAGGTCTCTGCAGTTCCAAGTAAGCTTCTCGTCGTACGACCACCGAGAAGTTGCTGACACTGCCAAATTGCCGCATGAAGTCCGTCTTAACCACACCAATATCTGAGTCTGTATCCCCTACAGGGATGCGGCGTTGGCCACGCATGACGAACAACAAGTTGCCAAATGCTGCCCAGTACGGTACGTTCTGGCGTCCACACAATTCGTACACAAACCGCGCCAAGTTCTCGATCTCGTAGCGGAATACGGCGCTGTTGGGACAGCCACGTAAGTGATAAACCTCCAATGAGACGCCCAGGACGCCGAGTATTGCGCTGAGTAAAAGTAGCCCCCATAGCAAGTACAGGCGCTTAGTACTGCGTCGTGAGACGTCACCGAAGTACACGCGCCAACGAGGATGCACTAGCGCTCCAAGAGCAGCCACGGGTGCAGCCAGAGCCATCAGGAACCAGTTACCGTCGGCGATGAAGGATGGCAGCAGCACCGTCATGGCTGAAAGGGAAGCGGAGCAGAATATGGATGCAAGTACGATATAAGAGCACGTGACGTTTAACTGGTTTTTACATGGAGAAATTTAAAAAAGACTGTTAAGATGAAATTGCTTTTAAAAAAGTAAATTCTAACGGAGAGTTTTATTATATATAACGGTTAATCGACGAAGTGTCTACTTGAGTGTCCACATTCTGTGCTTAAGCTGTCCTTCCACTCCTCCCCCATACAGATACATACAGAGGGATTTTCATGTTGACGTAAGTGTCGACGCAGGTTAAACACATGCCAGCTTGGTATCACAACTGCTGAGGCAAATTGAGAATGCTTGGAACGGAGAAAGTGGCCACTGGAAATCCATCGTGAACATGTCGTCGGCCACACGACCGAATTGCAGGATGTTGCCCATCGACGGATCCTCGCTGCTGATTAGCTGGAAGTTCTTGACAGACGCCATGGACACACGACCGCCAAAGTCCAGGCAGTAAGCACCCAAGTCCTCACGGAAGACAGGTTCGCGGTTCGAGAAGCGCATCAGGTCCTTCATGTCGCCCGTGGAAAGACGCGTAACGAGTCGATCTTGGCGGCTCATGGGTCGCACGATCTTGGACGAACCGCCTTCTTCATCGACGTCGGGGATCACCACGCGCATCTTTCTCGGACCGACACTCGTACGGTTGGGCTCATACGTGACACAGCCTAGCTCCTCACGGATCTGAAGCACGTTCTGCACCACCAAGTCGTCGGAGCTCACAGCGTCCTGAATCTTGGCCAACTTCTGAGGATCCCGTCCGTTGTCGTAGAGTGTGAAGCACGTACCGAGGAAGTTGGAGCCCATGCGTCCGATACGCTTTGCGTCTGTGCACTCCTTGTCCGTGCAGATCGTATAGTTGGCCGTCATGTTGGAGCGCACTTGGCGCCTTGCAGCCAGTAAGAATTTATCCTCTTCCTGAGTGCCAATCTGGCCTTGAAGGTACAGTTCATAGCCGTACTGCTTGAACATGCCGCGATACACCTGCTTTACGTAGCATCGGATGATACCAGCATCCAGAGGCACAGGCTGCAACGCCATCTTGGTCATATCCTGGAGTTCCAGCTTCTGCATTGGCTGCAGCACCAGTGGGTCGCACGCACCACGGCAAAGTGGGCAACTACCGGATTGACCGAGCCAGGCCATAATGCATCGATAGTGCACGAATGCACCAGTACATTGACCCGTGCAAGGCAGTGGATAAGCTTTCCGTCTTGCAGAAAACTCATCCATACAGATAAGACAGCCTTCATTGTCTTCAGGGACTTCACCCTTGTCTTCCAGCTCCTTGGTCGGTAGGAGCTTCTCTGAGTGCACCTTGATTTGACCTCCGCTAGAAGCGAATCCTTCTTCATTAACAGCGTCTGGCTTCCTGTCATTGGGACGTAATGTATCCACTTCTCCATCTCCCTCTTCTTCCTCCGCTTTACCTTCTTCTTCGTCTCCTAAATCCACACGAACACTGGCCACATCCAGCGTCTGTTTCTGGGCGCTCAGAGCACGTCTACGGGGAGAGAAAGTGTCCAAATCCAAGGCTGGCGCGTTGGCAAAGGCATGTGGCGAGTGGTGGACCGCTCGGGGCGACGGGTGACGCGCTACAGCGCTCGCAACGGCCGCAGTGCTGACGGCCAGTGCGGCGACGCCACTCGCGACGTTTCTCGGGCTACGCGCGGCTCCAGGGCGCGGGGAAACAGCAGCTTCGGTCAGTGAGCGCTCGAGACTGCGCAGGAGGTCGCGGGCGTCCGTGGACTCGCGTCTGGAGGGCGAAACGACGTTCTCCGGGGCGGGTGCCGACATGTTGTGTGCTGGTCTTTTACGTCGATTTCTCCTTAGTTTCTGCTGGTTGAAGCGCGTACCAGACGCTACGTTTAGAGGCGGATCTGATGGAAATGCTCGTGAAGCCTGTTGCTGCTGGCAGATCGCGCTTTGGGGAAGGCGACGGCTGGGGAGCTGCTCGAGGCTTCTCTTCCGCAGTCTTTTCTGTATGAGACCCTGACAAGAAGGCGAAGCAGTGCGGACAATATACTGAGCACAAGTCAATTTTTAGGGATGGGTGGCAGCGTCGCGATTGGATGAAAAAGCGCGACTGAGCATAAAACTGCAGAGGTGGGACAGAGAACTTGAAGAGAACAAGTGTATCTTTCGCTATTATACCTTACCACCGTCGCCTGTGAATGGCTCCGAGTGTGAGGCAATGCAAATTCGCATGACCACTGCAATACCTACTTGGGTATTTATTGCCTTGAGCTGCATTGACATTGTGGAGATTGAATGCCGCCACTTAGCAGTGTCGCGATTGGGCGATCGGTCAAAGGCTTGGGGCTGGCTCTGAGTTGGAAAGTACTTTGGAAAGTACTTTGTAGCAGATATCATGTCGGCGGGAGCATGCGATGTCTTGACAGATTTCCGCTTGGTTGTGATGGTGGCCATTTCTCTATGTAAGTAGTAAACTACAGTATTTGTTGTGGCCGAGAAACGTTCAAAGAAGCGGAGTGGGAAGATACTTGGGAAAAGCTGGTAACGCCTACTAGCAAACACGCTGCACAAACAAAAATGCCCTTGAGCTTGAAAATGTGACCCTGCGATTCGAAGGTCATACTCTCAAGGTATTTTGGTTGTTGTTCTACACGATGAATCTCTTGTGCGTTCGCCCTAGAAGGCACTTTTGAGATAAAAAAAATGCTGTCTTGTTGCTGTCTACTGTGCAGTGTATTTTCCCTTCAGGTCGTGCAGCATTCCAACTATCGCTTTCGCTGTGGTTCTCGCGATATCTCTGCATGATTCTGTTCTTTTTCCGCTACAGCTTGAGCCGCCTTCGCTCGTTGTCGTTCTCTAATCGCCTCCACAAGAGTTTGAGCTGCATCCGGATGATCAAGAACTTATTGCGCTTTCTCAACAAGTTGACTCGCAAGATAATTCTCTCCATCAGCACGTTCTTGGCTTGACTTCGATAGAGTATCATGCTTCTTCATACTATTCTTCGCCGCCTCGACAGCTCTACTGGTGGTCTAGCTTGCACTATTTTCGCTTTCTGTGCCAGCGATGACAGCAAACCGTCAAATTCTTGAGCTGTCATGATACGACTCAGCGCTGGCAGGGTTGCCGCGATATCCACCAAGTCAGCCTCAATTTGACGGATCTCTGCTTCTTTACCATCCACGGTTGTCTCCGCTAGAAATTTAACCACTCTCTTGAATTCTTCGGCTGCCGACGATTCATAATACGCTGCTTGGGAATAAGCTGCTGCTGCTTTCACTCTACGGTAGCTCGAGCTGCTTCTGTATAACCTTGATCCGCCCTTGTTCGAACAATGGTCACAATAGCATTCGACGTACGCAAACTTTTGCTTCGGCTCGACTGCAACTTCCCCACCAGTTTAACGGAGACCTCGTGGTCTTTCCGTCTAGATGTCATTGCTCAAACCTCTTCCGTGTTCCTCTTGTCCACTTCGAGACTTAATTGATTTTTTTTACAGTTGGGATTCTGGGAAGAGGAACTGACCAAACGAATGCATAAGAAAAATATTAATTGTGCAAAACTAGTTATTCTCCTTCCTTGACACTAGGCAGCCAGTTTGTCCGCAAGAGCTTGCGCAGTCTTCGCTTGCGTTCGCGACCACTCTGCGAGGGTTTGAGCTGCTTCCGCTCGAGCGCGTGCACTCTCCGCTTGAGCTCTCGCTGCTTCCACTAGAGCGTGGGCAGCTTCTGCTTGAGCTTGAACCACTTGTGCTTCAGCTTCAGCAGCTTCCGCTTGGGCTTTAGCTGTCTCCGCCAAAGTTTGAGCAGCTTCCGCTGAAGTCACAGCTCCTAAAGGATTCGTTGCAATCTTTAACGCCATCTTGAGTCTTGGTTGTAGTCTTCGGCTTCGTTGCTCTGCTTGTCCAATTTGAAAGTGAGCTTTGCTTTGTGGCTCCTTCAACGCCTCGTCAGTAATGGACGCCGCATGTGACACTTTACTGCGAAAACCCGTATTGGGATCCACGCCAAGCAACTAATACATGGTGTAATTCGTAGTAAAGTTAGGCATCGTGTTCTGTCATAACTCGTGGTTTCCATTTTCGTAGTGAAAGAGTTAAATGGAAACCAAATTTAAAATTTTGCTATTCGTAGGGCTCTCCTTTTTTTATCTGCTGTAGATGCCACTTTGTTCTTCAACAATGCCCAATCGACCCCGAAGGGAATCGACTTCTTCACAAGATGTTTCAGCTAGGACTGGGCGTGCCGGTGCTAGAATGTCGATTGTAGCGCCTAAGCTAAACGCGATGCAACTTGCAGAACTTTTGAGACCGTTCTGGATGGAATTACTGCAAAATAACCCAAAAAACGTCAAGAAATTCCTCCGTGAAAATCGATCAAGAATTGATTTCAATATTGCAAGATACACACCCTGCGCTGATGGTACAGGACTGCATTTGTGTGCTCAGCACGGATTCATCACCAGTGCTAAATTGCTGCTTGAAGTCGGGGTGAAGATCGATCTCCAGAACAAAGTAGGCTCCACTGCGTTGCATGTGGCTAGTAAGTTTAACCAGGAAGAAATGGTGCTGTTCCTCCTAGAATTGGGGGCTCGGATGGATATACCGGACTTGGTACGTTGTCGAAACAAACCTTCTTTGTGTTTGAGCTGACATTCATGTTTGTATTTCAGCGAAATAACGTCGCGTTTGATGTTGCACCGTACACATTAATTGACAAGTGCATGTTGGCACCACAGCGAACCAAGCTTGAGGCCGAACAACAAGAAGAGGCACAATTGCTAGAAACCTGTCAAGTTGCAGTGAATCAGTTTGAACAAGTCACACTAGCGAAAGCTCACGCGTCGATGCAGCTTATTGACTGGGAAAGTCGTGCATGGGAAGAATGGCAGACGTTGCATGCCACAAACAAAGTGGATCATGAGTGGAGCGAACAGGTTCAGAGATCGAAGGACACACTCGAAATCAAGCGAGCAACGTACATCGATCTGCAGATTCAGCTTGAAAAAGAGCAAAACCAAATCGCTCAGATGCGGAGAACTATATTTTGTGAAGCTCAAAATCGACAGGAGCGTGCACGTGAAGAAATGGAGCAAATGCTCATGTTGACCGAGGAAACGCATCAATTTTGGATGCGAGAGGAGCAGGAATTATGGGATCAATGCGGACTGATCGAAACAGCACAAGAATTCCCGAATGATCCAGATGTACAGCGGTGGGTGTTGTGTACCATGATCGCCATGGTCGATGAAGCTGAATCGTACAATGTTCCAGTAAACCATCACCAGAACCTGGTGATGTTGGATATCGATGAACTTTTAGTGCGCAACAAGATGATCTCAGTGATTCAAAATGTTTTGCTGCGCTTCCCAAAGACGCGAGATCTTCAATTCAGCGCTCTTGAATGCTTTGTGCGCCTTGTTCGACACTGCGTCAAGCCTCCCGTTGAAACTCGCGCTTTCGGTTTCCTCACAGCTCTCATTAAAGCCAACATTATGGCGCTCAGCAGAGACGTGCTATCTCACTTCAATCAGGATGTGGAGCTTGCTCACTTGGTAATGGAACTATTGTACCATTTACTGCAGTTTCGAGGTGAGAATGGAGCGCATAGCATGCAATTTTGTCAATACCGCTTCACTCAACAGCTCCCACTGCAAGTTCTCCGCCTGCACGAAGACGTTTATCCATCGCCAGATCACTACAGTCCTTTGAGCTCGGATGTAATGCTAACGGCACGCCACCATACGTCATATCTTCTTTTCACGATCATTAAGTACAACGTCAGGAAAACGCTGGCTAAGCACGACGCTCTCTCTGTTGTTCGTCGCCTCATTTTTGAGTTAACCAAGAGCTCATCCACTGCTAATTGCACCTCCGAAGTCAGGACTTCAACGCTTCGGTACTTGATCGGAAGTTTAGCGCTGATGCACAGTTCTTCATCGCAAAATGGCAGCAAAACATCGAGTCCTCGACCAGCTTCATGGTCTGTGGAAGAGTTGAGTCAGCTTGTTGATGCGATTCGGCCGTGGCTAGTAAAGTGCTTTGTTGACAGCAGTGAAAACGGATCATTCTGTAGTCTTGCCTTCTGGACAGTAAAGCTACTTCGAAACCTTACTCAACCAGTACAAGACGAGGTAGTGCTGCTTCGTACGTGGCTCAGAACTCGTGAAACCTTCGATCTCGTTGCAAACATCACATTTGCTATTCGGAAGGACAGGATGGAGGAAGGCGTAGTTCAAAACTTTGTAGTGATCTGGCTGGAGCTCGTCGAAGATATTTGGCTGTGTAGATACAACAGCGACGGTCAACTCGCTGCCGCTGCTGTGTTTGTTCTGGAATCTCTTCTGCGATTACTCGAACTCGAAGCTCGGTCAGCAGATCTTTATGAATGTAACACAGCGTTCATCAACATCGGTGCCGTGCTCAAGCTCATCGCGTTGGTGCTATCAAACGGTAAGTGCCTCTCTTGCTTGCACGGAGCAAACTCATCTTCGACTAACATTATTTTCGTTGCAGGCAAGAACATGCACTTTCTTGTTGATCACGAGTACAAGATCGACGTTGCAATGCACGCAACTCTTAAGAAGCTTCTGGAAAGCAAGCAGGAATCACAAGGTAACACCATCATCGACGAGGGTGTTGCACTTGAGTTGGTAGCCCATATTCTGCGGGTTTATCTCCGTTTCTTCGACTACGAGCGAGATCACAACAAGTCGGGGATTAACCTGCACGAACGGTGTCGAGCAATAGGACTCTGCGCCATTTTACAAGCCTATGGGCTTTCAAACACGGACAACAGACCCGTATCACTCGAAGCTGGGAGATACACGCCTCACGCTAACCAGATCGATGAAAACTCCACAACACCAACTGCAGACTCCAAATTGAGATCGAAAATGCAACTTGCTCGGGTGTGGTCTCGCCCCACAGTACAACAGCATTCAATCCACGGTCCTGAACGGGAAACTTTGTATGCCTTGACTCGAGCTCTGCAGCGTCACGCACCTTGTAATTGTTAGCTATTTATTCAGCCTTGTGCACATGAAGAGTCACGCGTGGCAGGAGATCAAAAGCGGCGCTTCCTGGGCAGTCACTCCTCAATAACGTCGAGATCCAAGCACACCCCCAAGAACCTTAAGTCTAAAAGGCTCAATTCACATTGCAAACTCCATGTCTGGACGCCCTGGAACGAGTTCTGGCCCACGCCCTGGCACCGGCAGTGGTGGTCCGGCACCTGTCGGAGGTTTGCCATCGGGTCGTCCTGGAACGGGTCAAAGTCTCAATCCAATCACTGGAGCTCGTCCTGGAACGGGACAACGTGGAATGCTCAGCTCTGCATCAGGTGGACGTCCACTAACCGGTAGACTTGGAACGGGGCAGCAAGTTCCAGCAACACCAGGACAAACCGCTGGATTTGGCATCAGTCTCAACACCGAGGTGAATGTCTCCGATAGACCAGTGACTCAACAGGGTATGATGGGAATGCGTATTGGCACGGGTAGTGCTGGACCTGGACGACAAGTACAAGACGCGTCCTTCTTCAAGGGAAAACTCCACAGTAAGACGGCGGAGATCACGAGTGAGATTGAAAAACTTCAACGCGAGATCGAACAGGACGCCAAAGACAAGGCACAATGTGCTCAACTTGAACGTAAGTACGAGACCATGGCACTGGAAGTACGTGACTTGGAAGGTCAATTAGCAGACTACAACTTGGCCATGGACAAGATGCGTAGCGCTACAGATCCAGCGGAGATTCGTCAGGTGCAGGAACAATTGCATCAACGTAATGGTAAAGAAGCGGAAGACGTCGATCGTGTCTTCTTGATGAACAAGGAGCAGGAGAAGAGTGTTCGCAACATGGAGGCTGAGATGACGGAGATCCACGGTAAACACCAAGACAAGATCAACCAGTTAGCACCACAGAAGCTGCAACGATACAAGGAGTTGCTGGAGGAACATCATCAAACGGAGGTGGAGATTGAAGCTCGATCGCAGGAGTTGGAGCTCGTGATGCACGCTATTCACCAGAAGGAAGCCGAACTGAGCACCGATCGATACCGTGACGAGTACGAAGCTCTTGAACGTCAGGTCCGACGTCTGCAGAAGGAACGTGATGCTGCTGCTGACGATGCTAAGACAGCACAGATGGATCCGAACGAGGCACGTGCTGTGCTGTTGGCCAAAGTGAAGGACGACAAGAGCAAGATGGAGGCGCTTGAAGGTGTGCTCCAGTCCGCAGCTGCAGAGAAGCAGGAGTTGACGAAAGCGTTGGCAGATATTCAGAGTGAACTGGACGAACGTGCAAGTGGAAGTGACCCGGCCCACAAGTACGAGGCGTTGTTCGCCAAGGACAAAGAGATGACCACGTTCCTCGAACAATTTCCAGCCAAGAAAGAGGCCGAGATGCAGGCTCAGCGCGCAGCTCAAGGTGTGATCGTCCAACTTCTTGAGCACATTTCAGCAGGAATGGCCAAGGAGGACAAACTTCCGGGCACGAACGCAGCCAACCTCGAAGAAATGCGGCGTGACTTGACCTTCAAAGAGCGACAACTTGAGTCCTCTGTGACGACCAAGCAGCGATTGACCATGGAGCTGCAGAAACGCCAAGCTGAACTCGACAAGGTCAACACACTTGATGCCAAGATTGCGCTGGAACTGAGCAGTTTGCTGCAGAAGATGGACACCATGACGGCCGACATGGCCGAGTTCGGGAAGCTAGATTCGCTTCAGGAAGTTCACGCGCAGACCAAACAACATTTGCTGCGTCTCAAGAAGCAGTACATCGGTCGTCGTGATGCGATGCGCCAACAGGTCACATCTCTCAGCACTCAGCTTGAGAATCTGGTACAGGAGACTGCTCAACAAGAGACTGCCAAGAACTTGGACGCACTTGAGCAGAAGCTGCGTCACCATGAGCAAAATATCTTCCACCTGAAGGAATATATCGACTCGAAGTCCCGAGAAGTCGACTACGAGCACCTCAAGCAGGACTGCTTCCGTACCTTGCAGGAACTCAACACCCTTCATGTCGCTCAGCAACAGCGTCAGCAGCAGCTCAACCTCGGCATGGCAGGCGGACTCTAGCCACACAACTTCCCAGGCTTCACTTGATCAGGATGGGATTTATAGCTTACCTAGCTTATGTATGGTTACGCTTGCTCTTTGCTCTTGTGAAGCTTGAACGTGAGCCACTTGTCTTATGTAAGCTCTTGCTTTCTTGTCTTTGACTTTGCTTACTGCTGCGCGAGTTGGTGATACTGGGTCTGCTGGAAGGCTAGGCTGTGGTGACGGCTGTAACCAAAGTAGACGGCCACAGCTAGCAGCAACCAGAGTAGAATCAGCAGCACACTCATGCCGTCCATTTGAGCGAACAGGAACCAGTTAAAGAAGATTGCCACGCATGGAGCAAACGGCACGAATGGTGCTCGGAAGCTAGAAACCTCTTCGTCAGTATCATCTTCATCGTGGCTGCTAGTAGACACTTCGATGTTGTCTTCATCGCTTGCGCTGCTATCCACCGTGGCTCCGACAGAAGGTGCACGACCTTTTTCAAGACGAGAGCTTGAGTTAGATAGTTTTCCTTGCCGTGAAGCCTCATCGTCTTCGTGATCGAGACCATTTTCATCGTCATCTCGATCTAAGGAACGGCTTCGATGATGGCAGCCGTCAGGACTTGCTTTGGACGAGTCTTCCTTCTTCTTTGAAGACAGAACAATCTCAACAGGACCTTGTGCTTTAACCTTCGCTTTCGCCGCAGCTGAGGGGATAGCCTGCTTCTTTTCAGCGTCACTCAAAGCAAACATAAGCGCAACAGCGATCACGGTGAAAAGTGCAGCGACAAATGGTCCCAGCGTCCGCATGTAGCTGTCAAAAATGGAGATGTCAGTCGTCGCGGAGAGAGGCACGCTCGCAACCACTCCTTTCTGCCAGTGGAAAGCAGCAATAAAGGACGACACCAGATACCCCGCGACCATAGCACCCTGCGACTGCTTCGATGACGCATCTTCTTCACTCCCTTCTGCCTTGGTACTACTTGAAGCTCGAACGAAAAGCAGCGAGCTGTTGGTAAGATTGAATGCAACTAAAATGCCGAGTGAAATGAAGTTCCATAGGACGTGGAACGGCACAAACACTGCAAGTAAAGTAACTCCAACTCCACACAGCAGTGTACCCCTAAAAAGGTTCCCCTTCGAGTCAACCTCAGCAAATGTAGCGGGTAATAGCCCATCCTTCGCCATCGCGTATTGCACGCGTGGTTGGGCCATGAACCCAATAAACGACGTGATCGGCATAGTCAGCACTTCTCCAGACGCCACAAATGCCGCCGCCCAATCCAGCCCCACATTAGTAAATGCATTACCATAAGATTCTTCTGCATCAATTTCCGTGTACTTTTGCATTCCAACAAGTGCAAAAGTCGCTAAAATACTCAATGTCGCTGCTCCAATGATGGTCCCCACTACTGCCCGTGGAATATTCCTCGCTGGGTCTTTAGCTTCTCCAGCAAGACAACAAACCTCATCATATCCAATATACCCGTAAAAACTGGCACTTGCCCCCAGCAATACCCCAGGCCAACCGAACGCCACCGTGTCTTTGCCATTCACTTCCACGACACTTTGATCCGGCACAAAAGGCGAAATTTTGTCGGGATTAAAATTCATTAACCCAACCACAATAATAAATGTCACGACTGTGATTTTCGTCATAGTCACAACATTCACGACCAATTTCCCCACTTGCATACCACAAAGGACAATAGCTGTACTTCCAGCCATTAAAAGTCCCGCATATAAGTCCACAACCGAGTCTTTAGGCTTCATCCAGTCGGGACCTTGCACTCCTAATTGAGAGTCCATCCATTGCGTTAATTTGTCGCTCCAGGCACGTGCTCCACCGGCACTGGAGACACCGTACTCGAGTGTCAATAGGAAGCCTGCGAGTAGAGCTGGAAGCTCCCCCAAAGCGTGATAGGCGTAGGCGTAGGTGCTACCAGCACTGGGGATGAGACACGCGAGTTCCATGAAGCTTAAACCACTGAGGAGGCAACCGGTGCCAGCTAATAACCAGGATAAAGTGGCGGCTGGACCTGCGTAACTGCTGGCGATGAGGCCGGCGGTGGCGAAGACGCCTGAGCCGACAGTCCCCCCAATGCCGATCATGATGAGGTCGAAGAGTCCCAAAGTACGCTCCATTTCCGGCGCATCGTCACCTTGTTGAACGGAGTGGGAGGAAGTCTCGAGGTGGAGAGGCTTCCGCCAGAACGCCAGACGTAGTGCGTGCATTGTTGCTGGCTTTTGGTCAAGTGACGTGTTCGGAATATGGAGTGTGCGATTAAGTACGAATGTGACGGAGAAGTTGAAGTGGTGGGTGTTTTTATTCGGATGAGATGAGGAGATGCCCGAATTGTGTAAGAATGTGGGCGAGCGTGTCCAGTGGAGACGTCGCCGGCACTACCGATTGCGAGTTGTAAGGATTTGTGGTCCGCAAAACTTGCGCACGAACGAAGCTGGAGAAGTAAAAGTATTGATTGACTTCTACACCAACTGCAGCTACGAAAGTCTACAAAATTTACATTATCATGTTGACTGCAACCGTTGCAATGATGAACGGGCAAAGGTGTAGTGTTGATACGTCCTGTACCGTATATTCACAAGAGGGTTGACTTTGGAGAATACCTGTTGTTATGCTGCAAACCGTACGAGGTAGAAGTTTTCATGATGGCGAAGGAGCTTCATGCTTCACAGACTTAAGTTAACACAATATCTCCGCGCTGGTGCTCGCTCGATTCGTCCGAGTACGCAGTTGCATCACGACGAGCGTCTCGCACAGACGATGATCGGCACCATGATCATCAGCGTTACACTAATACATGTACCAGTGTGCACACCTGTTGACACTGGCATCGTGTCCGCAGCAAATGGTCGAGAACACCAGGTTCACGGTATCAGTCAAGTCACCTGCAGACCAGTAGTTTCATAGCGAGAATTAACCAGCTAGCTCTCTCACCGTCTTATGCTGCTTGTCCTCAGCAACATCACGTTTGCCTGCCGATTTGACACCCAAGAGGGGCAATCGCTGTGCTTACGTACTCACTTCAACGTTGCGTATCTTTATGCGATTTGATAGGTGGCAATTCAATTCTGAATCGTGTTCGGTCGGTGATCGATCCATCACTCGCAGATCGACGGCGCAGAACGCAAGCGACGCTAAAGACTCTCCTCAATTAACGTACGTTGCTTCCCCCTCCCTCCCATATCTTGTGTATTCTCACCTTCCTCTCTTTCATCCAGCATGACCAAGAAGGTGCTGTGCATGAACCCTGGCCCCATCGAGTTCGAGCCGCGTGTGCTCAAGCCATTCGCCATGGAAGGAATCTCGCACGTGGACAAGACGGTGATCGACGTCTTCGGCCAGTGTCTCGAGAAGATGCGAAAGGTCTTCTTGGCTCCGGACGGTCAGCCGCTGGTGGTGGCGGGCTCTGGCACGCTCGGATGGGACATGGTGGGCGCCAACCTCGTGAACAAGGGAGACGATGTGCTCATCGTTAACAACGGTCTGTTATTAGTTATAGAGGAGAAAGTATTAGTATTAGTGGCTCACGAGACAATTATTCTGTTGTGTAGGTTACTTTGGTGACAATCTGGCTGAGTGCCTTGAGCGCTACGGCGCCAAGACCACTCACATTCGTGGCAAGGTGAGGAGAGAGAGAGTTTTACTCTGTGAGATAGAATATTTACTGTTTGTATGAGTACAGATTGGCTCGCAGCCGTCGGTCACTGAGTTGGAGAAGGTGCTGCAGAGCGGCAAGAGCTTCAAACTAGTGACGATCACGCACGTGGACACGTCTACTGGTGTTCGTGCTCATGTGAAGGATTTTGCGGCCGCTATTCGCCGCATCCAGCCGGATGCTGTCATTGTGGTGGACGGTGTATGTGCTATCGGCGGCGAGGAGACTCGCATGAGCCAGTGGGACCTCGATGTGGTGCTCACGGGCTCGCAGAAGTGCATCGGCGTCCCCGCTGGATTGAGTCTGCTGGTCATTCGCCCGCGTGCACTGCAGCTCTTTGAGAAGAACACGTCGACGGTCAAGTACTACGTGGACTGGCGCAACTGGCTGCCGATCATGAAGAACTACGAAGCCCGTCAGCCGAGCTACTTCGCCACGCCGTCGGTGAACCACCTGTTTGCCCTGAACGCGGCGCTAGACATCTTGCTCGAGAACGGCGGCATGGAACAGCGCTTCAAGGAGCACCAGCTCATCGGTGATGCTGTGAAGGAGGCGATGAAGACGCTCGGCTGTTCGCTGGTGACCGCTGACGACTGCGGCGCCAACACTTTGACGTGCGTGCGCTACCCTGCTGGCGTGGGTGCGACTGACTTCTTGCCCAAGGTCGTGAAGCGCGGTGTCTCGCTCGCTGGCGGCCTGCACAAGGCAATCAAGACCGAATACTTCCGAATTGGTCACATGGGCCCGAGCACGCGCCGTCTGGACCACATTCTGAAGACGGTGGAAGCCATCGAGGGCGCGTTCATCGAGTGCGGCCACAAGGTGGCGCAGCCCGGTAAGGCGGCAAACGACCTAAAGAAGAAGCTGCAGGCGATCATCCCGGTGCGTCCGGCGTGCGACTACGCCTCGGTTTACCACGGTTGCCCCGTGCCCGCGAAGTGCCAGGTGTACTCCATCGGCACGGTGGTCGTTGCGTTTGCCGCCGGTCTCCTCATCTCGCAACTGAAGAGCAAGATCTAGACGAACAAGCGAGTAGCGCAGAACCGACGGAAGTATGAAGAGAGTTTGCAGGTGACTCTGGATGAATGGATATCACTTCAACACTATCAACGTAAGGCTGACAGCCTTAAAGCCGACAGCAAGCTCTACCGCAAGATGATGATCGGGTAAGCCAAAGCCAAAGCTGAAGCTCGCACGGCTATGTGCTACCAATCTCCAATAATAAATACAACCATCACTCCGTCAACTCTGAGACGTGTGCACTCTTGATGTCTGTAAGTGAAATCGTTTGGACCTCCGAGAGTAAATACCAAATGGCGATCTCGTCTGCCCGTTACGAGCTCCGCTACGTCGTCCTCGGCGTCACCACTCGACAATTCGCCTCGTGTCAGCCGCAATGGACAAGAAGGACGTGCAGAACCTCGTCTGCGGCGGCAGTACGTCTACAACTTGGTATTCGTCTGCTTCATCAACGCATTCTAACATGTATTGCATGTTCTCTGTCTCTCTAGTCGCTGGTTGCGCGTCTCGTACGGCTGTGGCTCCGTTGGAGCGGCTGAAAATCCTGCTGCAGGTACAGGACTACATCAAGAAGGGTGGAGCTGGAGACGGCACCGCTCCAGTCAAGTACCGCACCATCAGCCAGTCGCTTAGACAGATCCATGCTGAGGAAGGCCTGCGTGGTTATCTCAAGGGCAATGGTGCCAACTGCGTCCGCGTGTTCCCGTACGTGGCCATCCAGTTCGCCACCTTCGAAAAGCTCAAGCCACTTTTGATCGCCGAAGGCGCCGAGACGCTCAGACCGCTGCAGAAGCTCTTCGGTGGCGCTATTGCTGGTGTCGTGTCGGTCTGTGTCACTTACCCGCTGGACGCGGCTCGTGCGCGTCTGACTGTGCAGGGAGGACTGGCCAACACCGCGCACACTGGCGTTTTCAACGTGCTGTCAACTGTGGTGCGCACCGAAGGTCTGCGTGGCGTCTACAGAGGCGTGCTGCCGACAATTTGGGGCATTGCGCCCTACGTGGGTCTGAACTTTACCGTGTTTGAGACTCTTCGTACGACGGCGCCTCGGAACGAGAATGGTGAGCCGGATACCATGTATCTGCTGGCATGCGGAGCGCTCGCTGGCGCGTGCGGCCAGACAGCCGCTTACCCGATGGACATTCTCCGTCGCCGGTTCCAGCTGAGCTCTGTGCGTGGAGATGCCACGGGGTATACTAGTACTCTTGGCGGTCTACGCACAATCGTCCACCAGGAGGGAATCCGTGGGTTGTACAAGGGCCTCGCCCCGAATTTCATCAAGGTTGTGCCATCGATCGCCATCATGTTTACTTCGAATGAGCTGATGAAGCGTGTTATCAAAAAATACGAGCTGTGATCAAGGAAGTGCAAGCATCGTCAAATAGAGCGAAACTGGGCTTAGAATACGTACATGAGTGTTTATGAGGCTCCAGCCTCAACTATTGAAGAGCTCTAGGGCTCGACTCGTCATCGACAACCAGCGAAAAGCTAACGACGCCGGGCATCGTGTAGATGTCGATGGAGGGCGAAGCACCGCCAACAGCAATTACGTCAGTGGCCTGGTCAACCACACAAAAGTGGCAAGACGGCAACGTCGACCGGGCAGCCGCAAGTAATTGGCCAGAGCTGCGATTCCATTTCTTGAGACCAGCATCGTTTCCCACACTTAGCAGCTCCATGTGATGGAAAACAACATCGTGAACATCACTCGTTGTCTTCGTGTAATGGACGGGCACACGGGAGGGCAGATGCCACATGCCCAGGAAGCCGCCGGTAGTTTGCGTTTGATGGGATCGACCACCAGGTGATCGTTTGCTTCCACCACCGCACGCCAGCCACATCTCGGAATCATCGTGGGCTACAGCACCGACCCACGAAGACGGAGGCGACGACGATGTCGATTGTGCAGCAGGCTGAGGACGCAGAAACTCCACCTTCTTGTCCTGACGCACATCCCAGATACCGAGCGTGCCATCCTCAGAACCCGTCACAAGCTCCTGCGAGTGCTGCAAATGACGCACCGCATGCAAGTAGTCCTCGTGGCCTTCAAATTGCCTCGTAAAGTGCTGCGTGGTCACATCCCATTCATGCGCGACACTATCTCCACCCGCTAAAAACAAATGTTCCGAAGTCTTGCTCACCGCGACATCGTTCACCTCAGTAGCTGGCAGAAGTGCCCCTCTGAACCCCAACGTCCGGCGCTTCAAGTGATCCACATGAACAGGTTGGAGCTTCTTGGCAATGGCAGGATCGTCCACCGCTGCCAGAATATCCTTCCACTTCCACACTCGAAAATCCTGGTCTCCTCCACTGTCCAGCCACAAAAAAGTATCTTGTGAGAAAAGTCCTAACAGATTGACATGGCTACACTCAGTCGTCACCTGATCAACAACGGGTTCGTCTCATCGCCAGCAAAGCGGAGCGAATAAATCTGCGTCGGATGCGCCTGGAACGAGAGGCTCGGCCCCGGAAATGCGGTCGCTCTGCAGCAAACAGTTCAATGAGTACAATTTGTACTCAAATAAAATTCTTCATGAGGTATATTGCACTGAACGTACTCGCCGCGCCCCACTTGGTCCCAGTATGCGGGCTTCATGACCTGACCGAGTTGGTAGACATGGAGCAGCCCTGAACTCGTCGCCGCCACCAACGTCGTCTGTCCGTCCGAAACGCTCTCTGGAGCAAAGATCGCCTGGTACACGATGGTCTCGCTTGCGCGCATCTTGTGCAGCAGCTCGGAGCGGTAGGCATTCTCATCATAGGCTGTCGGGTCCATCGTTTGGGTAGATTTGGTCAGTTACCCAAAAACACGATTCCTAATGGCCATTGGCTGAAAATGCAATCGAAGGTATGCAAAAGATGTTGCATCGTATGCAATCGATGCTATAAATAGAGCTCATTTATCCTGGTCGTGGGTCATTATCTAGCCTGCATTGTATTGGAAGGAAAAAAAAACTATGGCGTCATCACCGCCTACGTCGGCAAGGAAGATGAGCACAAGCATGTCTCGACGCGGCTCGCAGATGGACACTTTCGCTACTGACGTACCTCAGAATGTTCGTCTACATCCGTTAACAATAAACTAACGACTGCATTGCTTACGACTTAATTGTGGCGATCTTGTTGCAATGCTGTACAGGAGTTTGGTGGCGTGTTGGTGACGCCGGAGCAGATCCGCATGGCGTTCCAGTTCCTGGACGTGGAGAAAAAAGGTCGTGTGACGCTGGACAACTTACGTTCAAGACTCGGCATCTTTTACGACAACATGAGTCTCAAGGACGTGCGGTTGCTACTCAGTGAAGAAGGAGAGCTGACGGAGGAGTACCTGCATGCGCTGCTGCTGCCTAACGAAGTCAAGAACTTTGATCCGGTAGCAGAGGCCTTCAAAGCCTACGATCCGGAAGAAACGGGCTTCATCTCACGCGAGATGCTGCGCTACGTGTTCGAGCGACTGGGCTACGGCGCACTCACAGAGGATGATCTGGACGTGCTCATCTCATGCGCAGACGCCGACCATGACGGCCGTATTAACCTAGCGGACTTTCGCGCCATGCTAGAGTAAAAATAATCTTCATTCCTCGTGCCTCGCTTCCTATAGCTTTTGTCATCCTTTGCAGCCAGCCGATGCTGCACCTCAGCCAGCCAATCGGCCAGGAACTACACTTCAAAGCCAACATAGCTCTCGATATTCTCTAATACGATCCTCAGGATCCTCGTCTTCTTCGCCTTACCCCACTGATTGGCGTTCGGCCAATGAAACGAGAGCCTATAAATGTCTATTTCTTCTTCTGCTGCTGCTTGCCGTTCTTGCCACCCTTGCCGCCGATGGCATTGGCGTCGCCACCCTCTGCCTTCATGGCTGCCTTGCGTGCGATCTTCTCCTGAAGCGCCTTGGCGTCGGCCTCACGCTTAGCGAGCGGGTTGCCCTGGCTCGTACTTTTGGCGTTCTTGGCCTGGCGTGCCTGGGCGCGCTGTATATAGCATCGCACAAGACGTAACCGACCGCAAAAATCCATCAGTTTCTTGATCCAGATAACGATAAAGGCACCAAAATGAAGCGAAAAGACAGAACTATCTGCTGTACGCACCGCACGATCCATATCTCGCTGGTTGCCACGTGTCATCGCTGCACGCTCGACCTCCGCTCGAACTTCCTACCGTTTCTCGAAGGAATTGTGAAATGAGCCGTCGGCTTGCTGGGGAGGAAAACTAGCCATCTGATAGGTTAAAACGACCGACATGTCGCATATGGTACCTGGTACCAACTTTAGAAACGCATCAACGCAACGGCCGAACGAACAGCTTCGCTTCGATGCTGGCATTCTCCTCCGCCGGTGGCCGTCGCCACGGCTCCGTACCCGATAGAGGAGACGCCTGGCGTCGCCGCACCCCTTCAGTATTCACCACATCGATGGATCTCAAGCAGCAGCAGCTGCTTGCAGAGCAGCATCAGCAGTTCGAGTCCGACACGACGCCGATTGACGAAACACAGCCGGAAGAAGCTCCAGTGGAGCCTCCAGAGCCGCCAAGACGGAGGAGTTTAACTAAATTCCGCCTCATGGCATACCAGGACTCGGAAGATGAGGAGGAGAGTGACTACGTGCCTTCGGATGATGAGGAGGAAGAGAGTGAGGAGGAAGGAGGCCCTGAAGAGCTCCTTGAACATTATCAGGAGGAGACAGCGGAGAGTGAGGAGGAGGAGGAAGTTCTGAACGATGATACGAGGTGGTGGAAGTCCAGAGAGGATAAACGTAGGTGGGAGATGCGCTACAGACAGGCAGATGCGGCTTTTAGGAAGAGGTTCGGCTGTGGTATTGACACACTGGCGCATCCGGAGACGAGGAGGAAGGTGCGGAAACACAAGACAAGGTATCGAGCGTACAAGTGCGTGCTGACAGGTTTGATGATCGCGTATCTGGTGTACCTTGCCGTGGTGTACTCGGCCTCGTCGTGGGCGTTCTCCATGGTAGCAGGGCGACCTTCGACCACCGAAAACGACGACACGCTTACAGATACGAGAAGCACTACCGGTAGACATGTCAATATTGTATCAAAACCGGCAGATCTGTCGTCGCAGCAGGTGCCAGAACATGTGCGGACTGGGCTGCACCTGTGCTCAACACTCTCGCGGCGTGTCGTCAAGTCTGAGCACGATGTGACAGCTACCCAGCATGCATTCCGGGCTTGTGATATCGCTGTAAAGTTCGCTCCACTGAAATCACGCGAGTCGATTGAGGCGCATGTACTTCGTGGCGATCTACGGAGTTTGCTCTCGAATTTTGACGGTGCTGATGAAGACTACAATGCTGCCATGACGTTGACGTTCGAGTTTGAAAGCAGCAGTTTGCACCCCAAGCTAACACCGGAATTGCCCCAAGATTTGGACCTTAAACTAATAGCTAACCGCTGGACACAACTGTACAAGACAAAACATTTCAAGGAATTGAGACGCGAAGCAAAAGCTCGGACTGCACAAATCGTGGATCAACACGGAGTTATTAATCCTGTAAATGCGGTGAGTGAGTTGGCAGCAAATTGGTTAAGCGCATTCAAGAAGAAGATGCCTGTACTGGATGTGCTGACACTCCAGCGCGGGTACACACTGCGTCGTCTCAAGTACGAAGCCTTGGACGACGATAACAAGACAAAGCCCGGCGAAGTTTAAGGAGATCTGAACAAGTGGGTCGCTTCGTATTTATTATTCTGTTCAGAATCATTCCTCGTCTTCGCTCTCTCCCTCGTCATCGTCACTATCACGTTCCTCTTCTTCCTCGCTATCTTCTTCCTTTTGTTCGCCTTCACCCTCTGTAGACATCTCCGCAGACTGTAGCTCCTCAGCTTTCGCTTTCAGTTCTCGGACTCGGTCTGGCTGTTGGTCATGCTGCTCCAAGTACGCAATCAGGTCTTCAACGAAGTCGCGCGTATCGGGGCTAAGCTTAATCGCTCGCTCCAAGCTCTGCACCACCTCTGAATCAAACGCGTTATCACCATTACTCCCACTCCTCGCCATGCGCATGTTTGCCAGGTTGTAGTGCATGTTCGCATTGTCCGGAAACTTGGTCGAAGCATCTTTAAAAACCTTCACTGCCGAGTCCAGATCTCCAAGCTCACCGAAAGCTTCAGCAAGTGCAGCGAGCGTGACACCGTACGCCTTCCTCAGTTCCACAACCTCCTCGTCTACGTCCTTCATAGATTCCAACGCCTCGGCGTTGATCTTCATCGACATTTTGTAGGCCTTCGTCGCCTCCAGCTGCTGCTCCATTGCTGCATGGGCCAAACCCAGTCGAAACCAGACCGAGGCGTCTTTCTTGCCGTCTTCCAGCTCGCTGGCCTGCACGTAGCATTTCAGAGCTTCATCCGGTTGTCGAGCAGCTGAGTAAACGTCTGCCAGGTGCGTGAGCGCCCCCAAGTGCCTCGGCTGACATTTAGCTGCTCGCTGGAAAGCTGCTAACGCACCGTCATACGATTCCAGCTGCTCGAAGGCCAAACCGGCCGAGAACGCGTCGTCGAAGCCCAAAGTGTCAATCTCCACCTCTGTCTCCGTCTCTCCAGTCGATTTCTGAGCCTTCTGCTTCTTGTTGGACCGCGAATTTTCGGTGGCAGCACCGGAAGATGCCGACGCTGTTGACGCTAGAACATCACGCTGCTGGCGCTTAAGCTGTTGCTTCAGTTTGTTCTTCATGGCTGCAATAGTGATCAAGTCCGACGTAGCTCAGCTCTAAGCCATTGACACTTTAACCCTACACCTTTTTGAATGCAAGTACAGAGGTCCCCTTGAGTTCGGATACCACTCTGCCACACTTTGGACACACCAAGTTGAGAATTTCTGATAACGGAGTCAACGCAAGAAGAGGTTGACTTTCTTGCTGCCTCTGACGTTGCTTCTGGCCATGGCGTGGCGCTGCAGCGCTCTATCTAACGATGGACTCGTGGATAACTTAGCACGCGCCGGGATTGCGCAGTCGCAACGTGTGATCCGCTCCATGAAGGCGACAGACAGAGCTCAATACGTGACGCCACAAGGTGAGAGTGACAACATAGAAGCTGTTCGTCCTGTATCCCCCGCACAAGCCTATCAGGACGCGCCTCAACGTCTCGGCTACGAGCAGACGATCTCGGCGCCGCATATGCACGCGTGCGCACTGGAGCTGGCAGCTGTGGCTGTGCACAACATTGAGCATCCTCGAGTGCTGGATGTGGGCGCAGGATCGGGGTATCTGACTGCGTGTCTGGGTCACCTTGTGGACCAGGAAGGAGGCAAAGTTTTCGGTATTGAACGCATCCCTCAATTGGCACAGTTAGCTCAGAAGAACATTGAACGAGCTGATGGAGATCTGATGCGCAGAGGTGTCGTCTCCGTCGAACGTACGTTGACTTTTGCAGCATTGGATTATTATGGAAAACGCATTACTTTGGTGAATGGTAGGGGCTGACGGGTGGACGGGGCTGCCGAACCAAGCTCCGTTTCACTTTATCCACGTGGGAGCTGCTGCAGTGGAGCCACCACAAGCTCTTATGGAGCAACTTGCTGAAGGAGGAAGGTTGGTGGTGCCTGTGGGTGAACAAGGAGCGAGTCAAGTGCTGCTGGAAATTCAACGCACGGACAAGGAAACGTATACGAAACGTGAGTTGATGGGCGTGTCGTACGTTCCGTTGGTACGACAGCGCACTGAGCTCTAGCCGGTAAATGAACAAACACATTGAAGCGGTATATTTGCGATCCCACGCCAAGAACTGTTCGACGGCATACACTGCGAGCGATGAATATGTAGTGGTATTGTAGGTTCTACTCAATTTTTTTGATCGAACTAAAAGTTTTCAGTTTTTTTATTTAGGAAAATACTACTTGTATTTTTTTTTAAAAAATGTGCACGTTGCAGGAACGAGCCACGATAATAAAGGTCTATCTTAGCTCTTTCAAGTGTAATACGGATTTGGTGTAGTCCATGAGGACACACAGGCAACTTCAAATTTGTCTCTAATGACAAATCACTAAGGTCAAACCATTTTGTCCTACCCGCAGGACAAAAATGATTCTTAGACGGAATTCGTCAGACAAAAGTTAGACTCACAATTTGCATGAAGTTGGAAGGAGACACTGCTACCACAGGATCCATATTCTGTATAAATTCTGTAATTACGACCAAATTTACACCGAATTTGGCCTTTAAGCCAGAATGCTCAGATAGGCTTAGGGGTTCAAGGAGCGGGTGAAACTGAGTCCGCCAAATCCAGCCAAGCTACCAGCTGAATTCTCTAGACCACACCGTGTGGCCATTCTTTCAGTTTCCCGGGCATGCTCGTGCTGTTGAGACCTTTCTAACGAGGTCCTAAACGCCTCAATCGGCCTCGTCGTGACAGAGTAAGAGGTTTTTGAGGTTCTGAACAGGATGGTGTTTCAGGATCTGTGTGCCATGACACCCGTCCTCCTTGCGGGAAGCTATTTTCTGTGGTAGTAGCATCGTCCGAAGTTGGATAGGTAACCTGTCGAACATCATAAGACTCTAGTTCTTGGTTAGTATGGTGGATGAGTTTTGCACTACTATTCACTGGCGTCTCCTTTCCTCATGTTTGCCCATTATAATTGCCTAAAATAAAATGCTGCTACTTTTACAGGTCCATGTCAACATTACAGCAAATGAACCGTCAAAGTGCGTTCACAATTTGCTGCTTACATACACGTTGCAGTGTTCGTCCACATCAGACGAATAGACAGTATGAATACATGAGGGCGACGCTACTGTGGACTTAGTTGGCAGTGCAGGTTAGTCGATTTTATGGTGTTTGCCACGCGATGGTCGCAGGCTCACATGAGACGATCAAGTCCAAAGGCGCGAGAGATCGTGGATGGTCGCAGACTGCAACAACACTGTGGTGCACACGATTGTTGATGATGGTGTACAGGACACCATCAAGCTGGTAACCATGGGGGTAAGCTGCCTCAGTGGGCGACCAGGATGGAGTGAGACTACGCGACATATGCGTGGTAGACGGTGCTGTCGACGTGTGTTTGTTTGCAGCCACTCAGCAGCGAGGCGGGGCGGCTAAGAGTGAGGGTTACTCGCACCAAAAATACGGTGTCAATTTGTCTCAAAAAGTGTAGTACCACCAATAGCATATCCAGGACCACACACACACACACACACACACACACACATGAAACCCCACCGATCCAAAAGCGTACCACCACTAAACTGAAACAAACGACCACCAAAATAGAGCTTTAGCTTCAACGTGCGGCACTGTCGCGCTTATAATTGGCTTTAGACGGCTACGTGGAATTTCCCATTTATATTCTTCACGCGGAGATCGTACTCACATTCGTGGTTGCTTAAAAAACGTTTCCCAATACTACTGGGAACTGATAAGTTTTTTGAATTTGGTACCACCCCGTGGTTTCGAATGATATGGAACTGTAAGTTTGTGTAAGCCTTCCTAAGACACACATTAAGAGATTGTTCAGACGGCTTAGCCGTTTATCAGCTCAAGATAAACTTGTATGTGTGTTTTGTAGGAGTGTTGTTAGTTAATATTAGAACCAAATTTGGAAAACAGATCAGTATTTATAATCGGGTAGAAACAGGTGCCAACCTTTTGGAACGAGGAAATTGTATGTCATAACAAGGATAAGACACTTTGCTGAACTCACAGCAACCATAGAAAAGGGAACACAATCCGATGAAGAGCTGGGGACGGCACTCACTTTTAAATTTGCCGCTCTGCCTGGCCGTTTACAACTACAACTCAAGTTTTCAAGACAACACCAGAAAAAATGCACCTTTGCATCGCGAAAGGGTTAATATGTTGGACTTTATATGTTGGAGGTTGGACCAATCGGAGAACATGGTGTCTCCTTTAGAGATCTCCTTATGGGAGAACTCCATTTGTAAAAGGTATTGCCCATTCAGAATGGTATTGGTGTTCTGTGTCTCCATTCGGAGAACCCATCATCTGTCTGGAAAACGTCTTGTCCGTAGGCCTTGTTTGTCGGTTTCTGTGTGCATATTTGTGCGAGTAGTTCCTTCTCGCTGTACGCGGTGCGGTCTTGGACGATAGTATCTACATCTGCGGTGTAGTAAGGGTCGAGATGGCTTTCCAGGATACGTTTCAGGGGCATTTGCTGTATTCCCGTTGAGACCAACCCACCGTTGGGTGGTCGGCGGTCCAGACGGAACGTGCATTCCCCAAATGGAGAGGTTGACCTTCCGGATATGTGATGTCCACTTCTACCCAGCGCAATGCTCCAAAGGTCCACCTCAGTTGGCGGCACAGGTATCCCACACTTCCATCTCTACTGGACTTTTCCGAATAGGGTCCAGGTATAATGAGCGCAAGACTCTTAATTTTGTGGTCGTGAGGCCGCTTCGGAATATATGGTTCAGTTCCAACGCCACACTTGCAGGGAGGCAGAAACAAAACGAAGACGACTGCTAGCTAGCTGAACCACCAGAGCAACGACTTTGAATTCACTTTCGGTTTTATGGTTATATTTCCCCGCTATCAGACCGACCCGAATAATACATGTATGTGTAGGGGCGTGCCAGCCTGCGGAGCGAGTAACTAATATACGCGGCATCTCTGGTGAATGCTTGCTTTGTCTTAGCGTTGGGGCTTGCTAATCCCAAACTACATATGCATCTGTGGCCACACACACCATTAGCTACGTTTAACCATCACTTGCCCCACCAGACGCGTTTAGGATACCACGATAGCTCGACTGCGATCACGAAGAAAATAGATCACCAAACTGTATTTTCGCTACATTTTGCTCTCGTTAAAATACAAACTGTACGTGAGGTGTAAGGTGCTAATTAAACTTCCAAATCATACTTACCTGACTGGTGCTCAACGCTGCCCAATAATGGCGTTGGCATGAGCCGGAGCCCTTTGCACTCCGGTGCTGTAAGGGTTCAAGAATGCTCTATTGAGTAATTCCACAGTAGAAGTTTTGTCAGCGGTGGTGAGCGCTTGCGCCGCCCCCACCCTCCTCTTCCTGTCATCGTACACGCCCCTACGAGGTCTTCGAATTCTATATCTGTGTACCTACTTCTACTTGTGTGTTTGCTGCGTGCGTGTTGTGCGTGTCGATGGCGATATTCTCGCTGTTCGCGCGTGGCCGCGTGTGGTCCAGTTGTTCGCAGCTGCCATTGTCACCAGTGAACAGCACGGCTTCGAGCGCGGTAACGGCGCGAGACAAGGACGACGCCGTGAGCGTCGACTCGGGCTTCTTCAGCGACCCGGGCTGCGACTTTAAGAGCGCCGGCGAGGGTGACTTTGTTCCGAGCATCGAAGACGCCGCCACCAGCTGCTGCCGCCCATGCCGCCCAAGCTGCGGGTGGCTATGACACCCACGCTACTGCCACTGACGACAATGACGGCCAAGTTACTGCTGCCGACGACCACAACGAAACTGCTGCTGTAGTCGGGGGTGGCCGTGCTGCCACACCCACCTCCGCCATGCCCAGGACCGACTCCGACCGGACGAGCGAGACCCACGGCTCACGTCCACCTGTTGATTCCGCCGCTGAAGCCAACACAGGTGAATCTGCTGCAGCCGTTGCCTCGCCGCAACTGGCCACACCCTCGGTCTTCGCGCACAACGCGGCCCCGTTCAGGTGCATCGCGTGCGCCTACACGGCGCCGCAGCTTGCAGACCTCCGTGCTCACCGACACCGGCAGCACCGCGGCACTATCTTCACGGACGTGTTCCACGGCGGATACACCTGTGCCCCGTCGTTCGCACACAGGGCGGTGGCAACCAGGCACAGCCTCCACTGTGGCACTGCGCCAAGCATTTCCAGTGCCGCGCGCTCGACGCAGCAGCAACCACCAGCAGACACACCGGCAGCTGGAGAAGGACCCACGGTGACAAGCCGCAATCCTCCACCAGACCAAGCCACCTCTAACACTAGTTCCTTCCGGTCGTGGCGTGCGCATCGTTCTCGTCTTCGTGTGACTCCCCGCTATGCAGGACCTGCGAGTAGCTCGCAAACCGAGACGACAGCGCTGCTGAGCGGCCACAAGCGTTGACGTGTGGATCCCCCATCCGTGTCGGCCCAAGACAACGACGTCGACATGGAGACGTGTGCTGACGACCACGCAAATGCTTTCCTCCGCCGCATGCTGGTGTACGCGCCCGAGACCAGCGCGACGACCCTGCCAACGTCAACGACGCCTACGGCGACTACGCCAAGCGTGCCCCTGCCGACGAAAGCGTCTAAGCTGACTTTGACGAGGTCCAACGTGCGTACCCCGAGAAGTATGGCACCCGTGGCGACTCCGAGCGCGATGGAGACTCCGCCTACGGCCCGCGCAACAAGTACAGCACCATATTTCTCTACTATGATGCCGATCGCAATCACCACAGCTTGTACAGCGACCTCCAGCTCGACCACCGCGACGAATACGACCCCTGACATCGTCACCTGAGCCTACTCAAGTGCCGGCAGCAGTGCCAACATCCATGACGCCTGCCTTCAAGGCTGCGTGCGAGTTGGACACGCATCCGCTGCATTTTGCGACAACGACCTTGTACCTTCGCGCAGCACGGACGAGCAGATGCCGCCCGTGCCCACGCGCATTGTGAACCCGCCAACGACGCCAACCGCAGATAGTGGCTCGACCACGCGCACGACGGAGCCTCCTGCGAACACGATGGCGACCACGACCGCAGTGGAAACCGTGTCCAACACGACACCTGTGCCGGATTCCCAGCCAAGCAGATCATCGGCGGGCTTGTGTGCTTGTGCGGCGGCTCCGTCTGCAAGAGAATGCCCAACTGTCACAGCAGCCACGTCTGTTCCCACACTTCGACTCTCTCAGCAGCATTTGCTGTGGCCACGACGCGGATGGCGCCGCACGAAGACTGCGGCGTCTCCGTGGAGAACGCTGACCCGGGGCAGACCACGGAAGAATTGCCGCCGGCTGCTGACACCATGGCGGCTGCGACACAGGAATACGACTAGGACGAGACGCCCACGCGGACGCTGTATTTCGACGGAGCGTGTCGAAGCCACTCGACAGCTACTGGCGCTGCTGCTGGCGCGAGAGCTGCTCTCTTTGACGCCACCCAGCACTGCCATTGGATCGTAGCGTGCTATCTTAGCAGTACGACCCACACGAACAATACAGTGGAGTACAAATTCCTTTATTCAGGGCCTTAGTGGTGCCTTGCACCATGACGTGCGACGCCGCGTTGTCAAAGGCGACAGTACGCTAGTACTAGAGCAGGTGCGAGGGCGATATGCGTGCAACCACACGAGACTTCGCAAGCCACGAAACGAGGTACGGCGGCTTCTCCGCCAACTCGATTCCTACGAACTCGTGCTTGTTAACCGACTGGAGAACAAGCAAACGGATGCCCTGGCGAACAGTGCGCTTGACGGACGGCGCACTCGGATGGAGTGTGTCGCTCACGGGATCGACGGTAGAAAATGCTATCGACGCACTACATCGATGGCGGTGGCAGCACCACCATCGCGTAGCGCCAGCGAACCGAGAGCAGGCTCTGTCGACGTAGACATGGAGGCTGCAGAGGAGACGGAGACGACTGCTGAGGTCGTCCGCCGAGATCGAGGCCGCGTGTTCCCTGTGCTGCCGGTCTCAGTGGATAGTGTTCCAGCCCGCCAGCCACGACTGCAACTACGAAGCAGCCTGAAGGGCGACGAACAGGAGGCTGCACGTGCGGCGGTGCGGACCGTCGCTAACGACTTCGCGGACAAACTCACGGACGTTGAAGACTGAGAAACAGCCGAAGGATACCTCTCAGAGCTGACACCGTCGTTGTACAGCACACTGCTGCCTTTCGCGCTGCGCACACGACAACCGGCACGCACTCGATCTCGCTGTACGTACGCGAACCAGACGCCGCGCAACGAGCGCCTGAGTGAGGCAGTTGATCACTTGGATAGCGTACAGTATGGATCGAACCCGTACCGACCATCCAGAAAACGCGTCGCCGCGCAAGGCGCATTCGTTCAGCGATGAAGCGCACCGCACTGCGTAAGAAGTTCCGTACACCCGAGGAGGCGTGCATGAAGCAGGTGTTCGCTGAGGCGAAGGCGGGCCCTGAGGGTGCTGCAATCCCGACGGCGCCGACGCACTGCCCCCTTCCAAGAGCTGAAGTACACGAATACTTCCAGGGCGTTAACTCGCCAGCTCACCAGTTCAACTTCGACGACGAGACCGGCGATCCCTTCCGTCAACTGTTGGCTGCGATGCCGCAACCCACTGCGGAGATGGATGCGCTCACGGTCGATGTCACGGCCAACCCAAGCGGCGACCACGGCCTCTGCACTTGGTCTGGTACGATCTCAAGAATGCTTTCGACTTCGTGCCTCCAGAGTTGATCTGGCGTGTGCTACTGGCAATCGACGCCAACGCCAGCTTCGTGAACAGATTGAAGGACATCTACGACGGCGCCGCCTCCACCGTTGCGAACACTGCGGACGGCGCGACGGACCCGATCGAGCTCAGGACCGGCGTATTCCAGGGCTGCCCTCTGTCGCCGTACCTCTTTCTCGTCGGCATCACGCCACTCGTGCGTGCGCTACACGCGCTCGCTCCAGAGATTGGCGTGCCCGTGACAGCTGACCACAAGGTGTCCGTGTCGGCGTACGCTGACGACTTGAAGACGTACAGCGCATCGGCTGCCGCCATCAGGAAGGCACACGCGGTTGTCACTCGGTTCCTGAATTAGACCATGATGCAGGCCAACGCGTCCAAGTGCGCGTCGCTGTCGGTGAAGACCGACGCGCACGGCCACCTGCGCAAGGATACAGTGGAGTTGAAGCTGGACGACGAGGTGATTCCGTCGCTGGACATGCAGGAGGGTACACGTACCTCGGCGTCGGCGACGGGTTTAACCACGCGCAGCACAGTGGCTCCATGGGACCCGTGCGGCGGGAGACGAAATGCATGATGGCTGCGATCTTCCGCCCGCTGCTCGCCCCATGGCAGAAAGTAAAGGCTATTAAGACATACGTACCCAAAGGCAGACTACCTCCTTCGCCACGTGTGCACGCCAAGACGCAACGATAGAGCGTTGAATCGGTGTTGGCGCGCGGCCTGCGTCACCTGCTCAAGCCCAACCAGCCCAACACGAAGGCACTATTTCCACGCGCCGGTGGTCTCGGCTTCGTACCCGTCGTGGACTTGCAAACCATGCTGCAGGTCAGTCACGCGTGGAAAATGCTACACTCGCCGGTTGTGCTCGTCCGTAGGATCGCGCAGAAGCAGGTATGGCAAGTAATACAGAAGCGGTTCGTCTTGGACTCAGACTACTGGCGTGGCCGCGAGCCGGGCGCCATCCAGCTCTTCTTGAACTGCGAGCTCGACTCGTCGCCGTACGCGCGCCAGAAGCGCAAGTCGGCGACATCGGCTTACTGTGGGTGGATGTGAAGAACCACCACGCAACTCGCAACGTCAAGCTCACGGCGGAGACTGTGCGCACGGAGGGCGGCATGGAAGTGGATCAAATGCCGCAGCTCAAAGCACCGCACCGCCCACAGCTCCTCACGCACAAGGACATCACGCGCAAGCTCCGTCGGCACGACAAGTTGGCCGAACTTGCGCGATGGAAGATGCTCGACTATCCGAGCGCTGTGGTGCGCGCCATCGGCGATGGTGGAAGCTCGTTCGTATCACCCTTGGCGATGCAGAGTTTCGATTCGCACTGGCGGCGCCGACGCGCTAGGTACTGAGACGTTGGAACCAGTGCGGCGGCCAGACGTGCCGCCACCCACGCTGCACACACGACAAGACTCTGCCGCACGTGCTACAGCACTGCATCGGCAACGCCCGTGCTGTTGACGGCATACATGACCGTGTGCTCGCCATGATTACGGCAGCGGTGGGACCGGTCGTGTCAAAACAACAAGCTGAAGGCGCACTTCGACACATACGTCGAGGGCCTGCCAGGATGAGCTCTACGCCCGGACATTCAGCTCTTCGATGCGGCCGCGAGGACCGCTTACATCTGCGACCTGGCCATCGCCTGTGAGGCCCAAAAGACGGACGACACGTCCGCCGGCATCATGCGCCACGCCGAAAAGGTGGCAAAGTACGCGCGGGTGAAGGAGTACCTGGAGCTGTTGTGCACGTGTCAGCCTTGGTGTACGACGCACTGGGTGCCGTGCTGCCGTCCAATTTCCAGGTACTAACGGAATACCTGCACCTTACCCAGCGTGCCGCCAACCAGCTCGGCCGTCGCATTTCAGTGGCCTGCGTGCAGGCCAGCTACCGGATCTGGCGCATGCATGGAGGCGAGATCAACACGGCTGACGCGTTCAGGAACCAGAGGCCAGTTGCGACGAGTACAGCAACTCCGCCGCCTTCGACGGGGATAGCGATGACCGCACCCACAGGATTGGTGTCAGCTCCGGCACCAAGAGTGCCACAACCCACCCGCGCTCGCACGACACCTGCACCAGCACTCGCAGGCGCTACACCAGCGTCACTGCCCAACCACGACGGACCACTACACACGGGGGGCCGGCACGCACGCCGAACGCACCACCTCGAACGACACAGCGGACCCACACACGGTGGAGTTCGCGCATCCAGCAGACTTCGACAGCTGCTGCGGCACCGTCGCCGCCTGACCAAACCCACAAACAAAGGAACGCGCGCAATTAGGCTCGGGGGAGTCAACAGCGCCATCAGCGACTACACCGAGGTCATGACCGTGGCAACAGCCACACCAACGCCACCGCCACCAGGAACTAGTGGACACTGGGTCTGTTTCGGCCCCGCCGGCACTCTCCAGCAAGGAAACCGCCGTCCCCCAGCCCAATGTAGCCATTCAGCCTATAGTAGCATTACATATGGTACACACAAGGTACCCATTACACACAGCTAGCAGCAGGCATGTTTACCCAACTACCAATTGGCCACGGAATGCACGAATTAAAAATGAGGGCGTTGGCATGAGCCGGAGCAGGCCCCTTGCACTCCAGTGATGTAAGGGTTCAGGAATGATCTTATGAGTAATTCCACAGTAGAAGTTTTGTCAGCGGGGGTGAGCGCTTGCGCCGCCCCCACCCCACTTTCATATTCCCCTTTTCACCTTTACCCCTCTTGAGTCTCAACGATATAATGCACGATCTTATCTGTCGTGTTGTACATTACCACCTATTCCATACCAAGCGAAAATGTCTTCATATGGCATTGTATTGTTTTGTTGCAATCATTCTAAAATATTGTAGTAAAGTGAAATATCGCAATATTATCCGACAAAATCATATCGTCTTAATATTTCACGTGATATGAACAATTTATGCCCTTGTGTTGATAATCAAGCAGTTGCAGCCATACATATTGAAACACAAGTGATTGTATAAAATGCGCAACTGTCACTAAGCCTTACTGCGTACAACGACGTGCCATTAACACATTTAATTGCGAAATATGACTTTCACAACTAGGGGTAGATTCACAACGGCTTTTACCTGTCTCACGAAAAAACCACAATCGAAAAAGTTGTCTTTTGTGAGACGCAACGAGGGGTACACATACCTTGGTGTAGGCGATGGGTTGAACCATGCGCGTGTTATTACTAAGTTCATTGCCTCGCGACTCAATGACACGAAGTGACCAGGGATTTTTCTGGGCCCTTCCCATACAGGTATTTTGATTGGCTGACCAGCTGGTTCTAAGTGTGTGACGCGTGGCTGTGGAGTGGAAAGTGCTGAGTATGAGAAGCTATGGGTAGGCTTATGTGTCCAGACGCACAGGTCTCAGACGTTAATGTCTGGACGGACACCAAGTTACTGACGGCAGGATTGCTCGCAAGGCGTAAAAGTGCTCCCAACCAAGTACAAGTTGGTTGAAGCTGCCTGCCCTGACATAGTACAGCGCCTGCACAAGTACAGGAAGCCTACAAGTCCAAGAAGAAGGCACGCGAGCACATGACAGTCCAGATGTGAAGGTCCAGTTGGGTAGAGTCCAGATAGAGAAGTCTAGACGGAAGAAGTCCGAATGGATTTCTCTAGAAGGGGCGATTACCCATACTGAAATCAAGATGTTTCCGACCGACCAAGCCGACCGGCCAATATCTGTTTTTGACGCCAGAGAGCACTGAAGAACCGTTGAAGAACAGACCAAGTCCCACTATCTTCGAAGTACCTATTAAGACAATCAACCTACCAGACATGGCGACGTCAACGTGACTATACTGAACCAAGACAAAAGTGTGTATGCATAGTTTACCGGCTAGACTAGCCAGACAGATGACATTCAATCAGAGTTCGTTTTACCAAGTACCCCGCAAGTCGGCCAGACAAGCGTGTCAGAAGGCTTTGCCTGGAGGCCCGTGCAAGAAGTGAGGAAAAGGCTCGTTCGGGAAGACCGACCGTTCGAGGGGCTCTCGTAAGTATCAAGGCCGCGTTGGGTTAGGAGACCAGACGGTGACCATCCGTCCGGAGTGAATCACCCATTTCATATCCTAGTTATGGGTGTTGTCCGGAAGGAGAGCCCTGCATTTCATATTAACTGCTTAGTGCTTGCGTCGGTGTAATAGTCTCGACGTAGGAGTCTGAACGAAAGTACTGTTCTGTGAACGGACTGTATGGATTTTTGTTAATTATCCTCAGTATATCTGAGGTGGTGCGTGTGAAGAAGACCAACCGGCATTGACCAGTGTCCTAGAAGTTTGGTCTACGTTGACTGGTGTTAAGACCGATCCATCCACGGTCTAAAATAATAAGGAAGGACTACATATTGGTATATAACTCCATATTGTTATCTGTGTTCGGTTATCGGTACTGTGGAGGCTGCATACAAGGAAGTTACATCCAGACTCGCACCAAGACCTACGTTTCAAAAGGCAGCTCGCCCCACGGTGCAGACTCCTCGGTTCGGACAACGAACCTACGAGGGTAGTCACAAGGGACACACGCCACTCCGGTTGGACTAGTTCCAGCCGGAGATGATTTCTGAACGGGACATCCCAACCAGGGTTCTCCATCCAGAAGGCACGTTAAAGCTATACACCTTTGGGCGGCTCCAGGCGTTCACTCGCCTCGTCACATCAAACGGGCTTCCGCCGCCGTCGATAGCGCGCATCGCAGCGTTATACGAACCGAGTGTCTTCCTTCGCGCAAGCCCCGTCTGCTTGACGTGTAGGCGGAGATGGCGCGTGGTGGCCTTGAGCTTTAGGGACTGTGAGTAGTGCGACGCCTTGCTATGGGGCATCTGTTCCACTTACATTCCGCCCTGATCTGGATTGCGTCCGGCTCGAGGCCGCATCAGTGGTTGGGGCCCAAGCGTAACCGTTTCGGAATGGTCTATCATACCTGATCCTGCGCGATCACGCGGACGAGCACAACCGGCGAGTGTAGCATTTTCCACGCGTGACTGACCTGCAGCATGGTTTGCAAGTCCACGACGGGTACGAAGCCGAGACCACCGGCGCGTGGAAATAGTGCCTTCGTGTTGGGCTGGTTGGGCTTGAGCAGGTGACGCAGGCCGCGCGCCAACACCGATTCAACGCTCTATCGTTGCGTCTTGGCGTGCACACGTGGCGAAGGAGGTAGTCTGCCTTTGGGTACGTATGTCTTAATAGCCTTTACTTTCTGCCATGGGGCGAGCAGCGGGCGGAAGATCGCAGCCATCATGCATTTCGTCTCCCGCCGCACGGGTCCCATGGAGCCACTGTGCTGCGCGTGGTTAAACCCGTCGCCGACGCCGAGGTACGTGTACCCCTCCTGCATGTCCAGCGACGGAATCACCTCGTCGTCCAGCTTCAACTCCACTGTATCCTTGCGCAGGTGGCCGTGCGCGTCGGTCTTCACCGACAGCGACGCGCACTTGGACGCGTTGGCCTGCATCATGGTCTAATTCAGGAACCGAGTGACAACCGCGTGTGCCTTCCTGATGGCGGCAGCCGATGCGCTGTACGTCTTCAAGTCGTCAGCGTACGCCGACACGGACACCTTGTGGTCAGCTGTCACGGGCACGCCAATCTCTGGAGCGAGCGCGTGTAGCGCACGCACGAGTGGCGTGATGCCGACGAGAAAGAGGTACGGCGACAGAGGGCAGCCCTGGAATACGCCGGTCCTGAGCTCGATCGGGTCCGTCGCGCCGTCCGCAGTGTTCGCAACGGTGGAGGCGGCGCCGTCGTAGATGTCCTTCAATCTGTTCACGAAGCTGGCGTTGGCGTCGATTGCCAGTAGCACACGCCAGATCAACTCTGGAGGCACGAAGTCGAAAGCATTCTTGAGATCGTACCAGACCAAGTGCAGAGGCCGTGGTCGCCGCTTGGGTTGGCCGTGACATCGACCGTGAGCGCATCCATCTCCGCAGTGGGTTGCGGCATCGCAGCCAACAGTTGACGGAAGGGATCGCCGGTCTCGTCGTCGAAGTTGAACTGGTGAGCTGGCGAGTTAACGCCCTGGAAGTATTCGTGTACTTCAGCTCTTGGAAGGGGGCAGTGCGTCGGCGCCGTCGGGATTGCAGCACCCTCAGGGCCCGCCTTCGCCTCAGCGAACACCTGCTTCATGCACGCCTCCTCGGGTGTACGGAACTTCTTACGCAGTGCGGTGCGCTTCATCGCTGAACGAATGCGCCTTGCGCGGCGACGCGTTTTCTGGATGGTCGGTACGGGTTCGATCCATACTGTACGCTATCAAGTGATCAACTGCCTCACTCAGGCGCTCGTTGCGCGGCGTCTGGTTCGCGTACGTACAGCGAGATCGAGTGCGTGCCGGTTGTCGTGTGCGCAGCGCGAAGGCAGCAGTGTGCTGTACAACGACGGTGTCAGCTCTGAGAGGTATCCTTCGGCTGTTTCTCAGTCTTCAACGTCCGTGAGTTTGTCCGCGAAGTCGTTAGCGACGGTCCGCACCGCCGCACGTGCAGCCTCCTGTTCGTCGCCCTTCAGGCTGCTTCGTAGTTGCAGTCGTGGCTGGCGGGCTGGAACACTATCCACTGAGACCGGCAGCACAGGGAACACGCGGCCTCGATCTCGGCGGACGACCTCAGCAGTCGTCTCCGTCTCCTCTGCAGCCTCCATGTCTACGTCGACAGAGCCTGCTCTCGGTTCGCTGGCGCTACGCGATGGTGGTGCTGCCACCGCCATCGATGTAGTGCGTCGATAGCATTTTCTACCGTCGATCCCGTGAGCGACACACTCCATCCGAGTGCGCCGTCCGTCAAGCGCACTGTTCGCCAGGGCATCCGTTTGCTTGTTCTCCAGTCGGTTAACAAGCACGAGTTCGTAGGAATCGAGTTGGCGGAGAAGCCGCCGTACCTCGTTTCGTGGCTTGCGAAGTCTCGTGTGGTTGCACGCATATCGCCCTCGCACCTGCTCTAGTACTAGCGTACTGTCGCCTTTGACAACGCGGCGTCGCACGTCATGGTGCAAGGCACCACTAAGGCCCTGAATAAAGGAATTTGTACTCCACTGTATTGTTCGTGTGGGTCGTACTGCTAAGATAGCACGCTACGATCCAATGGCAGTGCTGGGTGGCGTCAAAGAGAGCAGCTCTCGCGCCAGCAGCAGCGCCAGTAGCTGTCGAGTGGCTTCGACACGCTCCGTCGAAATACAGCGTCCGCGTGGGCGTCTCGTCCTAGTCGTATTCCTGTGTCGCAGCCGCCATGGTGTCAGCAGCCGGCGGCAATTCTTCCGTGGTCTGCCCCGGGTCAGCGTTCTCCACGGAGACGCCGCAGTCTTCGTGCGGCGCCATCCGCGTCGTGGCCACAGCAAATGCTGCTGAGAGAGTCGAAGTGTGGGAACAGACGTGGCTGCTGTGACAGTTGGGCATTCTCTTGCAGACGGAGCCGCCGCACAAGCACACAAGCCCGCCGATGATCTGCTTGGCTGGGAATCCGGCACAGGTGTCGTGTTGGACACGGTTTCCACTGCGGTCGTGGTCGCCATCGTGTTCGCAGGAGGCTCCGTCGTGCGCGTGGTCGAGCCACTATCTGCGGTTGGCGTCGTTGGCGGGTTCACAATGCGCGTGGGCACGGGCGGCATCTGCTCGTCCGTGCTGCGCGAAGGTACAAGGTCGTTGTCGCAAAATGCAGCGGATGCGTGTCCAACTCGCACGCAGCCTTGAAGGCAGGCGTCATGGATGTTGGCACTGCTGCCGGCACTTGAGTAGGCTCAGGTGACGATGTCAGGGGTCGTATTCGTCGCGGTGGTCGAGCTGGAGGTCGCTGTACAAGCTGTGGTGATTGCGATCGGCATCATAGTAGAGAAATATGGTGCTGTACTTGTTGCGCGGGCCGTAGGCGGAGTCTCCATCGCGCTCGGAGTCGCCACGGGTGCCATACTTCTCGGGGTACGCACGTTGGACCTCGTCAAAGTCAGCTTAGACGCTTTCGTCGGCAGGGGCACGCTTGGCGTAGTCGCCGTAGGCGTCGTTGACGTTGGCAGGGTCGTCGCGCTGGTCTCGGGCGCGTACACCAGCATGCGGCGGAGGAAAGCATTTGCGTGGTCGTCAGCACACGTCTCCATGTCGACGTCGTTGTCTTGGGCCGACACGGATGGGGGATCCACACGTCAACGCTTGTGGCCGCTCAGCAGCGCTGTCGTCTCGGTTTGCGAGCTACTCGCAGGTCCTGCATAGCGGGGAGTCACACGAAGACGAGAACGATGCGCACGCCACGACCGGAAGGAACTAGTGTTAGAGGTGGCTTGGTCTGGTGGAGGATTGCGGCTTGTCACCGTGGGTCCTTCTCCAGCTGCCGGTGTGTCTGCTGGTGGTTGCTGCTGCGTCGAGCGCGCGGCACTGGAAATGCTTGGCGCAGTGCCACAGTGGAGGCTGTGCCTGGTTGCCACCGCCCTGTGTGCGAACGACGGGGCACAGGTGTATCCGCCGTGGAACACGTCCGTGAAGATAGTGCCGCGGTGCTGCCGGTGTCGGTGAGCACGGAGGTCTGCAAGCTGCGGCGCCGTGTAGGCGCACGCGATGCACCTGAATGGGGCCGCGTTGTGCGCGAAGACCGAGGGTGTGGCCAGTTGCGGCGAGGCAACGGCTGCAGCAGATTCACCTGTGTTGGCTTCAGCGGCGGAATCAACAGGTGGACGTGAGCCGTGGGTCTCGCTCGTCCGGTCGGAGTCGGTCCTGGGCATGGCGGAGGTGGGTGTGGCAGCACGGCCACCCCCGACTACAGCAGCAGTTTCGTTGTGGTCGTCGGCAGCAGTAACTTGGCCGTCATTGTCGTCAGTGGCAGTAGCGTGGGCGTCATAGCCACCCGCAGCTTGGGCGGCATGGGCGGCAGCAGCTGGTGGCGGCGTCTTCGATGCTCGGAACAAAGTCACCCTCGCCGGCGCTCTTAAAGTCGCAGCCCGGGTCGCTGAAGAAGCCCGAGTCGACGCTCACCGCGCTGGAAGCCGTGCTGCTCACCGGTGACACCGACGGCTGCGAACCACTGGACCACGCGCGAACAGCGAGAATATCGCCGTCGACACGCACAACGCGCACGCAGCAAACACACAAGTAGAAATAGGTACACAAATATAGAAGTCGAAGACCTTGTAGGGGCGTGTAGGATGAAGGAAGAGGAGGGTGGGGGCGGCGCAAGCGCTCACCCCGCTGACAAAATTTCTACTGAGCTAGCACCAGCACGAACGAAGAGCGGTGCGACCCAGTTCGCCACAAGGAGAAGATGATGGGCTTGCATGAGAATTGTGCATGGTGGTGTCGTGAAGGACCAAGGATTGCACCACCACCTGCTTTGGCTCTGGTAGTGTATGCTCCATGGTGTCCATCATCTGGCAAAAAGGAATGTTAATTTTATTGACCCCCGTCGGATAGTGCACTTCATAAAATCAAGCAGGGGCAGGGTACTCTAGGAATGTCAACCAGCTTCGCCGTGTGCTATGCCTTGATCTTGCAGGCGCGAGTTCTCTTGTCAGTGTGGGGATTGACCCTCTTCACTAGATCGGTATCCTCGACACTTCGCACATCTTGCAACAGACGAAGAATATAAGTGTTTGGTTCTCCATGCAGACTTGCTGATTCTGTTGGTGTTCTTAAGAATCTGTAGCATGCCACATACTCGTGCTTCGTCGAGGCAGAAGTCCTGGCGTTGGTCCTCAATTCGGTTAATTCGTTTGCTTTCATTGACCATCTAGTAACAGTAGTGGGGCAGCGGTAAGAAAAATATTTGTTGGAACTGCTGGGCAGATTATTTACCTGTTTGAATGTGCTGCTTGAGCCCGTCGAAATAGCCGAGATGTTCATCCAGCGCCGAGCTGTAACTATAAGACCCGCAGTGTCAGCAATTTCACGCCCAGATTCAACTGTTCAGCCCCAGGTTCCATTGGGAACAGCGCCTACTCAGACTGCTAGTATTTTGTTTGAAGACCGCCTTAGATCGGGCCGCCATAATTAGCCCACAACAACAGGAGAATTAGCTAGCTGAAGGCATTGTTATAGACGGAGAGGGATAGAACTAAGACAGAATTATCGCGGTAATATTATTGAAAGACACGTAGGTCATAAAGGAATTTCGTCTGATGTGGCGATGGGGGAGGGTAATGTACAACGACGGGGAGGCGAAGTTCGTGTATCAGGTATCGTTGAGATACGAGACGGGATGATCTAAAACGAAAGAGAAGATCGTGCGTTAAGGTGAATTCGGGCCAAATTTACCAAATCGGGCCGCGTGTCCAAACTACGCCAATCATCGCCAATACAAAAGCAAGTCATTTGCGAATCGCGCGCACGCGAAAACACATGGTTCCAAGATCTTCTCAGTACGATTCGTACTTATCAGTGGCTTCTATGACTTGCGGGATTATCCGCGCGCGTTGTTCGACCAACCACGCATAGAAATTTTGTAAAACCCACAATATATCGTTGAGACACAAGAAGGGTAAAGGTGGAAAGGGAATATGAAAGTGGGGTGGGGGCGGCGCAAGCGCTCACCCCCGCTGACAAAAATTCTACTGTGGAATTACTCATAAGAGCATTCCTGAACCCTTACAGCACCGGAGTGCAAGGGGCCTGCTCCGGCTCATGTCAACGCCCTCATTGAGCAGCGTCAAGCACCAGTCAGGTAAGTATGATTTGGAAGTGAACATAGTACCTTACACCTATATCTTGATGCAAACCTCACGTACAGTTTATATTTTAACGAGAGCAAAATGTAGCCAAAGTATAGTTTTATATCTCCACAGCTCAAATGCGATCGCCATGTGTAGCTGAATCGTAGCTATGTGTGTGGTCGAAGATGCATAGGTAATTTAGCATCAGCACTAACACTAAGCTTAAGACGAAGCAAGCATTCACCAGAGATACCAGTCGATCTGATAGCGGAAAATATGGCATGCGCAGCATTATCACTACAGTCGAAAGCCTACTCGCAACTACAGTACCCTAGCGAATCAAGTACAACGTCGTGGATCTGCTCGTCCAGTCGGAGTCGGTCCTGGGCATGGCGGAGGTGGGTGTGGCAGCACGGCCACCCCCGACTACAGCAGCAGCTTCGTTGTGGTCGTCGGCAGCAGTAACTTGGCCGTCAATGTCGTCGGTGGCAGTAGCGTGGGCGTCATAGGCGCCAGCAGCTTGGGCAGCATGGGCGGCAGCTGGTAGCTGTGCACAGACGGGCACGGGCAGCCAGTCACTGGTGGTGGCGTCGAGGACGCTTGCGTCGACATCGCCCTCGTCGGCACTCTCAAAGTCGCCGTCCGCGTCGCTGAAGAAGCCCGAGTCGACGCTCACCGCGCTGGAAGCCGTGCTGCTCACCGGTGACACCGACGGCTGCGAACCACTGGACCACGCGCGAACAGCGAGAATATCGCCGTCGACACGCACAACGCGCACGCAGCAAACACACAAGTAGAAATAGGTACACAAATATAGAAGTCGAAGACCTTGTAGGGGCGTGTAGGATGAAGGAAGAGGAGGGTGGGGGCGGCGCAAGCGCTCACCCCGCTGACAAAATTTCTACTGAGCTAGCACCAGCACGAACGAAGAGCGGTGCGACCCAGTTCGCCACAAGGAGAAGATGATGGGCTTGCATGAGAATTGTGCATGGTGGTGTCGTGAAGGACCAAGGATTGCACCACCACCTGCTTTGGCTCTGGTAGTGTATGCTCCATGGTGTCCATCATCTGGGCAAAAAGGAATGTTAATTTTATTGACCCCCGTCGGATAGTGCACTTCATAAAATCAAGCAGGGGCAGGGTACTCTAGGAATGTCAACCAGCTTCGCCGTGTGCTATGCCTTGATCTTGCAGGCGCGAGTTCTCTTGTCAGTGTGGGGATTGACCCTCTTCACTAGATCGGTATCCTCGACACTTCGCACATCTTGCAACAGACGAAGAATATAAGTGTTTGGTTCTCCATGCAGACTTGCTGATTCTGTTGGTGTTCTTAAGAATCTGTAGCATGCCACATACTCGTGCTTCGTCGAGGCAGAAGTCCTGGCGTTGGTCCTCAATTCGGTTAATTCGTTTGCTTTCATTGACCATCTAGTAACAGTAGTGGGGCAGCGGTAAGAAAAATATTTGTTGGAACTGCTGGGCAGATTATTTACCTGTTTGAATGTGCTGCTTGAGCCCGTCGAAATAGCCGAGATGTTCATCCAGCGCCGAGCTGTAACTATAAGACCCGCAGTGTCAGCAATTTCACGCCCAGATTCAACTGTTCAGCCCCAGGTTCCATTGGGAACAGCGCCTACTCAGACTGCTAGTATTTTGTTTGAAGACCGCCTTAGATCGGGCCGCCATAATTAGCCCACAACAACAGGAGAATTAGCTAGCTGAAGGCATTGTTATAGACGGAGAGGGATAGAACTAAGACAGAATTATCGCGGTAATATTATTGAAAGACACGTAGGTCATAAAGGAATTTCGTCTGATGTGGCGATGGGGGAGGGTAATGTACAACGACGGGGAGGCGAAGTTCGTGTATCAGGTATCGTTGAGATACGAGACGGGATGATCTAAAACGAAAGAGAAGATCGTGCGTTAAGGTGAATTCGGGCCAAATTTACCAAATCGGGCCGCGTGTCCAAACTACGCCAATCATCGCCAATACAAAAGCAAGTCATTTGCGAATCGCGCGCACGCGAAAACACATGGTTCCAAGATCTTCTCAGTACGATTCGTACTTATCAGTGGCTTCTATGACTTGCGGGATTATCCGCGCGCGTTGTTCGACCAACCACGCATAGAAATTTTGTAAAACCCACAATATATCGTTGAGACACAAGAAGGGTAAAGGTGGAAAGGGAATATGAAAGTGGGGTGGGGGCGGCGCAAGCGCTCACCCCCGCTGACAAAAATTCTACTGTGGAATTACTCATAAGAGCATTCCTGAACCCTTACAGCACCGGAGTGCAAGGGGCCTGCTCCGGCTCATGTCAACGCCCTCATTGAGCAGCGTCAAGCACCAGTCAGGTAAGTATGATTTGGAAGTGAACATAGTACCTTACACCTATATCTTGATGCAAACCTCACGTACAGTTTATATTTTAACGAGAGCAAAATGTAGCCAAAGTATAGTTTTATATCTCCACAGCTCAAATGCGATCGCCATGTGTAGCTGAATCGTAGCTATGTGTGTGGTCGAAGATGCATAGGTAATTTAGCATCAGCACTAACACTAAGCTTAAGACGAAGCAAGCATTCACCAGAGATACCAGTCGATCTGATAGCGGAAAATATGGCATGCGCAGCATTATCACTACAGTCGAAAGCCTACTCGCAACTACAGTACCCTAGCGAATCAAGTACAACGTCGTGGATCTGCTCGTCCAGTCGGAGTCGGTCCTGGGCATGGCGGAGGTGGGTGTGGCAGCACGGCCACCCCCGACTACAGCAGCAGCTTCGTTGTGGTCGTCGGCAGCAGTAACTTGGCCGTCAATGTCGTCGGTGGCAGTAGCGTGGGCGTCATAGGCGCCAGCAGCTTGGGCAGCATGGGCGGCAGCTGGTAGCTGTGCACAGACGGGCACGGGCAGCCAGTCACTGGTGGTGGCGTCGAGGACGCTTGCGTCGACATCGCCCTCGTCGGCACTCTCAAAGTCGCCGTCCGCGTCGCTGAAGAAGCCCGAGTCGACGCTCACCGCGCTGGAAGCCGTGCTGCTCACCGGTGACACCGACGGCTGCGAACCACTGGACCACGCGCGAACAGCGAGAATATCGCCGTCGACACGCACAACGCGCACGCAGCAAACACACAAGTAGAAATAGGTACACAAATATAGAAGTCGAAGACCTTGTAGGGGCGTGTAGGATGAAGGAAGAGGAGGGTGGGGGCGGCGCAAGCGCTCACCCCGCTGACAAAATTTCTACTGAGCTAGCACCAGCACGAACGAAGAGCGGTGCGACCCAGTTCGCCACAAGGAGAAGATGATGGGCTTGCATGAGAATTGTGCATGGTGGTGTCGTGAAGGACCAAGGATTGCACCACCACCTGCTTTGGCTCTGGTAGTGTATGCTCCATGGTGTCCATCATCTGGGCAAAAAGGAATGTTAATTTTATTGACCCCCGTCGGATAGTGCACTTCATAAAATCAAGCAGGGGCAGGGTACTCTAGGAATGTCAACCAGCTTCGCCGTGTGCTATGCCTTGATCTTGCAGGCGCGAGTTCTCTTGTCAGTGTGGGGATTGACCCTCTTCACTAGATCGGTATCCTCGACACTTCGCACATCTTGCAACAGACGAAGAATATAAGTGTTTGGTTCTCCATGCAGACTTGCTGATTCTGTTGGTGTTCTTAAGAATCTGTAGCATGCCACATACTCGTGCTTCGTCGAGGCAGAAGTCCTGGCGTTGGTCCTCAATTCGGTTAATTCGTTTGCTTTCATTGACCATCTAGTAACAGTAGCGGGGCAGCGGTAAGAAAAATATTTGTTGGAACTGCTGGGCAGATTATTTACCTGTTTGAATGTGCTGCTTGAGCCCGTCGAAATAGCCGAGATGTTCATCCAGCGCCGAGCTGTAACTATAAGACCCGCAGTGTCAGCAATTTCACGCCCAGATTCAACTGTTCAGCCCCAGGTTCCATTGGGAACAGCGCCTACTCAGACTGCTAGTATTTTGTTTGAAGACCGCCTTAGATCGGGCCGCCATAATTAGCCCACAACAACAGGAGAATTAGCTAGCTGAAGGCATTGTTATAGACGGAGAGGGATAGAACTAAGACAGAATTATCGCGGTAATATTATTGAAAGACACGTAGGTCATAAAGGAATTTCGTCTGATGTGGCGATGGGGGAGGGTAATGTACAACGACGGGGAGGCGAAGTTCGTGTATCAGGTATCGTTGAGATACGAGACGGGATGATCTAAAACGAAAGAGAAGATCGTGCGTTAAGGTGAATTCGGGCCAAATTTACCAAATCGGGCCGCGTGTCCAAACTACGCCAATCATCGCCAATACAAAAGCAAGTCATTTGCGAATCGCGCGCACGCGAAAACACATGGTTCCAAGATCTTCTCAGTACGATTCGTACTTATCAGTGGCTTCTATGACTTGCGGGATTATCCGCGCGCGTTGTTCGACCAACCACGCATAGAAATTTTGTAAAACCCACAATATATCGTTGAGACACAAGAAGGGTAAAGGTGGAAAAGGGAATATGAAAGTGGGGTGGGGGCGGCGCAAGCGCTCACCCCCGCTGACAAAAATTCTACTGTGGAATTACTCATAAGAGCATTCCTGAACCCTTACAGCACCGGAGTGCAAGGGGCCTGCTCCGGCTCATGTCAACGCCCTCATTGAGCAGCGTCAAGCACCAGTCAGGTAAGTATGATTTGGAAGTGAACATAGTACCTTACACCTATATCTTGATGCAAACCTCACGTACAGTTTATATTTTAACGAGAGCAAAATGTAGCCAAAGTATAGTTTTATATCTCCACAGCTCAAATGCGATCGCCATGTGTAGCTGAATCGTAGCTATGTGTGTGGTCGAAGATGCATAGGTAATTTAGCATCAGCACTAACACTAAGCTTAAGACGAAGCAAGCATTCACCAGAGATACCAGTCGATCTGATAGCGGAAAATATGGCATGCGCAGCATTATCACTACAGTCGAAAGCCTACTCGCAACTACAGTACCCTAGCGAATCAAGTACAACGTCGTGGATCTGCTCGTCCAGTCGGAGTCGGTCCTGGGCATGGCGGAGGTGGGTGTGGCAGCACGGCCACCCCCGACTACAGCAGCAGCTTCGTTGTGGTCGTCGGCAGCAGTAACTTGGCCGTCAATGTCGTCGGTGGCAGTAGCGTGGGCGTCATAGGCGCCAGCAGCTTGGGCAGCATGGGCGGCAGCTGGTAGCTGTGCACAGACGGGCACGGGCAGCCAGTCACTGGTGGTGGCGTCGAGGACGCTTGCGTCGACATCGCCCTCGTCGGCACTCTCAAAGTCGCCGTCCGCGTCGCTGAAGAAGCCCGAGTCGACGCTCACCGCGCTGGAAGCCGTGCTGCTCACCGGTGACACCGACGGCTGCGAACCACTGGACCACGCGCGAACAGCGAGAATATCGCCGTCGACACGCACAACGCGCACGCAGCAAACACACAAGTAGAAATAGGTACACAAATATAGAAGTCGAAGACCTTGTAGGGGCGTGTAGGATGAAGGAAGAGGAGGGTGGGGGCGGCGCAAGCGCTCACCCCGCTGACAAAATTTCTACTGAGCTAGCACCAGCACGAACGAAGAGCGGTGCGACCCAGTTCGCCACAAGGAGAAGATGATGGGCTTGCATGAGAATTGTGCATGGTGGTGTCGTGAAGGACCAAGGATTGCACCACCACCTGCTTTGGCTCTGGTAGTGTATGCTCCATGGTGTCCATCATCTGGCAAAAGGAATGTTAATTTTATTGACCCCGTCGGATAGTGCACTTCATAAAATCAAGCAGGGGCAGGGTACTCTAGGAATGTCAACCAGCTTCGCCGTGTGCTATGCCTTGATCTTGCAGGCGCGAGTTCTCTTGTCAGTGTGGGGATTGACCCTCTTCACTAGATCGGTATCCTCGACACTTCGCACATCTTGCAACAGACGAAGAATATAAGTGTTTGGTTCTCCATGCAGACTTGCTGATTCTGTTGGTGTTCTTAAGAATCTGTAGCATGCCACATACTCGTGCTTCGTCGAGGCAGAAGTCCTGGCGTTGGTCCTCAATTGTTAATTCGTTTGCTTTCATTGACCATCTAGTAACAGTAGTGGGGCAGCGGTAAGAAAAATATTTGTTGGAACTGCTGGGCAGATTATTTACCTGTTTGAATGTGCTGCTTGAGCCCGTCGAAATAGCCGAGATGTTCATCCAGCGCCGAGCTGTAACTATAAGACCCGCAGTGTCAGCAATTTCACGCCCAGATTCAACTGTTCAGCCCCAGGTTCCATTGGGAACAGCGCCTACTCAGACTGCTAGTATTTTGTTTGAAGACCGCCTTAGATCGGGCCGCCATAATTAGCCCACAACAACAGGAGAATTAGCTAGCTGAAGGCATTGTTATAGACGGAGAGGGATAGAACTAAGACAGAATTATCGCGGTAATATTATTGAAAGACACGTAGGTCATAAAGGAATTTCGTCTGATGTGGCGATGGGGGAGGGTAATGTACAACGACGGGGAGGCGAAGTTCGTGTATCAGGTATCGTTGAGATACGAGACGGGATGATCTAAAACGAAAGAGAAGATCGTGCGTTAAGGTGAATTCGGGCCAAATTTACCAAATCGGGCCGCGTGTCCAAACTACGCCAATCATCGCCAATACAAAAGCAAGTCATTTGCGAATCGCGCGCACGCGAAAACACATGGTTCCAAGATCTTCTCAGTACGATTCGTACTTATCAGTGGCTTCTATGACTTGCGGGATTATCCGCGCGCGTTGTTCGACCAACCACGCATAGAAATTTTGTAAAACCCACAATATATCGTTGAGACACAAGAAGGGTAAAGGTGAAAAGGGCAAGCGCTGCTCCGGAATTACTCATATTCAACAGCACCGGAGTGCAACGGCTCATGTCAACGCCCTCATTGAGCAGCGTCAAGCACCAGTCAGGTAAGTATGATTTGGAAGTGAACATAGTACCTTACACCTATATCTTGATGCAAACCTCACGTACAGTTTATATTTTAACGAGAGCAAAATGTAGCCAAAGTATAGTTTTATATCTCCACAGCTCAAATGCGATCGCCATGTGTAGCTGAATCGTAGCTATGTGTGTGGTCGAAGATGCATAGGTAATTTAGCATCAGCACTAACACTAAGCTTAAGACGAAGCAAGCATTCACCAGAGATACCAGTCGATCTGATAGCGGAAAATATGGCATGCGCAGCATTATCACTACAGTCGAAAGCCTACTCGCAACTACAGTACCCTAGCGAATCAAGTACAACGTCGTGGATCTGCTCGTCCAGTCGGAGTCGGTCCTGGGCATGGCGGAGGTGGGTGTGGCAGCACGGCCACCCCCGACTACAGCAGCAGCTTCGTTGTGGTCGTCGGCAGCAGTAACTTGGCCGTCAATGTCGTCGGTGGCAGTAGCGTGGGCGTCATAGGCGCCAGCAGCTTGGGCAGCATGGGCGGCAGCTGGTAGCTGTGCACAGACGGGCACGGGCAGCCAGTCACTGGTGGTGGCGTCGAGGACGCTTGCGTCGACATCGCCCTCGTCGGCACTCTCAAAGTCGCCGTCCGCGTCGCTGAAGAAGCCCGAGTCGACGCTCACCGCGCTGGAAGCCGTGCTGCTCACCGGTGACACCGACGGCTGCGAACCACTGGACCACGCGCGAACAGCGAGAATATCGCCGTCGACACGCACAACGCGCACGCAGCAAACACACAAGTAGAAATAGGTACACAAATATAGAAGTCGAAGACCTTGTAGGGGCGTGTAGGATGAAGGAAGAGGAGGGTGGGGGCGGCGCAAGCGCTCACCCCGCTGACAAAATTTCTACTGAGCTAGCACCAGCACGAACGAAGAGCGGTGCGACCCAGTTCGCCACAAGGAGAAGATGATGGGCTTGCATGAGAATTGTGCATGGTGGTGTCGTGAAGGACCAAGGATTGCACCACCACCTGCTTTGGCTCTGGTAGTGTATGCTCCATGGTGTCCATCATCTGGCAAAAGGAATGTTAATTTTATTGACCCCGTCGGATAGTGCACTTCATAAAATCAAGCAGGGGCAGGGTACTCTAGGAATGTCAACCAGCTTCGCCGTGTGCTATGCCTTGATCTTGCAGGCGCGAGTTCTCTTGTCAGTGTGGGGATTGACCCTCTTCACTAGATCGGTATCCTCGACACTTCGCACATCTTGCAACAGACGAAGAATATAAGTGTTTGGTTCTCCATGCAGACTTGCTGATTCTGTTGGTGTTCTTAAGAATCTGTAGCATGCCACATACTCGTGCTTCGTCGAGGCAGAAGTCCTGGCGTTGGTCCTCAATTCGGTTAATTCGTTTGCTTTCATTGACCATCTAGTAACAGTAGTGGGGCAGCGGTAAGAAAAATATTTGTTGGAACTGCTGGGCAGATTATTTACCTGTTTGAATGTGCTGCTTGAGCCCGTCGAAATAGCCGAGATGTTCATCCAGCGCCGAGCTGTAACTATAAGACCCGCAGTGTCAGCAATTTCACGCCCAGATTCAACTGTTCAGCCCCAGGTTCCATTGGGAACAGCGCCTACTCAGACTGCTAGTATTTTGTTTGAAGACCGCCTTAGATCGGGCCGCCATAATTAGCCCACAACAACAGGAGAATTAGCTAGCTGAAGGCATTGTTATAGACGGAGAGGGATAGAACTAAGACAGAATTATCGCGGTAATATTATTGAAAGACACGTAGGTCATAAAGGAATTTCGTCTGATGTGGCGATGGGGGAGGGTAATGTACAACGACGGGGAGGCGAAGTTCGTGTATCAGGTATCGTTGAGATACGAGACGGGATGATCTAAAACGAAAGAGAAGATCGTGCGTTAAGGTGAATTCGGGCCAAATTTACCAAATCGGGCCGCGTGTCCAAACTACGCCAATCATCGCCAATACAAAAGCAAGTCATTTGCGAATCGCGCGCACGCGAAAACACATGGTTCCAAGATCTTCTCAGTACGATTCGTACTTATCAGTGGCTTCTATGACTTGCGGGATTATCCGCGCGCGTTGTTCGACCAACCACGCATAGAAATTTTGTAAAACCCACAATATATCGTTGAGACACAAGAAGGGTAAAGGTGGAAAAGGGAATATGAAAGTGGGGTGGGGGCGCAAGCGCTCACCCCGCTGACAAAAATTCTACTGTGGAATTACTCATAAGAGCATTCCTGAACCCTTACAGCACCGGAGTGCAAGGGCCTGCTCCGGCTCATGTCAACGCCCTCATTGAGCAGCGTCAAGCACCAGTCAGGTAAGTATGATTTGGAAGTGAACATAGTACCTTACACCTATATCTTGATGCAAACCTCACGTACAGTTTATATTTTAACGAGAGCAAAATGTAGCCAAAGTATAGTTTTATATCTCCACAGCTCAAATGCGATCGCCATGTGTAGCTGAATCGTAGCTATGTGTGTGGTCGAAGATGCATAGGTAATTTAGCATCAGCACTAACACTAAGCTTAAGACGAAGCAAGCATTCACCAGAGATACCAGTCGATCTGATAGCGGAAAATATGGCATGCGCAGCATTATCACTACAGTCGAAAGCCTACTCGCAACTACAGTACCCTAGCGAATCAAGTACAACGTCGTGGATCTGCTCGTCCAGTCGGAGTCGGTCCTGGGCATGGCGGAGGTGGGTGTGGCAGCACGGCCACCCCCGACTACAGCAGCAGCTTCGTTGTGGTCGTCGGCAGCAGTAACTTGGCCGTCAATGTCGTCGGTGGCAGTAGCGTGGGCGTCATAGGCGCCAGCAGCTTGGGCAGCATGGGCGGCAGCTGGTAGCTGTGCACAGACGGGCACGGGCAGCCAGTCACTGGTGGTGGCGTCGAGGACGCTTGCGTCGACATCGCCCTCGTCGGCACTCTCAAAGTCGCCGTCCGCGTCGCTGAAGAAGCCCGAGTCGACGCTCACCGCGCTGGAAGCCGTGCTGCTCACCGGTGACACCGACGGCTGCGAACCACTGGACCACGCGCGAACAGCGAGAATATCGCCGTCGACACGCACAACGCGCACGCAGCAAACACACAAGTAGAAATAGGTACACAAATATAGAAGTCGAAGACCTTGTAGGGGCGTGTAGGATGAAGGAAGAGGAGGGTGGGGGCGGCGCAAGCGCTCACCCCGCTGACAAAATTTCTACTGAGCTAGCACCAGCACGAACGAAGAGCGGTGCGACCCAGTTCGCCACAAGGAGAAGATGATGGGCTTGCATGAGAATTGTGCATGGTGGTGTCGTGAAGGACCAAGGATTGCACCACCACCTGCTTTGGCTCTGGTAGTGTATGCTCCATGGTGTCCATCATCTGGCAAAAAGGAATGTTAATTTTATTGACCCCCGTCGGATAGTGCACTTCATAAAATCAAGCAGGGGCAGGGTACTCTAGGAATGTCAACCAGCTTCGCCGTGTGCTATGCCTTGATCTTGCAGGCGCGAGTTCTCTTGTCAGTGTGGGGATTGACCCTCTTCACTAGATCGGTATCCTCGACACTTCGCACATCTTGCAACAGACGAAGAATATAAGTGTTTGGTTCTCCATGCAGACTTGCTGATTCTGTTGGTGTTCTTAAGAATCTGTAGCATGCCACATACTCGTGCTTCGTCGAGGCAGAAGTCCTGGCGTTGGTCCTCAATTCGGTTAATTCGTTTGCTTTCATTGACCATCTAGTAACAGTAGTGGGGCAGCGGTAAGAAAAATATTTGTTGGAACTGCTGGGCAGATTATTTACCTGTTTGAATGTGCTGCTTGAGCCCGTCGAAATAGCCGAGATGTTCATCCAGCGCCGAGCTGTAACTATAAGACCCGCAGTGTCAGCAATTTCACGCCCAGATTCAACTGTTCAGCCCCAGGTTCCATTGGGAACAGCGCCTACTCAGACTGCTAGTATTTTGTTTGAAGACCGCCTTAGATCGGGCCGCCATAATTAGCCCACAACAACAGGAGAATTAGCTAGCTGAAGGCATTGTTATAGACGGAGAGGGATAGAACTAAGACAGAATTATCGCGGTAATATTATTGAAAGACACGTAGGTCATAAAGGAATTTCGTCTGATGTGGCGATGGGGGAGGGTAATGTACAACGACGGGGAGGCGAAGTTCGTGTATCAGGTATCGTTGAGATACGAGACGGGATGATCTAAAACGAAAGAGAAGATCGTGCGTTAAGGTGAATTCGGGCCAAATTTACCAAATCGGGCCGCGTGTCCAAACTACGCCAATCATCGCCAATACAAAAGCAAGTCATTTGCGAATCGCGCGCACGCGAAAACACATGGTTCCAAGATCTTCTCAGTACGATTCGTACTTATCAGTGGCTTCTATGACTTGCGGGATTATCCGCGCGCGTTGTTCGACCAACCACGCATAGAAATTTTGTAAAACCCACAATATATCGTTGAGACACAAGAAGGGTAAAGGTGGAAAGGGAATATGAAAGTGGGGTGGGGGGCGCAAGCGCTCACCCCGCTGACAAAAATTCTACTGTGGAATTACTCATAAGAGCATTCCTGAACCCTTACAGCACCGGAGTGCAAGGGGCCTGCTCCGGCTCATGTCAACGCCCTCATTGAGCAGCGTCAAGCACCAGTCAGGTAAGTATGATTTGGAAGTGAACATAGTACCTTACACCTATATCTTGATGCAAACCTCACGTACAGTTTATATTTTAACGAGAGCAAAATGTAGCCAAAGTATAGTTTTATATCTCCACAGCTCAAATGCGATCGCCATGTGTAGCTGAATCGTAGCTATGTGTGTGGTCGAAGATGCATAGGTAATTTAGCATCAGCACTAACACTAAGCTTAAGACGAAGCAAGCATTCACCAGAGATACCAGTCGATCTGATAGCGGAAAATATGGCATGCGCAGCATTATCACTACAGTCGAAAGCCTACTCGCAACTACAGTACCCTAGCGAATCAAGTACAACGTCGTGGATCTGCTCGTCCAGTCGGAGTCGGTCCTGGGCATGGCGGAGGTGGGTGTGGCAGCACGGCCACCCCCGACTACAGCAGCAGCTTCGTTGTGGTCGTCGGCAGCAGTAACTTGGCCGTCAATGTCGTCGGTGGCAGTAGCGTGGGCGTCATAGGCGCCAGCAGCTTGGGCAGCATGGGCGGCAGCTGGTAGCTGTGCACAGACGGGCACGGGCAGCCAGTCACTGGTGGTGGCGTCGAGGACGCTTGCGTCGACATCGCCCTCGTCGGCACTCTCAAAGTCGCCGTCCGCGTCGCTGAAGAAGCCCGAGTCGACGCTCACCGCGCTGGAAGCCGTGCTGCTCACCGGTGACACCGACGGCTGCGAACCACTGGACCACGCGCGAACAGCGAGAATATCGCCGTCGACACGCACAACGCGCACGCAGCAAACACACAAGTAGAAATAGGTACACAAATATAGAAGTCGAAGACCTTGTAGGGGCGTGTAGGATGAAGGAAGAGGAGGGTGGGGGCGGCGCAAGCGCTCACCCCGCTGACAAAATTTCTACTGAGCTAGCACCAGCACGAACGAAGAGCGGTGCGACCCAGTTCGCCACAAGGAGAAGATGATGGGCTTGCATGAGAATTGTGCATGGTGGTGTCGTGAAGGACCAAGGATTGCACCACCACCTGCTTTGGCTCTGGTAGTGTATGCTCCATGGTGTCCATCATCTGGCAAAAGGAATGTTAATTTTATTGACCCCGTCGGATAGTGCACTTCATAAAATCAAGCAGGGGCAGGGTACTCTAGGAATGTCAACCAGCTTCGCCGTGTGCTATGCCTTGATCTTGCAGGCGCGAGTTCTCTTGTCAGTGTGGGGATTGACCCTCTTCACTAGATCGGTATCCTCGACACTTCGCACATCTTGCAACAGACGAAGAATATAAGTGTTTGGTTCTCCATGCAGACTTGCTGATTCTGTTGGTGTTCTTAAGAATCTGTAGCATGCCACATACTCGTGCTTCGTCGAGGCAGAAGTCCTGGCGTTGGTCCTCAATTCGGTTAATTCGTTTGCTTTCATTGACCATCTAGTAACAGTAGTGGGGCAGCGGTAAGAAAAATATTTGTTGGAACTGCTGGGCAGATTATTTACCTGTTTGAATGTGCTGCTTGAGCCCGTCGAAATAGCCGAGATGTTCATCCAGCGCCGAGCTGTAACTATAAGACCCGCAGTGTCAGCAATTTCACGCCCAGATTCAACTGTTCAGCCCCAGGTTCCATTGGGAACAGCGCCTACTCAGACTGCTAGTATTTTGTTTGAAGACCGCCTTAGATCGGGCCGCCATAATTAGCCCACAACAACAGGAGAATTAGCTAGCTGAAGGCATTGTTATAGACGGAGAGGGATAGAACTAAGACAGAATTATCGCGGTAATATTATTGAAAGACACGTAGGTCATAAAGGAATTTCGTCTGATGTGGCGATGGGGGAGGGTAATGTACAACGACGGGGAGGCGAAGTTCGTGTATCAGGTATCGTTGAGATACGAGACGGGATGATCTAAAACGAAAGAGAAGATCGTGCGTTAAGGTGAATTCGGGCCAAATTTACCAAATCGGGCCGCGTGTCCAAACTACGCCAATCATCGCCAATACAAAAGCAAGTCATTTGCGAATCGCGCGCACGCGAAAACACATGGTTCCAAGATCTTCTCAGTACGATTCGTACTTATCAGTGGCTTCTATGACTTGCGGGATTATCCGCGCGCGTTGTTCGACCAACCACGCATAGAAATTTTGTAAAACCCACAATATATCGTTGAGACACAAGAAGGGTAAAGGTGGAAAGGGAATATGAAAGTGGGGTGGGGGCGCAAGCGCTCACCCCCGCTGACAAAATTCTACTGTGGAATTACTCATAAGAGCATTCCTGAACCCTTACAGCACCGGAGTGCAAGGGGCCTGCTCCGGCTCATGTCAACGCCCTCATTGAGCAGCGTCAAGCACCAGTCAGGTAAGTATGATTTGGAAGTGAACATAGTACCTTACACCTATATCTTGATGCAAACCTCACGTACAGTTTATATTTTAACGAGAGCAAAATGTAGCCAAAGTATAGTTTTATATCTCCACAGCTCAAATGCGATCGCCATGTGTAGCTGAATCGTAGCTATGTGTGTGGTCGAAGATGCATAGGTAATTTAGCATCAGCACTAACACTAAGCTTAAGACGAAGCAAGCATTCACCAGAGATACCAGTCGATCTGATAGCGGAAAATATGGCATGCGCAGCATTATCACTACAGTCGAAAGCCTACTCGCAACTACAGTACCCTAGCGAATCAAGTACAACGTCGTAGATCCGCGAGCCTACCCTTCTTTGGCCTTTGCCGACTGTCTAGGGCGTGGTCGAATTGGCCTTGGAACTCTTTTTCTTCTTGGACTTTCGTTTCTTCACTGTCTTGAATTTTCCTTCCACGGTCGTATTCGCGACACCGTTCGTCACCTCTCCATTGGAGGTCGTAAAACCCTCGCGAAGGTAGGTCTTCAGTGAGAGGACGGTGTCCTCCAGCTGCTTCGGCGTGTGGAGCGCTGAGATGAAGAAGCGCAAACGGCACTTGCCCTCTTCCACCGCAGGGTACACGATGGGCTTCACGTTAATCTTGTGCAGGACCAAGAACTCAGACGCCTTGGCAGTCGCGATGGTGCTACCGATCATAACCACAACCACCGGAGCACCGCGAAAAGTGTTGTCACCCATCGGGATCTTGTGCTCCTTGCACAGGTCATAGAAGTACTTGCTGCGCTCCTGCAGCGTAATGGTGCGCGACGGTCCCTCCGTCATCAGCTGCACGGATTTCAGGGCGGCCGACCCGCAAGCAGGAGCCAAACCGACCGAGAACACAAAGCCACCAGCGCAGTGCTTCAGGTACTTGATCAGCGCCTGAGAGCCGAGGATGAAGCCACCAACCGATCCCAGAGCCTTGCTCATCGTGCCCATGCGCACATCGATGTCCTTCGGGTCAGCATTGAAGTGCTCGCAAATACCACGGCCTGTAGCACCCATCGTGCCGAAAGAGTGAGCCTCGTCAACAAAAAGCAGTGCCTTGTACTTCTTCTTGATGCGGATCATCTCGTGCACGTCGGGGATGTCGCCATCCATGCTGTACACACCCTCGATCACGATAAGAACGCGGCGGTACTTCGTACGGAGCTTTGACACCATACGCTCTAGTGCCTTGGTGTCATTGTGCGGGAATGGCAAGATGGTAGCACCACTGAGACGCTGGCCACTCACGCACGAGTCATGGTTAAGCGCATCACACAGAATCAGGTCGCCCTTGGACACCAGCGCATCGATCGTCGTGACGTTGGACACCCAGCCGCCGACAAAGAGAATGCTGGCTTCAGCACTGAAAAACGTGCACAGTGCTTTCTCCAAGTCCACGTTCACCTGCGTCTGACCCACAATGGGCGATGAACTCATCGTAGTGCCGTACTCCTCGATTCCTGCCTTCGATGCAGCAGCAACCTCGGGGTTCGAAGCGTTTCCAAGGTAGTTGTACGTGTTGAAATTGGTCATACGGCGCTTCTCAGGCGTGAGTGTCTCCAGGAACGGTACGCGCAATCCGGCACTCTCGAACTCCTTCATCTGTCCAAAAAGTCCTTGAACCTCCGGGAAGTCCTCGAATTTAAAGCAACTCGAGTCGATCGCCTCAACCGTAGTGGCAGTCTGCATGGGTCCGACGCCACCTTGATTATCACCCTCCTCGCCACCAGCCAGATCACCAGACGCCAACCCAGGGGCGTTCGCGAGCTTGAACGGCGTGTCGTACTGGAAAAATGCCGAAGGAGAAACGATGCAACCAAGAAATTCACCCAGGTCCGACGATAATCCAACAATCGCCACCGAGTCCATACCGAACATGGCCCATGGGGCGTTCGGGTCAATCTCAGCAGGGTTGGCCGTCGCCGCAGCCACCTTCGAGCCGTCGGACGAGTCATTATCCTCAACCGCTGTTGGGACTTCCATCTCCTGGGCCACGTGCTCCAGCAGCCACGCAAGAATCTCATCAGGTGTCTTCAATTTTCCAGAACACTTGTCTTCATTCCCAGCAGCAGTAGCAGCCTTTTCTTTCACCGGCTTTGCTGGGGTATGTGCCACCGAAGTGTTACCTGCCTTCGCCCTATACTCATACAAAGGCTTGTTCAGTGTGCCATCCAGGAAATGGGTCTTCGAGGCACTGCGCTGAATTTTACCGCTAGTAGTCTTGGGAATCGTCTTCTGACGGAGAAGCACAATCGCCTCACACTTCAGCTGGTGCTCCGAGAGCACCGTCTTGATGATCTCGCGGCAAATTTCTTCCAATGTTTGCTCCGAGGATCCGTTCTTGACCTCCGCGACCACCACAAGCGCTTCCTCGTCGCCCTTCTCAATTGAAAAGGCGGCAGTACAGCCAGGACGAACATTTTCGTGAGCATGTTCAACAGAAGCTTCAACATCCTGAGGGCACACGTTGCGGCCACGAATAATGATCAGATCCTTGAGTCGTCCAGTGACGAAGAGCTCGCCCTTGCGGAGGAAGCCCATGTCACCAGTGCGCAGGTACGTGTTCTTCGAGTTCTTGTCGCTAGCAAGCTGCGCGCGGAACATTTTCTCGGTGTACTCGGGACGGTTCCAGTAGCCGACGGCCACAGACGGTCCCTGCACCCAAACCTCGCCAACCTGCAGCTCATCAAGGGGCTGCTTAGTGTCCGGGTCAACGATGCTTACGCTAAACGTCAGCATGGCCTTGCCACAGCCCACAAGCTGCATCACATCATTGGCAGCGGGCTGCTTGCCCTTCTTAGTGCTCACCACAGCGACCTTGCGCTGTGTCTCCAGAAGACGCTTGTTGACATCAAGGAGCGTTGGTTTCTGGGGCGGTTCTTGGCCAGTGCACACCAAAGTCACTTCAGCAAGTCCGTAGCCGCAGTTAAATGAGTTGGGGTCGAATCCTGAAGCACTGAACTTGGACGTGAATGCCTCAAGTGACTCGCGACGAATAGGCTCAGCCGCGCAAATTGTTTGCTTGAGCGTGCTCAGGTCCATTCCCGCCGCCTGCTTGTCAGTGGTCTTCCTGGCTGCAAGGGCATAGCCAAAGTTAGGTGCACACACGTGCGTTGCCTTGTACTTGCTGGCTGTGCGCATCCAAAGCGCCGGGTCCTTGATGAAGCTAATCGGCGACATACTAACACATCTCGCAGCCGTGACACAAGGAGTAATGATAAATCCGACAAGTCCCATGTCGTGATAGCTCGGCAGCCAGCTCACCATGGTGTCCGTCGGCTCAATGCTCTCCCAAGTCTTCAACTGCGCCCTTAAATTACCATGAGAGATCATAACAGCCTTTGGTGCCGAAGTGGATCCCGAGCTGTACTGGAAGAACGCCACGTCGTTGTGCGTCAACGACAGTGCGTCCTCCTCGTCGTACTGTGCGACTAGTGAGTCCGGTAAACTGTCCGTGGTGATCCACTTCAAGTTAGCGGGCCACGACGTCCTGGCGGTGGAGAAATAGCCCTTGACTGTAGCCATTTTACTGGCAAGATGGTACGTCGTGTTCGTCAGCACCACTGCAGCTCCAGAGTCTTCCACCAGTCTATTGAACTTAGGTAAATCTTTAGCCAGCGTGCCCGGGTACGGCGGGTACACGGGGATGCCCACGACGCCGGCGTACAGACAGCCCCAGAAGGCCAGTGCGAAGTCCAAGCCAGGCGGGAAGCACAGCATCACGCGGTCACCTTTAACCACGTGACCGTCGCGCTGCAGCGCCGCTGCCACTTTACGCGCCGCGCGGTCCACGTCTTCGAAGCTGAAGTTGACAGTCTCACGGCCAAAGTCGTCCAGGAAGGTGTAGACTATCTTGTGCCTCCACTTGTCGGACGCGGCGCGGCGTTTGAGCTCAGCTACCACCGGCTCCGTGTTGATCGGCACGCCATTGGCTACGACCACCGGATGCTTGAGCTGTGCGGCAGCGGCGCTTTTCTTCATCGTCAGGCGCCGTTTCTTCCGCGCAGGCGTCGCGGACTCCTCATGTCCATGCTGGCGCTTGGTGCAGTGCACGCCCAGTGCCGCTACGGACGCCACAGCAGCCAGCGATGATGCTGCTACCACCTCGATAGCCACGTCGCCTACAGCGTTGACGAACAGCGAGGACATCGGATGAAGGGGAGACTCTACTGCCGGCGGGAAACGCTTTGAGTGTGTGGTTCAAAAAGCGATGTGCAAACGAGATGGACACTTGATTATTGTATGTTCGACATTTTGACCAATGAAAAATGGACAGCTAGATGCTGAGTTTAACGAGTGTAGCCATGTGTTCAACATCCGTTTTGCTAGTTGGTATCCTGACTGCTGTTGCTACATTTGCTTCTCACCGCTTGTTAAGACGGCTGAACGACGGCATGTTGGCGTTCCGCGCGGCTGGGGGAGGCGACGGCATCGGAGCGGGTCGTAACTGAGTCGACAGTCTCGGCAGCATTGTGCTATTACCAATGACCAAACCAGGTCCAGAACGTGGAGCAGCCATCGAGAGAGCACTGGGCGGTGCTGTGTTCCGCTGGATTTGGGGCAGTTTGTTGGCGACGTGCCCTGCCATAGGACCGGAGGCTGGTGCTCTACGCTGGCTGCCCGATACGTGCCGATTTGCCATCGTCCGGACTGGAGCTGCAGAGCGGGCGGGTGGGAGTTTGGTTGCGCCAATGCGCTGAGATCCCGAAGTTTGCCGAGAGCTCGCTCCAATGACTGCACTACGAGTAAACGAGCGCTGGTTTCGACTGGCAGTAGTGGTTGTGGAGTTAAACCGTCCAGTGGGCCTACTGCTAGTTGCTGGTAAGCGCTGGAAGGCTTCTTTCCGTTTTGTGAACCCCTTCTTGATGTCATCGAGCTTCTGAAGGTGCGGGTTCGCAATTCGTTTGCCGGAAGCTGCACCAAAAGTTGGAGCCCTAACACGAGGAGGTGGTGGTAATTGCTGTCTCTGGTTTCTAGCTGACGCTGCTGTGGAAGATTTTGCTGCTGCGCCAGCTCGTACATGAGATGTGGACACCTTCCGCTGGTTCGCCGCGGCACGCTTTTTCTCGAGCCAACCTTCAATTACCACATCCTGTTTGCGAGATTGGTCCCGTACTTCCTTCGCCTTCTCGTTCTTGAGGAAGTTTCGTCGTTCCCGGTCCGTCATGCGCCGAAGTTGTCGTTGCTTGCTCTCCGGAAGGCTCGTGAGGAAGGTGTCTGTCTTCGATTTCGACCGGTTCCTCGCTCCAACGTTGCTATTGTTATTGTTGAGCGCACGCTTCTTCGCGTTCGTCGCTGCTGTCGATCCCTGCGCCCGTCGCGACGACGATGCAGTTGTTTTATCTCGGGCACGCATTTTAGATGCCCCAGTGACGGCATACACAGTTCTGGAGGGCTCATGCAGCCCGCCAGTAGTCCTTCGCTTTGCAAACCGGAGGCCGCTCCCTCCATTGGACTGCTTGGTCCTTGCTGTTCTACTTGACGTACTACCATCTCGCGCATTGTCGAGGTCGTCCACTGCGAGTCCGGCATCTTCCAGATGCCTAATACGCTGTTCGAGCTCCATCAACCTGTCAAGACTGGTCACCACATTTGCGTTATCCTGGGCAGCTTTACCCCCGGCAGCCATTACTGCGCGGTGATATACGCTGTTGCTGTTTCCTCGATCACGTTTGTTGGGAGAGTTTGTCTCCTCGTCTTGATTTGATCCTTTTGGCAGCACCTTGGCTCGACTAGTACCGTTCCCACCAGCTTGAAGCTCTTGCATCTTCTCGCGATATTGTTGACGCCTTCGCTGCGTATCCTCTCGTTGTGTCATCGAGTCTTTGAGCTTTCGGAGGTGCTGGATATGACGCTGAACATCGTCGTCGAGTTTAGCCTCGTCGCGTTGACCCTTGGCCTCCAGGTTGCGGAAAAACTCTGTATTAACCTGCAGAGGCTTGAGCTGCTCCTCTTCAATAATCTGTTGTGCACGTTGGACTCGCTCTTCTCGTTCGCCCTGAGTGAGTGCACCCGCAAACTGCGAGTCTTCCTGCTTGATCTTGTTGGTTTTAATGATGGCAGCTTTCAGAGCTGCCTCGTTCGCGAGTTTGTGCCAGTTTAACAGCTTCATTTCTTGCTGTAATTCTTCTGTTTGTGAGATCGGTGCTACCAAGACAGCGCTGGTTCCTCGTGGTTTCATCTTCCGGCTTGTATTCGCACCCGCAGCGACCCCAGAGCGAGAATTTAGTGCCGGCCGAGCTGCTTTTCCGCTCTCATTTGTGCCTTCCAGACGCTCGTCGTATTGACCGTCCCCATTCTGGTATTCATCTAACTCGCGCACCCAGTTCGAGTAGTCCGCGGCTACCGCCATAGCACTTCTTTCAAGAATTATGTAGCTACACGTCGAGCTTGGCGATCGAGTGCAACGTCCGTACCAGATTCAATGGATTGACCGAAACGATACACTACCATGGAAAAGCAGGATGGATAAGGACGCCGCCTAAATAGCGAGAAGTGCCTTCCGTGCTGTTTTTAGCGGAGGATGGGGCGTGGGTGAGTTGTAACATGTAAATAGCAATCCAATCACTGCGGTGCAGCGCATGAAGGAGTGGGGTTTATCAATCACAGGCAACTGCACGTGTTGCTTTCAGTTCCATGCCCCACCAAGAAATTCACATGAAGTGTTTAACTACTGTAGACCTGCGTGGTTGAACCTTTCAGCTTCTTGGTCAAGTGTGATAACCGAAAATAGCCAAAGCATGGAACAGTCTCCCGACTTCCCCACGACTGACAAGATTCAATGCAGTAGCAAACCAGGTGTGTTTTTAAGCGAGCTGAATGCTCTACGCCGAGTTGTCAACTCTCGCTACTACTTCGAAGTACATGTACTTCAGTAGTAACTAACTTCAAAGCGGAACACCTTCGACTAGCAACGCACCCATTTGACTCTCGCGACAACATGCACTGTATAATAATACACGTACATGTACGAAGAAGCGTGGCCGTGCTTGTCAACAACGACAATGTGATGTAGCACTCCTACAGTAAGCTTAGCAGCAGCAAGTTTACCCCGGCTGTGCTGTACCATGGATAGATGCACACGTTTGAGGAGAATCTTTGGGTGAATAACGTGCCTTGGAAGCAGCAACTTCGGGCAAGCGGTGGATGTGTCACCGAGACAAGCTCGACGCGCTGCCGCAATATTTGTAAGAAAAAAAACTAGGATGCGCTGACATTCACATACACGAACTCGATTATTGGAGCGATTCCCGCAGCCGTTTGAACTGTAACAGATAAGATCACAGACCAAACAGACACCTTAGTGGGTCGTAGAAAGTGCATATTCAACCGTTTGGGCCAATCAAAACGCCTGTGCGAGGGGGTCCCCATCGCACAGATCTGAGTTTGGGTTTGAGTTTTGGAAATGGGCTGCGGGAATCGCTCCATTGTTCACCCACGCTGATCCATTTTGGAGCGCGTGCTTGAGTTCATGGTATGCAGCGCTGGGCGTTGGCGGCCGACATAACCGCAATAAATTCAAAATCAATGAGTTCATGGTGGCCTCACGTTCGCGCTGCAAGGATAGAGCCCGGTGCTGCAGCTTAGGCGAAAGCTCGGCAGCCCTCGGAGGCACGCGCTCGCCGACGGCGTCGGCAACGGTATCACGTATCGATGTGCCGCCACTCGAGTACTGGTACAGCTTGTCTGTCAGAGGTATCGTCAATGCAGTCGCGCTGGCCGTTGAAGGCACGTGCTATCGTAGCACAACCAGTAACGATTGATGATTTTCCGGCTCCAACGCGGGTTCATCTGCAGCGCCTTGGTTACCAACGTTTGGAATCTGTGCCGTGCGCCTCGCGCTAAACAGCACAAGCTGGTCAGTCGGTTGCGGGCAAGAAGGCAGGACTCCTGCCACAGGAGGCATGCCGGCAGCAACGCTGTGAAGGTGCTTGTCGCGGACGAATCGCGCCGCGATCGAGCTCCGGATGTCTGCACAGGGAATCTGTCGATCATTCCTGACGCGATCACTGCATCGGCGAGATTCGGGCCAAATCCGCCGCTCTTGTCCACATGTGGATTCGCTGAACACTTCGACGAGCACACTGACCTTGCCGACGGCGACGCCTCCCTCTCGGGCGCGATTTGACTGTTCCGCATGGCAGGGCCGAACGCCGGCATGACTGCCAGTGGCAGGCTGCCTACCACACAGCGGAAGCACCCGCTCCCATTCGCCGCGTGCCCCGGGCCAGTGCCGTTGACTGAAGCGAGTTGTCGCCAACAACGCCGACAACTTGTCGGCATTTTGATGGTTTGCAGTGGCAAACTTCAGAAATGCCCGCCGAACTTATTGCTAACGAAATGAAGCGATGCTGGCAACGAAAGCAACAAAGTTAAATTGAAGGCGGGGTCACATCGGCGCTGGTGGCCTTTAGAGCATCATTTGCCTTATGCAGCGCAGCGAGGACCGCGGTGCTCATTGGTGGGCACTCGCCGCGTCGCAGCTCGGTGCGCGGCAATTGGCAGGCGAGTGCCGCCATCATGGAGCAGAAACTGCTCGACGCCGTTCTGGTGTTGCAGCATCAGTACTTTCCACGCACGGTTTCTCTTGTGCGTCTCTTGGATGTGCGCGCGGGGATTGGTCAAAATTCGGCCAATCTCCTCAACTGACCACGTAGACGAATTCGCGGTACCTAAGTGGCTAGGGCGGACCTCGGATGCGCCAATGAACTCAGGCTACGGTCCAAAGTGGCATTTCGCCCTTTTCCGGGGGCTGGACCTGGATGCGTTCTAATTTGCGCGCCGCATTTCCTCAAGCCGCCAGCACTAACGCTCGCCACTTTTGCATTTGGTTCGACGCCTGCACGCCCGCGAATCTCATTGGGCCTCGCCACGCCAGCGCTTGGAAACTCAAACACTGACCTCATCCGCTCTGCCACCACAGCGAGATCCTTCCTGATAGTCCTGTGCCACCACAACTCAATACGCTTCGTTTAGCACAAGTTCACATGACCACCAAGACCCAGTTGGACTTCATCCTGAACCCCGTGGGGGTCGCGCCGCGGCTGCCGTCCGCGGCCACGCTGCTGCCCAAGACCGCCTCCTGCCTCTCGCCGAGCTGGAGCTCGGGCTCGCCCAGCTCCGTGTCGGGATGGAACAGCGAGCAGGCTGTGCTGGCCGTGCTGCTGCGCGCTCCGAGCACCCCCGTACTGCGCCGCAAGCGCGACTTCGAGCAGTTGCCCAGCCTGGTGGCTGCCGATACCTGCAAGAAGGCTCGCACTGTGCTGCCGTCGATCTTCGTATCGTCGCCGACCGCCGATAGCTGCGCGTCTGCGGCCACAAGCTCTGAGGGCGAGAGCTCGGACCTTGACAGTCTTAAGAACGGCTCAACGTCTTTGTCGTCTTCACACAAGAAGAAGACGCGCCTTTGCAAGGAGAAGGGTTGCGCCAGTTTGGCGGTGTCGCGCCGCAGTTGCGTGCGTCACGGCGGCGGCTCGCGCTGCACCTTCGAGGGATGCACCAACGGCGCCAAGCTTCGCAACCGCTGCTTCCAACACGGCGGCTCGACCATCTGCCTGGCCGCGGGCTGCAACAGCAAGGCCAAGCGCTACGGGTACTGCTGGTCGCACGGCGGGGGCCGCATTTGCAGCCACGAGGGCTGCGTCAAGGTGGCGGCCCAGGGCGGCTCCTGCTGGGCGCACGGCGGCGGCAACCGCTGCAAGCTCGAGGGATGCAGCAAGCGCTCGTACCAGAAGTACGGCTACTACTGCAAGGCCCATGCCGCCTATAACGTGTAAGCGGGTGCATCCGCAGTGCCTATTTATTTGGATTCGAGTATGAGAGAACGAGGAACCTAGCCTAGCCCAGTCTATGAGCGGGACGAACCTAGCTTCCCGTAAATGTTTAAGCTTAATATGCAAGTGCATTGAGATTGAACCCCGTTGGCATGAGTACAGTGCAGTATCCTCTCCCCGCCTCGGAGCCGAGCAATCTTGACCAGGATTATCCTGACAAGATGACGTTACAGGACGATCGGAGCCTCTGACAGAGAGAGCGCAAACCCTCGGCTACGTCACGGCGGTGCCTGGCCTACTAGAGACCACGAGTGGCGTGACAGGCATGTACCGGTGTTCCCCAGATGATCCGTTTATCAATCAGACCGGTGTGTTAAACCGCATTAACTTCGTTCACGCAGGCTGAGGCGCGCCGTCCCACAGCATCGAAGAAGGCTCTCATCTACCTTTTGTTCTCGTTAGCGGTACATGCATGCATGGTCATCGCCACGTCCTCGCGCAACCAAGCCCGGTGCCATGACGCGGTGCGTTCGGTAGCGCCCATTGGCGGCGGCGGTCGCTGACGACGGGAGGACAATCACAGACCTCCCTGCGGCAGTTCCACTGGCTGCCAGGGCCTCTGCCAAAGGCACAGAGGCTCTGGGCCTAGCTTTGGGTTTCCTCCGCGGCACTGCCGAAAGCTTCTCCAGCGATGACTACGACAATGTGGGGGAAATCGAAAGAGGAAAAACCTCAAGCCCAATTCGAAAGGCGAACTCAATGATAGATCGTCTCACTGCGTATCAGGCTTCTATAGGAAAAATTAGTTAACACAAAATAGAACCTTACCACAGTACTTAACAGTACAAGACGACTTTCCCTCAAGATTTAACGTAATGCACAAAGAATACGAACGTGCATGGCTCTTGACCGTGCAAATCACATGCACGTTCGTATTCTTTGTGCGAGGTAAATAGCTGGTCGCAATTCTCTCTTTGCCGGGGAATACTGTACAATCTGAGTCAAGTGTACCGTTTCACGGAAATCATTTCATTTTCTCAACAACAAAAAATCCGGTCGATGAGTTTTTAGTATGCGGAGTAGACTAATTTGTAGACTAACCACTTACTCAAGGGTATACAATGTTTACGTGGACACACGAGCATTCATGCACTCGTACGAGGACGTTGGCTAGGAGAAAATACATATTTTTGTCCATTTCGCCTCAAAATCGTCGAAGACGTCATGTTCGAGTGACGATCGCGATGCCCGTACGAGGCTTTACGATATTCTACAAAGTGGAATAGTGTTTTAAAGTGTATTACTCTGCTAAATAGCCGTTATTGTGTGTCTGCTGGTGACAACAAGCAAGATCGCGAAGCTGTCGTTGCGTATATGGAGGCCATTATACTTTCCATTAAACGGAATCTTCCTAAGGCTACCAACATTACCGTTCAAAGTGATAATGCTACCAGTTATCAAAACGCGTGTGTTGCCCTTATGATTCCTGTGCTGGCGAGTGCCTATGGCGTAAATATTTGCCGGTTCATTCACACGGAGACCCAAGACGGAAAATCAATGCTTGATGCCCATTTTGCGCAAGGAATGAGAAAAGTAAAAGCTTGGGTACAACAAGGACATGATTGCTACACGCCGCGACAACTTGTGGCCGCGTTAGGCGCTGATGGAGGGCTATTCAATTCGATTGGTGAACTAGTGGAGTACAAGCGCGTAGCTACCACTGACCTACGTCGACAAATTGCGCCCATGGAAAAACCGTTCAGCAAACCGATAGGACGGGTGAATGATCTTTTTTACGAGTATACACTGCCAGAGGGACCTGGGAATATGAACGATAACGTATCCACAGTTGTTGATAGTACGAGCTCCGGTTTACTTTAGCGTGCGCGCATTCGCTTACTCTGGTATTGGAGATGGAACTCATATTGTGATTGATTCTCAGACTTTGAAGTGCTCTCTAATGAAAAATAGTTCCCAAAGATCTGGCTGGACGACTACGGAACTCGCAGACCAAAGAGCTTCAACTGAAGAAGATGCACACGATGATGGTGCCTTAGAGTTGTTGAGCAGTGCAGATCACGAAGCAACGACCGCCGGCGAGGAATACTTGTCGGGATCGGATTTAAGTGACTCAGACGAGTGTGTTGTGGAGTCTGAAGCAGCAATTGTTGAAGAGGAAAATTCGCCTCAAATCGTGACTGGTTTTGTGACTGGTGTAGAGATATCCACCTTTGTACAGATGCGAAGGAGAATGCAACTCAGTGTAAATGAATCTCAATCCAACGCGTTGCACACTTGGAAAAGTGAAAAATCTGCCCGGTACGAAAAGGATGTATCAGCGTACGCGAAGCGAAGTTTGCTTGACATGAAGAACGCCGGAGATCTCACGGTAATTGAGTCATCGGAGTTGTCGTACAAGATGATTGAGCTGGGACGTAGGTATGCCACAATTCGTTTGATACCGGTTATTCTCGAACAAGGCTGGGCAAGGCGACCACCCAAAGGGAGCATGTACGGGGCCAACTATATCGCTTTCTACACGGACGATATGGATGAACTTTTCCAACGCGGAGTTGATGTCCTCTCAAATAAACTTGGTCCGCGAAGGATGCTTGAGATTATACAAGCAAAGTATCCCCGATGTTTTGCTTTCCCCAGCATCAGTCAAATTTGCGCTGAAATATCCAAGCTGATGAACACACGAAAAGAATCGGGGCAGGGGGAAATTGTGAGGGCGAGCCCATTATCGCACCGGGCGATTCAGCAACACCATCGGTAAAGAGCGAAAAGTGATGGATAGTACTTACGCAGTATTTCTCAAGCGGCTTGCCCCATTATTGTTGCGAAGCCAGCTATCCAACAATTTCGCGAGGCGTTCCCTAATTCATTCGCTGTCGAGGACGCTACCATTCGGAACAAAGTCAACGCCCTGAAGCGTCAACGAACTGTTTAATCCTCCTAATTCGTCGAGGAATGGAATTGTATCCATGGGTCGATGAAGTGCCGCTGGTCCAACCACGCAACGCGACCTCTTCAAAACAATATCGGCGGCTACCTCTGCAACTCCAGAACGCAGGTTGGCTGGCGCATTTCGTGTGGCCGACCTACCAACAGAGACCCGCGAGCTGCTTGAGCCCGTCCGCGGCCGTGGCTATGAAGGTCATCTGGTCTAGCCCCTTCGCACCTGCACCCGCAATCGAGCCGGCACCTCAGGACTTGGTGTCAGCGAAGAACAGGCGGTTGGAATGTGAGAAGCCTCCAGTGCCGTCTTTCGAGTCGACCTCGAACATGTCGAAGCCCAGATGCGTCAGTTGGCCTCGTTCAAGCACAGAACCTACGGGTGCCTCGACGGAGCCCTCAGCACTGGCGATGGCGAAGGTATCTTCTTCCTCGACATGACCGTCTAAGTAGCGGATGGTGCCCGGCACCTTGCCCCCCGTCGCCGTGAAGCCCTCGTAGTGGATGGCCAGCGTGCCGTCCATGCCCTAGATCCCGTTCTGCAGGAAGAGCGACACTTTGATGCGCGAATGCCGTGCTTAACCAAGTTAACATCGAGGACAATTTTTGAAATTAGTTACAAATTTAGTGAACGCCGTCCGCTCCCCATTTGCGCTATTGCTCTTTTAGCAGCCAACCATACACACGTGATCTTTAGCCAATGCAGTAGTTATGCTCCGATCTTCGTCCTGCTCCACATAATCGACGGTTCTCGGATCGCCCCTAAAACTCTGGTCAACAATGCTTTGCATGTCGAGTTTTTTTTTTATCTTTTACAACTAATTCAAACTGTTTCACGCCACTTGGCGACTGCGTAAAGGCATTAACTTTGGAGAACCGCAGGCGATGTGCCAACCATTGCTACTTGCAGGCTTCCTTTTGAAGCCATTGCCACTTCCTGTTCCGGCATTCGTCAGAATGGAATATTGACGGTGAATTACGTCAGGAGTTCGAGTCAAACGTTGTACATGTGACCCAAATGACATGCAAATATTTCTTCAGATGCTGGAAGAAAGTTCCTCCCAGCACCAGTACATGTACCGGTAGGAGGCAGCCCGTTTGGCGAGCTTCCAGCACCGTTCGACGAGCAGCACTGGTACCAACACCGGGGGGAATTTCTCATAATTCAGTACATATATAGGTATGTACCCCACACTGTTTTGGGGCCCCCAAAAATTGGGGGTTTCAGTGTTGGGGTTCATTTGTCCGTCACCTCATTTTCTCAAAATTGCTATTTTGGCATATTTTGATGAAGTTAGTTCAACTATGCCAGCAGTGAGTCTGCCGAAGATCCGTTGCCAAAACCATGAAAATAGGGACATGAGAAGACTGTGAGGTGACATATCTGCGACCCGCGTCTCTAGTTTTTAAGGTTATCACCATTATCTGTCCATTATGCAGTGTGGCTCAACGTATACATGTATAATAAATATTTTATAAAAAAAAGAAAATAAGTTCATGTACATGTACTTACCGGTAAGTAATATGTACTGGATTATGCAAAATCCGCAACACCGGACTGCCGATCAAGCGGGTGTGATGAGAATCTTCAGAAGTGCCTCTGCAGATCCTACCTGGCGCAATCGTTGCTGGTCAGCTGGGCCGGAAACACCAAGCAATACAGCCTGCAACTTTGCAGGTCCTACAGCAAGACACCACGAGCATTGTGCACACTGCAGACAGCAGTGGCAGGCAAGCCGCCGTCGCGGCACTTTCCGCCACGGATTGCGGTCGAAGCAGTCGCTGTCCCGTCCCGTCGCGGCGCGTCACGGACAGCGCTCGGCTCTGTGCATGCCGGCGTTGGGGAGAGCGTAGAGCGAGGACGGCGATCCCCCGGTCGACGCGCGCGGACGTCGATGTCAGTGCCAGCGAGGGCTAAATCTGCCATGCAACGTCAGCCGCGAATCTGAACATTCGCTCCTCCGCTATCGTCTCCGCTGACGGAAATGCGTCAATCTGACAGCAGCACTGCACGCGCGCAGCCCAAATCGTTCACTGGTTTAACTGCACTGCTTCAACGTCGCCTTCAACGAAGCCATTTCAGCGGCGCCATCTGCCCAGCGTTGAAGCGAACAGGGCTCCATCACCAGCACAGGCGAGCGTTTCCCCATTGGCCGGCGCGCGACGTCACGCGCCCCATCCCCACCGCCGCACTGCGCGGTGAGCGTCACGCCCGACTCGACCAATCCTATCGGCCGGTAGCGGAGCGCCGCCAGCTGGGACGCGTCCATCCAGCAGCGAAAGTGTCTTCACAAGGCTCCATTCCCCGATTGCAGCCGCCCCCCACATCACTTTTCAATACGCTTCTCCCCTGAAACGTTAGCGTGCAACTACGAGCCGGTGAGCGATGTTTCGAGGGGATGAGAACAAGACGGCGCTGGCCTTCATCTTGAACCCGTCGTCGCTGCACACTCCCTCGCACGGCAGCAGCAGCGCCTCGATGTCGCCCTCGATGTCCCCACTCAGCAAGGCGGACATGGGCATGGCCAACTCGGACGTGAACGAGGGTGGCGCACACCTCTCCGGTCTGCACATCGGCGGCCGCAGCCTGCTCTCGGGTAACGCCATCATGGAGAAGCGCGTCGAGCAGCTACTGGCCATCGGCAACCACCACGGCAAAATGCGCGTACGCAAGTCTTCCATCTGCGCGCAAGATGACTGCCCGCGCGCCGCGGTCTCTCGCGGCCGCTGTGTGCGCCACGGCGGCGGCTCGCGCTGCTCCTACCCGAACTGCACCCACGGCGCGCGCCTGTACAACCGCTGCTTCCACCACGGCGGATGCAAGCTCTGCAAGATCGCGGGCTGCACCAGTAAGGCCAAGCGTTACGGCTACTGCTGGTCACACGGCGGCGGTCACATCTGTGACGCGCCGGGCTGCTCCAAGGTGGCGGCGCCCGGCGGCTTCTGCTGGGCGCACGGCGGCGGCAACCGCTGCAAGATGGACGGCTGCAACCGCCGCTCGTACCAGAAGCACAACTACTTCTGCAAGCAGCACAACGCGGCGCAGAGTGGCAAAACTCCGTGATAGGAGCTCAGCCTACTTTCAGACCACACCATTTTTATATGAGAGCGGCAGTGTGCCGCGTATTTTTTGATTCTGTGAGTTGCAGTAAAGACAATAAATTATTAGTAGTATGTACGACTGAGTTTTGTAAAATTTAAGCACGCGGCAGTGCGGGGCTTACATGTGCTTCAAGCAATGCCGTCGGCAACAAGCAAGTCCGATTCTGAAGTTGTGATGGATCGCTTCCCGCAGAATTCAAACAACTGGAGGGCGTTCCGCTCAAAAACTGCTAAGGTATCACTATGTACTTATCACGATTGCCTCTTTGCTAACATCGCCGCTAATTGCACACATAACCATTAGATGAATGCCGCATTCAATGCGCTGTGGGAGGTAACTACAGTACACCATTGTCTGCCGTGGCACTTCGCTACCTTTCTTGGCTCTCCTTTTGTGAATCACGAAGCGTGATCACAAGCATCAACTTGATTGATGGCAAATCGTGTCAAGTGCTCTGCCAGCTGGGGCTTACCAACGGTACCCTATTTTGTCACTGCAAGTTGCAGTGACAAAATAGGGTATATGTCTCATTCATGGCAAAAATACGACAAAACTCGCGAGTGACTCGCGCTCGCCATGACCTCGTCAACCACGGAAGACCCGGCGTCCGCGCGACGTTTGTCGATGGAGACGCCCCCGTCGACCCACGCGCTGCAGATCGATCGCTACTCGCTCGACGACGACGACGACGCCGACCTTGGCTGGCAATCCAAGCCGCTGTCCGCCACGGACGAAACCCGTCTGTTGACGGAGACAGATTCCAGTCAGACGGATGACGAAGATGGCGTGCCCTCTTTCCACGAGGAAGCGTGGGCCATCTGGAGTATGGGCTGGCAAGTGAGCGTCACCACGTTCTGTAGGATCTCTCTCAGTACAATCTCAACGGCCTTCCTAGGCAGATTGGGCTCGCGTGAGCTGGCGGCCAGCGCATTGGCCAACGTGTGGACAGGAGGCGTCCAGATCCTCATCTTCGGCTTCGCAGTCTCCGTGTGCACACTCTGTGGTCAGGCGTACGGCGCCAAGAAGTACCGCCTTGTGGGCGTATGGCTGCAGTTAGCATTGCTCTTCCTCATGATGCTGACAGTCCCAGTCATGGTCTCGTTCTTCTACGTGGACAAAATCTTGAGCGTTGTGACTGATGATAATGAAATTCTGGCACTGGCTGACACATATGCGAGGCTTTTAGCGCCGAGTGTGCTTCCCCAGGCAATTTACTGCGCTTTGAGGCAGTATCTGCAAGCTCAGGAGATCGTTCGACCGGCGACTATCATCAGTATTGCCAGCGTGGCGGTGTCATTAGGCACCAATTACCTTTTCATCTACGGTTGTGGCTCAATCCCGGGACTTGGATTCATTGGTGCACCCATCGCTCAGTCAATTTCGTCCATCTTCCAGCCTACGGGACTTGTGATCTATGCGTTCTGGTACAAAGGTTACCACAAAAAGACGTGGTTCGGCTTTGATCTACGCGCTTGCTTACAATGGGAGCGTATGCGGACGTTTGCGTTCCTATCAGCTGGAATGACAATGAACCTCGCGCTGGACGAGTGGGTGTACAATGTGATTTCAGCTCTTGCAGGATCGCTCGGTGCATGGAATTTAGCAGCGAACAGCATTCTATTCAACTTGTGGGGACTTATTTTCGGTGTTTATTGGGGCTTTGGCTTGCCTACGCAAGTTCGCGTGGCAAATTTCCTGGGAGCGAATCGGCCTGTGGCTGCAACGCGCACGCTACAAGTCGGCTTTGTGCTTGGTGGTCTGACGGCGTTCGTGTCGGCGCTGCTCGTGTACGTTTGTCGTGATCTGTTGGCGCGCTTTTTCACCCACGACCCGACTGTGGTTTCGGCGATCACCAGTACCATGCCGATCTTCTGCGCTGCAGTGTTCGTCTCCGGTCTGCATGTAATCATTTCGGCTGTGGTGGAGGCCATGTCACTGGCAACGACATTGGTAGTTATCACGACGATCGGGTCGTGGGTCGTCATGCTTCCAGCCTCGTATCTAATGGGTCTTCAGTGGAATGGTGGACTTCACGGTCTCTGGTGGGGCAGTCTCTTAGGAGAGTCCGTCAAATTCAGTTTAATGGCACTTGCATTGTGGCACATTGACTGGCGTGAAATGGCTCGTCGCGCCGTGATTCAGTCGGAAGGCGACGTGTTGACTGAAGAGGAGCTGGAGGAAGACATTCTCCTGCGGTCTGAACTCGTGTTGCCTTCAACGCCGACGATGGCCGGTACCACACCCGTGCTCGCAATTCTTTCGACGACGCCGCGCGTCCACCATCATCACCATGCTGCTACAAATGAGGCGGGTGGCAAGAGGAATATACGGCGCAGCAATTCGTACGGCTCGGTGAACGCGCTTCACAACTTTAATCGCGAGCAGTAGGAAGGCAACGCGCAACCAAGACAACGTAGCTGGAAAAGATGCGACTAATATAACATCTACGATGAATTCAAGCAGCACGCTGCTTTACCTTCCGTGTAACCGTGACAAGAGATGCAGCCCGGTGATCTCAAGTCTCAAGCATTCCCGCTGCTTTACGCAAGCCAGTATTTCGTAGACTTGCGCAGCGAGTCAATTCTATAGTGCCCTCGACTTACACACTGTCAATGACATGCCGTGTAGGAGGTCAAGTTGCAGTGATCTTTGATGTGGGCCACCGGAAACTACTGGACAACTTCAACTAGACCACGTAAAAATACATGCATTTCCTATGGACCTCCTTGGACTCGCAGTCTAAGTTAACAGTCCACTGCGATCGGGCAGGCTTGATTTCTAGCGTCTGGAAGTGTAGACTCTACACAGTGCATTCAACGACAAGGAGAAGCACTTCAGTACTTGTACAGTACACACATCCGTCGCAATTCATCCATCTAAGCTAGCTTAAAAAAGCTTAAAATTCTACGAATCGGACCTGTGTCCACCCCCACGTCACGTGACCGTTCTTATCCATGGTCGAAGTCGTTTCCCGCTTTTGATAGAAAGCGAGCGAAACCACTTTCGCAAGCGAGTTCCGCCCCTCTGTCGTAGCTTTCACATGGGCATTTCCCTAAGACCCCGCTGCAAAGAAAACCTTTTAGTTGACTTTCGGAGATCTCTACCATGACGGTGCCAACGCTCCCGAATTCTCTCGACGGGCAACCGACGTCGCGGTGGCGTGCCTCGGACACCAATATTGTCGTGCACCAGGCCGAGGGAGACGACGGCTCCACTTCCTTCCTGAAGCTCAAGCACGCGGATGAAAGGACGTCGCTGCTGGTGAGCGAGAAGTTCGCCTCGATGAAGGAGGAAGAAGTGGAGGAACCTCTACCCTCTTTCAACGAGGAATCGTGCGCGATCTGGAACATGGGCTGGCTGGTGAGTGTCACGACCTTCTGTAGGATCTCGTTATCGACGATTTCAACAGCTTTCCTGGGCCACTTAGGGTCGAAGGAGCTCGCGGCTAGTGCTTTGGCGAGTGTTTGGACCAATGGGGTGCAAATGCTTATCTTCGGATTCGCCATTTCGGTTTGCACACTCTGCGGCCAAGCGTATGGAGCCAAGAACTATGCTCTCGTCGGCGTTTGGCTCCAATTAGCGCTGATCTTCATCACGTTGCTATCTATTCCTGTGATGATCTCGTTCTTCTACGTGAATATCGTCCTGAGGCTGGTGACGGACGATCTTGAGGTTTTGCTGCTCGCAGACAGATACGCTCGCTACCTTTCTCCAATTGTTCTACCTCAAGCAATCTACTGTGCGCTACGGCAGTATCTCCAGTCGCAAGAGATCATGGAGCCACCTGCAGTCATCGGTGTTGCCAGTGTTGGGGTCTCGCTAATCACTAACTACGTATTCATCTATGGCTGTGGTCCGTTTCCAGCACTGGGGTTCATTGGTGCGCCCATTGCACAGAGCGTGTCCTCGATCTTTCAGCCAGTGGCGCTTTTGGTGTACGGCTTCTGGTACAAGGGCTACCACCGGAAAACGTGGGCTGGCTTCGATCTTGCGGCATGTATGCAATGGGAACGTGTTCGCGTCTTCGCTTCTCTCTCGGTAGGAATGACGATTAACCAGGCACTAGACGAGTGGGTGTACAATGTGATCTCAGCACTGGCTGGATCACTGGGATCGGTCAAGCTAGCAGCTAACAGCGTCCTGTTCAGTCTCTGGGGGCTTACGTTCGGTATCTACTGGGGATTTGGCTTGCCCATGCAAGTGCGCTCTGCCAACTTCCTAGGGGCAAACCGTCCAGCCGCTGCAAAGCAGACTCTGTACGTGAGCACGCTGCTAGGAGGCATCACAACCTTTGTGTGCGCTCTTCTGACTTACGTTTTCCGAGCACCGATCATTGGGTTCTTTACGGTGGATCCAGTTGTGGCTGCAGACATCAACAGCACCATGCCTATCTTCTGCTTTGCCGTCTTCTTGTCTGGACTACACATCATCATGTCTGCTGTCGTGGAGGCCATGTCGTTGGCAGCAACGCTGGTGGCCATCACAACTGCAGGATCGTGGCTCACCATGCTTCCGATCTCGTATCTACTGGGGCTTTCTTGGAATTGGGGGCTCCACGGACTGTGGTGGGGAGCTGTTTTCGGCGAGATCGTCAAGTTTGGTCTGATGGTGATAACATTGTGGCGCATCGACTGGCGTGAAATGGCTCGTCGCGCTGTGCGGCAGTCCGAACGCGCAGTGCCGCCTACGCCCGATGTTAAACCATCCAGCCCCACGCCGGTGCGCACCCTCTTCTCCGCGGCATCACAGCGCGTACACCACGTGCCTCTCGAGGGGACACCCCCCACAAGGTTTGGCCTTCGGAGGATGAATTCCTATGGCTCGACCAACAGCACACACACCAGCCCGGTACCGATTCACGCAATAGCGATTTCCCCGTGAATTGCTGCCACTTGCTGCGCAGTATCATAACGTTAGTACATTTGACACCAAAGTATTAAAAACAAGTTGAAAGAAAACTTTTGCTACCAAGCTGTGTGAGCATGATGTTTCTCGTCAGTTTGTTCGTTGTGTCGCGAACCAACGAAAGGCATGGGCCACTTCAACGACAAGTTGAAGCTCGTGTAGCTGAACATGGTGTGGGCCACCGAAACTTCAGCAGCGCACCGTTTCATGTCAGATTTGTGCCACTGCTTCCCCGGAAAGATCTCTTTCGAACAAGTTCAACTTACAGTCCTTCATCTCCCTGCAATCCCTCATGTCGACATGATTCCAGTCCATACCAAAACAAATCAAATACATTCTTCTAGACCACATAACCTTCAACAACCTATATTTCGAAGCCTACAAGGCGGAAAACCGCTTTTAGCCTCCGCGACCCTTCATACCAAACTGCCACCCACATTAGCATTAGCCTTGCGGAGGACAAGTAGCCCCAAACAGAGGAGCGCAATACACTCCTGCAACACCAGCACTGCAGCGTCCAAGTCGCTCGTGCAGCTTTGCGACTAAAGATCTTGTAGCCATGTACGTGACGCGGAGGCTGCTGCGCTCCACGTTGCCTACGGAGCCTGAGAAGGAGAAGAAGGAAGTGCCATTTCTCCCACCACCGACCCCCAAGAGACGCGCTGCCGTACGTGCCTGCGCCAAGATTGGCGAAGTGGTTGCTGACACCTCAGGCCCCGCAGCTCGTAGTCGTGCAACGAAGACGTCGGAGAATGCGGGCGATGAGAAGAACAAAAGTCGCAATCATAAGAAGACGAAGAAGGAGGAGAAGAAGCACAAGGAAACCAAGGTGAAGGAGGAGGCAAAGGGACCAACTCTGGATGTAACTAAGCTCCATGGCTATCAGTTGATGGTAGATGTGCATTACCGAGGAGAGCAGTACGCAGAGGCCAGAGTTCTGGACTTGGATCCGAACAAGGAGCTGCTTTTTGTGCACTACATGGGCTGGAACGCGAGGTTCGATGCCTGGGTGGAACTGGATGAGGTGGCAGCACACGGCAGTCACAGTGGTGCGGCCAAGAAGAAGGACTCGAGCTGGGATGGCGACACGTCGCTGTTTGCCACGGAAGAAGAGATGGCGGCACAGAAGCTGAATGGAAAGGTGAACAAGCTGAAGACAAGCAAGCCGAAGAAACAGACTGCAAAGTCACCGAAGGCACGATTGGCAGCTCGGAAAGCTCTGCAAAGTGTCAGCAAGAAGCAAAGTGAAGACGTGGTGGAGAGTGACAAAGCGCAGACGCCGGCTAAACGGACTGTGCGGAAAAGTCCTAAGAATGCGAAGGGTGTAAAGAAGCCCAGAGCGAAATCGCCACGAGCTGGCAAGAAAGTGTCGGCGAAGACTGCGTCATCTCCTGCTCGAAGGACACCAAGGCGAGTTCAAGTCGCTGTGGGAACCACTGACGAGGACAGTGAGCGCAGAAATGACAGCGAGACAGTAGACTTGGTTCTGGATGTTGAGATCCAAGGGCGTGAGGCGTCAAATGACGAGGTTGAGGAGGACGATGCCGAAGTGGAGGACGAACAAGAAGAAGAGGAGGCTTCGAGTCGCAGCAAGATGCGAAAGAGTCGGCGAAAAGCTGCCAACGAGAGTCCAGGTGGATCCAAGAGAAAGCGAGATACGAGTCACGACGACGTTGAGGAAAGCGCCAGGGTGAACCGAAGCCTAGCTAACAAGAAGAAGCCTAAAAAGAGCGGTGCTGACAACAAGTCCGCAACTGCCGCGAAAACGGCTCCGTTGCCACCTCGATCTGGTCGTGGTGGACTGGGGAGTACTACGCGAGAAAAGCTTGCTGCTATTTTCCGGCTACGCGTGCAGCAAAAGCAACAAATGGAACAATTGAATGCCAGTCAAGCCAGTTTCCAGCAGTCATTGCAGGATCCCGCAGTGGAGTTGGCAACAACAGCAGCAGCCGATACAACCAGTAGCAGTGCCGATACTGAAGAGCCTAAAACCACCGACATAACGATGGTCAACGCTGAGCTTGCAGCAGCAGAGGAGTATCAGCGCCAACTTCAGCAGTACTACTATCACCAGCAAGTGATGCTTGTCAACAGTCTATCTATGAGTGCTGGAGGTGGCGAAGACCCGAGCACGATCCCTCTTCAGGGCGGTATCATGGACCCTCGAATAATTCAAGAGCGTCTGGTTGCGCTGGAGCAGCGTCGTCGACAGCAAGCACACGTTCAGGCGTATTACCAGCAGCTAATGCTCACACGGGAGCGGAACGTACGTGCATTGGCAGCCAACCAAGCGTTCATGACGGCTAGTGCTGCTGTCTGGGAGCAGCAGTTGCGGGAGACACAGAGCGAGGACGGCACCTCATCCGTCACAAGCTGGAAGGACGTGACGGGTGCTGAATCGTCCGAGACGTCGAAAGCGGAGCTTACAACAGCAGCCCCAGACTCCGAAGCCAGCGAGAGCAACAAGAGCGACAACGAAAGCACGAATGAAAGCGAGACCAGCTCCGCCACAGCGGTAGCACCAGAAACATCAAGCAGCGACGTGGCAAGAGCTACGTCCCCAGATACAGTCGAGAAGACAGCTGAGAGCTCTGCTGTATCGACCGATACATCGCCAGCCAAGAGCGTCGACCCAGCAGACCCGCCAACACAAGGTGTTCTATATGAGTTTGTACTGTAGCTAGCTAGGGCAACGACAATCCCGAACATGTAATAGTGCTCGGGCTTCAATAGCCAATCACCATTTTCGCCATGTCGACTGCTTCAACATCGTGGGCTCATTCCATGCTTTATTCTCATTGGTCAATATCGACCGACTTAAATTCAGTATCAGCCATTCCATTTGCCATCGACGTTTCCCTTTGCGCGGCAAAAAGTCAATTCCGCGCTCAAAAGTAGCAGCTAAAGCGAGTGCGGAGACCCCAGCGATGTCGTCAGCAGACGAGATCGACATCCTCATGGACGACGAGGACGCAATCAGTACACGCAGCAGCAGCGGAAGTGAGGCTGAGTGGGATCCCAACGCTCCAGATGACGACGACGAAGAAGAAGAGAGCGACGCCATTGAGATCGAGAGTTTAGACGAAGAGGAGGAAGACGAGACACGTGACGGCCACATCGACGACTTCTTCCAGCCCAGAGGCTCCCGTCCGCGTCGGTCCACGCGTGAGAGCTCTTCTAATACGCGTGAGAGCTCATCTAATGGCAAGAAGAAGAAAACCACAGGTGAAAAGCGCAAAGCCAAACCTACAGAGCGCTCAGAGCGTTGGAACCGCCGCCGCAAGATCGCAGACGTGATGGACGACGAAGAACTGGAAGATAATACACGTAGAGCACGTGAAGCTGAAGCTAAGCGAGCGGAGAGGATCGACGCCATTTTAGGCAACTTTTCTGCCCTTTCAGAGGACCAACTGGCGATTCCAGTGGATGAGGGCGAACAGGAGGAGAAGAAGATGTGTATTAACCCCGTGGATGGTGAAGGTACCCCACCGACAGGTGAAGAAGGCACAGAGGACGCTCCAGTCTTTGTCTATCAGGACATTGTGAACAAATTAAAGCCTCACCAGGTTAAAGGTGCGAGGTTCTTGTGGGGCCATGTTGCAGTTGAACCGAAAGGTTTTGGCTGTGTGCTGGCGGATTTTATGGGTCTAGGAAAGACTTTACAGGTTATTACGACGGTGCAGGCGTTCTTGTCGAAGAAGACGCTGGACGAGGATGGAGATCTGAAACAGAGACATAAACATGTGCTGATCTTGGCACCGACAATTTGTGTGAGAAATTGGGAAGCAGAGGTTGTCAAGTGGCTTGGTAAGAAGGAAGCACGACGACTTGGATTGTTTACGTTGGAGTCGAGTCGTGAAAAGAAGATGACCGATCGTGTGCGTGGTGTCAAGCAGTGGTACAAACGTGGCGGTATTTTGATCATGGGCTACGAGCTGTATCGCCTTCTTGTGCTGCAGTCTAGCGGGGAAGAGAAAATTGCTGCGGGTAACCAGAAATACGCGCACCTGATCAAGCAGGTGTACGCGTACTTGAGCGACCCGGGTCCAGATCTGATCGTATTGGATGAAGGCCATCGTGTCCGTAACCACAAATCCAAACTGGTGAAGGCTCTATCTCATGTCAAGACGGAACGACGCATCATCTTAACAGGCTACCCATTGCAGAATCACCTGGAGGAATACTGGACAATGGTCAACTTTGCGCGCCCGGACTACCTAGGATCTTTGGACGAGTTCAAAAATCGATTCGTTGATCCAATCAAAAACGGGCAATGTATTGACAGCTCCGACGCCGACTTGCGGCTGGCTCGCCAGCGAGCATTTGTTCTGACCCGTGAGTTGAAGTCTTTGGTGCTGCGTCGAGATCAACAATATCTCTTCAGCCAGCTACCGCCCAAGAAAGAATACGTGCTAATGTGCAAGCTGACTGACGCGCAAGCCCAGCTGTATCGAGAATTTCTTCAGCGTGGTGTCCCGACTCGTGGCTTCACTGACAAGATTGATGTTCTTGGTGGCTATCACATCGCTTTGGCTATCTCCAACCACCCCGACGTCATTTGTGACACTTACAAACGACTTGAAGAGGAGGAGCGCAGTGGAGCCAGCAAGAAAGGAAAGCGGCGTGGTGTATCCGATATTTTCGGTGTGGAGGATGGAGGCAATGACTTTGATCCGTATGACGATGTACCTGCGGCTAGGCCTCGTGCGCCTAGACCCAGTCCACCTACGCAGACACGCGGCCCACCTGTAGTTATTGACGACGATGACGATGATGACGAAGGCGAGGCGGCACTCTTGAATATGCTCGATGCACCGAGTGGCGCTTCGACGCCAAAACCAGCACCACTGCCGAAGTCAGTTGAAGGGTGGCATCGCTTAAAATTTGCTCAGGATTTCTTGGAAAAGTATGTCCCGCATCAACTGGAAGCCAGCGGCAAGATGATGATCCTCATGGAACTCCTGTCAGCATGCCAGGATATTGGTGACCGTGTAATCATATTTTCCCAGAGCATTCCTACATTGGATGCAATTGGATTGATGATCTCCAAACACAACAAGTTCCAGCGACGCCACGCTAAACGGCTCAACTACTTGCGCATTGATGGAAGTACATCCCAGCAAGACAGATTCCGTGAAATCTCCCAGTTCAACGATCTGGAAGAGGATGTTGATTTAATCATGATATCGACGAAAGCAGGAGGCGAGGGAATCAACCTTTGCGCTGGCAACAGAATTATCATCTTCGACGTGTGTTGGAACCCATGCAATGACTCGCAGTCCATGTGCCGATCGTATCGTTTTGGCCAAACAAAGCCGGTCTTTGTTTACCGTTTCGTGACTATGGGCACTATGGAGAAGAAGGTGTACGACTTGCAGATTCGTAAGGAGGGCGTTGCCAAACGTATTGTGGATGAAAAGACAACGGAGAGAAAATTCATGGCCTCCGAGCTACAGAAGTACTTCGACATTAATGACTTCGAGGACTCTTTGCTTCACGCCCAAGGCAAGGCAGCAGATGACGACAAATTAGCTATTCAAGCCATTCCTCATGAAGACTCCGTTCTTGAGAGCATCTTAACAGAAATGCGGGACAGAGCTACCACAGACACCACCACCACCAATGGGAACGGAGAAATCACTGCTGCTGGTATGCTGGCTGATAGGAGATGTATCATTGATTGGTTCGAGCAAGAAACGATGTTTGAAGAAGACCTGGATCAACAGTGTACGCCTGATGAGCAGAAGGAAATTTTGGAAACCTACACATACTTTAAGGCGGTGCAAAATTTGCGCAAAGGAGGAACTCACCTCATTAGCCGTGAGGGCATGCTGATGAAGCATTGCGACTACTGTCGTGTGCCGAACGAGATTTACCCCACCTCAACTACTAAGGTCCCGGTGCCTTCGGCGATTGAGTGCATTTATTGCAAGAAATCCATCGCAACTGCTGGGGCGGTACCTCCGTCAGAACTCCCGGCAACTGGGTATCCGTTCATGGGACGCATGCCTGGTGTTCCAATGCCAGGAGTGATAACGACGACGACGGCAGTTCCAGTTCCTGCTGAACCACTCGTACCACCAGTTGCGGGTGCTGCTGCAGCTGCAAGTCCCCAGAATGGTGGCCGAGTCTTGCCTCCTAAACTGCAGGCCATATATGATCAGCAGAAAGCTAACCAGGCTACTGAAAAGGAACGATTCGATATGCTTATGCGGCAAAAGATCGAGCAGCAGCGGGAAATACTTAAACGCAAGCAGGCTGAGATAGCAGCCGAGGTGCGCCGGCAGGAGCGCTTAACCATGAAGTTAAGTGATCGGCATCTGCTTGTTCTGCGGCGAGGCATCAAGGGCTGCCAAGACCTAAAGCGCCAAGCGGAGGAATGTGGAGCTACGCTGGCGATCGAGGTCAACTCGCAGACGACGGATATTGTTAGTGCAATGAGCAAGGCAGATACGCTCAAGTGGCTCAAGCTGAATAAACTTCTAGGAGACGTGGACCTGCATGACGACATATGGCTGCGCAACGAGATTGCCAAGGAGAAAGGAATGCCTTTAATCCCAGTCAAATCGAACTCAAGCCCAGCAACCACAAAGCCCTCAGCCGCCAATGCTACGGCACCTTCTGTTGACTCCAAGGCTTCCGTCGCCACTCCTCCAGTACCCACGCCCACAACGACCAATGACCAGAGTCCTCAAACAACAGTGGATAGCAGCGGCAATTTTATTGAACTTTTGGACTCTGATGACGAGGATCCTCCTAAGCCAGCTGCCAACGCCCAAGCAGACCAAGTAGCAATCGGCAACGGAGTCGCTACTCGAGCTCCTGTGCCCGACGAAGTCGACGTGATCGAGATTTTGTAGTAAGTATTATCAGCGCAGCGAGGAGGGGAGCGTCGAAAGCATTGTGATATCGTCCAGCGAGAACTGGGTGAATATATATTTGATTCGCAACGTGGGGGTGCATCTTCTTGGGTGGTGTTGGGGAGACCGCGAGTGTCTGGTATCAAGACAGAATGAAGTCGATGGAAATCCCTAAGCTGCTCGATGAGGAGGTGTCGCCATTATCGCGCATGTGTTCGTCGCTACAAGCACCTAGGTAGTACTCAGCAGCAGGGGGGAAGCAGACTGCCTTCACTGATCATGGCGTTTTCCATAAGCCTGGCGATATGAAAGGGATTGAAGTCTAGCAGTTCGCTCACGCCTCGAAAACATCCGAGTACGCGTCGTATTGCACAAGGCGTCCGTTTGCATCCAGACTGATGCGCGTCTTTGTCGGGCAGGTGAAGTGACGGCCAAGGACTTGTTCAATTACAGCTTTGTCTCTCATGGCATACGGAAATACTGATTGCAGCGCAGCAGCAGGGACGCGTCCTTCGAATGTCCCCGTACACTCGACCAAACAACCACTCGAGTCACTCGTGACGATTTGCATGGAGCAAATGCTGATCAGGTGCACGCTAAACAACTTCTTGTAACGGCGCCATTGCTCGAAGAACTGCTGCTGGCCGTTGACGCCGTTGCCGACCGATATGCTTTCGTCCAGCAGTGCAGCGAGGAATTGTTGCTCGTTTATCGGCAGCGTCTCGGGGTAGCCGTACTGGAAGAGCTGGAAGAAGTGCTTCATCGACAGCAGAGATCGAGCGTGGAACTGCTCTCGAACCACCAATTGCCGAGTCTCCCACAAGCTCTTTAGCACAAGACAGTCGTGCACTTGCTGACGCAGATCGTTCACGTCCAGTGTGAGATTCAGGTTGGAATTGTCAGCATTGCGCCGGTTCTTCTCGTGAGTTCGCTGCCTGCGACGCCTCTTCTACTTCCCCGCAGCCCCACCACCGGTAGTCTTCTTCGTGCCAACTGGAGCAGCTCTCGTCGAGTCGGAAGCACCTTCCACAGCTACAAAACGACCTCCATCAACTGCCAAACCATCCGGCCCCAGTAGCCTCTTGCTCCCACAAAGACTGATGCTCTTTTCGGCCGAAGAAACGACGAGCAGGTGCGAGATGCCCATGGCAGCGAGTCAGCAGCGCAGAGAGCAGAGACTTGGCGTGGTTTCACATCAACTCGCCGATCGTGAAATGAGGCCCTCCACAGTGTGTGAGCATTCGGTGCCGGCTTTTTAGAAGGACAAGGACGCACTGTAAACTGGCCGCCGCGCCAAACGTAATATCATCATCATCAAGGACGCACTGATGAGCTGAAACGGCAATCTATGGATATACTTGTTAACCTCACAGTCACCACTGGGATCAAGTACTACAGCACCAATCAAATTTGCACTTAATGAGCCTGGCGGAATCGAGTGTGGCAATTGTCACGCTTCCCAGCTTGGGAATCCCAAGAACTCGGCAATGTCATGCATCATGACGTTTCTGACTCATGCTTGGAACAGCATTATCCTCGTGCACTTCCTTGTCTGCACCTCTTTGCGAAAGAATAAAATCGATCGAATTTCTGGACGAGTTCGTACCATTTTGGTTGCATCCATCAGCATCGTACCCTCCGTTTTCGTCTTCATTGATGCAGTCGTCCACAGGGGGCAGTAAGCATCCTTCACTGATCGCAGCATCCGCCATGAATCTCACAACTCGAAATGGATTGAAGTCCAACAACATGCTCATGGCCTCAAAGACGTCCGAAAACGCGTCGTACTGTATCAACCTCCCATTGGAATCGATATTAATGAGTGTCTTGGTCGGACACACAAAGCGTCGATGCAGCACTTGACCAGCCAGAGCAGCATTCTCCATAGCACGAGGGAACACTGTCTCCAATGCTGCAGTCGTCACTCAACCCTCAAACTCCCCCGAACACTCGATCAAGCAGCCTCTGACATCACTGGTAACGACTCTGGCCGAGCAATTCCTGATGCGTCGTACACTGAACAATTTCTTGTATCTTCGTAAAATTGTGGACGTCCTGTGACTCCACCTCCGACGCCAATGTTCTCGTCTAATAATTCTGTAAGATATCTCTCTTGTGTCATAGTGATAACCCGTGGATATCTGTGTTTGAAGAGCTGGAAAAAGTGGTCCACCGACTGCAATGACCTCGCGTGGAATTGTTCCCTGGTCACGAGCAGTCGTGTCTCCCTGATACTTTTCTGCACAATGCAGTCATGCACCTGCTTGCGCAAGTCGTTCACGCCCAATGTGAGATTCAGGATACGTGAATTGTCGGCGTCGCGTTGGTTCTTGTCCCGAAGTTGCTTGAGTGACGGTCGCCATCGTCTCTTTTTCTTCTTCTTAGTATCGTTTGAGGTATTATTTTCTATTTGTTGCTCGTTCTTGTCCTCAAGTTGGTTGTCGCTTGAAAGCAGTTGGGAGATCTCCATATTACGGAGACTTATGCTCGACTGGTACAATTGTGGAATGAGGAGGTCGAAAGTTTTGACTCGAAACAAGATTGGATCTCGACGGCATTCTCTACACTAGAATACCACTGTGTAGTAATGCCTTGTAATAGTCATGGTACAATTATATAAAGGTGATAGAACATAATTAGTGTCGTTTTGGTAGACTTGATCTACCTCTAAAATGTAAATATAGCAACTCAGATAGAGAGTGTGCAAAAACACGGCAACTTCAACTGTATCCAGCAACGACCTGAGCGACAAAGTTGAGTTGCAGTGTCCATGGATTTCTGCTCTGTATTCATGCAATTAGAATTTTTATGGTAACCACCAACCGAATTTGGTTGTATAAATAACTGGCCTTCCCGTAGCAGCACTCGATCTCTATCCAATATCGCCATGGACGAGTTGTTGTCGACTGCAGTAGTGTCCAGACGTTCGTGGTCGAAATCTCTACACAAGAAGAAATCTAGTAACCATCTTCAGAGAAGAGAACAATCTGTAACTCTCCCCGTGTTGGCTCGGCGTCCCAGCAGCCAGCATCTCCACAATAGAACAAGCAACAATTCACTACATGCATTTCTTGATGGAAATGATCGCGAGTCTTACAGCCGAAGCCAGCTACGCGCAATGGCAAGTTCCACATTACTATCTACCAATAACAACAATCTGGCATCGACCAACGCGCGTATTCATAACAGCGCCAAGCGCTTGGCACCTCTGGACCCAACCAGTTTCGAGAAGACCAAAACTCAACCTCGTCGAACTCTTCCTGGGCCCCTTCAAGCCGCGATCAATGAGGTTCTAGCTGTGCGAAATACTGGCGAACAGTTGAGTGAGAGAGGGGAAAGCCGTGACGAGAGCAGCAAATTTGATGAACCGGAGACGCCAGCAATACCAAAAGTCAAACGCACAAGTCCAAGCAAGTCTCAACTTCAGAGTCGACGCCCCGAATGGAGTCGATATATCCGTCGCATCATGATGACAAAAGGCATTCGAGGCTCGACTTTGGCTCGTTATCGTCGTCTTGTAGGCATCGTAGCTCGGAAAAACCTTAACCAGAGTGTTGCAGGTGCAGCGGAGCGTGTTGTGAGGTATCGGTTGGAATTTAGAAGCGCGGCGTTGATCCAGACACTGATCCTTGCATTTTTAAATCGACGACGACAAACAAAGGAACGACAAAGACATCGAGCTGCTGCTATGATTCAGTGTGTTTGGAGAAGGATCCTTCAGCTCCAGAGGCAGCGACGGCTAGCAGAAATCCATCGATTAGCCAAAATTGAGCGATTACTTCACTTAAGCGCGACGCGGTCGATCCAACGATCTTACAGAAAGTATCGTCACACTTGGTATTTGCGAGAAGAAGAGCGTCAACAGCAGCAACAGGCGATCATGTTGCAGAAGGCTCGTCTCAAACTTTCGCAAAGATATCAATCTTGGAGAGAGAAGGACAAGGCTCGTCGAAACCTGAAATTTACCTCGGTTGAAGAATCTGATAATCTTCCATCGAATAATACGGAGAAGGAGTTTGACATCAGTCCTGAGCAAGAACAAAGTGATTCGTGTGTAATGTCTCCACGTGATCCGTCCGAAGTGATAGCGACTTTCGTCTCCATCACCAAGGATGAACCTGCTATAGCTGAAACTTCTCATCAAGTCATACTTGACAGAACTGAACAGGCCTCTGACCCGATCGATGTAATGCAGAATGACGAATGCTTGGATGACCAAGAGACAGCTCAACTGGACGATTTTGTGGCCTTACCACAGCAGGAACAAGTCACTAAAAATTACGGTAACTTGGCGGTTATCGATGAAACTCAACTCGGAATCAAAATCGAAGCTGCAGTGGCCACGCCTACCCAAGACAACCAGATCAGCATTTTCTCGTGCTCTTTGTCGTGCAGTGAGATCAAACAGAGCCCATCTGAAGTTGCAACTTCCCGTCTTAAAGCCAATACTGAGCCTGAAGATAACGAAAGCGATGGCAACAACCAAAGCTCAGAGAAAACAGAAGTTGCTGCAGTACCATCAGATCCAGATGACCCTCAACAGCTCCACGTTGATGTGGCAGATGTTGTTGAAGAGGAATCAATATCCGAGATAGCAGCAGTGGCTGCCGCTGCAGGTACAGCAAGCGCCAGAGCAAACGCAGCTGAACAAATTACCCGCTTTTTGCTGCCCAGGTTACAGGCCAGACATCTGCACAAGACAAACGCTGCCATTCAGATTCAGTGTCTGGTGCGGTTATATCTGGCAAATCAGTACATGGCTAGAGTGCGTCTTGCAGCATTACACTCACTTCGAGCACAGTTATTCGCTAGCTGGCACTCAGCTCAACAAGTGGAGAAATTGAACGAGCAAAACACCCATGATGTTCTCGATCAACATGACAATGAGGACGATGAACTAGATTTGGAGCTACGAGGATACCAGCCATCCAGCCATCGTGTTGCAGACAATTATCTCCATTTGTTGCCCACACTGAAAGGCCAAATTCCACCAGGTGTGCCATTGCTTCAATCCAGCGCGGGAGCTCCTTTGCTCACGCTCTGGAAATGGAGTTGGCCTAGCGAGAAATGGCTCAGTGATGGCCAGTAGATACGCGGAAATTCGCACATTTCTACTGTTGGAATGGAAAGTGTCATGTCCGTTGTGAGTTAATCGCTTTTTACGTTGCAAAACATATCATAGACTTTGCTAATTAATAGTAACAACTTACTTCTCGAGCAACCTTAATAAAAATTAAGATTATATTGCGTAACTTTCAATGTGAGCGATCTGCCCTGGCAAAGATTAATGGGATCAAAGAAAGTCTTTGTCTGTTTGATTGGCAAAATGAGCTGGCCACCTTGGAATGCTGCACACCAATTGCTTCTGCAAAGAATTCGGCGGTCACAGCAACTGTGATGACAATTCCTTACAATTGTAGCATCAAATACAAGATCGAGATGTTTTTAAACATTTAAAAAAATCTATTGAGCAAGTGAAACCACCTCTAGCTCGCATGTTAGTTGAGACGATTTGCACACAGCAGTTCAACACCTCTTCGGCGTGCAATATCAATGGCATCAGTCTCCTAAACAGATACAGCAGTGGGGAGTATCTTCTACACTTTCCACACGACTTTATTTGCGGAAACCGCTGCTGAACTTCCGTTTTCTAAATTGTCGGTGCCGAGTATATAGTTGCGGAAAAGCAAGCATTGGAGCGCGAACCGAATCACGAAAGCGGATCCAAAAGTCAGGCCCACATAGCGTTTTCACAATATCGCCGCGTGTTATGCCTGGTAGGAAGCACAGTAAGTTACACGTTTCTTGCATTCGACATCATTGAGTTGTGGGCATCCGGAGATTTCACGGTTTCACACTGGACCCCGTTGCGTATATTCCGCTGAACACGATACCCCTTACCACCTTGGCGAATACGGCCGATCTAGTTAGACGCAACTACAGCGGTTGCTGCACTAAAAACACTTTCTGATTTTCTCTTTGGGACTCAAGGCAAGACACTAGCTGCCTCTAAGGTGTGTGTGTGAGAGTCTTTCGACAGCTACAGCTCCTTCTGCGATGAAAATCACAGACCTGCTTTGTGCTCCGCCCGAGCCACGCGACGATCTTGAATCGGCATCCACCAGTACAGATTGTAATATCGCAAAGGGCGAGTTGAAGTACTTGCTGTACGACGATACTGAACCCCAGAAGACGGACACAAGAGGCAACATACAATTCTTACTGTGCGACACCAACGATAACCAGAAAGAGGAACAACATATTTCTGCTCAGCGTCACCACCAAGTTCCCAAAACGAAACCCACGAAGAAGAGCAAACGCACCAAGCAACCAGCCACTACAGCATTTCCAACACTGTCAGTGATCCCCGACGAGGAGCGCAAACGTACATACCGCCTTAGTACGAAACAACACCAACGCCGCCTCGACAACGAAGTTCTCAACTCGCAGGTGTACAATTTAACTCTGAATGTCAACAATCTCAAGCAAGAAATCCGCTACCTTCAAGAGTCTCATGACCTGTACGTCACGCGTATGAATTTTGCGCGGCACATGACCAAAGTGAGGCAATTAATATGGTATTCCGCCTCATTCGAGTATTTTGCGCTGAGATTTGCGGTAAAAATGAGTTGAAACCAGACAATCGAACCTTCTCTTCTCCCGCATACACACTCGGCTTTCAGACCCATCGACTGGCTGTCGCGACGGAGTTCCCTACTTCATGCAGCCATGCCTCCCAGTATCGTTAGTCTACGAGTATTATTAGTCATCAAGACAAAATCATTATTTGAAAGCGTACCAAAATACGCTCCGTTGGTACTAGTAGCACTAGCTCCATCATGTAATTGTATACCAAAATTAATAGGCGAAGAAGCATTAGAAGATTCACAGAAAATTGGCATGTCGTAGTTAGTGCTACCATCATTGAATGAGTTAGAGCATTTAATGTGCATATTGCCATTATTTAATGTTATTAAAGCAGACCCATACGTTCCATTAGTATAAGGCGTCGTTGAGTTAAAAATCAGTCTATTTATAGAACTAACTGATGTCAGCAATAGATTACATCCCGATGTAAAGGATGATGTAGAACTGCTATTGGCGACCAAGTTTAAAGTATTCGCACTAGTATAGAATTGAGTTCCTTCATTTCCACCGCACGATTGGGTCCCAAGAAGGTATCCGTTAAACCATCCCGATTGATAATTAGTAGTGAAGCCAACCAATTTATTATTAGCTCGAATTATTTCTTTGTATTAGGCTGAACTAGTACCACTTGATCAATTCCGGAATACAGAGTCAATAGAGGACTTAATTTTTGTATTGCCTGAGCTTTAGTAGCAATAATCAACCCACCATCGTCATTACCTCGATAAATATCATTTCCTTATTTGCAGTTCCACCGTAGAATCTAATGCAGTTTGAGGCAACTGATCCTAAACCCATCACTCCCCATTCCATTAGAATCTAGTGCCATGGTTCTAGAAGATTGAAAGGTACCTAATGTTGTAGCTTGATTGTAATTTAGTTGAGTGGCAGTAGCTGTCATTGCAGTCGAGTTAAGATTCAATGTTGTATACGTCATATCCAGAGTACTACTAGCGGGCTGAATTGTTGTTGTTGTAATTGTGGGCGTTGAAACAGCTGCGGACGCAGTAAAATCGCGAGTGCATGATAAATCACGCAGTCCTGATAGATCGTTACTAGAATTAGTAACAAGAGCTTTGCTTGCACCAGCTCCTCCTTCAGTGATATTGATGTAGTAATCTTGGTTGAAGGTAGTACCATTGAATTTCAAGCTAGGGATGTTGAGACCAGTTCCTGCCATATCCAAAGTCAAAGCTCGCTCAAGAGCGATCCAGAAATCAAGGTATCTTCCGGCAAGCGTGTGCCCTTTGTTATCGATCTTAATCAGGGATCGTACCAGAATGGTGTTATTACGATTGATGCTGCGGCTCAGCTGAATGGAAGGAAGTGAGGGATTTGCTTCGCTTCGAGATGCTTACATCATGCTTCCTTACAAGGTCTCGATGAAGAATGGTGCTACTGCTCAGTCGGCTGCTGCAAACTGTTTCTGTGCTACGCTGAAGTGTGGCAACTGGAGCGTCATCGATTCGATGTCCTTGGAATTGAATGGTAAGACTATTGTCAGTATGGCTGACTACAAGCTCTTCTGGAACAACATTCGCGCTCAAACTGGATACAGTGCTCAATATGTTGAGAAGCACGGTGCTGAATCATTCCTTTACCCTGACGCTGCCCAATCAGTACTTCACAGTTCAGCTACCTCCTCCAGTACTGGTGATGGATACACGAACACTACTGCATTCTCTTCTACGTTTGCCACTACTGCACCATCTGGTGGTGCCTCTATCGTTAACGATGGTCTTGTAAAGCGACTCCTATCAAATCCTCCTTCTGCTGGTTCTGATTTCAGCACCTCTTGGCCTTCGCTTGGAGCGCTGCTGCTTCTACCACCATTGCTAATCAGACCGCGCGCGGCGCCTTCGTAGCTGGCACTGCTAATGCGATCATGGGTACGTGGAACTACATGCTTAAGATTAAGCTTGTTGACTTTCACCCGATATTTAAGGAGCTTCATCTAATGGCCTACCCCAGATTCGACTTCGTTTTTGCGTAAATCAGGGCGTTGCTGCGGTTGCCGTAGATGCTACTAAGGGTATGTCGCTAACAAGCACCACGCTATCCAGTGGTAACATATGCCCCGGTAATGGTTGCTGCGTCTTCCACTGGTAATCCAATGGCTGGCGTTCTTGCTGCTTCTGCAGGATTCAGTATTGCATGGGTTGCTGTTGTAAACTCACTTGAACCTAATATTGATGGCACATACATGCCTTTCACGACTGCTCGCTTGTATGTACCTTTCGTCCATCTTGAAAATCCCCAGGCGATTATCTCGAAGCCTGTTAAGAAGGTACGCTTCAACGATTGTTATGCTCAGTCGTTCTACCAACGTGCTGGTACGGTAAACAGTCAATACAACTAAATGCCGTTTTCGACCTACAACTATCGGCGAGTGTCAAGAATGCCAAGTACGTCATTCTACTCCCGTTTGCTGAGCAGACAAGCAGTTTTGCTGCTGCCGCCGTTCCAGAGTTCCAGAGTCCTTTTGATAGTGCTCCTTGGACCCTACATCCTGGTTCTTCGATTCGCAACTTCAATGTTCGCATCGGTTCTACTCAGTGCTTTGATATCTCCCATGATTACGACTTCCACCAGTTTACCAACGAGGCTGCTAAGATCAGTGCAATCAATGGTGATCTGACTCCAGAACTTGTCAATGGTCTGCTGGACTACCAGACGTGGTCGCTAACTAACCGTGTTCTCATTGCTGATGTATCGCGTCTAACTGAGAAGGATGTTCCGCAGGCGATTCAGGTTCAGGGTGTTAACGCTGGTTGCAAGGGCGTTAATATGCTCGTTTTGGTAATTAGTGAGCAGGAACTAAGCTACGACAGACTAACTGGAGAGGTGCTTGACTTTACCACTGCTTGAGCTTAATATTTAATAAACATTTGAGTTAAAAATCTGTATTAATATATAGATACCATGTCCACACAGATTTGTTTCGGCAAGCACAAAGGTTCTACCATTGAGGAGATCTTTGACAAGGATCCCAGCTATTGTCGCTGGCTCCGTTCTCAGGAAATGCTAGTTGGCGGTCTTGATTCTGATATTGCAAATTTCTCGCGAGTAAGTTCGCGGATGGATCCGACGACAGATCGTACTTACTTAATTTTGGTAAGTACAAGGGCAAGTCAGTGAAACAAGTGCTTACTCTCAATAAGGAATATTTGCACTGGCTCCGATCGTGTAAGTTCGCCACGGAAAAGGCCCCTAAGCTATGTGCTGCTATTGACGGAGTATTGCTTCAAAATTGATCTGATAAATATATAAATCCATTGATTATTAGTGATCACTACATGATCTTTCGATTTTTTTTCACGTTAACATTTACGCTGAACCCCATTGAATTTATATGCGACTGCTTCTGACGCGTTGTGATGATCCTCATGCTTTCATACTCTCTAGAGGACCCGTCGTTATTTTAACCATCTGGTGTTGTGGAAGCGCTAGCCCTAATCTCCTTGCTAAATTTAGAAAAAAAAATGATGCTCTGATGTGCTGCACCCCACTACTATCGCCGCTACTGCAACTTCAGAGTGCCCTGTTCCAAGGTGTGTCCTGAAGCTGTTCCGAAGTCTCTCACAGGTAAGCAGCTTCTGGTCGAACTAAACTTGTTTCTTCTTACTCCAAAAGTGTTCTGCTCTCTTGTCTGCCAACTTCGCTTGCACTCTTCAGTGCAGATTCGACTCTGGGCTGCTAACCAGCCGCTTCCTACTCAATAAAAACTCACAGTCAGCAGCTATTCTGCTCTTCAAGCCCTGTCGCTGCATCCTAATGCCTTGTCCTACACGCCAGCGTCACGGACAGCTCACTTCAACTCGAGTATCTTGATCCACGCTGTAACACGCCGCCCTCCGATGACTTGTCGTCGGAATCATCAGTTGCTTGAGTCACGACCAAGCTGAGTGCGTGCATACTCGGCTCTACGAGTTTCACGCGGTGTCAACGGAGCTTCCGGCTGCATGCCCAGCAAACTCACCATCTTGTTCAGTCGCATTGAGTTCAGCGGCTTGGTAAATCGATCTGCAGGATTGTTTTCACCGTCAATCTTCCATAACTGCGTGCCACTTGCTCCCTTACATAATGGTACCGCAGTTCAATATGACGAGTTTTCCGACTATAAGTCTGATGTGCTGCCAGCGCCAATGCAGCTTGATTGTCGATACCCAAAGCAAAATGCACACTGAAATTTGGCACAATTTCCATCTCCACGTTGGCAAGAGCACGTCTCTCCTCTCCTGGCAAGCCTCACACGCAGCAATATATTCTGCTTCCGCGGTACTCTGTGCCACGACACTCTGCTGCCGCGCCGCCCAAGCAGTTGGGCCTCCTGCCACGCTCATTACGTAACCAGTGACGCTCTTCCGAGTGTCAGGACAATTTCCCCAGTCAGCGTCGCAGTACCCATCAACTTTCACAACCTCCGAAGATCTTCCTTTCTCCGAACGTTTGAAATAAAGCGCACGATCAACTGTAGCAGCGAGATATCTCAAAATTCGCTTTAATGCACCACCGTGAGCACAAGTTGGGTGCTCCGTAAATCTGCTCAGGTAGCCAACACAATAAGCTAGATCGGGACGAGTACTGATCGCAAGGTACATTAGCGACCCAATCGCTGCACGGTTATCGATCCCAGGTTCCTTGTCCCCTTCGGTGGACACTTGCAGCTTGAGATTTGTCTCCATTGGCGAACGAGATCCCCGTGCGTTCTCAAATCCGAACCGCTGCAAACATTTTTCGCTACTTACTCTGATGCAACCGCACTCCGCCGTCATCCGACATAACTTAATTCCCCAAGAAGTTGTGCAGGCGCCCTTGGTCTTTAATACCATACTTCGTGTTCAGATCCGCGAAGAACTGCTTCTTCCACTCCTCACTATTAGTGCCACACACTAAATCATCGACGTACACTAACAAAATAGTAGTCACGCCGCCCTCGGAGCTCGAATACAGGCACGGCTCCGTTGTACTTTGACTCCAGCATTATTCAACCAACCACTTGTGCAACTCGTCGTTCCACTCCTTACCGCTCTGATGCAACCCGTACAAAGCGTTCTTTACCTTGTACACGTATACTTTCTTGAGAGGAAATCCCGCAATTCCCCTGATGAAGTGTACAATCCGCTGCTTCGCGTTCAGGTAAGCCGTGTTGATGTCACACTGGAAGGGGTCGAGGCCCAACAGGATAAACAGAGCCACAAACAACCTGAATGAGGCCATTCTCGCCACAGGGGAGAAAATATCCGTAACTACGAAGTCAATACCAGGCCCCTGCTTGTCACCCCTGGCACACAGTCGTGGACGAAATCGTGACACGTTTCCTGCAGTGTCAGTCTTGAGCTGATACCGCCACATTGTCCACAACGCTTTCTTGCCACCAGGTATTTCTGTTTCAGCGACAAGTTCCAGAACATCTTTCTGCTCCATCGCTGCCAGCTCACACTCCATCCCTTTCCACCACTCTTGTCTTTGTGGGGAGGACATTGCTTCCTTGTATGTGCGAGGTAGCGTTACTTCAGATTCGTGCCACGTTCTCTGGCTGCTTTTCTCCAAGTCATCCATCGCAGTCACGAATGCCAACGCTGCGTAAACTGCAAATACCTCGCTCAGCTCCTCTGCGTTCACGTCCTCTGAGCCAAAATCCTCAGACTCAGATTCAGCTGCGACTTCAACGAGTCCTGACTTGCATTTTGGGTGGGGTCTTGCATCTGCACTTCAAACATCAGCTAAAACAGGCTCTCCGCCTTCTTGCCCAGCCCTTTTGACGCCACCACGCCCATGATTGCATCTTTCTTTCTCAAAGGCCAGTGTCACCCATTTCTGGTGGTGCGCGTTGTAGCCAACTGGCTTCACGAGTTTCTTGGCTGCCATCTTCATCTATGCAGCTCTCATTTTCAGCTCGCGGACGTGTATCGCTTCCACGCCCCCTACGATTGGCAGGTCATAATCAATGCTTCTGTTGCTTGTGAGATCTGGGTATTCGTTCTCTGCCCACCGATTAACCACCTCATCAAACCGTTCTCGCTCAAATCGATCTCGATAGAGCACCTGCTCATTGACGGTAACTTGGCCTCCATGTTGAACAGTGCCGTCAGTAGGAAAATAAACCTTGCATCCGAGCTGGCCCTCGCGATACCCAAGAACAAATCCAACTCGACAGTAGTCTGCAAACTTGTGTCTCGCTGCACCGATCTTCGTGTGTACGTACGCTAAAGCTCCAAACTTGCGACGATGGTGAATGTTCGGCGTTCGGTTCCACATTGCCTCGTACAGGATGTCGTTGATGGCAGTTGAGGACGTACGATTCTTGATGTACACAGCGTAATGTATAGCATCAACCCAAAATGACGTTGGCAGACCAGATTCCTTCATCATCGATTTCAGCATGCCAGTCAACGTCTGGTGGCTTCTTTCCACCATATTCAGCCGTGATGTCTTCGTTGGCGTCGTAGTGTGCATGATTCCATGCCGTTGATACCAGTCAATCATCTCGGCGTTGGCAACCTCGCCACCACCGTCGGTGAACACTTCCTTCACGGGATCTTGTGGCCACTGACGCTCCACCCACGCTATATAACGACGCATCAAAGGATTAATCTCGCTGGAGTGCTTCGTTTTAACGGGATAAACGGTCATGAACCGGGTGTGCGCATCCATGATGACCAGAACAGCAGTGAACCGGGCGCAATTGCAGTTGCTTGGAGGAAACAGGAAATCAGCAAATACCAACTGGTTGCGCTTCTTCACTCCTCTGGCGAACTGCTTAACGGGTACCTTTGCCCTTTGTTTGCCAAGTTGGCAAGCTTCACACATTTCAAACTGTCGATTGCGCAGGGTCATTCCCTTCACTAGGCTTTCGGCTACCATCTTTTTGCACTGTATTGTCCGTTGAACCACCGAGGAACTTGTTTTGGGCAGCAAATATCCACAAGCCGCAACGTTGCATGTCTGCCTGCAATACGAATTTCTCCTTCCTTAGCATCGTGTAGCGCCTCTTGGAGTTGTTATACTCCACATCGAAGCCTTGTTCATGTACTTCGGACTGCGACAGCAAGTTCTGGTGTCCAGATGAAAAAAAAACATTCTCCAGTCGCAATTGAGCGTTTCCATCTCCAACTTGTACCCACAAATTGAAAGCGCCAACTCCAACAGGTACAGTTGCACCGCTGTAGCCTCGCACGACGTGCTTCTGCTGTTCTTTACCAGAAAGGTTCCGATACTTCTCGAAGTAGCGTTTGTCACCAACAAGGTGTCGATTGCAGCGCAGCCGAAGACCCAGCATTCTGGACGATACTCCCCGCCTTCTGCATGTCATTTTTGCGTCGCCAATCTGACTGTCTGCCCCGTATTTACCTCCTTTTTGGCCAGTCTTCTTACCGGTGGCTGGCGTCGGAATCCCCGACGTTACGGTGTATAGTGACTCGCCTGGTTCACGATTGGTGTCCAATTTGTTTTCTCATTTTCAAGACAGTTTTGCTTTTGCTGTCCTGGTTGGTGGCAACCGAAGCAGTTTCCTTTTTCGCGGTCCAAGTAGTACTGCTGAAGCTTGTCTTCTCGCTTGTTTGTGCGGTCTCCTTCGCCTGCAAGCGGACGGCTCCCGTACATTTGCTCTTGAAGCCCTTCGACTTCTTGGCTCCACCTCCTGGCTGACGCTTTTCCGGCTTTCCTTGGGAGTGGTTAGAGGTGGCTGGTGGCGTTTTGCCACTGTTTCCACCCGTATTCTGCTCTGTCGCTCCCTCTCGACGCTGATGAACGTGTTTCTCCACCTGGAAGTTCTTATCCAGAGTGATTATCATCGCCTTTGCTTCTTGTAGTGTACTTAATGTTTGTATACCTCCACGCAGCATGAGTGTCTGGAGTTGGTCATAGTACGCGGTTGAGATATCGAGCGTACCATGAGATCTACCATCCAAACGTCGCTCATATCAGCGTCTAATGCGGCCAGGTGTTCTCGAAATGACATCATATACTGCAAATGATTCTCGACGTCAGCACCAGGACGACACGATGCACTCTCGAGTTTCTGTCGAAGCGTCCGTTGCGTGTAGAGTTTGTAATCGCATTCTCACGACCTTCGAACCGCTTGGAGAAGTACTCCCTCAACTCCGAGCCGAACTCGTACCGCATGACCTGCCATATAACGGTGCACGACAAAGAACTTGAGATGAGCTTGGATAAGAGACGGGCTTGGCGCAGGAATCGTCTTTCTTCATCTACTCCTACCGTGTTGTCATACAGCGTGGTCCCATCGCAAATGTCATCCAGGCGCCACTCTCCTTCCTTCACCTCGTAGCATGACAAATGCCTCATCATGGTGCATTGGTAGAGAGGCCAATCTCGGTCGCTCCAATTAACCGTCCGACCGTCCTTGTTCCACTCGACATCAGCCGGCTTCTCCGACGTTGATTTTGGCATTTTTGGTCGTTGGAGTCTCCCCCGCTTGTGCTCCGGTTTTGTCCAACGGGCTTCTAGCGGTGCTATCTGTAGAGCGTCGTGTAGGAGTCTCGCGTACTCGATCTCACCAACCTTGTTACGAAGTCTCTCACAGGTAAGCAGCTTCTTCGGTCTGGTCGTGATAAAATCGCTTTATGCAATTATTGCGCTACTCGACAAGCCAAAGAAGAAGACGATGATTCGTTAGACGCTTATAATGCTTTGACTGGTCTAAGAACCGTTCATCTGGTACTTCAAGTATTGGATATTCGTGTTGCTACTGATGAAGACCAGAACGACGATGAAACTATCTCTCGCCAGATGATCTCAGCAACAAGAAGGCAAAGAGTTGAAGCAACTGTGCCAAGAACGCGCAATACCTAGCTATGACAGCTTAGCTGCAATCAAGGCGCAACGGCTGGACCGCGACAGCTCCATGTCAAACTCCAGCGTGGCAAACAACACAAAATCCCCGCTTCAGCTCTCCTGCAAGCATGGTTTTAGCGCCATGTTCCAACACGGACATGAAAATCGGAACCAAGAAGGAGGAAACTATTTCTTCGCGTGTACCAGCGTTTTTCGCGACGCATTCGGAGTTTTGAATTGAGAAAACGAAGTCATACGGGCTGCTATCAAACTACATACTTAACCCCTTGGATACCAAGATTTTGGCGCGATTTCTGCTGTATGATACAGGATTGCCTTTACTTGGTATTTGTATTTGCGGAGTTTTGGCGAGGATGTGCAATAGCGCCCCCTACCCGCAGTGGAATAGTGTAGCCTACAGGATAGCGACGATCGAGGACTTACTCAATATCCTGTACGGGACAACAAAGGTCGATGGGCTTGACAGACAGATCAACTCTATATTTAGACATTACCCACTCAACTTGGCTGCATGGCATTGCTTCCTTTTTGTTGCGAACTCTATCGCAAAGCACTATCTTACGGAACCGGTCAAGCACATGCCGACGGTTGCACAAACATAAAGGCGTACATACCACCACCTATTTGCTAAGTTGACTACCTAGACCTCGCAGAGATTTCATTTGACATTGTGATGTTGTATTAGCCGCTACCATTTTTTCATGTGTTTCCCGTAGTACGTGGCGATTGACGTTCCTAGAGGTCTTCCCGCATTTGGACGCGAACCTGCTCAATGAGGAGACGGAGACCACCACCGAGCAGACCAGCCTCGCGACGACGTCTGGGAGCAAGACGACCGTGGAGGCCGGTGCCGGCCCCAGCGAGTCGGTGCAGACGGAAGTGTTCCGGTCGCAGGAGGCCGTCGGCTGCATCGTGACGAAGACGGTAAAGATGACGGCGCGTACTTCGACGTCTGGAGACCACGACGGAGACGACGTCTGGCGAGACGAGCGCAACGCTGGAGACGGAGACGCGTGAGGAGACGGAGACCACTACCGAGGAGAGCAGCCGCGTCGATGCTAAACGGCTCGAGCTCCATGCGCAGTGCCAACGCGAGACCGACTAGTGCAAACTTGGTACGCACATCGTTGTCATGCCGAACCAGCCTCGAACGAGAGACCGCTGATGCAAACTTGGTGGAGCCGTACGCGGCCATCATCTTCATGCCGACCCAGCCGCTCGCCGAGTCTATGTTGGCGACCCACCCGACCGCTTTGAGCGCATGTGAGGCAACAATATCCAGGCCGCAGGTGACAGTGATGGTGTCGCTGCTCGATGCGCTATAGCCGCCGCCGATGAAGGTGGTGACGGTGTCACCTATTTACGAGTCCTGGACACCTATATAGCAAACGAGAGTGAATACGTAAAGCGAGCGCTAGGCAAAATAAAACTTGACAGTTACAAACCTGGAGCAGCCTGAGCGAGCTGGGGCTTGGCTGATGTGCTCCCGAGCATCTACAGCGCACATACATGTTTAATCAGCAGCTCGGCATTGATAGATAACAGGGAATAGAAAGAGAGAAATACCTTCTTCAGTGTGGGTTGAGGTCCAGGCGTCGAGTTTCGAAATGAAAGGCGCGCGAAACTGCGCGCCAAAGCTTTTTGCAAATTGAGACACGTACCAACATGTCCCACTGTGTGAATAATTGGCCCGTGGTTAGCTACAACCAGAGCATCTGCTGTCGAGAAGGAAATGACAAATGCTGCTAAGCAGGGCTGTTTTGCGACTATTACTCTTAACAACGGATCTGATGGCAAACGATTTCGCGAGTTAATTCCGGATCAAGCCCATCGTGCACAAGTGCTGCATTATAGCATTGCTTCGTCATTGGCACTCGGCTTCCTGGTGTACGCTTCCAAAACAACCATAATCCGAGTTGTTTACGTAGTCGTCGGTGAAGACGTAGTCGATGCGTATTTACTTGCATTCGCAAGTATCAAGGAGAAATGTCTCGATTGGATATATTCCGCAGATGTGCCAGTGCTGAAGTTTTCAACTGAAGAACTGGGTCATTGCGGTGATATGTCAACGCTCAAGCAACATCTGAACTTGTGAAGAGAGCTCAGTGCCATTGTTGAAAGGCGTGGGTGGCCCCTACCTCCAGATCACCACATCTTACCCACTGTCATCGCCAAGTGGAACAGAGTGAAAGGAGGGATAGACGTCTACTCATGTTACCTGAAAAACGCGGGAGCGTGCCAATTACATTTGGCACCATTGGGCTGCGAACGTTCACGACTTTGATCTACCTCCCCCCCCCAAAACAACACAGCTCCTTCAAGTGAGTTTTTCAATTTCCCTTGTCATAGATGTGGATGCAATGGTGACGATTAGTATCCTGTGTGGGTGGTGGCAGAGCTACTCGTTTCTGATTTTGATGGACATCGAAAGATGCATTTTGTATAATACCAGCAGCAGAAGTGCAGCAATGCTACACTTCTTTCGTTTTGCCGCGATGCCGCAACAACCTTACCTGATCTCACTGATGAAGCAAGTGCCAACAGCTACCGAGATGATGAAAACACCGAAGAGGGTCAAGAAGACAGGACTTTCGAAGCTGCAAAAGTGCTGGTCTCGACAGAGCGAGCATTTTGAGATGGACATGGAATGGAATCCCATCCGGCTGTCCCATCGGAAGCAACACCATACCGTAAGTATTTAATTATACTTTTCAAACGTCTGAGCTTATACGCTCTGCATAATGTGTACAGAAACGGCTGCCACGTTCTAAGCAATTATGCTGCTTGGTGTGCTGTCAAAAGAGCCACGACAAGGAGAACACGCCCAACAATTGTTCGCACAGTCGACACGGAAACAAGACGAGATACTAATGCACAGTTTGCAAGGTTGCGCTGTGTGATGTGAAACGCTGGGAGGGTCAAACTTGCTTCGGGATATTCCACGCACTCCCGAAACTTCCAAATCCCTGCAAACCTACCACGACGGATGCAAGAACCCCACACATTCGTGCCCCACCCCCATCTCGCAAGAGGTCCAGTGAATCCATGGAACCGGATGAGCGACGAGTGACAAGAATGACCCCGCAGCCACGCCGACGATCAACGCGTCTGTTGTTAAGCAAGGCGTAAATTCTGCTGTTGACAAGCGACATATTTGTCCTAGAGGTAGGACAAACGTCACTAACCTCGTGAAAAACGGTCGTGCATTTTAATGTGCTCTCCGAGCATCAGTTCGTTTGAATTCTGCTTGATATTTTGATAACACGTTGACAAGACACTAAACTTTGCAAGTGTCCACCGCTAAAGCCTGGCGGACTGAATACCTTGTCAAGGTGGACGCTCAACTTTTGTTCCTACCGTTTGTCCTACCAATCGGGCTCACTGGGGTTAACACCTCCACTATAGCCTATGGTATAGGCGCTTTAATAAGGCAAATCCGGCCCAGATCTCTATAGGCGAAAATAATTCTAAGAACACCAGAATGGCGGGTGGCTATCCGCAAACCACGCAATAGGAAGATAACTCGCGGCTTACGACTAGCCATCATAAGGAAAATAATAGCTCATGCTCACCTAATATTACGGGTGAACTTCGCTTTTTACATTAAATAGTGCTTGTATCAATCGCCAGAATTGGCTCACCAAAATGACTGCAAAGCACAATAATGTAAATTGCCAGTTTAGTAGAATCGCATCGAACCAATCGAAATACGGGAATCTGTGTTTGAATCTTATGATCGGTTAAAAAGTTGAAGTGGAGACGATAATTTCATACAAACACTTGTATAAAACAAAGCCGTGTCTCCGCCCGGAACAGCTCTGGATTTAAAAAAAAAGGTTACTAGAGGAGGTTTCAATTACTACTACAATATGAAGGCAACATGCTCAAGTGCTGCGTGAGGCTCTTTCTGTGGTATGTGTTGAATGTATGTGTTGAAAGAAATTGCTTTTTTCTGTCGATATGGCTGCAAATTGCTTCACGACAGTGCTTTTTTGCGCAAAATTGCACCTAGATCTACTGGACACTATTGGGGTTTGATGTCCAATTAGTTATTTCAATAAGCGTATTGGTTTTATTATTACTGGTACTGAAATTAACCGAGCCCTGTTGTCTGCAATGGTCGGTGCGTGGGCCGGAGTAGTTGCCCTAACAAGGAGGTACTATCTAATTACCGATGCCTTGCCCGCCATGAGCGAAGCGAAATTGGCGGTGCAAACGAGGAGCTCACGTTGGGAACGTGATTGTGAGCGAAGCGAAGCGAGCGATGTTGAAGGGGAACGGTTTTCCAATCAGAATGTTGTGTACTGTAGTTGTCAGTTGTCAACTAGTTAGTTTTTAGGTGTTGGATAGTTACTTTTTGCATGTCGGCCAGTTGCTGTGTGTGCTAGGGAAACTAATTAGGTGATAATTCGTTCGGAGTCTCCGTTTGAGTTTTTGCTTAGCTACTTTTGGCGCCTCGAGTAACCACTAGTAGCTAGTGCGGCGCGCAACAAGTGGCTAGTTGGAACAGTAGTCACAAAAGTGGCTAGTTCAAAATCGGCACCCAATAATATCAATACCTTCCAGGTCATTATATATACAAAGGATTTTACTATTGCTTCAATAAGTGATTAACTGAATCCGACAGGGTGTCCGATACGGGTGGATTCAGACCATTGCAAACCTTGAATGGAGTGTGGATATAAATCCAGAGAACATTCTACGAAATTGGTCCGAGTTGCTCGGCTGGTTTTCGTCTCACACGCCTTCCTGTTCAACTGCGTCTAATTGACCAAAATAGCTTAAATCTTTATCTTTGTTTTGGCACCAAATTCATTTCATCATTTTAATTGCCCGAAAATTCTACTAAACTGGTATTTTACCTTACATGTAGTAACATACGGTACTATTGTGCTTTGCAGCCAAAATGACGGAAAAGACCTTATCTTCGAAGATATAATTCCCGTTTGCGACATGCCAATCGGAAATTAGCCTAATTTTACCGACAGGCTAGCTGTCAACTATAGGCGCTCCGGTGAAGCAAATCCAGCCCATATCGCTAAAGGCGAAACTAATCGCAAAGAAACCAGAATGGCGGGTGGCTACCCGCCTATCCACGCTCTAGCAAGATAACTCGCGGCTTACCACTAGCCAACATAGGGAGGTTACTAACATGCGCTAACCTAATTTTACGGGTAAAATCAGCTTTTTACATTTAATCGTGTTTTGCTTAATCGCCAGAATTAGCTCGGCAAAATGACTGCAAAGCACAATACATGTAAGGGATTGTGCCAGTTTCGTGCCACGTTTGATTGCTTCGTCTTTGTCCAAACCTAACTATTCAACAAGAAGTCCAATTTTAACAACAAAAGTACTTTTAAAAAGCCGATGATTTCGGTCTCGTTTTGGCTTTTACGCAGATCTGTGTCTGTTTTGGAGACCTTATGGCGTCGTTTTGCATAAGCCGTTGATTTGACCTAAAACCCCTCTCCTGCCACTTTTTCACTAGAAGTTTGTATCAATGCAAATCATTTATGGTGGATCGACCAAAATCTGCACAGAAGGAGACTATAATAGCCAATAGCCACACGAAATACGATATTCTGATTGGATAAAATCAAGTGGCACGAAACTAGTCAGTGGCACGAAACTGGCACAATCCCTTACTATTAAAACACATGTAAGTTACGGGGATCGAACCTTCTGCGTGCTTTGGTACATGTATTGTGCATTGCAATGCTTTTGTCATTTTCACTTGGCTGTATCCTCGATTTATAATAATTCGAGGTCGATTTATATATCGGGGTCTATAAAAAGGACAAATTGATCTCTATCTAGGGCACTAATATTTCGGCCTACGACATGCCAAATCGAGCCTCGCGGTCTATTAACCCTTCTAGCATCGTATGCTGTATAATACAGCAGAAGGATTATTGCAGGTTGTACTATGCAGGGAACAACGAAACACCAAAACATCCGCATACTATTTTTTGTATACTGTCAATGCAAATCGTAAGGATTGCTGATGAGTCGCATGTCTACATCCTGTTCGGGGTAGGTGAGCCCTGTCTTCGGCGCTATCAGATGAATAGAGGTTCTTGTCGTTTGGAGTATTCTGTTCGTGCCGGACAACAGCCATGAACTCGGATCCAGTATAAATAAATGTCTGCGAGAACGATCAAACTAGCGAGCTACCTGTAAATCATGATGCAGTGAAGGTGATCAAGACGACGTAAAGGCGACTACCGTGCTAATACGTTGCGCATGATCACACTTCATAATATTCCTTGTATGGGCCATGGAAAAAATATTTGCTAGCTATGTAGATCGCTACACTGATACACACATTGGTTGCACTGTAATGCTTGCATCTACCGAAACAGCGTCTAATGGTGACTCTGGTAGTCTGCAAACGCACAGGAAGCTGGTTTGACTGCTCGAAGTGGGCAATGTCTTCTGGTGTCTGTGATAGCACAAACCCCAGTTGTGGTCATGGTCGAGATAGGGATTTGATGCTACATCCATTATGTACGTTCCAGCAGAACCTCACTCCACCCAACCGCGTACCGAGCCTTCTACAGCAGAAATCGCTCCGTCATCGACAGCTAACGAGGCAACTACAGCATACGCCCCCCACTCCTCAAAACTATACGGCACCATACAGCAGACGTCGCATGCGGCTATGCTCCAATCGCGGTATCTACAGCAGAAGTCAAAAAGCACAATAACACCCGACAGAGATTACAGCCATCGCAGTGGGGAGAAAGTAGCAGTAGTTGAGAGTGGTCCATGCCTTCCACATAGCGAGGATTCATACGGAGACGCGGCGCAGCACTAGCACTAACCACAGAGACATAACACATCAGCAAGTACATACGCGGTGTTCACACGTTCTTCTTTGAAGAACGCAAACACACCTTTGGCAAGCCAAGTGACCTCCGTAACAAGAGACCCCATGCACACAGCAGAAACACCGTTACGCTCCACCGCCGCAGCCCTATTGCATTGCAGAACCGTTATAGGATCTTAGACAGGACAGAGACTATTAGCGGCTTGAGGCGTTAGATGAGGGTGTAGTACGCTGTAGACGCAGGCGCACCTTGATCCTACGGAGTAAACGTTTGCCCATTGTTGTTGCACAAGCTTTGATTGACAATGGCGAACGTGTCCTCCGCACAAAACTGAGTTCGCGTGCGATGCAGGCGCCCAAGCTCCTCGCGTCAATGGTTTTGGCGCGGACGGCGCTGGCAAGTCTAACGTTTCTGAAAGGGTAGCAAATAAGACAGTCATTTCTCACACCTATGTAGCGCCTGTATCCAGTGATCTAGCCACTCATGACCTCAGAATAGACTGACGTCACCACGAGTGTCCGGCTCTATTGCCGGAAGAGGGCTACAAACAGATAAATTGTGGACAGGTACCCGAGTATACTTTATTCAAGCTAATTCCATATGCTGTATAATACAACATAAGACGCGGTGCTAGAAGGGTTAATATCTACAGGGCAAATCGACATTGCTTTGCTACAAAACGACCATTTTTGCGTGTTTGGAACGCAAAACGATGTCAGATAAATAATTCCATGTCCATCTGGTCCCATCTCATTTTTATGTCTGGTTTTATACTCCGACCATGCTCGATCTAGACCATAAAACGGAGCGACATTTCATCTGCAAAGCACAATACAGATACCCCTCGCCAAATTAGTAGCTGAGAAATCTAATAATCGCTCAAACTTAATACAAAAGCCGGTCCTCCGACTCGGTAGATAGGCTTTACTATGGAACTTACCTAATATGTCCCCATTTCTCAAAGCTAATACGAAAATATTCCAGATCGACCCAGGTTTTGCCGTTTTAGGTGCCTCTTCGTCCCCAAATACAACAAAAATAGGTATATGTTCCTTTCTAAGACACAATGTGCTTATTTTTGGAACATATTTGGACAAAATGCTTAAAAAATGAGATTTTAACGCCTCGAAATCTAATAAGTTGTTGTACTTGATACCAACGCCTTCCACGGGTGGTATTAAATTGGCGAGGCGTATCAGTACATGTACAGTATGTCTTAAGGTTTACGTGGACCGTAAATATCGTCTGGCTTATGATCTTAGGTACTATCCTCAGGATAAGATTAGTACCCGGCGTAGTACGCTCTAGTGATGACGATACAATTCAACGAGGAGCAACCAAGAGCTCATGAGGCATGCCGAACAGCATTTCCAAATTTCCTCGAAACCAACAACTCCCTACTCTGTAAGGTGTTCCAGAGCGTGGAAGTTGAAGTTTCCCTTGCATTCCGCGCTGGTGGGCGCGTTTTTATTTGTCCGTGGAGATCAATCAGTGATAAAGCGACTCAACAACAGAGGAAGGAAGAAATTCGTTTGGTAATACAGATTATCAAACAGGCGGTTTTAAAGTTGCAAGTTAAGGGCATCAGGCGGACCCCAAACCGAATTATTTTCAAAACTAGGACCCCAAACCGGATTTCCTCTTTTATTTATCGAATCACTAAAACTGTGATTATTGCCTACGTCTACAATGTAAACTAAACAGAAAGCTATCTTCGAAGGTATATTGCCGTATGCGACATGCCAATCGGAAATTAGACCAATTTTATTGACGGGTTAACCCCACTTAGCAAAAAGGACCAAACATCGATTTCTGTTTTAAACTCAGTCCCTTTGGGAGCAGAACTCGTAGGACAAATAAAAACGCGCCCACCAGCGCGGAATGCAAGGGAAACTTCAACTTCCACGCTCTGGAACACACACAAACGGCCGCCAATTCGCGCTCTATCGCCAGTAGTGGGGTGCAGCACATAATGGCGGCATTTTTTTATTGATTAAATTTATCAAGGAGAATAGGTGTAGCCGTCTCTACCGCCCAGCTGTCGATTTCACCGACGCAACCTCGTTACCAGCTTAGAGCTCAAGAAGACATTCGTTGCAGCTCAAGCGTCCGCACAACTGCTCGTCCAGGTCAGATCTTAAAGATGACGCTATGCAGCGTTTTTTATTTCGCGGGATTACGGTCAAGGGTCTTCGTGAAGCCATTTCTATTGGTCAGAATCTGTTGTGACTTTTGACCAATAGTGACCCGCTACAGAAACAGAAAGTTCTTTTTCTCTCATTCGAGAATCTGCCGCCTCGAGGAAAGATGGTAAAGCTCTTCTGTGCGATCGTTGGTGTGGCGGGAAGCGCGTTCCCTGTGGATATCGACGCGAGTCAGTCGGTGGGGGACTTGAAGGACGCAATCAAGACGAAGAACGAGGACATCACATGTCCTGCTCGTGAACTGCAGCTCTTCCTGGCGAAGAAGGACGACGCGTGGTTGAAAGACGACGATCCTGTTGCTGTGCAACTGGACAAAGGGGAGATTGATGACGTTCGAATGGTAACCACTGAAGAGCAGCTGAAGGCTACGTGGACAATTGAGGATGTTTTGATAGCCAACAACATGACCAAACGGCGCGCTCCAAAGTCAAAGCAATTTCACGTGCTGGTGGTAACACAGACGCAATTTTTGGGCAAACGCACTCGATCTGATGAATGGTTCATCGAACAGATTCGAACGAAGAAAAGCAGAGTGAGTGTGGATGATAACGGGCAAAGTCGCATTACGAGGTATTTCGAGATGGCTGGGTTTCCGCCGTTGGCGCATCCGAAAATGAGATTCAAGAAGATTGTGGAAAGGGATGCGTATGTAGTGATTTTCGCGGAGTTAATGAACAACGTGAAGTCGTGCTTTATAGAGGGTGCAGATTGCAACATGGTGGTGACGGGAAATCCAGGCACAGGAAAGAGTCGTTTCTACCTGTATTGCATCTTTCACCTTATTTTTCGCACTAAAGTGGAGGTCAAGGAGCTTCCTTCCTTCGAGTTGGTGTTGAATTATGGCAAGAAGTACCACAAATTCGATGCTGAGAGCCAGGAGTTTATCGAATTGGACGACGCTGATGTATCTTCGCTTCAGAAAGAGAACCGTGTGATTCGGCTCATCGAGGGGCATTCGTCGGAGCTTGCGGGTTGGCATGGAGTTTCGATTCTATTTGCCTCACCAGGAGCTGAAGGCATACAGAATTTTTCAAAAGTCGACACGTTCAAGTATTTTATGCCCGTATGGACCCTTGAAGAGCTTTGTGACTATAACTCGCTCCTCCCAGATGAGTTGAAACTGCGTGACGATGTTTTGATTTCGAGATACAATAAGTTTGGTGGGATTCCCAGGTTCGTCTTCACCAAATCTGAGCGTGAAAATACTGAAGAGTTGGATCATGCAATCGCTTCATTCAGTGCTCTGCAGATCATCTCGTATGCCAAAAGCAAGTCAGCTGTGCGCGAAGCAAACTACAGCCACCGCGTCCTTCAGATGGTGCCCAGCGAAAGCGATCTACGAGCGAAATTCTATTTGGATTTTTTGTCCAACCATATCGCCGAGGTGATCATTGACCAAGTGGACCAAGAAAGTATCCAGAAAGTGTCAGAATTCGCGGTTGCGCACGATGGTGACGACTCGGGAAGTACATCCGTGCTTCGGGGCAAGATTTACGAGTTGCTGTCATAAATGGTTTAGCCTGCCTAAGCAACACAAGCTGGTGCTGCGTCCGCTGGGTGATGGACAAGCCTCCGTTGACGTTTCCATACCTGGGGAACTGAAAACGGTACGCTTCTCCCGTTTGGCCGACATCAAAGCTGTTGAAAGCGGGGTCTATTATCGGCCGACATCAAAAACGTTTGGTGCTCTGGATGCATTCGTCTTTGTCGGCAACGCATGTTACGGCTTGCAGATGACACTGAATCGGAATCATGGAATCAAGGGTGCACCATTGAATGCGTTTTAGATTGGCTGAAGGGCGTTGGTTTTGCGACAGATCGCCTGTATTTCACGTTCATGGTTCCAAGCCACTTGGGAAGCGAATTTCAGAAGCAATCGATCCGAACGGGTTCCGATTCAGTCTCTAAGCGGCCAGGAGCTGCTGCCAAGGTCAACCAGTTTGTTGCTTCTTTGGACGTGATCGTTGAACGCGGCCAATAACAATCCTGGTTTGGAGGACCACGTATGCGGTGAAGCACGTGGTAGTGGAACAGTTGCAAGATCCTACGTACGTTTCACATTATTTTATGACGGGGTAACAGCGGAGCCCAAGGCCCTAGCCAAGGGCTCAGGACACAACTCGAGGTTATATCAATCGGTAGGTGCTACTTGTCGACCGCAGATCAATTCAACACGGTGAGCCGCTAGCAGGTGTACGCATGGTAGTTGAACTGAAGAAAAAAGTGGAGCCATGCCATGCCATGATCTTGCGGGTCTTATTCATGAACGAACTTTTATTCCACTGCTGTCTAGTTTGTAGTGAATTGTCTAGGCGTTATAGCGACGTGATTGATGAGCCTTGATAATCTTGCACCAGTAGTTAAGAGCATACGAAAGTAACTGCACCGAAATTGATATTTTTTATTCTGACAAGTAAAAAGTTCTAGTATAATATAAAGTACAATGGCATACACACCTGAACAATATCAACGTCAAAAGGAGCGCATTAAAGCAGCTCAAAGCGCTACTACCTCAAGACGCGGGAGGCTCGGTTAGCGTACCAGAAAGGGTACGACGAGAAGAACAGAGATCAGATTCGTGCTCGTAAGCGAAAGCCAAAAGACGAACTTAACGAAAGAGAACTTAACACGGAAACCGAAGTTAGCTAATTAATTAATTTTTTTTCGCAGATAAAAAGTCAGCCTTGATATAGCTAATGGCAGACAACACCACGCTGAAGATCTTGATCGACGCACTCGGAGATCTGAGTCAGTATCACTCTTCGGGGTGGTACTGGGATGCGATTAAGAAGAGATGGGTCCAAGTATGCAAGACCCTGATCTATCCGTGCCCCGCGTACTATCCGAACGTTGTGGACCGTTGCTATTGTAACACCCCCATCAAGAGGCACTTCCTAATCATCGATAAGGATCAGAATCATCACTTCGTTGGTTCTGAGTGCGCCAAACTCTTTGGTGGGCACTACAAAGTCTGCCTCGGATGCCAAAACCGGTATCGAGGTAGTTATAAGTACTGTAAGGACTGCCGAGAGCGTGGTTTGACATCGTTTAGCGATGAGAAGCTAAGCTTTGGAAAATATAAGAGGAGAAAGCCTAAGAGTCTCTTAGGAGTTGATGATTCGTATATTCGGTTCCTTTTCGAGTGCACCACTGTGTCTGATCCCTCAAAGAGGGATTTAGCTCACTATTTGCTACCAAGAACGACTGTTGGCTTCGGAAAGTACCGTGATAAGACGTTCGAGTGGGTCAAGGCTAACGACAAAAATTACTTCTTTTGGCTCCAGGGCCTTGACAAGGCTTATGCTAAGTATCTCTGAATTGATTAATTTCGAAATTTTTTGTCGGGGCTAAGATATAAAGTCAATCCTGACACAAGATCCAACAGATATAAAGTCAAGTCCACCGGATAATTATTGCCACACCTATATAGCAAACATGTTTGCATACGAGCTTGAAGGACTAAAGCGATTAAAAATTCAAGCTATTAAATGGGGTAGCAGTTACCGAGTTGAGGTGCGCGGAAAAACTGGGAAGATGGTTTATGTTAGCAATCTATCCCGCCCGAGCAACCAAAAGTTAGTAGCTAAGCAATACAAAGTTAGTGTCGATAAGTTGAAGAAGCACATCTCTCCCGACTATAAGACCGACCCAAAGTACCGTTTCTATAAGGGTAAACAGATGGAATCACACCTCTACGAGGGAATTCAGCCTGCTGAGTTCTACGATAAGCTCGAAAACGCTCTTGCTAGTCAAAAGAATGCCTTCAAGATCAACATTGCTCTTGGATACGATCTAATTAGCAAAACCGAGGATAGTTTCACACAATACTGGCATCCCAATCTCGCAAATACTAACGTATTTGAGAAACCTGTTGCTATCAATAGCAAAGCCGATATCCGTAAGAAGGTTATTTCTGAGATTCGATCGATGGAGTTGGCGGACAAGCTGAACTATCCTAGCTCTGGCTACAAGCTGAAGGCAATTACTGGGTTTAAGATCTACATCTATCATCGTAATCATGCCCTAGGTGATAGCGAAATCGTTATTCCTAAGATTATACGCGATAACAGGTAATCAACTTCCCGATGACTAACAACAAGTGCGTCTTCCACTGCGTTGCATGGCACTTACTGGGGGATGGTAAGAAAGATCCTCGTAGAATTCAGGCTCAGGTGAAGGAAGTATTCAAGCGTTACTGCTCCTACAAGGGGGTTAGCTATACGTTGGGTCTCTTCCGTAGCTTTACGCCAGTCGACCTTCTACCGCTCGACGAGCTTGAAGGATGCTTCCAGCTATCCATAAACATCTATTCTATGGATGTGGATACTTGAAAAGTAGACTGCATACGTCGCTCCGATAACGACTACGAGACTATCCACATTCTCTCTCACGAAAACCACGCTCTATACATCAAGTACATTGACATGCTCCAATGCAAATATCAATGCTCTTAAGTGTGAGACGATGTTTGTAAGCTCTGCCAAGCTGCGTAATCACACGAAGAATAAATGTGAGCTGGTGAACATTGAGAGCTTCCCAGCCAAGCCAACAATATATAGCCCGGCTCAAAACGCGATTAAGTCGATGCTTACGAAGTACTCCATCAGATCCACTGACCTGTATCTTGATCATTTCATCGTATAGGATTTTGAGGCTATTCTCAAGCCGACGCAGTAGAGCATGGGGAGAATACCACGTTCACCAACGAACATATTCCTGAATCAGTATCGGTAGCTGATAGCTTAACTGAGGAGGTGCGCTGCTTTGTAAGCGATGACCCGAAAGCGTTGTTTACGGATATGTTCAAGTACATTGGGAATGTGGTGGTCAAGATTCAGCAATACAATGTCGATAAGTATGAGCCCCTTCTGCGGAAAATCATTGCTGCTCACGGGTTGACAGGTATGGAGATCCCAGGGGTCGACCTAGGTAAAACCTACACTATGTCAGATGTGGACAGCTTGATTGAGGGAGGAAAATATGGTAGCTTCTTTGACTTCCACAACAGCATTGGCTTTGGGAAGCAGAGGTCCGATTCGGAGCCAGCACCAAAATTTAAGGGTCCAGTGTGACCGAAGTCGGCGTCCGGGGTTGCTGACTAGGGCTTAGCACAATTCAATATCATATTGATTGGGTACGCAAAACTTGTCCTATTAATACTTGGGTTATTTTATTATTTTTCAGCATCACCATGATAGCAGGTTTCAACTCTTTTTGTATGGCTGAAGCGCTTCGGTTTGGGATGCTATCTCAAGTTAAATAAAAATATTCAATCACCTTGCTTTCACACGATAGTTTTTGCATGATCTAGCTCTAAGCTGTGTGTTAACGAAGATTCAGGAGATTCTTTAGCAGCATAACAACAAAATATATTGTGAGAGTTAAGATCCCTTCCGACTTAAACCGATGGTGGTGACTAGAAAAGGTGTAAAATCTCATTTAGAATACTACTTTAGCGAGCCTATGATCCAACGTCCTCTAAATATTAGAAGTGGGCAGCATAAAGCGGTTTCTTGATGAAGAATATCAGATGGATGGATACATTTACTTCACTATTGAATGGACTTGAAGAAATCGAGCATTATTTAAACGACAAAGGAGACCACGACGAAAATCCTCTCCCAATGGATGAGAAAGAAGCTTCTGCTTATCTCAGTGAGAAGAAGCAGGACAAGGTTCGTCGCAAGAATCTCGAGGATAATCTTGCAATTATTAATGAAGCTATTCTCAAGACTGTTCATGACATTAAGCGACAAAGTATTGAGGAGTATGAACACGATGATCAGATGCAAAAAGCTTCACGATGCTTCTGAAGCTGCATTCAAAGAGTATGGAGAAGCTCTGACACGCTTAGAAGAAGCAAAGAAAGTAGTGAAAACATCGAATAGTAAAACCGCACGATCGGCGTTGAGGGCGGCAACGTCTGCGATGAAAGCGACAAAGGCAGTCTACATTTCTAAATTCCAGCGATATAACGATGCCCTTCGTGATAAGGAGAAACGAGAACATACTACTGATGATTCGCAATCTGCTGGCAGTGGATTGTTGGCCGGAGGGACTTCGCCCACTCCGATCAGGCGTAAATTAAAGGGTCGTGGTCTGAGAGGTGCTGGTATTACTCCTCTCGAAGGTGTAGTTCGCCGCTCCCGAACCTACAACCTGAACGAAATTCAAGGCCCAGTTACCCCTTCCGCGTACGCTTATCGCCAGTTGGGGAGCAAGTATATCCTAATCCCCGATCTCGATTCTAAACCCTTGTCATTGTACAACCAAATCGACGAAAATGTGGACCTAAGCGGGAAATCAGCGATAGTCTTCAAGCCTTGATTCGAACTCTTACGTTCAAGCAACAAATTGATCAGGCAGCGTATGATAAGCTCAGTATCGACGATAAAAAATTGTTCAAGGAAATCCTTGCTATCACTCATCTTCAGTATAACTTCCACGATCGTCTTGAGGATCCATTAGAATCACTGAAAGCGGAGTATGACAAGCTAAAGGGCGAGCTCGAGTTAGGCAATGACAATCCTTCGATCATCAAGCAGCTGAAATCACTGAGTGTGGATATGTACTCGAACCGTCTTATTTCGGATTCAGAATTCAAGGATATTATAGTTCGTCTCATATAAGCATGTTCTTCTTTAACCCTCGCATTATTTCAAGCTCCGGCGGGGCCTATGGCGATAACGCCGACCTCAATGTTGCCGAACTCAAGGTAATAATGAAGAGCCTAATCATTCGTGAACGTCCTCAACAGACCCAAGCCACTATTTGAGCTACTGATCTCGATAAGTCCATTAAGAAGGTAGATGTATCAACGCAAACGGAAGGCGATCGTATCTGGGCTTACCCTTCGAGCAAGAAAAAAACAAAGACCGTAAAGACCTTCGCAATTTAGGCTTAGCTTATGCCGCTTCTGACAAGTTTATTGCGAAATCCGCAATATGCGTTGATATTTTTCGTCACTGATACTAACTTCAAGTATGGTAGGCTCCCCATCAGGATATTTGGTTGGGAGTATCACCAACAACAACAATTTGGTCAGCTTGGAGAAGGGTGGATCCAACAATCTGATTAGGTTCATCGGTTGTTAGATTTGTTTTGAGTAAAGAGCTTGGTCCGCAACCCATCTTTGCTTTATAATCTACCATAGATTTGTTTTTCCCAAACCAGTCGACTTTCTATATTAAAGGATCTAATTTAGCTTTAAGTGCTTCTATTTGAGCTGAAGGAAGGATCCAACTCGACTTGTTAATTATATTAAGTTATTCAGTATTTTGGCTTCCAATTTCTTTATACGAGTTTCATGATCAGTAATCTTAGCATTAGCTGTAGCTAATTGATTTGTGAGATCAGTAGCGGTTGATGCTAAAGCATTAATTTTTTTCTGCTGTTCAAGCGCTAATATATGAAGATAACAGCATATTTTACTGTAATCTACACTAAACTCAATACCAGCTAAATCTATAGAAGAATCCTCAACTACTAATGTTTCATTAGGAAAGTAATTAATTACTGATCCTATATTATTTTTTAACAGACCTTGAGCTTTATATCCTATTTGCAATGGAACACTACTATCCTGTGTTTTGTATCGATACATTTTTGGTCTGATAGATAGCATACCATTCATTATCGAAGTATTATCAAGCATATCAAAGAAATTATTTCTTCTTGCATCTGAGGTAGTATAAACTCCTGCACTAGCTAAAATAGCACCCGTTGCTTGGATTGCTACAGCAACACTAGATGTGGGTCCTATCGTTGAAACCAAGCCACCACGTTTTAGGAAGTAAGCTACACCTCTACCACTTGAATCAATAGATTGACTTACATTGATAGCAACCTGCAATCCTGCTGTAGGTGAAGCCGTACCAACACCAACTCTTCCAGCATCCGTACCTCCCAGTATCGTTAGTCTACGAGTATTATTAGTCATCAAGACAAAATCATTATTTGAAAGCGTACCAAAATACGCTCCGTTGGTACTAGTAGAACTAGCTCCATCATGTAATTGTATACCAAAATTAATAGGCGAAGAAGCATTAGAAGATTCACAGAAAATTGGCATGTCGTAGTTAGTGCTACCATCATTGAATGAGTTAGAGCATTTAATGTACATATTGCCATTTTTTAATGTTATTAAAGCAGACCCATACGTTCCATTAGTATAAGGCGTCGTTGAGTTAAAAATCAGTCTATTTATAGAACTAACTGATGTTAGCAATAGATTACATCTCGATGTAAAGGATGATGTAGAACTGCTATTGGCGACCAAGTTTAAAGTTAGGTTATTTACACATCGATCGTACACCATGAGATCTGTCCAAGTGGTGAGCCATACGTCAGAAAATGAAGAGTGTGGTCAAAGTGGTGGTTGTGTGGTAAAATGTATCGGAGAGGTCTCGGTGCGTCTCACGCGCAACGCGATTAGTGAAATCTTCCCCAATGTTCTACATAACGAAATGCTGGTAGTGCGTCTTATTGGGCTGAAGGTGACGTGCGAACTGCGTGGAATGACGTACTTCGACGAGCAAGGACGGCTTATCGATTATATTGCCCGGTCCGACGTGGCCAGAACCATGTACACAATGATTGAGGGCATTCGGCTGCTAGTGGCAACTCGTTCGTAGATAACTGAGCTTTGATACATGTACTTCGAAGTACATGTAGTATTTAGCCCGAATACTAGCATTGATCTAAGATCACACATACTGTAGACAACATTTTTAGTTTTTAAAAGGGGTTAAATGAGGCAAAAACTACAAGGATCGACTTCAACAGTTCTTTTTTTCTATCTTCACGACCCATGCAAAACAAGTTGCCCACCCTACTGCCACGTTTGTTCACACTCGAAATAGGACCATATCCCTATGGTTAGTCATTTTCTCAGGGATATTTTGAAGAGAATGCTTGCTCTAAAGTTCTTCGAGCTCGACCTGACGTCGACCTACCAACGCTGAAACCGTAGTGTGTAAGGAACCCCATGGTCTTTTTTAAAAGAGTTAAGACTTGAGGATAGAACGATAATCTCAATCTTGCATCTCGATTATTTTTTAAAATAGGCAATGAAATACTAAAAGATTTCATTGCCTCCAAGATGACACGCCAATCACTTGACAATGCACACCCGTAGCCATGTCCGGATTTGCCATAGCATGGCCGGTGAAAACAACCTGTGACGGTAGAAGAGCCTGCCCCTGTTCAACTTGGAAGGTAGGTAAAGCGAAACGCCTTGCCACATCAAGCCGCGCTTGGCACGCTACGATCTAGAAAGAGCCGCGACAACTTAGTACATGTACGTAGTTTTCTGCCTGGACAGGAGGCACAGTAGATTCAAAAGCTCTGTAGGTACAGTATACTGTAGGTGAATAGCGCACGTTAGACAAAGTCAACACTTCAGTAAAAACAGAAACTTTCGGTTTTCAGTGTTGGTTTTGCCGCGGCAAAACTAGTTTTCGCTGTCAGACAAATCAGATAAATCCGGTTTTATCTGCGGCAAAACCAACGAGCAGCAGCGTTTGCCACCAAGACCAACCAACATGAGCAGCACCTGATCTAGCATCTCCAAGAGCAACTAACACGAGGTGATTGAAGAAGATTCCTTTGATTAAAGCAAAACTAAGGTACTGTAATGCAACAATAAAGAAAGAGGTGCTTAGCAATTAGGGCCAGAGACCTCAAACCCGAAGTCGACTTGATCACACGAAGTTCACGCACTTCAGGTGGTCACGCTGGTGCATCCGTCCACTGAGATGGCCACATATGGCTGCAGCATCAGAATCCCCACAAGGCCCTCTAACTCGCTATCGAAATCATCATCCAGTAGACGCCCGACATAAGCGCACGCGACGGAACTGTCAAACCGGCACGTCCCCTCAAGCACACTGCAACGAAAGTCGGTCGCTCCACAGTTCGAAGTGCAACGCTCGACGTGAAAACGTAGTCGCACACTAGCTGGTTTAGATCATCTTGCGTCAGCTTGCTCTCCTCACCAGGGACGGATGATGATGTGTAGATGCGGGTCCTTGGTCTATTGCTCTGCTGCTTGTGGTGTTGCTTGATGTACGCACTCCTGTCTGTATCTGTCCAGCGAGGACAATTCTTGACTCCAGCTTCTTCGCTTTCGCGTTGCCAATCACTTCTTGACACTTCAAGCAAGTAGCCTTCTTCTCTGACTTGTTTCTATCAAAATATTTCCACACATTCGATAATGGTCGCTTTGCGATCTTCCTTCACGAGTAAATCACGACTGATTGCTACATGAGAAGTGTTATACGGTGCCCTGAAACAGCTCAAGGGTACTGCTCTCCATACCTAAACGATCCGCGTCCCATCTGCTTCTTGGGTGCGAAGAGTGCGGAGTTGAAGTGAGTGCGAAATTGAAGTTTGATGTGAAAAAATGACAAGAATTTTGTAAACATTACAGATATTTAATGTAAAATATACAATTGAGCCGATACCCACGGTTTTGTCAAATTAAACTGCTGTATTATCTGCGAAAGGGTAGTTAAAACTGGTTTTATTGGCGATAAGAAATGGCTGCCTAATCAACATTATCCGAAATGAACCTCCATGGTTTTCCGTCGGCATAAAAGTGTTCCAGTGCTACATGTATGTATTTCGCACAATCACAGGCTGGCATGGCGCGCATACAAAAACCAAGTCATTTGCGACCACGCCCAGTTTCGTCTCGCCGTCAGTTCAGAATTGCGCACGTCCAGCAGAAATCGACAAGATGGATAGCATTGAGCCGCTACTGGAGCTCGAGCTCTCGCCCGTCCAGAAGAAAACAACCAAGCCCAAGTCGCTTGATTCGAGTCCGACGACAGGCACCAAGAGCCGCCGCTTGCCCGCGGAAGTGCGCAGGGCAAGACACCGCGACCGCATGCAGCGCCAGCGTCTGGCAGAGAAGAAAAGCATCGAAGTCAAGCGCGTAGAGGTCGAGCGTCTAACGCGCGAGCTAGAGCACGCCATTAAGCGACTGTCGGCTGAGTTACAGGCCAGAAAATGCGGAAGAGAAGACGGACAGGGCGTCGAGACATTCCCTAGTTTAGAGGAAGAAGAACGTTACTTAAGTCTAGAAGGAGAGGGAGATATACTCTGGAAGGGCCAAAGCACGGCGGCTAGACTCGTGCAACAACGATATTTAAGTCTAGTGTTGCAGCAAGGTACGATCACCGAAGAGAACCGACGACTGACCAAGAGATACCGCGAGTGGCAGAAGTTTATGAAGTTGTTGGGCGTTGAGCATGAACGCCTACCGAAGGACGGAGCTGCAGATACTATCGGCTCAGATGAGCTGCTCATGCAAGAAGGAGGAGGTGAAGGACGCTGGTTCGTCTTCTCTGAGGACGAACCGGTCATTTTCTATCAGCCTATCGCGCGCAATACGTGTCTTGAACTGGCGTTTAGGGGCTATCAGCGCATGCAGGAAGTTCTGCGTGGACCGGGAGCGAGGAAACTTTACAATCAAGCGTTCGGCTGGAAAGTTTATTTTTCCATGCACGAGGAAGAAGCGCTTGAAACGCATAAAACGCGCATGCAACACCGATTTACCAAGAGAATCAGCGCTATCGATGCCAATGGGGAACGAATTACGGGGAATACGTTAGCGAAAGCTACGTGGAAGATCTTTAGCAATCCAGAACTGTACACACAGATGTATCGTAGCCCCATGACGTCGAAGATGTTGCAGTGTGTGGATGCACATACGAGTGTCATGATGCGGACATATCCGGACGCGAACGCAGTCATGAACTTGCGCTTTGTGTGCTTGGTCGTGCAGGTGCAAGACTGTGTGATCGACCAAACTACAGATACGATGAGTATCAATTGGAAAAGCGATACCAGGCGACGCGTGACGCTCCTGAGCTCCATCCTCGACCCAGATAAATGTTTCCCTCGCGCCTGTGCGCACACGCCCAACCCGACAGTCGAGTGGATGCGTGAAGGTATGAGCTACCTATCGTTCACGGAGATCGACGATGAGAACTGCGTCGAGATCGAATACGGAGGACTGACGAATGTGGGCAGCGAAACAGCCTCGTGTACAGGTTTGCCGTTTGTAGCCATGAATATGGGCGAAGCCCTCGTACGCTGGGAGCAACTCGTAACTCCCATGCGTACACTGTCGATCACCGAAAAAGTAGGTTGAAGTACGTAAATTAATGTATGTGCCAGTAAATAAGCGTAGTTTGCGCCCGAGTGGTGTCTCGGAGGCACTGGATTGTTGACAAGCTTTAGGCGGCGGCACGGATCTACCATAAGCGCTGGGCTGGCAGCTTGGTCACCGCGGTAGTGCTTTGTGCTTGAACGCTATCCTTGGCTTGGTCCTGCTTTTCGGCGCATCTGCCTGCTTCTTTAAACACAACGACATTGACACGACCTGGCCATCTCAAAGAGCTCCAGCCAACGAAAAATGTGTCTACAGTACATCCAGTACTGTACTGTGCGTGCGCGCACTCATACGAGCGCTACATGTAACGCTGCAAGAGCGTACTGTAGAAATTCGTCGACGAGCTGTAGCTGCGATCTCCAAGCAGGACCGCCGATGCAACAACTGAGCCCGGGCGGTCAAAGAAATTCTTTGAGGTGTTGTGGTTGAAATGTTGGCTTTGACTTATCGCCTGGCTTGCTCAAACTTTGAGCAAGCCAGGCAATGGAGAACGGTGGCTGGATAGGATAACCGCTCCGTCACTGAGCTCTCTCAGCTGATCGACGCCAATGACGACCATCAGCACTCGGTTGATGTGATTTTGGAACCTCAGTCTGACTCTGAGGTGCCGGTGGAGGTCACTGCTCGGCTTTTGTCCTCGTTCCGCCCGGCGCCAACGCAAATCAATACGCAGTGGTCGCTGGCGTCATTGAAATCTTGCTCAACACTTTACACCTTGGCCATATCGTGTCGTCTGGATGCCATCGCATTGGTCTTCGTCCTCGAAGCGAGAAAGTTATCATGTTTACACTTTTGCCATGTTTTATCCGATACAGCTCCAACTGGTGCAATTGACGTGACTTCAGTGCCAACCACCACTTTATCAAACGGAGCGTGATAGCCATCGGATATCAGATGCGAACAGATGAGTCGCTTGTCGTGGTTGAGCTGACTGAAGCAGCTTTGCTCTCGCCACCACGCAACGCAGGACTCGGCCTAGGACCAATCAAAGCTGGTCGAACTGTCGCCACTGACGTACGCGAGATCCGGTCTGCAAGTGTAGGCTGGAGCTACCCGACGGGACGAAAAGCTGAAGGTCTCCGCAATCAGACCTAGCGAGGCCTAACGCAAGCAACAAGCGGCAAAAACACGAACGGGCGGTGCAAAACGGTGGGTGGACGAGTTGCTAGGAGAGAGAGAGAGAGCTTTGGAGCTCGCTTGGTGCGATCCCTGTCACTCGGGTTTCAGTCGACGACCTGATCTGTCCAATTCAGGAATGAATCACGACGCCACCAGCGGAACTTCGTGGGTCGGCGGCAGCAGCGTCACTGGCGATGAACCCGTGATTTTCGGACAGACGCAACAGCGCGCGGTGCCGTCGCGTTTCCCGAATGAGATGTTATTCGACGCTGAGGTGAAGATTGAAGATCTTGAGAAGGAGAAACAAAGTCAACTTGCAGAGGCCAAAGCAGCACGAAGACGGCAGCGACATAAAGAAGTGGTGGCTCGATCACGACTCAGACACAAGGCGAGCGCCGCCGTGATCCAGCAGCAGGAATTGGTCTTAGGTGGGAAGCTGCATGTGCTTTTGGAGCAGACCGGGCATTCGGTGACACAAAGATCGGTAGTGCCATTGCAGAACTTCGGAAGCGGCATTTCCAAACAACAGGAGCTGCATCACAAATACGCGGAACAGGTCGCCACTCAGGAGCGTATTTTGTTGGAGAACAAGGAGCTGAAACGGAGGATAGAAGACCACACCAAGTTCTGCGACGCAATCGAGAAGGAATGCGCTTTATCCGACATTGCAACGGACTACATGTACGGATATTGTGTCAAAAGAGTGAAGAGCCTGAACGTCTCTACGCCGATCAGCACACCTGAGACGTCGACCAGCGGAACGAGCTCGTGGATATTTTTCGAGGGTGACGAGGATCCGATTTACTACGTACCGCTAACCGAGAAAAACTGCGAAGATGTCATGCGTACAGTTTACCAACGTATGCTCAATCTGTACTCCGAGTTCATGCAGCGTCGTGTGCCTCTTTCCGAGCTGGAATTCTTCGGCTGGCGTGTGATGCGGCCACTGGAAGTAGATCCGCGGATACTGCGCTTCCAGTTCACCAAGACCGCGCGAATCGTCGATGACTCCATGGACGCCATTGTAAATCGCACGTGGGACGCGTTCCACGACCCCAAGAAGTTCGCTTCGATCTACAGCACGCCGGTGGTCACCTGCGTCATTCAGCGTGTGACCAACGACATGACTGTGCTACTTCAAAACGCACCGGTTCAATCTCGTGAGCAGCGGAATATCCGCTACTTTAACATCCTCGCACGGGTGCGAGGACTCAACGCACAGAATGAGCGTGTTGTGGCCCTTCTCAAGACCATCGTGAACCCGACCGACTGCCAAGGCGCCGCCGAAGTGACTACGCAGCTCCATGAGATCGAGTGGATGAAGCGCGGCATTTCCTACTTATTGCTTACCGAGGAGCCACCGATTGCGCCGGAGCACGAGGGGCGTAATATCCGTCTCCACTACGGCTGCGACTACGAGTGCGTGAGTGAAGACCATGCACGGTATCTCATGGTAGAAGTGCTGGGCATCGCCTGTCGATGGGAACAACTGGTCATGCTGCCGCACCGCCTCACCTTCTGAAGGTCTCCGCTATTGTAACACCAGACGTATCCGGATACGATCTCAACACGAATGAACTTGTGCAATCATCATTCGCCTTGCCAGCAGCGGCGCTTACACCCCAAACAGCGAAATATCCGACTTACGAACCATACAAATGCTTGTTCGCGACTGAGTCAGCGCGTGAACGCTTGATGTGTCCTCCAGAGAGCAAGAGTAGTCACGTCTCCCATTGACAGCGAACCGGCTTCCCTCTGTGTCGTCACCTGAGGCTTTGAGCCCGCCACGTGAGACTCTAAACGCTCTGAATAGCATACAGCAGGCAGTTCCTCCTTCAAAACCTTAGGACGAGACTAAGGAGACTACGGTTGACTCAACCAGTTCAGATTCATGGCGGTACGGCCGACGACGGCGCCGCTGCGCATCGGACACGGCGCACGCCCTCTGGCCAGTGAGAGCCACTGGTTATTGTCGACGGCAGGTAAATGGACCGAAGAGGACGAGAAGGAATGGAAACGTCAACAACATCGAGAAAACATGGTTTTCTTCCGACGCAAGAAGAAGGAACAACAGGCGGAGCTGCGTAACCACCATCAGCAACTTGAACAGAAGCTACAACAGCATTTGGCCATGCAACGTCGCGCCGCGTCACGCGCGACGAGAGTTCATCATCGACCGAGTCCCACCGAGATGAAACGCGAAGTCGTCGTCCACTTGATAGCGGAGACTGAAGCGCTCAAGCTGGAGAACACGGCGTTGCAGGATCGGATCAACACGCACAAGATACTGGGAGAAAGCGTCGTCGGAGCGGGTGACCGGCTCGACACGAACGTCACGGAACTGACCAGCAGCATCAGTAGTCGAGACGGCAGCAATTCCGACTCATCACTATCGGGGAGTTCGCTGTCGTCCGAGTCGTCTTCGTCCTCTTCGTTGTCCCACTTGATCTCACTGGAACGTGGCTGGCGCGTGCACTTTTCGAGCGGCGAGCCGTCATTCCATTATCATCCGTTCTCCAAGGAGCAGTTGGATGCCTTTCGACAAGGTTACGACGCCAAGTTCGCTGTGTCGCCGCCTATGGAGCAGGTTGGGAACATGTTTGGATGGCAGGTCGAACGTGCGCCGCGGGTACCACATCCTACGCTCAATGTGTTGATCTCACGAGTGCGATACACAAGACACATCCATTGTGCTGGAGGATCAGCGCACGCTACGATGGACAAGCTGGACGTTAACTCGTGGCCAGTGCTGACAACTCCGGAGCTTTGGAGACAGATCCACAGCGGTCCTGTTACGTCTCAAATGCTGCAGGTGGTTGACGATGACACGTACGTTATCGTGCGGAATATCCCCGAACGTTCGATGGGCGTGAATATCCGCTATCTTAACTTGGTAAGCCGACGACGGGTGCATCATGCTGACGGACGCAGATCGATCTCGTACGCTATGGTAATCGTGCATTCAGAAGCTAACAAACGCAGCCGTCAAGCTGAACCTGAACGTGACGTGCACTGGGTCAACGAAGGCGGAGCGTACATGACGCTCTCCCAGATCGATAATGACACCCTCGAGGTCATGTACGACCACTGCTCCGGCTGTATGAACGAACAGCACGCGCAGTACTGCCTTGTCGACTGGGGCCACATTGTTATCCGCTGGGAACAGCTTGTTACTCCTTCACGGACGCTCGCATTTTGACGGAGGTGTGCTGAATTGGATCAAGGGGAGGAAGCGTGTAAGATAAAGAAACAAAGGCAAGCATGGTCATGGAGAAGAGAAGCGAATCGTGGATCGTGCATGTTCAATGAAGCGATAAATGAATGAATCCAGCAATTATAGGGAGAGAAGTTTGTTGGTTGCAACGTCGTTGGCGGCGTGCTCAATAGGTGTTAAGACTACTATCGAGGGGCGATAACCCAGTGAGCCTCCATCTTGACTTTGCGAGTATGGCTCACCAGCCAGCCGACCAAGTGTTTTGCAGCAAACGGCAAGGCATGGTGTCTATCTTCGTGATTCAACAGACGACTATTGCTCTTCGCTTGAAACGTGCTGAGAGCAGCTTTATTGAACGCATACGTGGCTGAACTCGGACTGGTCATCGAAGAAGTCGCAGCAACATTTCCTCAACTGCCCATTCTCGACGCACTGGTTCGTTTGATATGCAGCTCAATCGTGATGTCATTTCGGCGCAATTTTGAAGCTACGTTTTCGGTCACTCACGAATGACACGATTCAAAGCGACGAACAGAGATTGCCAGTAGAGTCTGAAGAGTTGAAAGCGACTAAGTACTTAATAATTTGTTCACCGTGGGATATGCTAATTACTACTACGTAGTAAGTAGAAGTACTGTAGTAGATTCACCAGTACATTCACAGCAGCCTCATCTATCGGCAGGCTCTCCGCTAAAGGCGACACGCGGTTGATTTCGACTCTATTGAAGTTCCTGCAAGTATGGACCTCGCTCACACGTCATCACGTTACTGCAAAGGTGGTGAAATTGTTAACCGCATGCACTGCACGGTTGAGATGCCACCAATTCTGGCTTTCTACAGTCAACTGTAGCACATTTCATGCCTATTGTAGCGAGGCTCGTGTGTGTAGTACATGCAGTTTATGCTCTCTTGTTGATTGTTCAGAAAAATAAACTGGGTGCTTGACCCCATCGTAATTTCTCTACAACTTCAAAGTAACGTTCGTATTGAGTTTGCGACCAACGGCTGGCGTCCTCATAGGGAAGAGGTTACAAAAAGTCGGATCGTGCGCACAGGATCGCAAGTTCTTAGAAATTGACGTTCTTTTTCTCTGAAGATTCTACTTAAACCCAGTCACGACTTTTGGTAGGGCAAAACTAAATATCTTGGATTTTGTATACTTGCTGAGATTTTTTGTCCTAGCCAGGCGTTTCGCCTGGCTAGGACAAAAATACTCATACACTATAGTAAAATCGAGTATAATGTGATTTTGTCCTAGCATTTGTCCTACCAAAAGTCGCGACTGGGGTTGAAGATATTAATACCCCTCGCCAATTTAATACCACCTTTGGTATCAAGTATTAATACAACAACTTATTTAATTTCAAGCTCTAGTGATAATCTCAAATTTTAGGCATTTAGTTCATATGTGTCCCAAAAAATGGAACATGTGGTCATAAATGGCTAGTTATCTATTTTGTGATATTTGGGGACCCGTAGGTACCTAAAAATGGTGAAAACTGGGTCGATCGGCAATAATTTCGTACTAGTTTTAAGAAATCCACATATTAGGTAAACTCCATAGTAAAGCCTATTTAACCGAGTCGGTGGATCGGTTTCTGTATTAAGTTTGAGCGATTATTGGTTTTCTCAGCGACTAATTTGGCGAGGGGTATCTGTAGTACTACGTAAAAATTACTGATTGTCGGGGAAACGAAGGCTGAATCTTGCTGTTTGTATGAAAAGTAGGAAAATCAGCTGATTTTCCGTGCAAAACGTGACATGGACGCGAGCAAATCGCAGTTGTCGCTCTATGGGGTTCGCACGTTTTGGGAAGTCGCGTTAAAGCGGCTTTAATATGGTACATTTCAGCAGCTTTGAGCGACTTTAACTCTTATTTAGACTTTAAAACCCGCACACCAAAAATCGATATTTGTACCGGTATCACCAGAAATCGCCACACTGTAGGAGTGTTGACCTATAGCATCCTCTCTTTGTCAGACACCACCTGACTACTTGATAAACCACTCATTCACCTCAGTTACAACACCCACCCGCAAAAAGCGATTGACCACCTTCATGCCTCGGTGTACCATCTGAGTGCCTCTGTTATGAGAACCATGAGTGTTTGAGTTGGAGTTGGCTATAGTCATCTTTGAACCAAATACCGGTATGCCGGAGTTTGACTTAGATGCTGGATGAGCTACGGGTCTTACAGTTCTCATTTAGCAAAGTTTCGTCGTTGACGCAAGCGATAACCATGGCTGACGAAGGTCCTGGGGATTTGGAGTGGACGCAGATATGACGAACAAATGAGAGTCATGATAACCGCGACGCTTTTCTAAGCGATGTCCTACCTCGGTTTGCAACGGTGCGGAGTGAGCTACGCAGCTGCACAATCAACCATTTGGAGAATGAAGACATTGATCTCGCGCTGACACGTCACTCGATATGGTCTGTGTTGACTGCGTGTCGCTCTGAGCGCTGCCAGATTGCCGATAGCGACGACGCGTGCATGTGCCGTTACAAGGTGAATACGTGCATCGCTGGCAATATTACGGTTATGTACCAGCAAGGTTAGCACTTGATGCCAGACCCAGGAGTGGAGTCGCCCCCACGTCCACATTTGACACGTCCAATGCGCGAGTCGCTAGCTACAAGTCTCGAGAACAACTCGACTGCGACGGCGTATCAATTATACGGTCACATCTGCGATCGTGTAGAAATGGGTGATCTGGCTGGTCCTCTTCCTACCCGATCTCAAGTCACGCATTTTCTGGCAAACTGGAGACGTTCCCACTCTTCCAATGCAACCGAGAGAGTGCTGCAGCTCGTCAATGCGTCTCTGTATGACGAGGTCGGGATGAATGCTTCGGCATCACGAGATACCATATTTTTCTGTGACTCAATTCGGATGAACGAGAAGCCGATCCCTTTCGCGTTGGTGTTTTCCGGCTATCAACTACTGCACGACTATCTCGAAGTGCAGCGCGATCCGACGAAGACTACCGTCATTCACGTGGACACCACCTTCAACATCGTTCGTCAGCGTTACCCAGTGTCCGTTATCGGGTATCCTGACAAGGGCGGTCACTTTTTCCCCATCGCCTACTTCTGCACTTCCCGCCGCAAGGAGAGTGGTGTCTGCATGCATTGAAGGTGGCCGCTACGTGTACGTTTGGACAAGTGTTCGAGTCAAGTTTTGTCTTGATGGACGGCGACAACGCCCAATACAACACATGCACAACAGAGCTGCCATCGACAACTGTACTTATGTGCTGGTACCATGTACTGACCAATGTTCTTCAAACAATGCAAGACCAGGGACGTCGAGCCGAGCCAGACGGCGCTATTCTTCAAAGAATTGTACGATCTCCACTTTGCTCTTCGACCAGTATTCGAAGACCTCAAGCGGCGAGTCATCGCCCGATGGGATAACTTAACACCTGGCAGTGCGGCATACGGCATGGCCCGGTACATCTTGTCGTCGTGGCTCAACAATGAGCGGTTCGGAAAGTGGCAGGCGTTTTACACGCCATCAGGATGCTGTACCACCAACAACTCCTTAGAACAGTATCATAGGACGTTGAGGCGCTTCTGAGGTGTCGGTATGCTTGTTCAAACTGTTCAAGGAACTATCGACCAACCAGTGCATCTTCGCAACACGTATTACATCTGTCGGTGGTCCGGCTACGACAAAGTGCTGTGTGCGGCAACTCGATATTCCAAGCACGAGGGAAGAACGCCTAAAATCGATCGGCTCTGTCAATACTCGTCGTATACAAGAAGAAGGGATGCCTGTCAGCGGTTGGATTGTGGACGTGGAGGAAGGCACGTGTGGATGTTTGTATCACTCGAAGCACGCTGTGTGTGTACACCTCGTAGTAGTCGCAACAAACGCGGGTCTGCCACTCCCCGGATTAGCGCCACCAACAAGGCGTTTCGTTGCAAACGTGCAGCGCGCACGACGCACGCGCCGTACGCGCACAGTTCCGAAGCGAATCGAGACAACGGTCGTTGACGTCGCGACAGCTGATAACGAGGCCAATGATGATGTGGCCCAGATCGGATCTGAAATGCAGCATACGATACATTTACTCGCTACCGTCCCAGGGGAAATGACTGGCACCACGGGATCAAATCCGATTGTTGAAACCGAGGTAGCTGGTAACGCGGACAACGACGTGCCAATACAGAGCGGTTCTGAAGAGCAGCGTGCAGTGAACACAATTGACCGAGGGGAGAGGAGTAACACCACCGGAACGAATTTAAGCGCTGCTGCTGTTGATTCCCAATGCGTAACCACACATGCTACCCCTGCGACAAACAAAGTGGTGATCACGACAATTGATTTGCCGGGCGCACGCCGTAGCGGAAGACAGCGGCGTCCTAGTCGGCGGAGCAGACCCACAAACGACGGCGTCAATAGGAAGGCCGAGTCCAGAAAGGAGGAAGGACTCCGGATTGGCTTAAAGCCGTTCAAGTCATTTACATCGACACAGATCTGACGTGTGACGGGCGCCAGGCTGCTGCATTTGCTGCGGTTGTATAATGTCGATCTCGAAGGATGTCCATCGCTCAGCGACGTACATGCTTCTGCATATAGTATATCCAGGTGAAGGTTAGTTATTGATGCTCTTCATCACTAAAAAAATGTATGTTCATCCGTCCAATAATATATTGTGTTGCTTTTGTTTGAGGTGGTGGTTTGTCCTATTACTGAGTGGTTTACCGTCGTGGTGGAGTGGGTGGTGAACTTCGACTCAGTGTGTGCTTTGTCTACGTATGCGGTGTTTTGCCCGCTCTCGAGCGTGGTCTGCTTTCATCTCCGGTGTGGTGGTGGACTACAGGTGGATACTACTATAACCCTCACGCTGTAGCAGCATTTTTAAGATATTCACTGTAGCAAGCCTAAAGTCCCTCTGATAAACGTACAGTCACCATAGCAAGCCTATGGTCGTTATAGCAATGTTACAGTCGCCGTACACCGCGCTACAGTCACCACCGCGCGCTGGAGGAATTCCAGTCGTCTGCTGTATGTTTTTATAGGACCTCTATAAATTGGTAATCACCTCGCAGACCATGCCAACAACTGATCCAAAAATAGAATAGCCAATAGGCGGCGAGAATTCGACTTTTGAGAGATTTAATTGGTAAAAATTGAACACCGTACCACGAACTGGCACACCGTGCCAGGACTGGCATTTTACCTTAGGGGAAAAAATTCCGTACAGTTGTTATATTCTTTCACGGAAATGTGTATTACTGATCGTTATCATATTGAAATGATTACTACAGATAGTCTACGATTTCAATTCCCAGTACTATTACTATTCCACGCTCTTACAAATTTCAAGTGTAATTTATCAACAATAACTACAGGAGTGGAGCCAGCCCTATTTTTTTAGAGGGACCAGGGCGGAAAATATGGGCCATGAGCCCATATTTTTAGGGAGTCCAGGATGTTTAAGGCATTTTTACTATGGATTTTTCTATTCACATGAGGGTGTTCGCAATTTCTTGGGGGCGGTTTCCGTATCATAATAAGGTGGAGCTAGCCCCTTTTCAAATAGGGCTAGCTCCGCCTTATTATGATACGGAAACATATACTAACAGAGTTCGTATTAACTTTCCAATCCAGTGTTTAGGCCGACAACACCTCCACCAAAGGAACATCAGATCTTATAAATTGACCCAATAAACTACTACATGTACATAGTATGTTGGACTGCAGGTGTACTGTAACGCTCTTTGTCCTCACCGCAGAATCTAAGACAATGCACGAAATCGGTCCGCTGGGGAAACTCAATAAAATGTGAAGTTCGTTCGTGATGGCGACCTCATTGCCACCGTTGTCTACGATCACTGGGTCGCAGCGCTGCGGCGGTCGACATAACCGCAATAAATTTAAAAATTCAAAATTCAAAATGATCACTGTCAGTGATTCACTGAGCCGCATGTGGAGACGAGCAGCAGGCGCAACATGCATAAGTTATGCCCTGGAGAGGATGCAGGTGACGATATCTTAGCAAAAATTATGAATATATGGACGTATACCTGGTTCTGGATGAGAAACAAAAAGTAGATGGGAATTACGGTTCAGCACGTCACGGTCAACTTCCAACGTGGTGTAAGTCACCTTATTCACACACATGAATATACGGACGTGCCTTAGTTGAACGTGTGAAGTCTCATATCCTGGGTGCTCCTGGGTCTTTTTGAATAGCGCGTTCGCGTAGGTGCGTGGCTACTTGCAGGCGGTGACGGAGCTCGATACAAGTACATTTCATCAGCTACGGACTGAGCTTGCGTCGTTCTTACACCTGGGGCGGTTTGGAATCGGCCGCTCAACTTTGAATTTCCATTCCGTCTCTGCTGGTTGACGGTAGTCGGCTGGCTGATCCGTTGCCATCTCACCTTGTCGATAAACGCGAGTGCCAGCGCGTTGATACTCCGAGTACGTACGGCCATCTCGCCGGTGTCGCAGCTTGTGAGGAAGAGGTGCAAACCGCGAGTGTGGTGTTCCAGCCGACGATCCTGATCCAGAAGTAGACGAAGACTCTGGTGAAGCTTCGAGACCATCTAGCGCCATATCCCAAGCTGATTTCTCCTTCGCTTCGAGTAAACAGGCCAAACAAAACCGTAGTGCACACTGCTTGACTGCACCAATGTCCGACACGTCCACCGTCATCTTTTTCACAATACTGCATTTTGCACAAACCGCGCGACGGCAGATCTGACAAGCCGAACCTTTTCCTGCGGCACCTGAAGTTACTGCAAGTAACGCGAACTTTCTGAAGCTTTTGTTGTAGGACTCGCAGTGACTAGGGCGGGCAGCACGACTAGATTGGCGCAGGAATTGACCACTTTTGTGCTTCATAAGCCACGTCAACTTCTTAATGTACGCATACTCAACGACGCCAGCTGAGCAGATAAGAGCTTCAGCAGCGACAGACACAGATACACGCTCCACCATATCTCCATGGGGGTCGCTGAATCCACGACAGTACAGCTCGACTTTGCCAGGGCCACTTTGACGGAGAATAAAGCAGAAACTCAATTCTCCGCGTAGAATTCCCATTTCCGACAACTCGGGAGCAGCACGCAATGCGATGGAATGCATAAGAAAATATCCAATTTTCTCTCCCTTGGAGTCGCCCGTTAGTCCTGTAGCCTCCATGATGAGAAAGTCTCGACGCTGTAAGATACTCGTCAACACAGTCGGATGTTCCTTGGCAAACACTTGATGCCCAGAAAACGGAACGGGTCTTGTTATGTAGGGCCTCTGATAGTCGTGAGTATGCGTGCATCATCCAGACGATCGTTAATGTGAGAGCTGCGCCACTTCCACGCGTGGTCCGTAGCAGCAAATGCACCAAACATTGAGTCGTCCAGTGTTCCGTCCACAATACCGTGCAGCACCATGAGCGACACATTTGGTCTCCTCTTGGTCTCTTGAATACTTCCCTCAGCGACAACCGACGATGGTGACAATGGCGTTTCCTCCTTTTTAGCCGTTGTTAGACCCTTTCGACTCCCTGTTCGAACACTGAATCTCCTTGATGACCGACCTGTCGTATTCTGCGTCTCTAAGGATGCCGGTCGTTGACGATACACGTGCAGTCCTTCCTTCACACGCACCAACCGCCACTTTGGATCTTGGAACAGAGCTCCTTGCTTTAGAAAAGCTTCGTTCGCTGCAATTGTCTCGCTCATCACCGTTTCAGCCTCTTCAACCAAAGCGTCCTGGTGCTTCTTGACAGCAGCACGGGTGGGAAAACACCGTCCGGTAGAGTGAACTTCATGGTTTCGGATGGAAGATCTAGGAATGCGTCCAGAAGAACCGATCACCGAGGAATGAGCAATAAAGTGTGAAGTTTCGTGCCTCACTCATTCACTTCTTTGCTCCAATTCAATTGTGAGGGAATGCAACGCAAAACTTGACCATGACATGGTGCACTTCTGTCACGAACGTGGGATCTACCACCTTCGAAATTTGATATTTGGTGGGATTCAAAAGTTTCTCAACTGCCGATTCAAACAGAGAATGTACCAACACGACGAAATGCTATCTTTTATCTGATCCGATCACCTTTATAGCGGCCCGCTATCAGCGGAGGTGACGACTTTACCGCGGCTTCAAGGCCCCACGCAATGGACTCACAGGCTTTCACTCAGAATCGGTTGTGCTCGACAAGGAATTGGATTCTGGTCTCGGGTCGTTGTTGTCGAAGTGAGCGCCGCCGTCTTTACCCGTTCAGCCTGATCGCCTTCGAGTTTGGCCACGATACCTGACGGTACAAACGCTCCGTCAGGCTCTTGCTAACGCTGTCGATAGGACTACGCGTTGCGAGCAGAATCTACAAGTACAGACCCTAAAATTGTTCGCCGTTGTAGCGCTGATTGGGGCTCGGAAAGTCGCACCACAAGCTGCTCGTGGTGTTTGCGCGAAAGAAGGTGTTGGCCATCGCTAGTGATCTTAGTCACGGCCAACAAGCTCCGATCGCTTTCAGTTGAAGCGAAGTACGGTAGACGAAACTCAGACAGATGGGAGCAGTACTAGCGAAACCGTGGCAGGCAGGACTTTTACGTGGGTTGCTGTCCGAGCAAACGCGCCTCATTCAGCGTCTCCACGATGCAGATCCCGAAAACTTCCTTGCCGTGTCGTCACCGTAAGCCCTTGAAGGTCAACTCGCAGCATAGACATCGCTGCGAACTCCGTAGAACGTGATCGTGCCGCCAAGCAAGTAGACGCAACCGTCGACCCCAAAAGTGCGACGCCAAAAAGTGTACCTCGGCTTCACGTTGACACTGTGGGCAGCGACTTCTCTATCTCATGCAGTCAAGATGGCAGCACCTAGATCTGCGCAATAATCCAGCTTTTTCTAGGCGAAATTTGCAGCAAACCTCAGCAAGCAAAGTTCGTTTACTGAGGCGGCTGCTTGGAGAAGCTTCAAACCTTTGCGGCAAAGCGATCGGCATTTCCAGGAGGCAAAGTATCCGTTTCCTGACTCATCAAAAAATCCGCACGGTGATCAACTTGGCTCTACGCTAGAGTCTGACTGCAGTGGGCGAGATTCGACGTGCCAAGTTGAACTCGTCGCCGACGGCAGACGACACTGCTGAAACTCACATGTATCGCTCTCTCGTCGACAAAGCGCCGTCCAGAGCCATCGCTCCATATCAGCCGGTCGCTCTATGGTTGCCAGATGCCTCGGAGCATCCAGGCTCCAATAAAGCAGAGACCCCACGTCTACTACGAACGGAGACCTTCGACGAAATGCTCGAAATTTGCATCACCACCAAGGATCTACGTCTTAATTCGAGGCGAATACTGCCGACTGCGTTCGCCACCAGCACTGTAGTGTTCTAGACTAAGCCAACTAGCAGCTCAAACACCCGCTTCGATGCTGTTTCGGTGACGGACAGATGGATAACAAAAAACGCTTCAGTCCCTTGCAATTGAAGATGATGCAACGTAGCGGGCGTAGCGTCTTCCACCGACAATAGGTCAAGCTCATCATCTCATACGTTCAGCTGTTCACGCGCGGGTTCGTTCAGCCCCCGTCATTCTCCGACTTGCTCCGCCCGCGACGCCTGCGGTCTAAATAGAGTTTTACAAAGCACAATGCCTAAAAGCTTCTTGACTCCTCCCGGCGCGGTGCCTGAACGCGTCTATCTGTCCAAGACGCAACAACGGGTTTTAACCGACATGGCTGACGCCATCATAGCGGAGACCTTGCAGACGAACGAGACGTTCGTCGCCAACGGCCGACAGTTGCCGAACGACCAGTGGAAACACGTCAAGTCCAAGGAAAAGGTGCACGTCTATCGGTCACGACATGGCAAAGGAGTGTTGAAGCCCTCACAAGACGAGAGGGACCCTAGTCGACCGAGGTTATTGTCACTCTCTGCTATGGAGCGTGAAAACTCCGGACGACCATACGTCTATGATGACGAAGAGCCTACGACACTCACAGAGAAAGATAGTACCAACACGCACAGCTCATCCAGTGATGATGGGTCCTTCACACTAGCTGATGACTGTGTTCTAGCAAAAATCAAGCCTTCACATGTCCCGCTGGTCGTCGCTACAGGAGTAATCGACGGTACTGTGGAAGATGTGGCATTCGGTGGGTTTGCCAATACGAGGAAGTCCTGGATCGTCCGTAACTCGTACGTACACAACGACGTGTTCGACGATCGAAAGGTGTTGGCGACACTACAATTGCCAAGTGAAGAAGACCCGTTCCGATCCGTGACTATCAAATGGGCAACGGGTAACTACGGAGCTTTCACGACACGAAGAGATTTCCTGTACGTGGAGTCAATGGGTATGGCGTTCGATTCGGACGGCGAGAAAATCTTCTATAACCTCATCCACTCCATTGAGTTGGACGACTGTCCTCCGCTGGACAAACGCCACAATATTATTCGTGTTCAGATGTCCACGTGCTACATTGCACGGCAGCTGAAAGACGACAGCGTCGAGATGTTTTGCCGTGGTTTTGTGGACCCTCGAGGTGACATGATGGAGAGTTACGGTATTTTAATGCTGGCCCATAATGTGTCTTCATGCTCAGGATACGTGGAGTGTTCGAACCTCAAGAAGCTGAGCTGGTTGATAACCGCACGTCGACGCAGTGATGCAGCGGGTGTTTTGCCGGGAACCGAGTGCTGTGTGCGCAAGAAGTCTCTGAAGAAGCACGGTCTTCTTCAGTCGCCGGCCGCATGCACTGTTTGCCGATGTGTTGCGTGCAACAAGTGCAGTGTCCAGAAGAAGCTCACGATCGATGCGACTAAGGAGGTCATGCAGAAGAACTTCACCTTCTGTCTGTCGTGTGTGATCGAGGCCAAGGAGCTGTCAGCTTGGGATATTGCCATCGCAGCCCTGCGGACGTCCTAAACCGAAGTTGTCTACAGATCCGACCAATTATCGGACATACCAAGCAAGAGTCAACGTATCAATCAGTCCTAGGGGACTACAACAGACATTCTGCAACGCCTATTACATGTAGATGGTGCCGAGATTTTTGCCCAAGATGGCCCAAATGCAGCAGATTACGCCAGATATGCTGCATCGCAACCCGTTCCATCGAACTACAAGGCCAAGTAGCTTTCGACACCAGCAGACCTTCAAAATGATAGAAGTGATTCGAGACCAGCAGCTTAACCTCATGAATGCACCGATACTCCGACGCCTGCCAGCGTTCGCCGAGATAATAAACCCAATATTTCATGCAGTAACTACAACATGTACATGTAGCAGACGTATTGACGTCACTGACCTGTGCACGTATTTGAAAACGATCCATGAATACAAAAACTGTCAACCGCACAACGTGCAAGTTGAAGCTATCGAGTAATTCGTTGCACGATTCCAAAGATGTCGACGAGCAGCATGAAGAAGTGACACCCCAGGATCGCGACCGAGCTTTGCTTGAAGCGTGTTTTACCGTCACGTGTCACATAAATTGACAACTTGGCCGCATAGACACTTCCGCTGGTGCAGCTCCAAACACCGGCAGTAGTACTGTACGCCGCAATCGAGCGCAACCGGAGAGCGTCGACCACTGGATTCCTTGTTTGCTGCTTGAGACCACCCGCAGACATCAAAGACAAGCCTGTCCCCGGACCGGACCTTCGTGAGAAACCACAAGCATCCTGTACAGTTTGCACTGCAAACGAATTCTTCTTGCCCACGAAACCAATGACGTTGTAACATGTCGACGACCTCGGATTCAACAACCGTCTACCGATCTTGCCCGACATCATTTTCGCGATTGGTGTTGACAAGCGCATTTCGAGGCATCGAGGACTCGAGCAGCAATACACGCGCCGACTTGAATCGATCGACCAGCAGAAGACACGGCGTGCAACTTCCGTCGCTGTCAACTCGAGCTTGCAAGCGTGGCAAAAAGGATCACGCGTACATGTAAATGTATTCATGGTGCTCTGCGCGCCCCATCTGCAGCTCGACTGGCGCCGCCGACATGTCGACGCAGATGAGACCTCGAAAGCTCGCAAACATGCAGACGCCGTGCAATGCTCACTGTAGGCAGACAATGGACACGTTCTGAGCGATAATATCTCACGCTACGGGAAGGACGTCGAAGGTGTTGGTAGCGCCAGCATTCACGGCGTTGCTTGGTGTCCATGAAGCCACAACGCAGCGACGGTCGAATTTTCCAACGGCGACAGCCCCAAAGCCGCCGTGTGCCTATGCATCCACGCTGACAGAGTCAAGCCGATGAGGTTCATCAAGTCATACCGCAGCTGGGTGCACGCCCCACCGAGGCGAGTCGCGCGTGGCCCCGTGGACGTCATTCGGAGACTTGTCTCGTGCAGGAAACTGGTGGCGCAGAAGCACAAATGACCAAATTCATCCCGGCGCCGGGCGTCGTACCCGAGCGCGTGCACGTATCCAAGGTACAACAGCAAGTTCTGACCGACCTGGCGGACGGCATCATCGCCGAAACGCTGCAGACGTACGAGTCGTTCACCGTGAGTGGACGTCAATCACCGCACGACCAGTGGAAGCACGTCAAGACCAAGGAAAAGGTGCACGTCTTCCCTTCACGGCGCGGCAAGACCGGCAAGGCGGACAGTCAATCACACGACGAAAAGGACCCAAGTCGGCCGAGACTGTTATCGGCGTCTGCCATGGAACAGGCTGCGGCTTCCGGCCGACCATTCTACGATGATGACGACCCGGTTCAAGAGGAGGAAATTAGCACTAACACCCCACAGCTCCAGTAGTGATGCCGGGTCGTTCTCATTGCTCGATGATAGTGTACTGGCCAATATCAAGCCATCACATGCGCCAATTGTCGTGGCCACAGGTTCAATTGACGGCACGGTGGAGGACGTCGCGTTCGGTGCCGTCGCCAACACTAAACGCAGGTGGCTGGTACGTAACTCGTACGTCAAGAACGACGTGTTCGATGACCGTAAAATACTTGCAATATGCAGATTCCGAGTGATGAAGACCCGTTCCGGTCCATTGTGATCAAATGGGCGACGGCTAACTTCAGGCCGTTCGTGACCCGTCGAGACTTTCTGTACCTCGAGTCTATGGGTATGGCCTTCGACTCGGACGGCGAACGGGTGTTCTACAACCTTATCCACTCCATTGATTTGGACGAGTGTCCGCCACTGGACAACCGCCACAATATCATTCGAGCAAACACTTCGATCTGCTACATCGTCCGTCAGCTGAATGAAAAGACCGTCGACCTGTTCGGACGCGGATTTGCCGAACTTCGAGGAGAGATGATGGAGAGCCACGGTATTGCCATTCTAGGTCAGAATGTGGCGTCGTGTGTTGATGTCGTCGAGTGTTCGAACCTTAAGAAGCTGATCTGGTTGATGTCACGCCGTCGTCGCAGCGATGCGTCGGGTATCGCGCCGGCGAGCGAGTGCAGCGTGTGCCATAAATCACTGAAGAGTAACCTCGGTAGTCTTATTCAGGCGCCGTCAGGATGTCCGATCTGCCGTCGCGTTACGTGTGTGGCAAGTGTAGCGTACAGAAGAAACTCACGGTGGACGCGTCCAAGGGGATCACACAAAAAAACTTCACCTTTTGTTTGTCCTGCGTCATCGAAGCGCGCGAGTTGTCGGCGTGGGAAGTCGCTACAGCTTGTCTTGAGAGCTCGTAAACGCAGGACCGACGGAATTCAATAGACTAAAGGCGCCAACAGTATTTAACCAGGTAGATCCAGCTCACATTTCTGATAACTTCCCATGAACTTCAACATCTGACGACGCGTTTCACCAAGCGAGACCTTGCAAAGCTGACAGGGCCAGCCTACAAGATCGAAACCGAGCTTTGCAACTTGAATGCAGACGACAGGTTTCAACCTCAAATTCGCACACAACGAGCCATGAACCGAGCTCAACAGCGCGATTACCTTTTCGAAACGGTCTTCAACCAACGGCCCGTAAACGAATACTACGCTCCATCGCGTCCTGGTGGTTGGGACATGCTTCTTGCTATGGGCGGGTGCTAGGTGAGAGTCTCAGTACCGACCAGGGTCTCAGCTGGTCATTGCGCCGAGCTTACGAACTCCACGACTCTGCTAGGTTGACGAGCATCCAGGGCTACCGTAAACCCCTGTCTGCTCACTGTTCATGTACCCCGGTCCAGCACCATGGCATTTTGTCGATGTATGACCGGCTGATCCGAAGTTACTTGGCACCTCGTTCGATCAGCTCCAGGATGAAGCTAACCAAGCTATACAAAAGTGTAGCAGTTCACTCGCTTCGATGTCAATTCCGCTGCAACGAGTTGCCCAATGATGGCACCAACCAGTACCAGACACGAAAGCATGACCAACGCCGTAACGATGATGGCCGTGCTCTCGTTGAGGAACTGCGCCATCGTGATCGGTTATGTTCACCATCTGCGGCGAAGACTGCAACAGGCATCAAGGTCCAGGCAGAAGAGACCACAATGCAAGCCATCTTCATACTCATCATTTCCAAACGTATTCGAACTTAGGCATCTTCACCATTTACCCGCGTAGGCGACACCTCGAAGCATCATTGCCAATGTGGCGGCGGTGACGTCCAGCGAGCGTAATGCACACGACGCCGCGACGATAACTTAAGGAACAGTTTTGCCGCGACATTCACGGACGAAGCGACAACAAGCGCTGCAGCAAAAACTGCGTGTGCAAGGCTTGTGCATCCATCTTGGTTCCCCATCTCGCGAGAAATCTCAGCTGGTCTGCAGTGCCGACTGGCTGCGACCCTTTGCTTCGTGTTGGGCGTCGACGGTCGAGGCCCCACCGAGGTGAGGTGGTCGTCATTCCAGAACTTGTCCAGCGGCATTCAAAGTGCTTGCAAGCCATGACCAAGTGCACGCTAGTGGCGGGTGTGGTGCCTGACCGTATGCACGTGTCCAAGAGCAAGCACCAGGAGCTCACCGATATGGCTGACGGCATCACCGCCGAAACGCTGCACACGTACGAGTATTTTGTAGCCAACGGCCGACAACTCCCCACAGACAGTGGAGGCACGTCAAGTCCAGGGAAAAGTCCGTGTCTACCGTTCGCGGCGTGGCAAGCTTCAGAAGATGCACAGTCAGTCCCATGACGAGAAGGACCCGAGCCGTCCGAGACTTATGTCGGCCGGCGCCATGGAGCAACACCAGCGGCAAGCAGCGGCGTACGGCAGACCGTACGCTTATGACGATCCAATTCCAGACGAGGAGATCAGTATCACCACCAACAGCTCTTCCAGCGATGCTGGATCCTTCTCGCTGTTCGAGGACAGTGTGCTGGCCAAAGTCAAGCCGTCTCATGTACCGCTGATAATTGCGACGGGCCAGATCGACGGGACTCTGGAGGACGTCGCGTACGGCGGCCTCGCCAATAGCAAGCACGCGTGGCTCGTGCGTAAATCGTACGTGCACAACGACTCGTTCGACGACCGGAAGGTCTTGGCGACGTTGCAGGCTCCAAGTGAGGAGGACCCGTTCCGGTCCGTAACTGTAAAGTGGGGCACCGCCGATTACGGCGCGTTCACCACACGTCGTGACTTCACGTACCTTGAGTCACAAGGCATGGCGTTCGACTCGGACGGTGAACGCATCTTTTACTACTTGATCCACACCATTGAACTGGACGAATGTCCGCGACTTGACTTGAGTCACAATATCGTTCGCGTACAGTTGTCCATGGCCTACATCACGCGTCAACTGAATGATGATACCGTGGAGATGTTCGGTCGTGGCTTTGCTGACCCGCGTGGCGAGATGATGGAGAGCTATGGAGTGATGCTACTTGCTAACAACATTACTTCCAGTGCTCGTGTCGTGGAGTGCTCGAATATGAAGAAGCTAAGCTATCTTATGACGCTGCGGCGACGTAGCGACGCGTCCGGTATCATTCAGTCCAGCGACTGCGGCGTGTGTCATAAGTCTCTTATCAAGCTCGGAGGTCTTCTCCAGTCGCAGTCGGGTTGTCCAGTTTGTCGCCAGGTGACTTGCAGCAAGTGTAGTGTCCAGAAGAAGCTCACTATTGAGGCGTCGAAGGAGATCACACAGAAAAGCTTTACGTTCTGCCTGTCGTGTGTGATTGAGGCCAAGGAACTGTCGGCCTGGGAAGTTGCCACGGCCTGCCTCCGAAGCACGATAGAGTAGCGGCGCGGTCGGCGCCACCGTATTTAAAGACCATGAACAAGCTGTAGCTGTTCCTCCTTCTTGTCGGAGATGAATAGAGCGAGCGGGTTGATCCCTTGGACGAGTCCTTCATTGTTGCCATGACGCTTGGACTGTGTACAATCATCACCTTGACTACATTTTCAACGCAGGTTCTTGCGGGCAAGAACACTCGGCGATCGATCGATCGTGGTTACTCCGACGATGGTGTCTGCATGAGTGCCTGCACGCAATCAACGGCAAATGGCTCCATTTCCCTCGCGCGTGACCAATGCTTTCGTGCCCCAAAGTGACCATGCCGGTCAGAGTGGGAGACAACGCGATCTTTCGCGACGTCCGCCTTACCACGTCGTACGTACCGGTAGCGACGAAGCAGCCTTTGTGACTGCGAATTGAAGGCACCTCCTCCATGCGCTTGCTCTGCGCGTGCAGCCAGCAGCGAGAATCTCTCTCTCGCTCGCAGTCGACGGCAGCCAGGCTGTGGGCTGTCTGCCGAAATCTTTCAAAGCCGAGACGTCACGCAGCAGACAGCCCGCATTGATGTTCCCCGGGGCTCACACTCACGAATCATGCAATCGGGGATTGCAGCAGCCGTCTATGCGCCGGCTCCCTTCCGCCAGGCCGGCTCCCGCCCAACAGCCATTTCTCCAATTGCCCGGTCAAGCGCGAGCTGGCCGTACGGCTGTAGTTGACTCAAGCTGACTCAGCCGGCAGAGACTTTCGATAGCAATGAAGACTTTCACGCTCGCGGACAGCGCGCTACCGAAGCTTTTGAACTTGTCACCGGAACAGGAGCAGGCATTGACCGATTTAGCCGACCGTATCGTAGCGGAGACGTTACAGGAGAATGAGGACTTTATTGCCAACGACCGGCGCGTCGACGGCCGTATCTGGAAGAAAGTCAAGTCTCGCGAGAACGTGCACGTGTATCGTACACGACGGTCAGGTAGTAAACACCGAGGCTACAGCAACGACGTCAATGAGAAGGAACCCAGTCGACCTAGATTCCTGTCTAGTAATGCTGTCGAACAGCATCAACGTGACGCCATCGCTGCCGGTCGTCCACTTGGTTTCGTGGAAGACGATGAGGAAGATATCCATACTGAAGAAGCTAGCCGTACCAATACACACAGCTCTACCAGTGAAGGCGGGTCGTTCGCCATTGAAGATAGTGTACTAGCAAAGTCCAAACCGTCGTGCGTGCCGCTTATCGAGGCGTCCGGTGTCATGGACGGATTAGTTGAAGACGCGGCGTTTGGAGGCCTAGCAGACACAAAACACGCGTGGCAAGTGCGTAACTCGTACACGAAGAATGACGGGTTTGACGGACGGCAGGTGTTGGCCACACTGCAAGGTCCTAGTGAGGAGGACCCGTTCAGATTTATCGGCGTCAAGTGGGCTACACGTGACTTCGGAGCATTCATGACACGACGAGATACGGTCTTCTTAGAGTCCTCAGGTATGGCGTTTGATTCAGACGGCGAACGTGTGTACTACAGCTTGGCACACTCGATCGAGTTGAAGGAGGTGCCTCGCCTTGACCGGTTGAACATCATCCGTATGAACCTCTCAAGCTGCTATATAATGCGTCAGCTAAGTGAAGACAAGATCGACGTTTACTGTCGAGGATACTCAGATATGGGCGGTGAAATGCCCGAAGGTTTCAGTGTGAGCTTCTTCTCGGCTGCCGTCGCTGCCATCTCCGGAATGATCGAGTGTTCATATCTCAAGAAGCTTTCGTGGTATATGAGGCGTCGTCGACAGAGCGATTTAACGGGCAGCTCACGTTCCAGCCACTGCGGTGTGTGTGGCAAGAGTGTGAATAAGCTCACGAATCTGATGCAGTCTAGCAACGTTTGCCCAATCTGTAAACTGCCGGTTTGCGGCAAATGCAGCGTACAGAAGAAGTTGTCGATCGTGTCGCCTGAAGACGTCGTCCAGAAGCAGTTCTCCTTCTGCATTTCATGTGTCATTGAAGCACGGAAGGTGCCGGCTTGGGACGTCGCGACAACCTTGCTCAAGACCACGTGACTGAACATTTGCATCAAGTGCTAAGTGAAAAAGGTGCATGGACGTCCAAAACAAGGCATTGCTCCGTGTGACTGAGCAATTGGAGACCAAGAAGCGGCCCATATTGAAAGAGGGCAGAGCAGAATAAGCTTAGTCACCGGCGACAAGTAAAGCGCTCAAGGGAAGTGAACTACAGTACCGAAGAATGTAAGGATCTACGATTTCTATGATACGAGCTCGAGTTGTTAAGCATGATTCATTGAGTTGCGTCAACGTGCAAAGCCTCTTGCATGTTGAACTCAGACGGTGAAAGATGGAGTGTGGCCCACACTGTGGGTGGTGGAGCGTGCAGGTTACTCGACCTCTGCCTCCTCTTGCTTACAACGTCGTCAAGTTGCTGCGAAATGAAGGTAGCAGCGGATGTTTCGAAGTGATCTTTGCTGTCGCAGCGCCGAGGCACAGCACGAAGCTCACGCGGCCACCATGTCGCGACGTGATGCCTTAAAAACTCATGCAAAAAGTCAAATGGCTTCGCAGGCAATGGCCAACGTTTACGTTATGTAAAACGTGGGACCCAAGCGGTTCGTTTGCCGACTGCGAGCAAGCGAAGACATCGGGTGCTTCGCGCGGCTTCGGCGGCAGAAGATGCATGGATCCAATCGCTTCAGGCATTCATCCAGACAAACTGTTCCCAAAGAAGTTTGTTTGGACGAATGCTCAATGTGGCGACACCAAGGTAAGCAGGAAAAAGCAGCGAAGGAGATAAGATGCCGCGTTCAATCTCTGGCGCGGCGCCTGCAACGAGAAAGTTGCAAAGTTAGTGCCTCTTCTTGGAAAACGAGCTTTTCTGGTCACGATTTGCGAGGCGTCACGTCCCCAATCTCTTGTGCACCAAAGTGCTTTTCTCCTCGCTACCGCGTCGATCGTCAACATTCTAAGCCACTTCGAGACTTGCTTCGTGGCGAGTAAGTAAGCTTAATAAGGTTGATAACAGGTTTGCACTATGGCGTTCAAGGACAAGGACGGCGTCGTTCCTGATCGGGTAAACCTCACCAAGGAACGCCAGAAAGTATTGACCGACACGGCCGATCGTGTTGTAGCTGAGACTTTGCGTGCATACGAACGGTTCACCGGCAACAACCGTCAGGTCGATACGCGTCTGTGGAAACATGTCAAGTCCCGTGAAAAAGTTCACGTGTATCGTACGCGCCGTTCCGGTTCCAAGCGCCTGAATATCGCGAACGAGAAGCAGCCAAGTCGACCTCGATTGCTGTCGAACAACACCATAGAGAAACAACAGCGTGAAGCCAATGCAGCGGGACGACCACACGCGTTCACCCCAGATGAAGAAGACGAATATCCAGAACAACTCGTGGAAACTTCTTCAAGTAGTGTTACGAACTCGCAGTCTCAATCGCATCATACGCACAGTTCGTCAAGTGACTGTGGTTCGTTCTCGGTCTTCCCGGAAGAAAGCGTGCTGGAGAAGGTCAAACCAGGTCACGTCCCGTTGGTAGGAGCGATTGGAATCATCGACGGGTCCGTGGAAGACGTGGCGTTCGGAGCTCTTGCTAATACTAACGAAGCGTGGTTCGAACGCAACTCTTACGTGAAGAACGACGGCTTCGACGGCCGTAAAGTGCTCGCTACCTTCCAGTCTCCGAGTGAGGAAGACCCGTTCCGCTTTGTCGGTATCAAGTGGGCCACACGTAACATCGCCGCCTTCGTGTCCCGACGTGACGTGCTGTTCATTGAGTCATCGGGTATCGCGTTAGATTCGGACGGTGAACGTGTCTACTACAGTCTCGCTCATTCCATTGAGTTGGACGACTGCCCCGTGCTTCCGGATCGTTACAACGTCGTCCGTCTCAACTTGTCCATTTGCTACATCATGCGTCAAGTCGCTGAGACTCAGATCGAAGTGTATGCTCGAGGTTACGCTGATATGGGCGGCAGCCTGCCAGCTATGATCGGGTTGAACGTGTTCTCTCAAGGTGTTGTCGACGTTGTGGGCATGGTCGAAGCCTCGTATCTGAAGAAATTGGCATGGCATATGGCACGCCGTCGTACGAGCGACGCTGGACATCAGACGAAGAACTGCGGCGTCTGCGGTAAAAGCACCAAGAAGTTTGGTAACCTCCTTAACACTGGAGGCACGTGTGCTATCTGCCGGCAAACGATCTGCCAGAAGTGCAGTGTGCAGAAGAAACTGCTCCTGGACGCTGAGGAAGATCTACAACGTCAGCTCACCTTCTGCGTGTCGTGTGTGATTGACTCGCGGCAATTGTCGGCATGGGACGTCGCGACGCAGCAGCTTAAACTGAAGCAGCGCAGGTGAAGGAACAAGTAGTCGAGATAGTAGCTGTAGCTAGTGAGACGCGAGTGGAGCAGTACGAATTTGACTAGAGGCTCGACGCGGCCATCGTATTTTAGAGCTAATGAAGTCTCACCGTCTCACCTCACGGATAACGTTCGTCTCCATCCATCCGAACAGCTTGTAGCACACCGAAATGAAGCGTAGCATTGCTTCCCTCGCGTCGAGGTGCACCGCTCCTCTCCATCGACCTGGAGCTTGGAGCTGCTCGGAGTTCCAAGCTCCCTTTCTGTTGAACTCTGCTGCCGACGTATCGCGCGGCGGACCGGCACTGGAGGACACATCAACCGAGTGCAGTCGTTAAAAGGGTGGCCTCGCTCAGCGATCTCTGGCCTGGCCGCGCTGCCCCACAAGCAGGAGGCGCGATACCATATCGGACATTGAGTCTATCCAGTGTTGACGAGCGTCGGTTATCTCGCAATGTGCGCTCTGGTGGAGATCAACTTCTGCTTCAGGTAAATTCGCCGCGAGCGCGTAAAGGCCCCAGCGTCCAGGCCTTCGACGTCCACAGAAGAATGTTGCCTCTTCCACCACCACGGTGCAACTTAGAACCCCAGCGACGCCGCGAAAGAATCGGCGGCACCGTGCCGGCACGGCATGCCGCTGTAAACCACGGCGGTTTACAAGAGTGGTGGTGTCCGCCGCACACCATCTTGACCGCACAAATATTGCCCGCGATCGTCGTCTCTCTCTCAAGGCCTGACAGCAACTTGGCGACCGCCGCGGCCTTGGCCTCCACCACCTCGAAGCACTCAACACCCGGCGCCGCTAAGTTCACGTGTCCCAAGCGGAAGGGCAGACGCGATGTCGAGCCGGCATGGGCCGATATCGTGGCCTATCCATCGAATACTGTACGTCGATTGGTCTTCTCGGTGCGGCGTCGCCCCGTTCCATTACCTGCCAGCTGACGCGGCACCGCCATCTACATAGCAGCATACAGCACCGGCGTAACGTGGTCTAATGGCCTAGGTACCGTTAACGCGATCACGGTACGGTCAAATGCGATGGAAAAGGTTTGGGTCGAGTTCATGTGGAACTCCAGCCGTTCCGGCAGTGCGTGACGGCGAATAATTGACAGACAGCACACCTGGCGGGTGCTGTTCCTCGCCCCCGGGAATGAACCTTCTATTTGGTGCCGTCACGACGTAGCGCCGCAGACTTTGCTGATGTTTTTGCCAGACACGCGGCCATCCTGCGCCAGCTTATTGGCGCCGTGCTCAGCGGCCGTTTCTACATCGCTTCTTCCAGGAGAGACTTTATCAAGTCGCACATGGCACGACGCGACGACGCGCTGGCCATCCGCAGAAGCCGCTCCGATCCCAGTTGAAGGATCCCTCACCTCCCACTACTCATCTGTAAAAGCCGAGATCTCTACCTACTGCGCTCTTTTCAACCTTTTCTACCTCGTTGCATGACGTTGGCACAGGACGGAACTATCCTATCCCAGCTGCCATCAAACCCAAGGACTCGTGAGTTCATTTCGCGAAGCGCTCTCACTCAGACACTTTACAGCATGAGGTTCGGAGATTCGTGGGATGCCGGTCACCTGTTCCCGCCACGGGAACTGATACTTACGCGTGCAGACAGGGAACAATTCGAGACGCTGGCTGATCAACTGGTAGCCGAAACACTACAAGCCAGCGAGGAATTCATCGCCGATCGACGCTCCGTCGACTTGGAACGATGGAAAATCGTCATGGAGAAAGGAAGTATGACGGCGTACCGTTCCCGGTCGCGCGGACAACGGCGTACACGTCGTGACCGACTTGAGACGGAAGAAGCGGTCGAGTCGTCATTTGTACACCGTCCGAAACTGTACTCGACCGACAGTTCGTTGAGTGAGTTGATGGACCGTAGCCACACCCACTTGTCGTACGGGTCTTCACAGGACGATTCGTCCTCGCTTGGTGGGTCTGACTGCTATGAGAACAGCAGAATTGACGGCGAGACGCCTGAACGAAGTGTCCTTGGAAAGTCACGTCCACCCAATACACCAATGGTGTTTGGCGGTGGCGTGATTCCAGGAACAGTGGATGATGCAGGACTCGGGTTTCTGGCAGATACAGAGGAACGCAGTATGATGCGTGCAGCTACCAGTAAAGAGGTGAATGTTGAGGACTTACGCATCTTGGCGCAACTTCGTGGTCCGACACAACAAGATCCGTTCCGGTTTCTCGGTATCAAATGGAGTTCTTACTCGTCCGCACGAGGAAGTGTAGCTAAGCCAAGAGATGTGGTGGTACTGGAGTCTACAGGTATGACGACGGATTCAACCGGTGAACGGGTGTGTTACTTTTTGACGCATTCTGTGGACATTGAGGAAGTGCCGGAATATCGTAAACAAGGACTGGTGCGTCTTCGCACGTCGAGTTGCCGTATTGTACGTGCATACAACAGCCAAGGTGAGGTGGAGGTGTATTTCAGAGGATACTGCAATGCCAGCGGACATTTCGGTGTTGGAGCATCTACACAACTCTTCTGTGAAGGTTTGTTGGACACTGCAGCAGTTGTGGAGGAGTCGTATCTGAAGAAACTCGCGTGGTTTGTACACGCATATGCTCGACGACAGAACCACGGAGATGATGACAAACATGAAGGTTGTGCATGTTGCCACAAGTTGCCTACCAAGGGTTTTAAGAAGCTGCTTGAGAGCAACACGACGTGCTTCTTGTGTCGACGTAAAGTCTGTAAGAAGTGCACTGTGAAGAAGCATCTACCGATGGATATGGCGAGTAAGAAGAGCCTCGATTTTTGCTTGACTTGCTATCTGAAGGCGAAGAAACTATCTGCGTGGAGAGTTGCCGTGGCGACACTCCCAAATGTGTAGGAAGACGGTCGTTCACTAGCTGATCTTGTTCGCCAAATAGCTCCATCAGATAGTTACTTAGTAGTTTTAAGCTCACAGCAGCAAACGTAATATCTTGACATTGAACTACGAAGGAAGGACTTACATCGTCATCATCTCAACGTCAGCTTCGTTAGAACAGCAAAATGCCTCTACATCATTGTTATTGACGCAGACTCAACGAATCTGCACGGACTTATCGGTTGGCGACACCGTACACTTGAAGTGATGTCAGCATACTGTATTTACAACCTACAACTGTCTGCCAAGCGGAAGATTTCTCAGTTCGTGGCGTCGTATGTGGATGACGAGCCCAATTACTCGAAAATTTATCCATGGGTTGCAAGGTTTACGATGGCTAACGCAGAAAATGCATTTTATACGTCTATTGATCTCTACGTTTTCTAGGTTATGGTGAAGATTTGGATAGCGTCGCCACTGCTACATGCCACGCAGGCAGTCGCTTTGCTTTGAGAAAGCAGTCCAAGCAGAAATCCCCCTCCTTCTTCTTCATGTAACGGCCACGAGCGCCCTCCACTGGCAGCATTTTCTTAACTGTGCACTTGTAGCACACAGCCCTTCGACAAAGTTTGCAACCTGAACTTTTGTCCAAGAAACTTGCCAATTTCCTCGACGAAAGTTTTCCGTGGCAGCACGGGCAATTTCCTGCCTTTTCCAGGATAGACATTGAGCTATTACTGCTACTGAAGCTGCTGCTTGCATCACTCGTGCTGCTGCTACTAGAACTCCAACGATGCTGATGGTGCATCATCCACGAAAGTTTTTTCAGATACGATTCCTCCAAAACTCGTGGAACTCGAATAAGTCCTTCAGCAAACTGAATAGCGCCAATACGCATACTGAAGCTTCCTCCCATGACCAAAAATCCCCTCGCATACGCTTCCATGGCTTCTCCATTTACATGAGGCTTCATAATGTGGCAAGCGGAGAAAACTGTGCGTACCAGTCCAAATTCTCGGAAATCAGGCACCTGTTCCATTTCAATCGAGTGGTTCAACAAGTAGGTAAAGCGTTTTCCATTCGAGTCCAGTGCCATACCGGTTGACTCAATGATCAAGTAGTCCCGGGTCTTCACAACCAGTGACACCGTACGGCTTGGCATACTAGTGCACCATTTGATTCCAAGAAATCGGAACGGGTCTTCCTTTGTCGGTCCGTGAATTTGTGCCAGGATCCGCATATCTTCTACCACATTGTCCTTGTTAGTGTTGAAACGCGTCCGACTTCGTTCATCTGTATCGGCTAAGAAAGCAAACGCCATGTCCTCCACTGTGCCTGGGAAAGTGCCGTACGAGAATACAGTCGGCACATTCAATGGCCGGAATTTCTCCAAAACACTGATCTCAGCACCAGCTTTTGCCCCAAATTTGGTGAAATCGTCGTGATGGAGACTACATTCATCTTCAGAGTCATAGTTGTCGATATTGTGGAATCCCTCACGTAGTAACGCGTCTTGAAGAGATCCGTTACTTGTTGGGTAAAAAGTTGGATTCTGTGGGGAGGCAGTAACCACGACGGTGTCTTCACTCCAAACTCTTTCACGCGTGGCAGCACGTGGATTCGAGACATCTTGGTACGCGACGATGCTGTCTTTCACCTTGATACGCTTCCAGCAACTAGGGTCTGCTGCATGACCTTGAGATGCAAAGTCTTCACTGGCGTGCAAAGTCTCCGCAATCAGTCGATCGGCCAACATTTCAATAGAACGTTCATCTTCAGGTGACAAATTCAGCGGTTCGGGTGGGTAAACTACTGCACGGTTTTCCATCTTTACGTGTCACGCGTAACACAAAGTAAATTGGCAAGTGACGAACTCTGTGAGCCGCAAAAGTCCAAGTCGGCTGTTGAGCAAACCTGCGTATTCATGCACCGCCAGTCCGATCTCAAGAATCAGCCGACTTGGTTTAAGTTTTCACGATCGGATGGCTGACTTGCATTTGCTGTGACGATGGGATGTTGAGGCTGAGGGTTGCGAATCCCTAACTCGAGGATAGGCGTGAAAGACAAAGATGGAAGTTGTCTTGCAGAAAATGGGGCGCCACACTCTGTGATTCACGTTCCTGAAGCTTGGATACACTGCGACAATTGACCATGGAGCGTAGCGAAGCGCTAAAAGCCAACCGTTTCCGATTCCTCATCCTGGTTCAATGATTATGTTTACTTTACTCTGTCGATATCAGCGTCTCCATCGCCACTTGCCACGCCGGTAGATTCTTGGCTTCGAGATAGCAACTTAGACATAAATCCATGCTTTTCCGTGTCAATAACTCGGGTCCAGGGACATCGACAGCCAATGTCTTCTTCACCGTGCATTTCCGGCACATACCTTTTCCTACACAAGTGACACAAGCAGTTCCCTTCCAAAAGCTTGGCAAAACCCGTGTGCTATTTATCGTGACAGCACGGACAAGATTCGGAAATCTGCAGTGAAGCCAGACGGCGACTTTTATCTGCACGACGCTGGATCTGAAACAACCACTCCAATTTCTTAGTGTACGCATCTTCAACAGTTTGAGGTACAGTTATAAGTCCGTCACAGAACATATACGTGCACATTCGCTCAGCAAGACTACCACCGGTGTCCATGTATCCTCGACAGAAGATCTCGATCGCTCCGGTGGTGATGTGTGGTCGCATAATGTGGCAAGCATCCGCACATGACCAAATTTTCGGAAATTGGGCACTTCGTCCAACATGATCGAGTGGTTCAACACGTAGCTGAAGCGTGTTCCGTTCGAATCGAGCACCATACCGGTAGACTCGAGAACAACGTAGTCTCGTGGCTTGATGAAGCGTCCAGCAGCACCTAGGGTGAGTGAGAACACCATTTGATCCCTAAAAACCGGAACGGATCATCTTTTGTCGGTCCTTGGATTCTTGCAAGAATTCTCATGTCATCCACAACCAGGTCCTTGTTGTTGGAATTTCTCATTCGACTGCGTTCTTCAGTGTCTGCAAGGAAGCCTAACGCTCCGTCTTCGACTGTACCGGGTACTATTCCGGTGCAAAAGACCATCGGGACACGCTCTGGTCTTGTCTTCTCTAACACGTTCTCTTCTACATCAACGTAGCTGAATTCGTCCTCAAGTTCGTCTTCAGAATCAGCTTCTAGGAACGTCACACTCGGATACGTCTCGGACAAGGCGTGCTCCATTTTCTTGTTCATCGTTGGATAGAAACACGGAAGCTGTGGAGATGCTGGAACTGCTTCAGTCTCGTCACTGGAAACGCGATCTCTTCGAAACCTGCTAGATGCTCGCTTTCGAGTCCGATACGCCGTCATATTGTGTTTTTCCTTTACGACTTTCCATCGCATCAAGTTGACGATGCGTACTTGAGATACAAAGTCGTCATGATACGTAGAGTTTCGGCCACGAGTTGATTTGCTAGATTCTCCAAGGAATCAACATCAGCTGCGGACAATGGGATCGGCTTGGGTGGGTAGACGAAGTTGGCCATCTCGTTTCGGTGAGGCAGGTTGAGAAGTGGGATCGCACCGCTACGATGCCGCGTGGTGGGGCTGTTTTTATGGCTCGAGTCGGAGCAAAGCCGTCGATTAGTGTACAAAATCGCTTGGTTGTTGTGCGAGTTGCTTTGAAAGTGTGTGGTTGTTCTCTTCGTATTCTGTGGACGCGAGGTTTGCGATTCCTAGAGCATCCAGAGCTATTGCTGCTTGGAAGACAACTCAAGCCCTGGTCTTGGTCTTCCCGACACTTTCTTGATGCTCTTTTCGCTTGAAAGAGAAGATGTTGCACGAAATATTGCGCTAGACTGCTAAATTTCAGCAGCAGAAGTCCTCGGACTGAAGGTGTAGGTCGAAGGTGCAGAGACTACCGGTAGCTGAGCCACACCATGACCTAGCAGAACCTTGAGGCGGGTTTCGCCATCAAAGTCGCGAGTTTATCGACCAAAACTTACACGATCGTTGGATTGTGCCCAGTAGAGTGTCGACACTGCGAGAGTTCAAGTATGTATTTTTGATGGAGGCAGATGATAAGAGGTGTCACTCAGAGTAGTGTAGATGAGGTCCAGGACTGTAGCACCATGCCGGTAACGTGTTGCTAACAAGGACTCGAGGTGCAAATCGCTCGAACATGAGCCAAAGTGATACAGGGGTTAATACTTTTTTATAAAAGCTTTTTTGAAAAATACATTTCAATGCCAAGTTCAACATTCGGTTTCCATTATGGGAATAGATAGTAGACACTGACAACATTGCTATTCAGGCAAGCATTTTCCAATTCTGAATCCACGGGAACAGGCTTCGTTTGCGCCGACCGCCGCAGCTCCTACTATGATACTGTAAAAGTACTATATTACTATGCACATTAAGTCTTGGAAATATATTTTGCTAAGTACAGTACTGTATATACAGCAATACTTGCCAATAGTATTCACTTTACTACATGTACCAGCAGATTACTAAAAGTAGCACTTGGGAGTTGCATCTAAATCCGCCAACCTTGAATAGTTATTTCATGTCCAGTAAGTGCACTCTGTATTTTTCTTGTGTGCTGTGTACTGTATGGTTCTTTAATTTTTTACGCATCTATACCAGGTTCCAGGGGCTTGACGATCCTCTCGGTAACGATATCTGCGATAACCTCTCATTAGTTTGGTTCCCCTGGGTCTCCCGATGACGCTTCACTATAGATAGGTTGGTCTTTTGTTCCATTTCTCATAACCGGTTGAAAAACACTAGAAAACGGTCTTTTGTCAAGCTGGAGATTTTGTTTCGACAATGTGTGAGCAGAATGAAAAGAGCTGAACTTCACATTTCAGTTCGTGCTTTGGGTTTCTGCACCTTCGCTTCGTAGTATTGCCTAAACGTACTTCCATGCGTGCCTGCAATCGTGCGCCACCACATTCTAATCTCTCCTTTTGCATCGCAGTTGCACCAAGTGTGAGACGAAACCAATCCGTATCAGACCACTAAATCTGTGTATAACCAACAAATTGGTTTGAATTTTTTGTTGTTGATAAAAAACCGTTCCATACGCTTCACATACAAGAACAAGTCAAATCAACCTCTATCCTCCAAGCAACGAATAGTGATACCAAAACGACAACTATCGCTATTAGAAGGTTGTTAACTATAGGATTTAACCATTCTGTGCAGAGCCCTGAAGAATGTCAGCAGTAAAATTTGCTGTTTGCGCCCTCGTTTCCTACCCAGCTCTTCTCTAAAATCACTCTGCATCGTTCCAAGCCCCAATTGATCCATAGAGCTAGTTGTACTATGCGAATTGAGGGGTTCTCGGCTTGCGTAGGCATATATCAGGCGACGCAGGGCGTTCGTGAGCCTGTTGCGGGATATAGTAGTGGAGGTAGACGGCTTCGTGCGCTCAATGTAGAGAATTACTGAATGGGCTTCCTTGGATCACACTACAAAGACTGTGGTGAGCGGGTAGCGTTCCTGCTGTACCGTACCTACGACCACCAGTCTACACCGTTCTACCAGTCACATGTACCGCTGAATGGGTACAGATTCCTATAGTGATACCTCTAGATTGCGATAAAACGGGGCTTCCCGGCGCTATCGTTACTGAGAGGATCATCTGTACTGTATATTCAGTTTTCCTGTGGTAAGTCCAGTATACTGATGGAGCAGTGCTGGCAACTGGCGTTTAAACGTTTGATGATAAAAACGCGTTATTGACAGACGTTTATATTGATTTTTTTTTAAAAAGTCAGTGACGAATCGTCACTGAGTTTAAAAAAACCCGTCAGTTCTGCGGTACAGTGTACCAAAATTGCCTAGGGTGTACCGAAGAGAACCGAATAGAAGCCTGTTTATTTTAATGAATACTAAAACCAAGTCACCGTTTTTACGGGTAATTACTGGAGAGGATCAGTTTCGAAAAACTGTTTATACGTACTGTCTTAAATGTATAAACAGAATAAACGTTTAGACGTTCGAATTTATACAGTCAATTGCCAGCACTGGAGTGCGATTTCAGGTTCTACTGTTTCGACAACTCGATGTCCAACTATTTTAATAGTGGTATTAAAATACCCAGCAGCTCCGATTGGCAAAGTCGATCGACCTCTCCTTCAGCTACTTGTCAAGCTTGACTTTCGAAAGCTTAGGGTCGAGCACACACTTGGTGCCGGCCTTGATTTTGGCGTCGACGGCTTTCGCTCTATTTATCACTTCGATCATATGCGGGCGTTTGGAAAGCAGCTCGATAGCTTCATCATACGATACCTGAACACCAAGGAAGACACACCATGTTAGTTATCGATAAAAAAAATGAATCTCTCCGCTAAGTAGTCACGTACCGATAGATACTCTCGGACCAGTCATCGTAAACCGTTCCACCTTTCATCAAAAAGGTGAAGTAGGTGTATTTGTCCTCGCCTTCCGAGAACTTGACCTTGCCCAGACCGTGCGCAAGTTGACCATCCACCTGCAGAGCCATTTAGTTAGTTATAAACAGTAGATACACTATCAAACAAGCAGAGAGTTGAGCGTACTCCTCCTTCCTCGACAACCTCGCGCAACGCCGATTTCTTGACGTTCTCGCTGTTCCATCCTCCCTTTGGTAGCAAAAAGCGCCCTTGTTCGGGTTCGAGCTCGAAATGAGAAGGACCTGACCTCCGCCTTGCTCGACAGGCCGGGAAACCACACTGGATGACAACCACCGACTACCATCTTTGCCAAAACGCTGCATGTCGCGCCCCACGTAAGATTCCATGTACTTTTGAGGAGCAACTTTAATGCCGTCGAAGGGCTCGATTTTCCTGCGCATGCCATCAGGAGTCTTCTTGGTACCTTTGACACCGTTTTTAATATCCACCTTTCGGACTTTTTCGACGTTGTCCATCTGCTTCAGCGTCGAAAGGCTCATTTTGTTAAGATTAACACCTCCGTAGGCATTGGCGCCCGAGAGTTTCTCCACTAGAGCGAATTTAGAAAAGTCGTCAATATTCTTCGTAATCAAAGCGTTTAACTTGGCCGAGCCCTTGGCCGCCTTTGCCACCACGTCATCCGCTTTCGTTCCCTTCGAGATCACATCGTCCACCTTCTCCATCACATCGTCCACCTGGCCGAGGCCGATACCTCTCTCTTCCTCATAAGAGTCAAGCTCGTCGAGGTCATTCCGACGCAGAGATCGCTTGACTAACTTGTTGTCTACAGGAAGCGCGGGAGACAAGATTTTTGTCTCGGAGCTCAGAGTTGCAACGCCGTTGTTGGTAGCGGCGGAGTCAGTGGCGTAGCTTGACGCGAGTAAGGTTAAAGCGATCAACGACAAGCGCATGGTGATCGAGGATTTCGAAAGCCTTGGGGAGTGAGCACGAAGGGGCAAATTACGAAATGGGAGGAAGCAGGTTCCGATGAAAGTTTTTACTGGTGGTGATCACCATGGCGGCCGGTGATGATCCATTCCTTGATGTGCATCGCGGTGTCGAGATACTGTACACTGTTCCTTTGATGTGAATAATAATCGCACTGAGATTGCTGTATCCCTACGATCCGTATCCTTGATGATGCAGCATTAACCAAAACGTGCGCAGAGCCTACCAAATGATAATCGCACTGCGATTACCGCACGATCCGAGTCCTGTATTGTAAAACCAAAACGTTACCCATTGGCGCCTGCAACTGTCTGTCGCATTTCATGGCAGACTCAGCTCCACGATGGGATGTTGACAACATCACGTTGCACATACATCCATTGTTTCGCTTTTTCGTTCTACCCCACGTCCCCAGGTGAATCTACCAGTATTTAACTCCTTGCCAACGCAAAAGGCTACAGTGTGCTGTCACTCAAGGCTCGTCGCACTCCAATTTCGCATCTGCGGTACCAACAGAGGAATTCAAAAATTCAAGTATATTCGACCCAATTTGCAAAACGTAAGTAGGTGTAGATAGATGACTACAGTACTTACAAGTAGGCGTTTGGGGTCAGACGATCGCCGAATGCTTGGGGAAAAAATGTGATCATCAAGGCTAGCGCTACAGAAACCACCTCAATCGAACACACCAATAATCAGATGCTTATTTTTCAGCCAATCATATGTGTGTCGACTTAGTGACGACTTTACGTACACCACACTAAGTCAACCCTTTTCAAACCGACGGTTGTCATTGACAAGCATGAGCACTGACGTATCAGCCGCAGTACGTCGTCTGCAGAACGACACTCAGGACTTCTGGGCCCCGTTGCACTCAATTCGTCGAGTGGACGCTTCGACTCTCACTCCTCTTCATTTCCACCGCGAGTTTGTGAGTCACAATGTTCCAGTCGTGCTACTAAACACTATGGCGAGTCCTCAATGGACTCAAGCGATGATCAATTGGCAAAATGACGACCACCTCATTGCCAAATCCGGAAACCAACAAGTGACAGTGGATGTGACGCCCTTCGGCTTTGGAGACGCCGTATTGGAGCTTCCCGGACATCACGAGGAGATATTTGTCATGCCTGAAGAGAGGGACATGCCCATGGCGGAATTTCTGAAAATTTTGAACAACCGAGAGTTTGACGGGGTACCCTACTTATCCCATCAAAACGACAGCTTGAGAGAACAATTTCCAGGGTTATTTGATGAGGTGCCGTCTGCTATGGGGTTGGCAGTTGAAGCTTTCGGAAACGAACCGGAGGCTGTGAACATCTGGATCGGAGATGAAAGAGCAGTGTCTACCATGCACAAGGACCATTACGAGAACTTTTACTGCGTTGTGAAGGGTCAAAAGCACTTTACACTGTTGCCACCGTCGGCGGTTGGGTGTTTGTACGAGAAGGAGTTTTCGTCAGCAAGATATCGTCACGCAGAGTCGCCTGAACCTGAAAAGGACGAACATCTCGTGATGGATTTAGTTGCTACGGAGCGTTTTCATGACAAGTACCCACAGCATGAGAAGTGGACGGTTTTGTCGTCCCCAGACAAGGGTGATACGCCGTGGATCCCTGTGGACCCCTTGAATATCGACACGGAGAAGTATCCACTGGCTGGCACGTTGAATCCGATTGAAGTTGTGTTGAATGCTGGAGAAGTGCTGTACTTGCCGTCGTTATGGTATCATCGCGCAGCCCACCTGTGCCAGACGATTTCAGTGAACTACTGGCACGACATGGAGTTTGACTGTCGCTACGTGTACTTTAACTTTGTGCACGATATTGGAACTACAATTGCCGCGCTGGAGGAGGAGAAACGCACCAAGAAAATTAATGGAACAAGTGCTGAGAAGGAGGAGGGTGCTGTAAAGCAATGAGCTGTACAACAAGATTATATATACAGGTATTTCCCAAATCCTAAGCTTCGACTGCCTCAACAGCTTTCGTGTTCATTTTGCGCAATATCTTTGACAAAGCTTCAGAATAACGTGGATTTGGAGAATTATCAGTTTGTGTAAGGTGAATTCTGGATATGTTTTGTATTATTTGTCTTCATTCAACAAACTAGAACGCGCTCAATTATGGGTCGGTGACCGCGAGCGAGTTGATGCCCACTTGCCACGCTGGCAAGTTCTTCGCTTCCAAATAACATTTCAGACAAAACTTGATCCCAACTTTTTTCTGCTGCTTCGACTCTCGTGCTTCTCGCGAAAACAATCTCTTGACTGTACACTTTCGACACGCAGATTGCCGACAGAGAAAACATTGAGTAGTCGAACAGCTTTCCAATGCCGCTGTTTAACTTGTCATTGCAACTATGACAGCTATCAAGAGATTGATGAGTTGAAGCCAGGGTCAGACAAAGGCTTCCACCACCTCGAGACTCTGCTTGAAGCAGCCACACAAGTTTTCTCGTGAACGCCTCCTCGATCATCTGCGGCACGGCCATGACTACATCGCAGTACTGATTCATGCTTAAGCGCTCAGCTAAGCTACCAGCAGAATTCGTGAACCCGCGACTGAAGACTTCAACCTCGCCTTCAGTCTCTGATGGTCGAATGATGTGACTGGCAGAGAACGTTTGCCGTACGAAATCGAAGCTGTTGAACTCGGGATTTTCATCCAGCACAATGGAGTGGCTGAGTGAGTAGCAAAAGCGTTCACCGTCAGAGTCGAGAGCCATTCCGCTCGATTCCAGTAAGAGATAATCTCGAGGTTTGATGAAGTGTCTGGCAGCACCAGCAGTAGAGAGTGTTAACCACTTGACCCCCAAGAAGCGAAACGGGTCTTCAAAACTTGGTCCTTGAATACGAGCTGGAATTATCACGTTGTCAATGTTCGCTTCTGTGCACTTCGAGGTGCGTACTTTAGTACGAGACTCCGTGTCAGCAAGAAACCCCAATGCTGCATCCTCGATTGAACCAGGAGCTGATCCGGTGCAAAATACTGTTGGTACATGTTCTCGTCTTGATTTCTCCATCATCTTCTGCCCTCAATGTTTGAGTCCTCCGGAGACTCGTGATCACGGTCATTTGCTTCAGGACAAGTCGCACTTACACCCAAATACGAGGCATTCAACACACTTTGTATGTTCTTTTCCGTAATGGGGTAAAACTCTGGCATTTCTGGAGATTCTGCCAGTGCATCGGTATCTTCGCTGTCTATCCGTGGTCGTCGACACTTGTTTGATGCACACGTACGTGATCGATATGCCGTTATGTTATCCTTCTTCTTCAAGGTCTTCCATTGAACTCTGTCGACGACGCGGCCTCGAGATATGAATTCATCGCTTGCACACAGAGTTTCAGCCACGAGTTGATCAGCTAACCTCTCGAGAACATTTGCATCCGTAACAGATAAAGTAAAAGGTCTGGGTGGATAGTTGACATCGGACATGTTGCTTTTAAGTGCAAATTCGGGAATGCTCTCATTTCCAGCTTAGTCGTGGTGGTCGCAACCCGGATCAGCAAGTAGTTATCGAAAGGTACCAGCCGGTGTAGCCGGCTGGAACGAGATGTGGCTCGTAAGAACTATTACTTCAAAGTACCATCGACAAACACAAGTCCACCTGTACAGCAAAAACAGCATTGGGGTTGTTGTACCAGAATCCTCAAATCAAACTTAGAATGGTTGAACCAAGCTACGCATTTCTTATCGAGCAGGTGGTTCCATTCGCCCTTTTAAACCGTGACGACATGGTCGTATGGAGAGCTCAACCTACTGGTACTTACAGCTCAACACCAGTAAGTTCTAGGCTCCATGACGCTTGACGTCATGTCGCTGTGAATGGCACGAACGATCCGCAGGCGGAGAAGACATTATCACCCTCGTGTGTGTCTGTATCAGCAAACCGTCCAAGCTAAAACGAGTCAGAGAGCTTAAAGCACTTCAAGTTGAGCACCGTATTGGTACTGTCATGACAGCGTCGGAAGGAGCAAGTTTTAATTAACTAAACGCACAATGTCACGATACGCAGCTAATTCCTTTTCATTTCCACGCGCTTGGTATCGACCATCATAATTATCTACTGCTAACGTATTTGCACCCTACGTGGTAGTCGGTCTTGAAGGACTTCGCTTGCATTGAAACTAGCCTACAACGACTTGGTCATCGACTTTGACAGTGATTTAGCTGTAGACGACGATAACGAGCTGTTCTTGCGCATTCGATGTGAATCTTTTGGTAACGTCTCCAACGCCACACTCCAAGCAGACAACTTCATAGCGAGACCCATGCATTCCTGACAGAAATCCATGTTCTTTTCCGTGATGCCACCTGCATTGCCAAAGTCGACACCCACTCGCTTGGAAACAGTGCATTTACTGCAGAAGACCCGACGACAGACTTTACAAGCTGATCCTGTCTGAATCAGCCGTCCGAAGTTGCTTAACGAGTGGTGACACGAGGCACAATGAGTTGGTGCATGTGCTTGAGCTGCCAACGACGTCGCGTGTTCCTGAGCTTCACGTTCCCGAGCACTCATCTGCCACTTGAGCTTCTTGACGTACGCACACTGCACAAGACCTCCCACAGCCAGCAACGTCTCCTTGAAAATATTAATCGTAACACCCTCCATCATGTCGCCGCCCATATCGTTGAAAGCTCGACAGAAAACTTCAACTTGTCTTTCAGAGTGCGAGTGTAGGATGAAACACGAAGAGATACGCGCTCGAATGACTCCAAATTCCGACAATTCCGGTACCCGATCCAATGCGTAGCTGTGCTTGAGCATATACGCCACTCTCTCACCGTTTGAGTCACGTGTGATACCTGTAGACTCAACGTACACCATATCACGTTGGGTAATGAACGTGCCTAGTACTTTAGTCGCCCATTTGACGCCAAGGAAGCGGAACGGATCGTCTTGTGACGGTGTGTCCAATGTCGCTAGAATCTTCAGATCGTCGTATTCGTCTCCAATGTAGGCGTCACGTAGTCTCCATCGAGCTTCATTATCAGCCAGTGCACCGAACGCTGCGTCTTCCACAGTACCTTCCATCTTACCAGTGATGACCATAAGCGGCACTCGATGTGGTCGAGCACGTTCCAATAGAGAACCATCCGTCAAATAGTCGGAATCATGACGATGACTTCTACCTCCTGAACTCGTCGAAGCTTTGATTCGAGACGCTCCAATACCGTCCGAAGACGCGAAGCTGCCTCCACTGCTACTTTCAGCTAATGACAAGAGTTGTGGAGGTTCTGATGACGAACTTTTACGTCGTCTGGAACGGTAAACGTGAAGATGGTCTTGAGTCTTGACGTATTTCCAACGTTCCGGATTGAGTTTTCGATGGTGTGCGATGAATTTCTCGCTGGCCATCAAAGTTTCGGTCAGTAACTCGTCTGTGTAGTTGACGATAGCTTGTTTCTCGGACGACGAGAGCTGTAGAGGTGGGAACAAATTGGGTGGCAGCTTGGACTTCCCCATGAAAGTTGTAGTGCTTGAGTCGGAGCAGTCAATGTGTCAAGTGAGACCTGACTGCAAGTCAGGCCTCCCATGCACGCAAAGGAGAGGCAGGTGGGGGCAGGGGAGCGGCGAGACTGGTGTTGCATCACGTGCACAAAGGCAGCCACCACAACACTACGACGACCTGATGCCGTTGACATGAACCGATCGCTCACAACGGAGACCGTGTCCCCGTTTGTCTAACTGTTGGCGTTCCGACGTAGCAGACAACATGCAAATGTCTATCGATTCGTTATAGTAAGACTACTGGATCAATGCTACATGTAACTAGTTAGTGGTGTCCTGGTCGATGGGCTTCTGTAGAGGGCAGACCGAGGTGATGACTCCGAGCCCCCGACTGGCGCTTCCATCAACGCGAAAAAGCAGTGACGCGTGTGGATCCAGTGCAAATCCTCAAGAGTCTGACAAGACTGAGCAAATCGTTGTGGCTAGTGATGTCGACGTCAAGGGTCGCGATGCCAACTCGACGTCGTTGTCTACGGTTGTAGCGTTAGTCAATCGACTCTCATTTACTTCCGTTTGCTGATTGGCTAAAACGCCGTATTTCAAGCCAATCCGATAGGGACTACACAGGCATTCAATCACCTTCCCCAAAGGTGCAGACTGCAACTTGGCACGCAGTAAAACATGATCGTATCACCCATCCTCACTAAGAAAGATCTCACCACGTCCTAGCCACCAAGCTTATATCCAAGGATCTTGGATATTGGACCATGATACAGAGTGACTACCTATCTATGGTGTCACGAGTCGTTGGCTCGACGTCCTTGACGACCTTTGACGTCTATGGTGTCAAATCCGTTTGACACCTGACGTCGACAGCACTAGTTGTGGCATCGGAGAGGGCCAAGCTCTGCACTTCAAGATGCCACTCGAGTCCGGGTCTCCCAACACCTTGGAACTCTTTGTCAACATAAGCGTTGCTGCAACCAGGACGAATGTGACGATGTTAAATCACGAGACGTCTCTGCTGCTGCTCGTGTTTCCATTCCCGCGGTCTCAACAGAGCAGCAGCGTTGCGACTTGCGAGGCCTTTAGGAGAGGTGAAATACCACCGAAAGCCCATGTACATTCATTATAGGTCGAAGCACTGCTGGTGTTGTTGAGAGCTAAAGATTATGCGGACGCCGAGGACTTAAGCCATACGCCATCAAGCGAGTCGCTGTCCATCGCGAGCTCTGTAGCCATCCGAGGCTTCCCATACTTCATAAGCATGCTGCTAATTGTACGCCGGTCGTCCTCCGAACATCTCACTACGAGAGTTCTCGTCATTGATCAACTCAACGGAGCGAGATGAATTGGCAACCTGTCCACGGTGTTTATTCGTCGAAACCGTTCTCTCTGTCTACCACTGAAGCGAATACTTTTGAATTGCAGGCAGATCAACTCGTGGCTGAAACGTTACGTGCTAGTGGTGACTTCATAGCTCAAGGACGCAGTGTCAACTCTACAAGATGGATAATTGTCAAAGAGAAGAACAACATGACAGCTCACAGGACCCGAACCAACAGATTCAACCGTGAACGATCAGTGAGTGAAGAGACCGAAGCTGTCGTCATGTCACCGCCTTCTTCCCGTTGACTATGGACAAATTCGAGCTGTCCGAGACTTATCAAAGCGTAACGTATCTGGAGGAGGATTTGGATATTGAAAACTCTACAAGCGCTTCGGAGCAGAATGTGCTAGACAAATCTAGACCAACACGTGCGCCTTTGGTGTTCTGCACTGGTGTCGTCCCAGGTACGAACGGAGACGCGGCGTTAGGCTTCTTCGCAGATACAAAGGCCCAAAGTCGAACACGCAGCACGAGCACAAAAGGCGTTACGATCAATGATATCCGAATTCTCGCTCGGATTAATGACCCAAGCAACGATGACCCGTGGGTGAAATGGTGCTCATTTGCAGTTCCAGGAATTGCTCGACATTTCGTGAATTCTCGAGATTATCTCGTGCTCGAGTCCGGTTCGACGCACGAGGAAAACATTTTTGTTACTGGCTCAACCATTCGATTAAACTGGACGATGTCCAGCAATTCGGTTCGATGCGAGTGATTTTGTCAGCCTGCCATATTGCGCGGCCTTACACTATTACAGGAGAGGTCGAGGGTTTACACTCGAGGGTTTATAGATCCGTTGGGCAGTATCAGCGAACACATGTGCACGGCCATCGTCTGCCAGGGATTGTTGACCGTACCGCAAGTCATCGAAGAAACATACATGAAGAAACTGGTGTGGCTTCTACAAACAAAGGAGTTGGTTGCAGATTCTGCACCAAAATCTACCCGGACTTGTCGATGCTGCAACGAAAATGCCCAATCTGGGGTTTCCAAGTTGCTAGAGGGCGCGAGAGTGCGATGCAGCCTTTGCGCGCTCAGTTTGCCGCCAGTGTACCGTGAAGAAGGTGCTGCCAATGGAATTTGACCGGGAAGAGTTGTGTTTTGCCTCAACTGTTACCTAGAGGGCAAGAAATTGTCATGGATCGTGGCACGGCACACAGTTTCGGAGATCACACATACAGCGAGCTACTTAAAGCGACAGTACACTAAGTGTATACAAATGCAAGTGGACTGATGATCCAAATTAACGAAAGTACCTCAAAAGGCAGTATGTTTCTCCTTCATTGGAGTTCGTCTTAAAGACGAAGGAAGAGCCCGAACAAGTAGATGCTGCTGTCTGTACCCACGGCATTGCAGCGGATTTCACCGGTCTTACGCCTACCAATAGATATTTATCTCTCTGTAACAGCGTCAAAGCTGATTTTATCATCTTAACCGCTTATTTCTACATGGAAAAGTTTGATGAGAAGTCGAACAGGCAACTAACTACGTTAGCAACAATTGTATTTTACAGCTAGTTAAACAGCAACAACAAAATTTCAGTTCAATACTTGAAGCTCTATTAAAGTTCTTATGAGAAATTTTCACCAAATCTTCGGCGAGCGTAATATGTTACTAAGAATGCAATACAGACAACAAAAGTGAAAGAAATGGTGTGAATAACTTTAACACCCGTTCCCTGAATCTTTATACCGGTAATACCCAAAAGATACCAAATACCTTTCATAGTTGTATTTTGCCATCGAAAATGGATTTTTATTCCAGCCAACAGCCGAAAATAGGATTAAATGTATTATAAGTTATGAATATGTCGCATATGTCGTCGACCATTGTTTGCCGACGACTAATCATCTCATCCAGAATATTGACGCTGCTGCATCAAAAGGAAATACCGTGGTTGCTTTGCAAAGATGTTCAAAGAAATATCGCCGAAAGAAACGGATACAATATCAGATGCGGGTTTATTGGTCTTTTTCAAACCATATGTGTTGGTACAAGTAAGATTCGCAGTTCAAGTTGAATCGTGAGGAGACGTCGTTGGCCGTCAGCACACGCACTGTTACAAGTTTTCAACTATGAACGTCACTTCCTAAAGAAAGTGGTTTCTGTTATCGATTAATTATAAGAACTTTGTTGTGCTTATTTCACTTGAGTTTAGTGCCGAACGTGTGGTTTTACGGTTGGCTTTATCAGCCAGGAATTCACCTGACTTACATGCTAGCCAAGGCTGTGCGTGCACACGTACCTCGTCGAGCATTGAAGGACACTCAAAGATCTCTTTCACGTGGAGCGGCCAACAGCAAAATTTGCTGTTGGTTCATCATATTTGATATGATGAACCCTGTTGAAGGATTCCAGTGGCAACAAAAGGAGCTTCCACCCTGGTATGGATAACGATCGGTACATCCCGCCATCGTTATCCACCCGTTTAGACTCGAGTCGAAGGTTTTGACAGGTTGAGTACATGTTGGCTCGGTCGACAGGTGGCACCACTCGCAATCGGTGATTGTTTCTTGAAGCATGGAGACTCCCCGTTGTCACAACGGCGTTGTGCCACACAACGAGTTCTGAGCTGTGCATGTTCAGTACATGTACTGTACCATGTACAGAAATGGCTCCCATTTATGATACCACTAACTTCCAGTACAGTAGCCTCTTCAAACCGATCGTAAACGTTTGAATGAGTAAGGAGTGATTGCCAAATGGTTAAATCATTTGCTATGGCGACCTTCACTCACGCCTTTTAGGTACCTTTGTACTTTTAATACCCCGGTTATGTAGGGTATCCGAAACGGGAGCCATTTCTGTACAGTAGTTCTGTCCGTTCTCACGTACATACGGTACGGTTGTCGCAGGATAAGCCGATCCAGAGCGATAAAGAGGGTGTGAACGATGCATTGGAACACCTTGATCGTTCATGACATCCGGTAGCAAAAATCAGTATTTTCAAAGCATTGGGATTTGCTCGTCATTGAACAAAACTTGATGTCGCGATAAATGTGAAATTACCAAGTGGTACGGTACGAAACGTTGTTGCAGTAACCCTCTTCGTCCTGTACAGTACATGTATTGATACATGTACGAGAGGTTCTAGACTATTGAGTAACTCAACCGCTCATGATTTTGACCAGTCTTGGTCTTTTTCCCTTGCTTTGGTACTTCACGCTTTCGTTATTAGTGAATATGCACCTTTTGTTATCAAAGATTGCCCAACAACAAATCGTATGGATGAATAGTTTATTGTTGTAGGAAGATTCTCAAACCCGTACGTAGTAAGTACCCGTATGTACCAGTAACTTCCTCACGGGTATGAGTGAGATTTCGAGCCAGTTTGCTATTAGCTTTCACAGTTATGCACCACGTGGTACACGAAGGTGTCACGAGCGGAGCTTGATTACTACTCGATGACATCGATGGACACCGCGGCGATCGATATATTGGCTCAACATTCGTGTAAGCAATCATTTTCTTGGCGTCGACCTTTAGTAGGAGCCATCCACATTGTGCAGTTTCCATTAACCGCCAATTGAACCTACAAATGCTCTGCTTGTACTGTACGGTACAGGGATTTTCCTTTTTTGGTTTCTTCGCGTTTATGAGTCCTATCCATAGTAAGTCCTACGAATTTTGAGTGTAAAATCCCCAGGTCCTGTCACGTTTACTGGACCCATCCCAAGATCATCAGTACTAATCTGTAGAGATGACCCAATCACAGAAATGCTTGTACTATGTCTTGGGCAGCAACAAATCACTGTCGGCTTACTTGTTTATACAGTGTATGTGAAATTAAAGCATTGAAACACATTGAAAGCATGCTCTATGCTATTAACTCTCGCAAGTAATAAACGTTAGGTTAGAAATACAAACTTCAAACGACGAGATACAGAAAATGATACGGCACTGAAATTTGATTATTGTAGTGGAGAGTAAACTTGATCGTCAACAGATGCAGCGGTGGAAAGCAGCGGACGTGTTAGCACCGCAGATACGAAATTTGAGGGCTAGAGCTTGGTTGTCCGAGTTCTTAATTAAGCCATATAGTTTAGTTGGCACAGCGTACTGTAGCGTTTCGCGTGAGCATGGAGTGATATACCGAATTCCCTATGTCAAGGCATACAACTAATATGAGGTGCAGAGACCTGTGACACCCTGTGCCGGCTAAATGGACTTGCACTACATGTACCACTAAGAAAAATATATATTTTGACATGGAGTTTATTGCATTTCAGTTAACTGAGGCTACAGCGTGAAAAATGTCGTCGAAATCGTCGTCTAGACAGAATTCGCCGACAGCCTCATCGCAACTTCTCTTCCGCTGGGTGTGACGAGATTGTGAACTGTTTCTCGGTTCGTCCTTTGCCTCCCGGTAGCCGTGGCCGCCCTTTTGGGCTTTTCTTTTGAGCTAAAGCCATCAAATGGCAGCTGGACGTGCGAGGTTGCATTTGCTGTATGCGATGACATAGGGTGCACAGTATTTTGGCACGCTTGGCAAACTCTGACTTCTGATTGGCTGCTTTGACATAGGGAATTCGGTACTGGTAGATTCATTCACCTGTGTGGCGTGAGATAGGGACGAACAGCAAACAATTGCGGCTGTTGTCGTGTGCAACATGGTTGATGGGATGTTGCCAACATCCTATCGTGGAGTTGAGTCTTCCATGAGATGCGACACACATTTAGAGTCCTGCCGTTTGCCCAATGGGTAGGCTCTGCGCACGCTTTGGTTGACGCTGATCTAATCCCACATCAAAGCGCGGTATCTCGACACCGCGATGCACATCGAAGAGATGATCACCACCGACCGGCATTGTAATCACCCACCACCAGTAAAATTTTTCATCGGAACCTGCCTCCTCCCATTTCGTAACTTGCACCGCCGCGCTCACTACCCAAGGCTATCGAGATCCTAGATCACCATGCGTACGGGCGTATTGTCGTTGATCGCTTTAATCGCACTCGCGTCAGGCTGCGCTGCCGATTCCGCCGCTACCAACAACGCCGTTGCAAGGCTCAACTCCGAATCAAAAATCTTGTCTCGCGCGCTTCCTGTAAACAACAAGTTAGTCAAGCGATCTCTGCGTCAGAATGACCTCGACGTGCTTGACTCTTATGAGGAAGAGAGAAATGTCGGCCTCGCGGAGGATGTTTTGGCGAAGGCGGACGATGTGATCGCGAAGGGAACGAAGGCGGCCAAGGGCTCGTCCAAGTTAAACGCTTTGATTACGAAGAATATGGACAAGTTTTCTAAATTCGCTCTAGTGGAGAAACTTGCGGGTGCCAAAGCCTACAAAACTGTTAATCTTAACAAAATGAGCCTCTCAACGCTGAAGCAGATGGATCAGATCGAAAAATTTCGCGCGGTGGATCTTGAAAAGGGTATTAAAGGTTCCAAGAAGACGCCTGATGGCATGCGCAGAAAAGGTATCAAGGTCTTCGATCCCACAAAAATCGCTCCTCAAAAGTATATGGAATCCCACGTGGGGCGCGACTTGCAACGCTACGGCAAAGATGGAAGTCGGTGGTTGTCGTCCAGTATCGTTTCTCGGCCTACCAAGGACGGTGGAGGTCAGGTCCTTCTCATTTCGAGCTCGAATCCGAGCAAGAGCGAATTTTTGCTGCCAAAGGGAGGCTGGGACAAGGGCGAGAATGTCAAGAAATCGGCGTTGCGCGAGGTTATCGAGGAAGGAGGAGTACGTTCGAACTCTATTCTTATTTGAAAGTGTATCTACTGTTTATAACTAACCATTTATTCTGCAGGTGAACGCCCAACTTGCGCACGGTCTGGGCAAGGTCAAGTTCTCGGAAGGCAAGAACAAATACACCTACTTCGCCTTCTTGGCGAAGGGCAACACGGTCTACGATGACTGGTCCGAAAGTATTCGTTATCGCCTATGGGTACGTGACTATTTGAGGATCGGTTAGATTATTTTTAAGCGGTAACTAACGTCCTTGGTGTCTACACATTCAGGTATCGTACGATGAAGCCCTCGAGCTGCTTGTCAACCGCCCGCATATGGTTGAACTGATCAAGAGAGCGAAAGCCGTCGAGGCCAAAATCAATGCCGGCACTATGCCTGCGCTCGACCCCAAGCTTTCGAATGTCAAGATTGACTAAATAGCTACAGATGATTTTAAAGATACATCAACTTGCAAAAGTAATAGAGCCAAACATTGAATTGAAGTCTCTCGAGAATACTCTCACGACCTTACCCCACCAGTCTACTGGGAGCACCACATCCGGAACTGGCATGTGAATACTAACAAGCCCCTGGCATAAGAACAGTACTTCATTACAGTGGTCCAAAAAATGCATTGCCAAATTACTGGAACCAGGTAGTAGTAGCAGTAGGAGAAAGCGCCAGTACTGCCAATCCTTCCAAAGGGAGACATCGACCGACATCTCACTAATTTTCAGTGGTTCTATGTGTGCTCAAGTAGTACAATTTTTGCTATCGGCTAACATTGCTTTTTCACGTGCCCTGCTTTATCAGAAATGTGGCAGGCATTATGGAGTCCATGGAGCAAAGCATTTTCGAACCCTTTAGAGTGGCAGTTGCTGCTATTTCCAGATCTACCGTGTATCCACGTGGGTTGGAGACGACAACACAAAACGCTTTTGATGCTATGGAGAATACACACGGCAATTGTTCTATGCTACATGGAGCCTACGCAACGATATCGTTGCGTAGCGTATATTATACACTTTCGTGAAACACAAGCAGCTCGACCCAACATTCAAACTCTTGTGAGCTCTTTTCAGAGGCACTGTCCATTTATCTACCAACATTTAGCTGCGCTTTGTATTGATGGCGACGAAGTTGTTGATATTCTTCGGCGACTGGTGCATACCTCGCTGGTACATCCACCAGAAACGTCGAATTTGAACACCCCGTTCGAAATCCAGCAACGATTTCATTTTTTTGTATCCTTCGTATATAGCTAGCAAAACGTGGAGTCCTTAACTGGTTAATCAGACTAAGCTTATTTCTTCTTCTTCAGGGGATAAAAAAACAATCTCGAAGAGCGTTGTCATGAGTCTAAATAGTCGTGGAAGTGCTCCTTGTTTCAACCACTTCATTGGTTGGGAAAAGGAGAAACAGTCAAGTATGTGGGCATTCCCTTTGGGATATTCGATACGTCTGCCACAGAGGTCAGCCCAAAATATTTGAATGCGATAAATTATTGTTTTTTCAATTATAAAGCTTTATTATTGGTGATAGTCTATCACTGATAGACGACCCCAATACAATATAAAATTGACCCAATTATTGGCGATAAATACGAGAAAAGAGAGGCTGGCGACCCGCTACTCGATGACCGCTAGCTGTGATGTTTTTCCACTGCATTCACGTAGCATGCAGTGTCTTTAAGGTAAATTTCCTCAGGAAGGAATGATATTGACCATTCAAAACACCAATACGTACGAGCCGTATGAAGTCAAGCGGACGTACAGCTACGCAAGTCATGAATAAATTGAAGATGCCCAAGAAACTAGCGTCGCGCACATGTAGGAAGCCACCAAAGAAACACACCAGTCAAGATTTGGAAACGCTTACAGGACCACGAGTCAGAAGTAGATATTTGTGAAACTCTGTGTTAGAGAGCACAATATACCTCTTCCGACTCGGTAGTTCCGAGAGTGGGGATCCGGATATGTGCACTAAACCCTGTGAGTCAGGCTGAGACCATCATTGTTAAAAAAAACTTTAAAAAGTGAGCATAAATATAGTGCTTGTCGTCACTGAGTTGCCGTAGGATGCGATTGCAAGATCCGGAAATGAAGATCTCGGTGGCTACAGAAACATTAGACTTGGTAGGAAAAGTTGATAGTACACAATATAATATAAATTCCGACATTATTTATTATTGAGTGACGCTAAATTGTAATATTTATTACTGCACTCGCTAGCCCCAATTCAATTTCTACGCTAAGGTAGACCTCTGGTCTGCCCTCCATGTTAGCGGCAGACTCTGCTATGTTAGCCGCTCAGCTGGCTTACAAGCTGCTGACGATCCCAACTCTGGTAAGGCATGGCCTGGAAGCTAATTGGTAGGCGATTGATCGCTCAAGCTATTGTTCTGTCGATGATTTAGTATTTTATAACTACAGTTTGCATAGGTGTCAGAGTGTGATAACTCGATTCGTACTGCACAACCGTCTCGGCGTTGGTCGGGGCGGCATTAACATCGTTCCGAGAGCGTTGCTACTCGCCTACGATAAGAAGACGGAATTAGACTTCTAGTGATTGCGTTTTGCATTCGGAAACAACATTCTCCTGGATTTTAACCGACTCTAATCCTTTTAGAAAAACAACTTTCTTTTTATCGATTTTTTTACGAAACCCTGTTTCCATTTGGATGTTGCTCAAAATTTTATGGTGTTGACGACATCTCATACCTGGCATTCACGATGCTGAGACTCTTCTTAAGCGACCTTATTGTGTATTAACCCTAACCCTCCGGCCAAAAAATCAGGGGTATATTTTGATCCCTATGTTGGACCCAACAACATAAATTAATATTGGAATTTGTATGTGTCACCTCTAAGTGAGGTTTTGCTACCGGGAGGGTTTGGGAAGACGCTATCTCTGTTCACGTGCAAAGTCAAGCCACCTCCAACATATTACCCTTTATCTTGGTATGAGAGGCCTAGTTACGATCGATTAGATGGAGGATCCAACGTACAAAAATGTTCTTTATATTGGGGAGAACATTTTCTGTGAGTGTGTACCCACACACACGGTAGCTAGCCAAACAGAGTCGGTGCTACTTACTACGTTGCGCAGTAGAAATATGCATACTGTAGTCCCTCTGCAACACGCATCAGTTGCTTACTCCCCCACTGCATCCGTATCCATGAGAGACTCATCCTGGCCTGTTGCTTCTCCGGCGCTTCATCAGCTTTGGTTTTCTCTATGTTGACGTTGTGGCTGTCGGTATCGAGCTTGTGTTCTGAACGGCGATCCCAAGCATGACGCCCATGGAGAAGTAACTGAGGTATGTAGCGTTTGCTATTTCAGTTTTCCTGGCGCGTCTTAGCTCACACGTAGGGTTCGATCCGGTGTTGGGGGACATGTTGGAGAATGGTACTCAAAGTCAGGGGCCTCCAACATAATGAACTTAGCAAAAATAAAAATACCAGCGAGCCGTGGCCACCGGTATGAATGAGCCAGAGTATAACAACTACGCTCCTCTTGCTAAACGGAGTATAACCGCAACATGTACCGAAGGGCTTGGTGCCTCGCTCGAACGGATTCTGGAGAAGGAACCGCGGATTCGGATGTCCGTGCGAATAGTTTAGGATAATGGCTTCGTCTCCATCTGAAGTTGGCTTCTCTTTCTTTACCACAATGTCCGTCATCTTCTTCTTTGCAGAAGAGTCCTTTCCATCCACTCCTTCACAGGCGCCCACTTACTCCTTATGGCTCTGTCGCCATTGCCGACTCGACCACTGCGCCTTTCACAGACGGCTTCACCTGTGCTTCCTCCTAGTTCGCCGTCAAAGCCTTCCCCCCTTCGGTCGCCTTACCTACCGTGCCTTTCGTACACGCCTTCACCTTTACGGACGCCTTGCCCGCCGTATCATACGCCGGCACCTAGCATCGGTAGCCTCCTCAACTGTCGTGTCCTTCGCGAGCAACTTTGCCTCCGCAGCTTTTAGGGCTCGACTGACTAAGGGCACGCTAGCTCAGTTTCGATCGAGTAACGCAACTTGCACGCGCGACACCACTAGTATGTTTGCGTCTTGTTCTACTGCGCGTTGATATTGGCGGAACGGTGTCTTCTCCGACAGCGCAACCATGTGTTTGCTATCAAGCCGCGAAATCTTGAAATGAGAGAAGTAGCTGCCACGCGGCCACTCATTCCAGAGCGTTCTGTTTTTATCTTGTTTACTGTTCACTAAAATTGAATATGTTGGCGGTTTAACATGGGTAAAAACGCTGTGTTTAGGTTTTCAAGAGCTATACTCTCATTTTGTTGGTGGGTCCAACATATGGGGTTGAAGGGTTAAAGTCGGTGAACTCAACAATTCAACAATGTTCTGGGTCGTACGGTCCCGTCTTCTCATTTCCAGCAGTTTCAATCAACATGTGGCAGTCTCTACGGTTACCGTGGAGTGCTAGCAAAGCTTTTGCAACGGAATTGAAATGGGGATTGTTGCTTTTCCCAAAGTTACGGAATTTGACTAGGAATGGAGATCGCAGCATAAAGCACATACATGTACTGCTTTGGCGAGTCCATATTGCCATTGTGTTTCATGCTACGTGGAGATTGCGAAATGACATCCTTGTTTTTGTACGAAACTACAGCTGAGGAACCAAGTGTTCAAACTGTGACAGCTTCTTTTCTACGGCACTGTCAATGTATTTATGACCATGCAAGGAACCTAAGTATGAAATTGATGCCAAGGCCACACCTCTAGTTCTGCAACGATTGGTTTTGTCCCACTTGGCCCACGAAATTTACTGTCAGCGAGTCACATTTGGATCCAACATCCATAGCTACCACTCCACAATATTATAACGGACGTATAACGTAGTAGCTACAACTGTAGCACGGTTCATCTTTTCCTGCCTTCTTCTTTAGATTTGTTTTTTGAAGGGGGTTAAGAAAAGAGGTTACCTAAAGATTTAAAGAAAGAAGAAATCTACATGTAAATCATTGGATTTTAGTGGCGAAAGCATTCAGAAATCTGTAAATTCCAGAGCTACATGCGTTAAAGACGGCGTTAGTTATAGATATGGAGGGGTGGAACTCACGAATCGCTGTTTTAGTTCAGGCCTCGCCGTTTTAGTACAGGCATCATTGACACAGCAAAATATGATACCTACAGTACATGTGTCATCTCATGTGTTTCAAAGTAAATGAGCATACCTTCAGTGCAAGACGTCCCGTAAACTATGTTTACAGCTCATTCGTTAGATATCCGCAGCGGTAAAGCTAAACTAAAGCTAAATTGCCGTAAACCTAATCACGCTTCACGTATTGCAGGTCGACTTTGGATGAAAAAGGTACAGATTACCGTATCTTGGTTTTTGTATGCCCCTCGCGTCAGGCTGCTATTTCCAAAGCCAAATTTGGCTTCGAAAATAGCGGCGTCCAAATCGTCCATACAATAACCAAGTTTTTTTCATGTGGCTTTCAACAGCCAAATTCACGCTAAACCGAACTGCACAAACTTATTGCGGTTGGGGAAAGCAGATTTAGCTTTGGCATTTAGCTTTACCGCTGCGGACACTCTTAGCGAGTTTCAATCCTTGTAAAACTAGAATGTTCTGGATTTTAGATCCAGTTTCTCCAGGAATGCGACTCCGACTCCGACCTAATTTTCCTCCGATACTTAATACGCAAAGGCAACACGCGATACATCATACGCGATGGCGTCTACAAAAAAACCTCTACATTTTTTTCGAACTGTTATATCAGATCATACCTTTCGAATTGGCGGCCAAAAGCGAGTGATTCCCTTCATGATTCAATTGTAGTGTATCTGTTCGCTAATGATTAGTCCACATCGTACTCAGACCAAGTTGTCGTACCTCCTATCTTGTGTAATCGGTAGACAACTAAAAAAGACAAATGAATGTTGCTGGATGTCGCATGTGTTGGTACGTGTACCATCCACCCAATCACCCACTGAATGTTGCTTGAAGCAAACGGGTTTTAAATTGAAGCGAAGCGATCAATACAAAACCCACGGGCTAAATAGCCATTTATTAAACCCACAATGGGTTTTAACTCCTCACATCGAAAGTGACGGATGCACGATGGACTCCTTGTCGAGAAGTCTGATGCTGAGAGTCCTGCTGCTGCTTGAGAAATCTAGGCAACTGCGATACATGTATTACTTGTGTATATAAGCATAATAACCATTTCAAAATTGTCCGCCAACACCTTCTAGGGTCTACATTTGTTATTGGCTATGAAATCCAGAGCTTCTCCGTGTGAAACGTGGCATAGTTTAAAAGCTGGTAGGTTCGAGCTGCTTCGCATTTAGGAAACCAAAGACGAGGTTCCGGGGCGTATGGTACCATACTCATTAATGCGAAGTCAGCCGTTTCCATGCAAACTTCTACTTCCAAGAATCGAGGGATTGTGTCTCAATGCAGTGATGTCAAATTCAACCCCCACTCGCTCCTTGCATCTTGTATTTACCGCCCCAAGCTACCGGAAAACATGATCGGCATGCGTACGCTGGTATTGATAAACGCGCAAGAATACTTTTAGAGAACTTTAGATTTTTAACCAAGTCGTTTATTAGCGAAAAATATCGTTATCAAGAGAGTTGACCTACCCGACTTGAAGCAATTTGAATGCAACAGGCGATTATGATTGTTACTTGTTCGCCACACAACTTCCTTAATGATTTTAAATCCCTTTCACGACTTTCCACGATAGCTGCTGCGTTTGGCTCCGATTCGAACCTTGCTACGTTGCAATTGACATGAAGACTGTGGATTCATGCTTCCTGCCCTCACCAAGATATTGTACCGTGGTGATTGTGCTTTTCATTTCGTAAACCATGCTTGCGTGAGTAACTTTCTATCTCCACAATCTTGGGTCGTCAAGATTACGTGAAACAAACCGTCAACGGCAGACCCCGCTTGTACTTTGCAAAGATTGCATTAAAATTGTTGCTTCAAACGCCTTCAGTGCAACCCCATCAAGACATGCAGAACCGTTGGCTGGTATAACCAATCCATTCATACGCCAAACTTGGCGGCCAAAGGCTGTTGCTGAAGGTTGATCAACGCATGTTTGTTATGCTACAAAGTACCCACAGGCGGGTCACGAGGATACACACGGCACTTTACAGCGAAGGCCAGTTCTGTGGTGCTGCTGCCAGCATCGAACAGCATGAATGATATCTTGGGGGCCAAGCGCGTTTAGCGTTGCCAGCAAGCGACTACATTCAGGCTCTCAGATCGACGTAAGTCAACTCACTGATCAGCACCCGTAGCCGACAGTGCAACTTCCTATCATAGCGTTAAGTATTGAGACAGACACAAGCCTCACTCCACACACCACGTTCAGAAACGTTAATTGGCAAAGCTTCAATGTGCTCCTTGGAAACCGCAGATCTACATGCCGCATCTCGATGTCGCGAAGCACATCTAACAAGTGATCATCAACCGAGGGCACGTGATCAACGCCAACCAATTTTCAAGGCGGCACACCGCGTTTCCTCTCCCACTTCGCAACTTGCGCTCCCACTCTCAGCACACCAACAAGGTCATTGCCACGCCATGCGCGTGTTACTGTTACTCATCGTTGCACTCGTGTTGAGCTGCGCTGTCCCCTCTGCAGCTACCAATACTGGCATTGCACATTTCAAGTCGGCTGTAGAGATTCTGCCTCGCGTGGTAGATGGCGACCGCAAGCGAGTCACGCGATCGCTGCGTCAGCGTAATGATGACGAAGTCGCAACATTCAAGAAGTACGGCGATGAAGAGAGAAATTCTGTCGTCCTTGAGAAGCTTAGCGATGTAGTAGCGAAGGTAGACGACGTGGTGAGGCCGGCAGTGAAGTCTACCAGCAATTGGCTTACTGCGATGGCGAAAAATCTGATGGAGTTTGTGTCCAAGGCGCTAGTGACAAAACTCTCGGCTCTTGATATCTACAAACGTGTTAACCTGAATATAATGAGGCTCCCAGTGCTGAAGCAGATGACCAAGATTGAAGCTTCGAGGGTGGACGATATCGCAAATAGGCTCAAAGGTAACAAGAAGACGCTTGACGGTATGCGTAGAAAAATTACGCCATTCGACGGGATGAAAGTCCCGCCTGAGAAGTTCATGGGGTCTCATGTGGGGCGTGATTTGCAACGTTTCGACAAGAAGGATGGCAGTCGGTTGTTGTCGTCCGTTGTGGTTTCGAGGCCAACCGAGCAAGGTGAAGGTCAGGTGCTACTCATTTCGAGTTCGAATCCGAAGAAGGGTGACTGGTTGCTACCAAAGGGAGGCTGGGATAAAGGCGAGAACATTAAGAAGGCGGCGCTGCGTGAAGTGATTGAAGAAGGAGGAGTACGCCCACCACTTTGTTTGTTGTCCATTGGTATTCTTGACTAACGGGTGGCTTTGTAGGTGGGTGGACGACTTGCGTATGGTCTAGGTAAGGTCAAATTCTCAGAGGGCAAAAGCAAATACACCTACTTCGCATACATGATGAAAGGTGGCACGGTCTTCGATGACTGGTCCGAGAATATTCGGTATCGCCTATGGGTACGTGGCTCCGAGAAGTACATTCTATCCGTACTAGTGGAGACCTAACAATGTTTGGAAACGTTATATTTTCAATTAGGTTTCATACGACGAGGCAATCGAGTTGCTTCCCAACCGCCCGCAGATGGTTGAAGAGCCAAGATAATGGATGAAAAAGTCAAGGCTGGTGTGACACCTGAGCTCAACCCCAGTCTTGCGAAGATCAAGCTCTACTAAGCTTAACTCGCCCATAAAGTGGCAATAGAGAAGGCGAAACTCGAAGTACAACGACTCGATTTGGCAATTCCGAGTGCAAGAGAGTGCACAACGAAAACCATCGTCCCATCCGCCGTAGATAGGCTGATACATGTAGCAGACAACGGAAGTGGATCCTGTTATCTAGTATAGCGACAGATGAACTGTGAAATGATAACAAATGGTGATAATTCGTGGTTTACCGTAAGGGGAATTTGCTAATCAGTACCAACTTCGGATGGGCATTTGCTAACCCAAACCAGAGCTACTCTCTAACTGAATTCGATCTATCCAGCAAATCTATGTCGATTTAATACCGACCGCTTCAACTACGAAAGCAAGTTAGAAGCATTATCCGCAGTGGGCCGCATTTGTCATTACATGTATTATCGTGCGATCCCAGGTGCGCGTCGAAAGATAGCAGTGTTCCCTGAGGAAGCTTCCCTTTATTTGCTCTGCATCACGATCATCGCCATCGACGACAGCAGAGACGAAGGGTCTTGAATGCTCCAAACTCGTGGTACGTGCAGTAACCACAAACAGCAGGGCATGAAGTTCGCCGTTTGCAAACACCATTGCGGTCTATAGCTTGGCCGTACGCGGTACTATCGCCGCCTTCAATCAGATCTCGTTCCTGTTTAGTTGTTTACAAGATCCCTACAAGTCGAATATGTTGTCTATGGTAGTGCAGCAGCACAACGTGCACGCTCCTGCAACTTTGCGTGCTTGCCAGCTAATATCGTGCTCTTGAATACGTCGTTGCTGGACTCCTTCAGTAGCTTGCCGGGCTTGCGCTTGACCTGCTCCATATGTGTAATAAATGCTCTAGAACCGATAGATAATTAACAACCAATCAGATGACGCGCAGTTGGTACCAATTTGCAAATATTTTTGAAGTTGGTACCGATTAGCAAATGCCCGTCCGAAGTTGGTACTGATTAGCAATTCCCCCTTAACTTAAATCGCTAAGATTTCAATACCGGGTGGTCTACAGTCAATAAACTAGGGACCCAGCAACATTTTTGTGTGTGGGGTGGGTGGGTGGAATGAGCAACTCAAACTTTAGGACTCGCCCCAGTCCCCCTAGCGATCGGGAATCTACGCCAGCTCCGTCTTTACAACACGGACGCTGATTTTGCCGATAGTTCTGGGTGTCCAGTCTGAACCCCCTCAAACGCAACGGTGGAGAAGAACATCCTGATTCACGATGTTGCTCTTCTCCACCACGGGATTCCTGAAGATATAGACGAGGAGGTGGAGGATCTGTTTAATGAAGGGCAACCTGATGCAGAAAACGGTTATCGTTTTGATGATGAGCTGGCGTCAGGTGATTGATGAGCAGGGGTTGGAAAAAAATAATTTCAATAAAATAGCTACGATATTTTTTGTACGGAATAACTTATTATTGCTCCAACCTCTTCGTCGTATCCTCGAAATATCTGCAATATAAGTTCAATACGTTAGAGTATACAACTATTAAGGTTATAGAAAAACGGCTTAATATATTTATTGCAATAATTGGTCAAAATGGTATATTATTGGTAAGTCCCGTATTGCAATGTATATAACCGGATCCTGAAGACCAAAATGCAATATCACATTTTATTTTCCAACCCGGAAGACGAGTGAAGCTACAGCGTTGGATAATATTAAACCACTAGTGACCGTCGGGATTCTAGTCTCGGCAAAAAGTAGCAGTCGGGACAAGGAATACCATCGCGCATCTACCTTCACTGAAATGAAATGAAATTAGCAGTTATAACGGCTGACTACGCCCGGCGCTGCGCACTGCTGCAGCGCCGCATACGGGGAACTCCCGCGGCAGCAGCCCAGGAATTCTCGCCGAGAAGCGGAGTTCGGAAAAAGAAAAAATGCAGTATCTAGGTACTAGCCGATCCGATCTAAGATATGGTAGGCTATTCCTTCGCGTTTCGAGGGTCTCGTGAAGTGGCTGTCTTGTAACTCGGTATTCGTAATCTCCGGTGTTTTACACCTGATCCGTCGAATGCGATCAGTATAATTCCGTCGGGGATTCCATAGGGTAGAGGCCATGTTCGCCAAACGCAACACGTGAGCTTGATTAAGCCCTCTTCGAAAACCCACCCGGACCCCTATCATGGGACATTCTGTTAGGAACTCGAATGCCCATTGTTCCTGTCGGACAGCGCGGAACTGCGAAAACTCACCCCCAGCTGTCATTGACCTCCGTGAGCCGAAGTTGGCGCCGAGCTAACATTTTGCTGATCTTGACAGCGGGTTGACGAGCATGTGCTTCTCTCCTCACCCGAATACTAGAATTTACCTGATCTAGAGTTCCTGTTTCGTGGGCAATCTCAATCTCATGGGTTGTCCGGCGGCACGTCAGGTTCCAGTATTGACGAAGTGCGTCCCAGTGATCCGTTAATAAGCGGCGAACCAGAGTATTTGACTCCTTAGTCGTACACGAAAGTGCCTTGGCCCATTCTTCCAAAGCTGCTGACGCAGTGGGGTAGCAGCGCGAACTACTTGGTGCGCCGTAAATCATCGGGAACAGAACCTCTAATTGATGACGAGTATCCTTCCACCACCGAACGTTAGCTGATAAATGATCATACACGAAGCCGAATTCGAAGATGTGGTGCACATCGACGGGTATGCTGGAGACAGAAAATTCACGGAGTACCCAGGACATAGAGTAGTAATCACGGAGAACCGAAGCCCAGTGATGCAGTGCTTCGTGAACGTGAGCGTCCATCTGACGAGCTGGTGCCACCACACCAATCCAAATAGTACGAGGGTTCAAAGCCGTGATACGGCGCCGAGGCTGCTCGTGTTGCTGCACCACGGCGTAATCTCTCCGCGTGCGGAGCTGTCCACTGGGAATACACACAATCCACTGTCCTCCGAGCCGCGAAACTGCGTCAAATCCCGGTGACTCAGCATAAACAACTATCCAAAATCTGGGGGCAGCGAGGCAATTGAGGTCCTCTGCTTTACGTTCGTCAGTGTCCTTCCACCAGCCTTCTCCACGAGGTAAATACACATCGTCTATCCACCAACTTTGAATTGTAGACGGCAATGCGAGATCGTGAAAAGTATCCACCCACGAACCTTGGTTACCAGTTGCTGTTGCCCATCCTGGTGTCCACTGCACAAGATGCATACTAGCAAAGCCAGCTTGGTTTCCCATGCTGCGGCGCGCGGCAACTTGAAGGCGCTGCGGAAGTAGGCGGCCTGCTGGAATAGGTTTCCGAAGGAATGTCCCCTCGCTTAACTCGGCCTATAGAAAACGTCGAAGCGAAGCTTCTCGTATGTCACCAATCCAACTAAGCCACAGGGTGTCACACCACAGTTCATGACCAATGTTGACCATGGACTTCTAGTAAGGTCCATTTATATTTGTAACAGGTTGGCGACATGAAGACGAAAGCGTTGACAGATGCTGGTGACGAGCGTTGCGGTGTCGGGCGGGACGAGCAGGACACTGACGAAGTGCAGCTGCCCGAAACGTGCGTGAGTGGGTACGGTGGCGGATACGGTAGCTGTGGAGCGGCGAAGGGTCGTGAGATTTAAGCCGTGAGCGGCGTTGTGGACCGCTCAAGTGCGATCTTAGCGCTGGAAGGCCGCAGTGAGGGTGAAGTGAGCGACTACGAGCGCTCGGAACGCTACTGGTGTCTGTCAGGAGGCGAGGAGTGACGGTCGTGGGCTGCGGGGTGAGGTGAGCAAGCGAGCGAGCAGTCGCTCACAACAGAATTTGCCGAATCGTGAACAAGCGAGTTGGCAACAGAAGCTACGGGCTTGGACGCAAGTGAGTCCAAGTTCGGAGTTGAAGCACGGGCGTACGGGTCACAGCTGGTAGCTGCCCCATACGTTGAAGTGAGCGGTTGAGAGGACGATTGGCACTATCGGCGTGTCGGTGTCAAGGGATCGACGACAGCTGTACTGAGCGTGACTTTGGCACGAGGCGTACTGAATACGGGTGAGTGGCGTCTGTACGCGGCGCGTCGAGTCAAGGGCGAGCAGTCGGTAGTGTGGGTCTCGGCCTGGCTGCTGAAGAAGCGGCCAATAAGTGTGTCAAGTTCGGTCGGCGACAGAGGACTCGGACCCTGGTGAAAGAAAAACAGCGGGTACAACGTGTAAGCGAGGACCCGCAGTCAAACAGGCGTTCTGAGACTTGTTTTATATTGTCTTCCTTCCAGCGGCCTCGCTGCAACTGAAGCGTAGTAGCCGCGTTATGACCTAGAACTGGAACGAAAATGTGCTGATCAGGAAGCCATTGATCTCGTTCAAGTGTGGCAAAGACATGGTGGAGGAGACGTTCCAATTCCACAGTATTTACGCAAACAAGGTGTGACAACCCAAACCGATGATTTTGGGTATCTCGGCATTCCGCACTACAGCAACGACATTCAGGCGGCCATCGAGAATCGAATTTGTGTGGGATAGTCCAAAACGTGCTCGCCAGTAAAAACGACTCAGTGTGCCAGCCATACCGCCAAATCATTGCACGTTCATCCGATGTCCTAACCTGTTTAGGCTCTGCCCTGATTTCCTGCGCGGTAAGCCACTGTTGGCGTCGAGCACTAGCTTGGCGAGCCTTAATATGGGCAAGTGTGTCGCCCAATACGAGGCACCCGTCTGCGTCTAACACGATCCAACCATCCAAACTGAACCAGCCTGCGTACGATCCTTTCATCCGTCGAATATGACTATCTTTTGCGGCAAGATCTGCTACAGCTAGTGCCGTTCGTTTGCCCTGCAATTCCACGTCATCTGTGTGCGTCATTTCTTGATGCAATATAACCCATTCAACTTGCATCGTTCCATTAGGCATGAGTAGATCGACAAGAGTACGTACCTCCATTCGGTGAGGGTCACCGTACTTGAAAACGTTTTCGATTTCGACACATCCGCCGAGCTCGCTCAAAAACACGTATAGCGCTAGTGTTATCGCACACCTGAATACCCACATCTCCACTCAGCACTGCACCTACGATTAGCGCGTGGACCTCCCATCGAGTAGATATAATATCGGCTCGATGAATGCTCGTTGGACCATACAACACGGTGCCATCAACGCCTCGGACAGCCCATCCACCTTTGCAGCTCAAGGTATTCGCGTGCATCACACTTCCATCTCCAACTTGCAACATCTCTTTCCACGTAAACACGCGAGACGAGGGTTGAGGCACAACTAGTACTTGCATTACGACTGAGATTAAGATATATATATATGGTATGATACTCTAGTGAACGAGCACCAAAGTGCTGGTTCGCTCCCCCAAATCATAGCCACCACTTAACACAGTCGATACAGGTACTTGCTGCAGCGTTGTTGTCCGGTGCGAGACCCCCACAATCCTGGACGCCACGGAACGCACTGATTGCGTACACAGGTGCGTGTACGACTTGTATGCATCCGAATGCCAGTGCCCATGAAACAGAATAGTCAATACGTCCACTCCGGCCTTGTACATGTAGGTTGCGCCGCCGGATCTGAGCGAATGTGTACCGTACGTCATCGGATCCACCCCAAGTCGGCGAGCTGCCGAGCGAATCGTGGATGCAACGTCGGATGCTGTGATGCATCCAATGCGGTTGTCAATGTCGGTGTAGATGGCTGCTGGCATGGATGTCGACAGAATTTTTCTCGCACTCAGCAGTAGAACTGCGCCCACGACGGAGCATAGAATTGGATGGCCTGATCGATAAAGTCGTCTGACAGTCCCATCGCCAGCTTGGTCCGTTTTGGATCCTTGGAGAACGATCGATACAGCGATCGAATTTGCAGGTATCGTTGTCGGACGATCGTGTGCGTCAATTAGAATAATGTCCAGAGCTCAAAGTGCGAACCATCTAAAATGATGCCGGCGGACAGCGACAATTTCTGATCTTCGTAGTAAGAAGAAGAATGAGAGGCACAAGACCCCCTATAAAGCTTGGTCGCGGGGTTGATCCAGTTTTAGGGATGCGGGACAGAGCTCCAGGAGCTGGATTGAGACTGGAGTCTTGTGTTGTGTGGGGCTATTCAATCGTTGGATGCCTTTTAGAAGCATTCGTATGTTGGGGTAGTCGGACAGGAATTAAAGACTCCGTGCAGCGAAGAAATGTCGAATACCGTGTAGCATATTTCTCAATGGCAAACTGCGAAGAGTATGGCCACCGCCGAAGCCATTTTGAAACCCGAAAACTGTAAAATCTGCAATAATATGACTGCGCATCGACTGAGTGAAGTCTCTCAAGCATGTGTCGACGCCTCGGATGCTGCACCACCTTGTCCAATGCCCGATGCTCGATTGATATGTGGCGAGGGTGGAATCAGCAACCGAGCGTTCTCTGAGATACATGCCCAAATCATATCCAGGTCGTGAATCGAGATTGGTGGCTGAACCTGTGACCAACAACGAGTTAGTACATTAAACGAGAGACTTTTGACGGGTTTCCGGGTAGTCGGGATCCGAGATCCACAAGGGTATTATCTTCTCCGGCGATATGCGAAGCCGAAAATCGCAGCCCAAAGTGAATTTCCCGTACGCAAGTAGGCGAATTATTACTTGAGCACGTGGGTTGATTGGCGACTTCTTTGAATGCCATGCCACTGCGAACGTGTTATCAACACGGAAATGCACGTGGAGTGTGAGAGATCGATTCGACGTTTCTGCCACGTGTCACCCCATGCCCATACAACGAAGGCGCTCGATACAAGCTCTCTAAAGTTTATATCGAAGCCGTTTGTATGGTCGTTCTTGAACTCTTGTACAAGGATTTTTTCTTCATAATTGAATTCATACGTGAGAATGGACTTGATTTCTGCATCAAAAGCAGACGACCGACATCAGAAGCATCCATGTGCAGGACAATGTCCGCTGCCGGAAGCCCATTAAAATACTCCAGAGGGACGCCATTCAGAGATGGTGAGACGAGGATATTCCACCACCAGAGGAGGTCTTGCCGCATATCATGAGTGACTTGTACGTGATGAAAGCGGTATAACATACATTCCATTTTCCGTAGCCGTTGCAAAAATGGCCGCGTCGACCGAATACACGTCGCGACGTGCCGAAGCCGACCGAGGAGAGACTGGTAATCGTGTCTTGACAAAGTTGCGGAGTGAAAAGCGGCAGCGACGACATCTTTTGCTTTCGCTACCTTGTCGCTTGGAATTGACACAGTTTCATTTGACGTGTCAAAGATCAGCCCTAGTGCGCGATGAATTGAGTTCCAGGACGTGAACTTTTCCTCGTTGATTGCTGAAGTGCCGAGTATTGCCGTGATAGCAAAGCGCAGCGACGCATTAATGTCGGAAAGGTTTTCAGTGCGGGAAGTGCTCACATTTACATGGTCATCTACCCAGTGGTAGGCAAAGAACCCATCAGGAAAATCATCGTTGGTCGATTGATTGTGCACAAATGAAATCGAACCGGCAAATACCTCGTATGCTGCTGGAGATCCGGTCCATCCGAAAGGAGCGCAGAGATCGATCACAATAGCTTTCGCTTGCGGGGTTCGGCCACCGAAAAGATGTACACATTCGCTGTGGATAGCCATGTTTCGAAACGCGGAGGCTACATCACCTGGCATAAGCACGATCGTCTCATCAGGATGAGACTCCTTGAGCTGCACTATTTCTTGAGCGATATCGCTGCAGTGCTGGTAGAACAGCTTCCCAATCTTTGCCTTGTCCGTGATGTCGTTGGTAGAAGAATCCTGCGGTGACGACAAGTCGTGGATGGTACGTCCAGAGCTTGTTGAATCAGCGCCAAGTTTATCTACGACTCCGAACGGGCTGATGCGGATTTCCGGCCAAATGTCAAGAATGTCTTCGTCGAGTATTAGGGAACGCCACAGATCTTGCTCATTGCGGAGATTTTGGAGAAGGATATTGGAGCGCTGGCTCGCAGAACCGTGATTTAAGGAGCGAAATTTCGGCACCTCGGCTCCTGCAACGAGAGGAACTCGCACACCGTTGTTGGCAAATTCGAGGGGTTGGTCAAAATCTTGATAACCTGTGCACAGAGCTGGAATGCGAGCTGGGTCGATATTTTTGTTCGGGCTGTAGTCCATAGAAGTTTGGTTTCGTATAAGCTCGACGAAGTCTTTCAGGGGAATCTTCGTTCTTCGGATGTATTCGGGCAGAACCTTTTGGAGAGGCGTGTTGATGAGAAGCGAAGACTTGTCAGCCACTTGTGCGGAAACTGAATACGACTCCAAGGGAAGCCGAAGACCCACGTTTTGCAGTGTAGCACCAATGCGATGGAGGCGAACTTCTTCCCAGAGTGTTTCAGTTTTCGATGCGACGATAGTCAGCCACTCCAGATTACGGTAAATATACTGGAGATCGATGCCAGTACTCAATACACCAGCACTCGTACGGTTTGCTTCGCGTTGGTGGGTACCGCGAATTGATAGCTGTTGGTCGTCGTGGAAAGTATGCGTGGTAGGGTTCGCAGGGGATGTCGAGTAATGATCGCTGAGGTTGGTCGTGGTTGAAATCTCTGCGATAGGATAGAGAGGTGAGCCTGGTAGACATTATGTACGTTCGCCTGGCCGCAAGACTGACACAGATCCACCAGGCTTGGGCTCAAACGTGGAGGAGGGAAGCGACGGGGAAAGGGTAGTGACCGCAGAGGAATGTTTCGGAGAGAAGTGACGTGGGCCAGATCCGCCTGGCGCAGTAGAGAGGTGACGTTCAGAAGCATCATATACACTGTATTCGCTCTTGAGATTTATGATGCTTTGTTCCTGCCGGGAGTGTGCTGAACCGACACACTGCCAGCTCCTTCATGTTCTGGACGACCCTGTCGCGGTGCTGCGGCAAAGGCCTCCGCATGTAGACTTGATCCAAGTGATGACTTCTCCAAGCAGTTTTTCCGACCATGAATGGGTGCGACCGCGGTGGCCGCATTGGTTCACTCACCCACCTTGGCACATGAGGCCTCCAGAAAAACGTAAGCAGGGTTCATTTCCTTTGTCATTGCGTGAAATCTGACTGCTGATGTGCTGGGGTACTGCAGCTGGCTGGGGCTCTCGTCGAGGTTGATACAGGGTGTTGCGACCCGATTTGACGTTGCCGTTGTGTTGACCGTGTTGGGGCTGTATTGGCGATCGCGTTCGCTGAATGGACTCTTAAGTTCATCCGTAGTAGAGCCTGCTGGTAAAGTTGCGATGAAGTCGAGATGTTCTCTACAACATACGAAAAATGAGACCACCAGAGGGGCGAGTCTTCTTGTAGGCAAGAAAGAGCTGATCCTAGGAAGTAGTCAACAAAGATTAGAATCAGGTCCAGCAAGCGAGGGCTTCCTCTTGCATCGTTGGCGGATGATGCTGTCACGAATTTCCTTAGTCGTCGAACCACTTCATGAACAAAATCGTACCAACAGTGGATTGCGTGGGTTTCCAAGCCAGTAATGACCGCGTGAAGTGCAGCGTATGATTCGCAACGACCCGAGGCTGTGGGGAGCGATGCCGACGGACTAAAATCAGTCGAGAAGTTGTCGTTCATTGATGCACGCCGAATCGGATCAACTTCCAATTGCGGTTCGAAGTGCATCATCGTAAGCCCAATGTTCTCTAGCCGCATGCTGTACAGTGCCATGGCAACTCCAGGTGTAGTCTGAAAGTAGGAATCCTGCGAAGCCCGAAAACCCATCACCGAATTTTAGCAGTTACAGTGCTGGCAATAATTATACAAACGACGGTTTTATTTTCGATTTTTCAGCTTTGTGGAGGCGTTTAACGACTGAAAATTAACCAATCAACGCGTCGCATCAAGGCGCTTCGATTGGTGGCCTTCCTTTTGAATTTGGCACGGAACTGACCGCGCTGTCAAAAACAACGCCCCAAGGGGGTGGAAAAAAGTATAAGAACGAAGGTGTATTTTGCGATTTTTAAGCGCTTAGAGATGTTGTTTGGGGCCTGTTTAGGAACCGTTTACTCACCATTTTCCCATAGAACAGATGCACATCGTGCAGGCATCGAATCAATGAGGGTGTCGAGGTATGGCTGGTCGATCTTGCCCCATGCCGTGAGAACCGCACTTGTGAGCTCTTCCTTGGTCTGATACTGCTTGCAACCGTCGTGAACCAGACTAGCAAGCCTCCCCCACACATTCTCTATGGGGTTTATGTCCGCAGCGAAATCTTGGACTTGAAGCCAAGCTTTGGTATACCTGGACAGGTGAATTGAGCAGTTGGCTTGCTGGACGAAGCAAGCACGGGGGTGATTCTCCTCGATAAACGACACCAAATGCTTCTTTAGCGTCTCCACGTACTTCACGCTGTTCTGGGTGCCAGATAGAACAGCTAACTTCGCCTTGCCGCGGGAAGAAAACGCCCCCCACACCATGACAAACCCCCACTTGAGTGGCGCTTCGAGTAGACCTGCTCCTCGGTGCACAAGCCCAGCCAGTAGTACTGGAACCCATCTGGACCATCCAGATTGAATTTCTTCTCGTCTCGGAACACCACTACCTTCCCCGTTTCCGTCCAGTGTGCCCCGAACGCCCACTCCATCCGAGCTTGCTTGTGGTGGGGCTTCATGGCTGGAGCCTTCTTTCGTTTCAGGTGCTTTACCGTTGGCGTGTTGTGAAGAATACCACGTACACGCCGAGCCGTTATACGCAGCTCCAGACTCTCCTTCAGCTGAGAGGAGCTAAACTTGCCCGTGTGCGCAGCTCGCAACAGGCGGCGGGATGCTTTCTCCGTCAGCTTGGGGGCCTTCCTGGACGCTGCGTAATGTTGTAGCCCTTGGGGTTCTTTAGCAACTGGTATATATTATTCTTAGAACGTTTAAGTACGTTGCAATGTCCTGCATTCTCCACCCACAGTCATGAAGCGAGAGAATTTGGCCTTGCTCCGATTCAGTGAAGGTCGAACCTCTGGGCGTGGCTAGACAGGCCCTCGATGAATCAAACTTGGTACACCCCTGCTAGTATGTCCTGCTAACATATTGAATGTCAAATCAACGTTAAGCAACCCCTCTAAAGCGCTTAACAAACGCAAAATATACATTCGTTCTTATACCCCCTGTAGGCGTCATTTTTAACAGCTCGGTCAATTCCGTGTCAAATTCAAAATGAAGGCCACAAATCCAAGCGCCTTGATGCGACGCGTTGATAGGTCGATTTTCCGTCTCTAATCGCCACCACAAGCGCAAAAATCGAAAAAAAAGTCCTTCGTATAATTATTGCCAGCACTGTACTTGCTTACCCGGGTTGCTGAACAGGCCCGGGTGCGCACGGTGAGCTGCCGTGGTTCTGCGGCGAGCAGTAGAGTCCTTTAGCCATACGAACTTGGTCAGGAAATGTACTGCAGGTCAGTTTACGAATTTCTGCAGAAGGTAAAGCATTAAATGCGTTAGGCGCCGTGTGAGTAGTAAATACGGGGTCGGTTGTGGTTGGGTTGTCATCTGAGCCCGCAGGGCGGCGTTTTCGGCCTGGGGCACCTTCAGGGTCGCATTTTCAGCTCTCAAGGAGATTACCTCAGCTGACGTAGTTATTAAAGGGGTCGAGCGAGGTGTATCCACTAAATGAGCTGTGGGAGTTGTCACAGTCCATCATTAATTTGTATTGCATAGTAGTGATCCTCACCGGTACCCAAGTACATCATGAATGATTTCGAAGCTCCACAAACTCCTCCAATTGCCTCTTTGCCCGTAAAAATATTTGTCGTAGCAGCTCGAGAAATCAATCCCTGGTGTGATGGGGCAATATCAAGTTGGTCATCCACGATAACGTATTAGCGATGTCAATTCCTCCACCATACGGATGATGTCTAATCTAAAATACCAACTGATACACAAATTCGAGAAATTCTGCTGGACAAGCATGCTGTGCCCTGACCGAACCGGAAGAAGTGGTTCCAGCTCACGGACACGATGTCTCTCTCAAGTAATTGAATTTGACTTAATCTGCGCGCACTCTCGAGAACTTGTTGGGTCTTGCTGGGACCTTTTTGTGTTTTACTTTGAACAACGATCGGCTTGCGGGAAGATGCTATCCCATCTGCAGCAGTAGGAGATATCGGCGTGATGATGTTCCCAGCGCTACCTTTGCCCATCGCTTGCTCAGAACTCACTGGAGCACGTTCAGATGATAGTTTTTAAAAGTAAGATCAGAGTACCGACAAGCTGAAAGCAAAACGGAGAATTGAGCTAAAACGAGCGAAGTGTCATGACAAAGTTGTAGAGGCTAGATGTTTTCTTTGTTGAGTTCCGTCTCATGTGTGTATATTAAACAACGATTTCAGACATAGCAGAGTACTCGATGCTTTCATACAGGCTGAAAAGGACCAATCTCGTCCAACGATATAAAATCCTTAGATGATTCTAATTCTACCAAGATCTCCTGACAATTTTTTTGTATTTTGATGTGCAATCTTGATTTTTTCTCAGTTGTAGAATTCCTGAAGAGATCCATCATTTCTTTCAAATTGGCAACAGTTTGTCCATCGGACATGTGAAGTTCGGGAAACTCGTTGGCTTCGGGAAACTCGTTGGTTTGTTCTCCTTCTACAAGTAAGTTATTACTACTCTCGCTCGAATGTGTTTTGTTCAGTTTTTCATTTACTACATACGGGTGGTGGTCCTTTGGGTAACTATTAACTACTACAATACACTGATAACACAAACGAAAAAGGATGGTACGACTGAATTCATCACGTGTTCGAAAGCAGTGAGAGATGAAGGGTTTTATGTTGCTCGGAGGGTGTGACGTTCTCATTCGAGCGAAAGATTTGTACATCATCATGGGCATGAAATTGTTTACTGAGAACATGGCGAGTACGATTAACTTGTCGGTGGTGCTGGCTCACATTGTCAATGGCCATCTCACACCAATGCGCCGTGTAAGCTACATTACCTTGTACTACGTGTCCAAGCGCTGATGGATGCATCTCATACCCGGATATTAGTTAAACCACGAGTTGTCCGCCATTTGTTGTCATTTCACCACCCCTTTGTAGCTAAACTGGATAAAAGGATCCACTTTCCGTTGTTTGCTACCGTACTTACTACGAAGTACTACAATATTGACCTATCTACAGCAACATCATCTGGATGGAGGTAACGGAAATGCTCAGTCATACGGTGTTTTTCATTACCGATATGCACTCTTTTGGAGACGACAAGCACCAGTGCTCGGAGCTTGGTAGATTTCGAGTTTCGCCCTCTCTATTGCGACTTTATTGCCTAGCTACTCGTTATTCGAGTTTGATCTTCGCAAGTTTGGGGTTGAGCTCAGGTATTAGACCAGCCTTGACTTTTTCATCGACTATCTTGGCTCTCTTCACCACTTCGATCATCTGGGGGCGGTTGTCAAGCAGGTCGATCGCCTCGTCATACGAAACCTGTTTGAAAATATAACATATTTAAGAAAACTGGTACCACCAATATGAATTTAATACTTCTCGAAGCTACGTACCCAGATTCGATAACGAAGACTCTCGGACCAGTCATCATAGACCGTGACACCTTTCATCATGTAGGCGATGTAGGTGATTTTGTTGTCGCTTTCCGAAATCTTGAGCTAACCTAGGGCACACGCAAGTTGTCCATCCATCTGCAGACCCACATGTTAGTAAATATTACCAATGGACAAAATGAACGAAGTAGTTGACGTACCCCTCCCTCTTCAATCACTTCACGCAGCGCCGCCATGTTATTTTTCTCGCCTTTATCCCAGCTTCCCTTTGGTAGCAACCAGTCACGCTTGTCGGATTCGAGCTTGAAGTGAGAAGCACCTGGCGGCACATGACGACACAAGTGTAAATTCATCTAGTACACCCTGTTCACCAATGTCTAACTACCAATTCAACATGTCCACCGCCACATTATGGGCCGGGAGCTGCTTAGCCTCCAGCAGACACTCGAGACAGAAGAGCATCGACTTCTGCATGACTTCGGCGCCGATACCGACAGAGATTTTTCTTGTTCACTGAGCACTTGCCACAAAGCACGCGACGGCAGACTTGACACGTTCCTCCACGTTGAAGCAACAGGTTTCCCAGCTTGTTGAGGCTGCGCGTGCAATTGGCACAATGACTGGCGGATCCGAGACGTCCGTGAGCAGTACGACATGATTTTTTCATTAACCACGTGAGTTTGTAAGCGTTGGCACACTCGATAGAATTCACCAGAGCCATGAGGTTCTCAGCATAAGCCGTAGCTGCCACATTGACCGGCACGTCGCCGTCCAGCTCCAAAAACGCACGAGAAAACATCTCAACAGAGCGGTGACGGGCGTCAGTAGGCGGCAGTCCCGTGTTCGCGAACGTCTGACAACCCGACATGTGTCCACGGATCACATCCGACGGACGTGGCAGCTTCAACACATCCGAAAGATCCACAGATTGGCGAACGCCGTAAGCGACCAGCTTCCCTTTGGAGTCTTTCATCATACCCGATGCTTCCAAGAACAGGAAGTCACGGGCCTGACTGAATCGGCCGTAAGATTGAAGACCCCACTTTAAACCAATAAAGTTGAGTGGGTTTTCCGAGGTCGGACGGACCAAAACTGCAAGCAGACGTGAGTCTTCAAGCTCCGTTCCCAAATATGAATTCCGCATCTATCGCGTGTGCTTCGGTGTCGGCCAACATACCGAAAGCGGCGTCTTCAGCCGTACCGTCGACGGTACCCGACAGCGCGACGGCAGGTGGCCGTGTCGTCTTCTTCAGTCTCAAATGACCACTATCGCCCGAGGAAGTGGACGACGCGATGCTAGTGATCTTGTCCATAGTAGATCTGTGCGAAGTGGAGTCCGACGAAGACGAAGACGACAATACATCCGATCTGTCGTGGTACGTCACGCCGCCGTGCAACGCGCGACGTGAACGATAAGCGCGAACGTCGTCTTTGATCTTAACCAGTTTCCATGCTTCCTTGTCCAGTTGACGTCCGCCGGCTGCGAATGCTTCTCGAAGTTCTAAAGTATGATGCACCACTGCATCCACCTCAGCGATCAAAGCCGCCTGACGTTCGGGTGAAATCTGAACTTCCGGTAACCCTCCTTCTGGTAGTCTGAATTTGCCCATGGTTAGTAGTTGGCTTGTGTCCTAAGCGTTGTTTCGGTTTAGTTGGTCGTCTGAAGATGGATGGATAGGCAACTAAGCAGGCGTGCGTCGACCTAAGACTCTCGGAGAGTGTGCAGACGTCGAGCACTGGACAAGAGTGAAAAGAGTCTATGAGGTGACATGATTGATGTCTGCAAAAGAAGCTGCATGCGCCTGACTGGGCAGCTGGAACGTGTCGTCCAAGTCGACGAATTTGTATACCGGACGCCCCGAAAGCCGTACGGCCGATCGACGTGAAGCTCAAATCGATGAGGATCGAGGAAGTGTGCGCATGGTGAGAGTTACAGAGACCGTGAGGCATCGTCTAGTCGAGCACCAACACAGAGCCACGGACAGCTCCTCACCTTGAAAACTTCCACACCTTTGAGTGCGAAAGCTCAAGCTCAAGCCGTTCAGGAAGAAGAGCCCGCGTTGAGTTCCCGCTCTCCCATCGAACGCGTCTATCGCCACCGTCGAGTCTATCCATAAGTTGATGGCAGCGGCGTTGGAATCCCACGAGTGAGTCATGAAATCACCGTACGAAAGACTCCCATGACGGTAAAACCTTTGGTACATTTGCTGAAACTTCAGTGCCCTCATGAGGTCGAATAAAGTTTTTTTTTTCTGGTGATACCTTTGCGTGCCGTGATCTCTATGGCCGTGGGTTATCATTTGGAACGGAATGAAGCGGAGGTTGGAAAGTGACACGTTCACCTAAAGAAATTTGTGGAGTGAGCCCGACGCCAGCGATTTGAAGCCGTAGGAGTCCGCCCTGTGTGGTACTGTACATCCGCTCAGCGGACACCGTTGGCCGCGCGAAGGAGACTGCCGGCACCGGTGACTTTCGTACAGCAAGGTGTATGTAGCACCCGTACCGATATGACTTTCGTGCATCTCAACAACGATGTTGGCGCTCGGCTTCAACGGACGAAAAGATCGCTTTGTTGATGGGATGGGATGCCATTCATGGCAGCACTCACGCTGCAATGACGACGTCGGAGCAGCCATCAAGATTGAGCGCGACGCTCGACATCAAGCCCAATTGCTGCACCCGTTCATCCCGGCATTGAGCTCCGGCTGGCGTTGGTCGCCAGGATTTGCCTGTCAGTGGAGATTACTCGCTCGTTTCACCACTACCCGTTTGCCTTGTTTTTCGCCGCGCTTGCACGTGTGCCTCGAGCTCTTCTGCTCAACAACATGACCATCAGGTGGATCAGAGTACTGTAAGCTCGACGCCCCATCGAAACCTGGCTCGGCTTACAGATCAAGAAACAAACGTTATTCTATGAGATCCCTTCGCAGACTTGGTCAACGTGACGGAAGAGTCGACAGAAAGTTATCCTCAGAGGCGCACGACTACATGTATTCAAAATGGAAGCGATGGCACCTAATATTCATTTGCACGGATTCAATATCTATCTACAGAAGAGCTCCACGCTATGTGGGGGACACGTCTACCAGTTGAGTTTGTCCACCGACACATTTCGTGCAGGGAGCGACTTGGCCTCTAGCAAACACTCGAGGCAGAACAACATTGACTTCTGCAATACTTCGCTGCCCAGACCCACGCAGATCTTCTTGCTCACAGAGCATTTGTTGCACAGCACGCGACGGCAGATCTGGCACGATCCTCCGCGTTGTAGCACCAACGTACTGAACTTGCTCAGACTGCGTGTGCAATTGGCGCAGTGAGTGCTTGTAGTCATGCGGCCGAGAACGCTGCCCGTACCGGGACGCACCTGTCGCGTCGCCTGCTTCATCATCCACGTGAGTTTGTGGCCGTTGGCACACTCCATACTGGTGGCGAGCGCCATGAGTTTCTCTGCGTAAGCGGCCGCGGCCACGTTCACAGGCAAATCGCCGTCCATCTCAATGAATGCACGAGAGAACATCTCGACTGTACGGTGGCGCGTGTTGCTCATTTGAACCCTGTTGCCGAACGTTTGGCAACCGGACATGTTGCCACGGATGGTGTTCGGTGGACGCGGCAGGTTGAGGATGTCGGACAGGTCGACGGATTGACGGATACCGTACGCCACGGCTTCACCTGCCGAGTCCGTTGTAAGACCAGAGCCTTCAAGGAACAGGAAGTCACGCGCTTGACTGAAGCGGCCGTACGACTGTAGACCCCATTTGAGACCGATAAAGTTGAGCGGGTTTTCGGGTGTCGGACGTACCAACACAGCAAGTAGACGGGCGTCTTCAAGCTCTGTGCCCAGGTACGACTCCCGCATCTTGGCGTTCATCTCTGTATCGGCCAACATACCCAACGCAGCGTCTTCCGCTGTACCATCAATGACGCCGGAGATGACGACGGCAGGCGGTCGAGCCATCTTTCGAGGTTTGCGGTACTGGTTGTCACTACCTGACGACGTTGAAGACACTAGACTGGCGATCTTGTCCAAGGTTGATCGTGAAGCTGAACTGGAGTGTGACGAAGAAGACCTAGAGACCACGTCGGCTGTATCGGCTCGGGAATCCGTGTGCTCCGCCACGCCGTGCAACGCGCGACGTGACCGGTACGCGCGTACGTCGTCCATCGTTTTGACAAGTTTCCATGCCGTCGTGTCAAGTTGACGTCCACCCGCTGCAAAGGCACTACGCAGTTGGAGGGTGTTCTGTACGACTGCATCCACCTCGGCAAGCAACGCCACCTTACGTTCGGGTGTGATCTCGAACGGAGGTAGATCCACCTCCTTCACGTTAAACTTGGGCATGATCAATGCACTTGCGGGCTACGTGCAGATTCTTCAAATGAGGAAGTGCGACTGACTGGTTGCAGGAGACGGCAGTGCAGCATCAACAGTGCTTGGTTGACTGAAGTCCAGCCTGGACTCCAGGTGGAAAACGTTGTCTGCACATCGATCGCCTATATCCTGGCTGTTACCACTGCGATGTGCTGACTTGCAGCTTGCTTGTCAATGGAGACTCTTCTGCACTGTCCGTGCCCCAAAGTGTAAACGCTGCCTCAACACATATCATGGCTGAGAATTTGCAGCGCTTTCAACGATGCTACAGTCGCCGCAATCGCTGCAAATTCAGCGACGCCTAAGCAAAAAAAAACTCTGATACCGTTGCGAAGTATCTTAGTTTGTCAGTGCTTTTGAACCTTTGTATTGCCCTCCATACCGATGGGACACGAACGTAAGTACATGTCTTGAAGTCGTGCTTATAGTTTTTTTTTTCATGTGAGTTCGCGCTGGTAACTTGGTAGCTTGGCGTCACCAATCCAACCCAGCTGAGATACAGGCGAGGCTAACGGCGAATATAACTTGAACACACCTGCATATGATACTGTCCACCCTGGCTCACGCGTGAGCTTTCTCGATAAAGCGTGCAGCTGACAGGTGCCTCAAGGTCAAAGCTATCGATGTTTTGGATGTTTGTCTCCTGGCTTTAAATGCTGCCGTGGCTTCATTCTCTGACTCTCGGTACGCATAACTCAGCAGGTATTCAGCACCACAGTACAGCACGCTTGAACTCAACGTCGCCGTCTATCTGCCCGCAATCCTAACGCATGTGCTTGTTGACGTCGTTAGTGCTTGCCAAGAACGCATGTGCGTTATGATTGTATGTAAAGGTTTTCGCCGGCGGCTCCAGCTTGGCTTCGTGCAAGTCGACGAGGGCATTTTGCCAACGGACAATGCATTGTGCTGTATCTGTAACAAGGTTCAGATGCTCATGCCAAATTGTTTGTAAGATTTCTAGGATTCGGTCCAAAGTGAAAGGCCGATTACTCGCCAGCTCGGTCCAGAAAAATAATCGGGCGTGCCACTGGAAGCAAGCAAACTTTCACGTTCGTTGCCTCGTTGCAATTTTTCATTCCTCAGTGAGAAATCCTCACCGTGGCCACTTCCAATTTCATCAGCGCAGGTTGCTGTGCAGCATCATACCCAAGTTGCTGGAAAGTGCTGGTCACTTCCAGTTTCTCCAGACGCCTCCGACGTCGCATCTTCAGCTGGTGTACATGCTTATTTCGTGACGGTCTCTCATCTTCCACCTGGCGCTTAGAAACCGTTTGCATCACTACAAAATAACGATAGCTGGCATCATCGACTGTAGCTTAACTGAAAGTGCCCCCTCTCATCATCTAGAAGCACCACAAATTGAGCATGAACATCTCTTCCATTGCCATGAAATTCATATCTACAGAGAGCCCTAGGAACAGACATCACGGGACGACTAGTATATACTGACGCGCTCTCCGAGCGTCCACGAGGTCAATGTACTTCGTCGCAGTAGCTTCCTGTGTGCCGCGTAGCCCATTTCATTTAGGGCTACACCCTCTCAGTCTAGCTACCCCGGCGACGGGGGACACCTATCACTTCTGTTGGTCCACGGCCACTTCACGAGCCGAAACGTGCTTCGCCTCCAACAGACACTCGAGACAGAAGAGCATGGACTTCTGCATCACCTCACTGCCAATGCCGATCGAAATCTTCTTGTTCACCGAACACTTGCCGCAGTACGAACGGCGGCAGACCTGGCACGTGCCGCCGCGCGAAAGCAGCAGGTTGCTAAGCTTGTTGAGACTGCGCGTACAGTTGGCGCAGTGGCTGCTCGGGCCGTGAACACTGATACCCGGTCGAGCCTGGCGAGAAGACTGCTTCATCATCCATGTGAGCTTGTAAGCGGTCGCGCACTCCATTGTGTTCACGAGCGCCATGAGCTTGTCAGCGAAAGCCGAAGCGGCCACGTTCACCGGCACGTCGCCGTCCAGCTGAAGGAAGGCGCGCGAGAACATCTCAACGGAGTGGTGGCGCGAGCCAGCAACGGGGACGCCGCTGTTGGCGAACGTCTGGCAGACAGACAGGTGGCCGCGAAGCACATCGTGCGATCGGGGCAGGGTCAGCACGTCCGATAGATCCGTGGACTGACGGATACCGTAGCTGACCATCTCGCCGCGCGCGTCCTTGGTGATACCTGTAGACTCCAAAAAGACAAAGTCGCGGGGCTGGCTGAAGCGGCCGTACGTCTGACGTCCCCACTTAACACCGATGAACGTGAACGGATTCTCGGGTGTCGGTCGGGCCAAAACAAGCAGCAAACGGGAGTCCTCAAGCTCCGTTCCAAGATACGACTGGCGCATCATGCAGTGCTGCTCCGAGTCGGCAAGCATGCCCAGAACGGCATCTTCGGCCGTACCGTCGACGGTACCGGAAAGAACCACGGCAGGCGGACGTGCCGTCTGCTTGGCACGGAAACGGTCGCTATCGTTGGAAGAAGTGGACGAAGCAATGCTGGTGAGCTTGTTCATGGTCGATCTAGAGCTGGAAGACGACGACGACGAAAGCGCATCCGACATGTCGGTGCGCGTCTCGGACGGATCCACGCCGTGCAACGCGCGACGCGAACGGTAAGCGCGCACATCGTCCTTGGTCTTGACGAGCTTCCACGCCGACGTGTCGAGTTGACGGCCGCCGGCAGCAAAAGCCGATCGCAGCTCGAGCGTGTTCTGCACCACCGCCTCAACCTCGGCAATCAACGAGGCCTCACGTTCCGGTGAAAGTTTGAGCTCCGGCTGTGCCACATCATGCACGTTAAACTTGGCCATGGTCAAAAGCGACCTACAGTGCAACAACTTGCGGGCTTAGTGTCGTTTGTGTAAATGAAGGAGACAACGACGACGACCGGCGCGAGCGCGACGGAGCTTTTTTGCATACAACCGGCGTGGCCCATCGATCGCTCCTATCTCGCGGCGGCACCATGGCATGGACGGTGCTACTAAGAGAGCCGACGACACGCACTGTCTGCATGGCTGGCCGCCGTGTGCATGGCGCCAAGCATGACTTTGGGACGTCATTACACTTGTACTCTTCATCATTATTAGTGTTGCTCTGGTCATTAGTTTCCTCGAATGCAATGCCGGCGCGTTAGTTACCTGTACGTGTCGACTTCAAGCTCGACCTGCTGATCACCACAGTCGTGAGACTTGTTGGCCACTTTCTAGTCGCCTATATGTATTACCAGATTGTTGTTGAAAAAATATCTACAGTAAGTAGGTTCAAAAGTAAAGTGCACAATGGCCAGCTAGTGGACTTGACGTATCAACAGCGACTGCAGTCACCACTGCAGCAGATACTTTCTTGGAAGGAAGCAACGGATTGCTGCGCCCGGCACTCTATACGTGCCGAAAGGATGTCTACGCGTGCCTGGGCCACCATTGCAAGGTGCGCTCGAGTCCAGACAGATGCCTGGTGTCGAGATCGCTTTGGCCGTCCCGCGCGGTGCAAGCCAAACTGTTGCACGTGCTTTCATGTGGGTACGCACGACACTTTGCTGTCGGCGATGGCACCCTCGACGCCTAAGAAATTCGTGGTCGATGTCAACTACGGCCGGGCGATTCATGGCGGCATGCTCGTCTCCACGTTGGTAAAGACTGGCTGAGACGCTTGACATTTGCTCAATTATTCCATTGCGACCATACAGCGGAGACCTCGGCGACGGGTTCGAGTCGTGCTGTGCATGGATTCCGTTCTTTGTGAAGGTGAAGACGCTGCGCCGCAGCAGCCTGCGGCGTGATGGCTTTGTCGGCGTCGTAACCTCGCATGGATAGGCCCGCGACGACTGACGGATAACAGGTTGAAAGGCTCCCAACTTGTTTGGTGTCCAGATATCCAGCGCGACCGGAACGAGTGCTCCTTCCAGAGCCGTCGTCCGCCGATAATGTTTTGCAATTCAATCCGCCCACTTGCGGAACTCCACCTGCTACCTGTACCTACTGGACGCGTTGCTCCTTGTCCTGTTTCTCACGCGTTCTTAAGTTGCCTCTGTTTCGCGAAAGCGCGATGTCAGAACAGAGTTTGAACGCGTTGAAGACAACTCCATGATGGCGGCGCGCTCATGTTGAGTTACAGTACTGTACGTCTGAAATTAGAAACCTTCAAGCAGGTTGATGGTTCGGTGACCGAACTTCGGTCCCACCTGCACCGAGAACACATCGCTTCCTCGCGGCCGCTTCATCCGTCCGGAGCTTGAGTGTTTGTAACAAATAGAGATAGAAAGCTCACCGCAATTGCCAACACCTCAAAGCTCGCGATGTCGCGTTCGTGGATCGAGAGCGTACGCTGTATAATATTTTCCAGTGTTGATGCGAAAGCCTCGCCTCGCCTCGACGTGGCGATTACCGAAGTTGGCCCCGTTTGTAGCCTTCCTGTGCCAACAATCCGAACAGCCGCGGCACCGTGCACGCAATGCCCGTGAACATCACGACGTCGTCTTCACGAAGAAGGCGGAACTCGGTGAGACAGAGTTTCGACTTCCCACCGAGCTGGTTATATCGTGTTAAGGCTGCTGGCTCGCACATTGTGTAATGCTAGCAAGCACTTGCAATGTTATGTGTTGAGCAAGCAAGCAGAAACTGCGGCAAGCCCACTAGGACCTGCCGTCCAGCCAGCCATGTAAATCTGCACAGCTCGGTTAGCAATTTCTTGGTGAGCTGACGACTGTACCAGCAATTACCCGGTATGACGAACACAAACTGTGGACCTTGGACATCTTGCACTTTCCGTTGCCGCAACATACCACTTCAACTACGGTGTAACACACACCAACTTCATCTAGCTACTTAACAATCTGTTATCTGAAAATTCATTTTTCACAAACCCTAATGAAATATTACATTACAATCAAAGTGCGAGTCTGTAGCGCATCTGGGTGCTAGCCCCACATCCGCTTCAAACATGTTGCTGCGCCGAGCGCTCGCTACCGCAGCCCCGACGTACCAGCACGTGCTGCAACAGACTCGTCGCTTCAGTCAGACGTCTGCCGCTCCGCTGCTGAAAGCTCACGCGAAGGCCGTGAAGCCTAGCGCTGTGGTAGCCTCCAGCACGCAAGTCAGGTGAGAAACCCTAACGTATCCGTTATAACTAAACCCTTCATGTAGTAATTCTTAACAAAAATATTTTCTATATCTGTTATATGTGATATACGACGTTGAAGAGCACTGCAGCTGACGGAGACGCAGCATACATGGCACCAAGAGACTAACGCCAATGTACTGAGTTACTGGAAGTCAGCGGCACTTGCAGCTGGAGCTTGTGGTGCTCTGGGGCTATTGGACGAGCAACAACCGACGGCTTGTGCGTCAACTAAAGGCAGTGATGAAGACCCCATTGAACAGGCCAAGAAGAAGGTGCAGGAGTTGTCCACTATTGCCATCGCGCAACTTGCGGCATTGTTGCCTGATGACTACAGCAACTTACAGAAGCAGGTGGACGAGTTCCTGGCCTCAGGCAAAGGTGGCCAAATCTCCTGGGGCTTCTGTATGGGAGCTTGTGCAGGTTTTGCAATGAAGAAAGTGTCAAAGTTGGGGGCAGTGGCTATTGGCACATTGTTCATTTTATTGCAATGTGCCAGCTACTCGGGATACGTCGACGTGGACTACAAGAAACTGGAGAGGGACGTTAAGAGTTACCTTGATATTAACAAGGTAAATTGTGAGGAAGGTGCTAGAGAGGTGTTTGAGAGAGACTTGATGATTTTTTGTTGCAATTTTTGTAGGACGGTGTGTTTGATACGAAGGACTTGGACTCCATGTACAAGTCGGTCATGAAGGTGCTCGAGTTCAATCTACCCGCTGGTAGCGGATTCGCGGCGGGTTTCATCCTGGGCTTTCGTTCAGGATAAAATCCGTGGAATGGGCATGCTTGTATCGCTGTCGAGTGTGCTGATTGTTGTCAATGATACGTACGTACTCATTTGCGGCAGTTTTGTCTGTGGTGATTAACTTAGTGTTTTTCATTGGATTTGTTTAGTCCCTGAGTCGTGTAGTACGTTAAGCTAGTGGTGATGACAAGTCCGCGTATGCAGGGCTGGGAAGGCTTGTGAATGATGTTCAGAACGTCTTCGTTTCTAGGCGTGACGCCATCTCGATACACACGGATAAATCATCCTCGTCCGAATTGAAGGCGTGTGGATGTGTGTCCCAGCCGTCTTGCAGTGGGTGCGTCTGCGGGTCGTAGAACCAATAGAGGCACAATGTGAACACGTTGACCGTCATGAAAAGGGCGTTCAGGGACATGATTAACGGTTCATGGCCAAGATTCCGTACGTGAGCCAGAGGATGTTGCTTGTTAGCCCGGCAATGACCATGTGCACGTTCATGAAGACGGCCGACTTGTGCTTGAGCACTTGAAACAGCTTCTCCATGGGTGCATCGTACAGACAGACGCCTCCACAGTCGGCGAGCAACCCCATAATGGTGTTGACGCTCGAAGTGGTCTGACCCGTGTACCCATCCTACCGACAATGGCGTAGATGGTGATGATGGCAACGATAGCAAGCACGACAGCCAGCACGCGAAACACGTAGCCCTTCTCCGAGGAATAGTAGCAATAAACGGACAGGAATATGATCGCGCAGCATTCGCCGTACAGGAAGCAGGAAACCAATGGGAAATAATTTTCTGTGAGATAGCCGTACACCACCCTGGAATCACCAACGAAAAGTTAGTTTGTCCTTGGTACAATATCAATGATTTCAAGTACACACCGTACGCAAACTTACCAAATGTGTGAGCTGCCCAGTAATGCAGCAAGAGGAATGACGGAAGCTACTCCGACGTGTTTCTGTTTGTAAATGCGGTACATCAACACCAATGGACTGGATGCCAAACCAGTTGTGGCGATTCCAGCTAGAATCCGAAAAACAAGAATTACGATCTCCTTGGACATTGTGCAGAATGAATTTTGGTTAACTTTCGCTGCGAATATTCAACCGCTGTGAGCCTTGTAAAGCAAAATGAAAAATGAAGCAACATTCTCTGGAAGACTTTGAGGGTAGACCTCGAATTCTCTACAACTAACTTCCTCTAAACTTTAAAAAATGCAGTAGGTGTCGCAAAAGTTTACCTTTTTGGATAAGTGTTGGACTTCTTCCAAACAGTTTGTTCACTCTCCATCACGATGCATCCTAACAAAATGTTTTCGATCGCATTAAACCTGTAGTTGCATGTACTACTATTGCGTCTTGCAAAACGTAAGCAATGTGAATGATGCGTGGTGTTCAACAACTGACATGTCACGAGTGAGAACACGCAAGACTGAAGCAGTGAACTTCACGTGTACTCAAATTCAGGGAAACCATCAACGACGTACGACGCTACTAAATGAAAAACACGTAGTGCCTATTAAGACGAAGCAAACAAAAACCTAGCGCTCGGTTTCTCAAACATGACGCGTGGTAGACAGGCATATAGCGCCTGAATCCATGCGTCTAGTGTCCGCACCAGCTCGGCTCTACAGGTCGACCTCGTTGTTGCGGTGGTGGTTCTCGTGCTGCACCACAGTGTGAGTGCGCTGCATGTGGCTGTTGCTGCCCTGGGGCTGCAGACCGCGAAGAGGTCGGTTGCCATAGTTGTAGTTGGCGTTGGAAGGGGTCTCCTGCGCATATTGGCGAGGGTCTTGCATCTTGGGCGTAGTATCGTCGCCCAGCACAGCCAGAGAGCCGCCACGACTCTGGTTGTTGTTGCCGTAGTACTGCGGCTCACCACCCAGAGCAAAGAAGGCCTCGGAACCTTCACGGGCGTTGGTGGTCTGCACGGTGACAGTCTTGTCGTCGTCGGACGCGCCGTCACGCTTGAGCTTCCACGTGCGGTAGAAGATGTACACCTGACGAATCATCAGACACACCAGCACCAGCACCTGCAGGCCAACGATGGCAAAGGCTACACCTTCACGCAGATCATCCGGGATACTCTCAGTGAAGCTGGTAGCGCTCGACAGCAAGAAGAAACTCAGGAAAAGAGCCGAGATCTTGATAATGATGACAAAACTTGACGTCTTCTGCACAAAAGCCGTAGGGTACGGCTGCTTGATCTCCAGGTACAACAGGAACACAATGTGGAACGCGATGAGAACAATAATCTGCCACAGACCCTGGATCCAGACCATGCCAGTGGTCATACCACAGAGCAGAGCCAAAAGAAGCTTGGGCGCGAAAAAGAAACGACCTTCAAAGCTGTGTTCGTCGTAAAGTGGTCCGTAACGAGCGTGGAACTTCTTGTCAAAATGGTCCTTCGTGCCCAAATCACGAAGTTCGTCCTCGTTGTTCTTGATGACCAACACGCCATACAAAATCGTACCGAAAGCCAGACCAAGCAGCGTGATAATAGCCAAGAAGAAGCTCACGTCAATTGAGTCGTGGTCGATGCAGTAGCAGATCTGGTACATGGCTGTAGCGCCGACCACATACTCGGACAGAATCAAAATCATCATAAGCACGCCGATGGCCTTGTCAAGCCACTTGCGGCTAAACGTCGGGAAATCCGCCACAATGAAGTAACAGATACCCATCGCAAGGGCGTATGCACCAAACAGGATAGCAACCATGCAGGCAATACCAGCCACAGCCAGGTAAAACAACATGTCAGGGTCCACACCGATGAGGGATGCGTACTTCTCCATACCCTGGACGCCCGTGGTCGTGGAAGATGATCCCGAGCCAGAGCTGGAACTGCCGCTCGTGCTGCCCAGACGACGTGAATATCCTGACTGGGTCGTTGAACCCGATCCAGAACTGGTGGAGTTCGTTTCATCATCCGACGACGAGTTCGACTTACCGAAGGGCAGGAAGTTGAAAGCGGCCGGTGCCATTTTCTTGCCCATGTTCTCCATGAAACGCGGACGGGCGTCGACGTTCATCTGGTTGAGCATAATCGAGAACTGGCAAATATCCACAGCAGCCATGGTGATACCCACACTGGCAGCAGCCGATACACCAGACGCCACACCGGCCGAGGTGCCACCGACAACACCACTGGCGACAGACATGACACCACCAACAACGACAGAGACCGTGGCAGCACCGCTACCAATGGTAGTCGAGGCGATACCAGCCTTATCCACCGTCGTCTTGGCCGTACCGTCAGACCAGTGGTTCGAGTCTTCAAGACCCTTGTTGGCAGGCACTGAGTACTGTGAGTTGGCGTTTGTTGAAGTCCCAGCGGTGCTAGACGACGACGTGGTGCTCGTCACCCCAGCACACTGACAAGCACTGAACGAGCTGTCACTAGTGTAGTCACACTCCTTAGTGGCAGCAAAAGTGAGGTTAGAGAACGGTTGCTGAACAGCGTCAGCAACCGACTCAGCAGCCTTAGTACCAGCGTAACTCATCAACGTGATAAAGTCCAAGTTCGCGTAGATGTCGGAATTGATACCTTCGTCGGACGAGTAATCCCACGTGCCATTGCTGCAAGCTGGGAAGCGACACACCGACATACACGTAGCCAAGTCCGAAATCTCAGTACCAGACGAAGTACCGGAGTAGATCAAACATTCCGAAGAAGCCGCAGCAGACTCAGCATTCAGCTCAATACCTTCACACGTAAGTCCCATCTTGGACCACGCACTGTAGAACGTCGAGTCACAACTAAACTCGATGGTTGTCGATGTCGTGGTGGTGGTATTGGTACCTACAACACCAGCGGATCCACTGGTGGACGACGAACCTGTAGTGGTTGTCGGAGTAGCCGTCGTGGCACCTGGTGTCTTGGTAGTGGACGACGGAATTTTCGTTGTCGAAGATCGCGTAGCCGTCGGAGTTGCCGGTGCAGTAGTAGCTGTCGTTGTAGTGGACGTACCCGTTGAACCCGAAGTGTCCACTGACACACCAGCCGTCACTCCAGTTGTACCAATAGTTGTCGGTGTTGTTGCACCTCCAGCTTCACCAGCTCCCATTAGACGACGTGTACCGTCATCAGATCCTGTGGGGGTCGAAGTGGACGGACTGGTGGTCGCCGTGGTGGTTGAAGTGGACGAACCGTCCGTCGACGTACCAGTACTCGGCGTTTTAGTCGCAGCTGATGGAGTCTTGGTAGTGGACGTTGGGGTTTTAGTAGTGGACGTCGGGGTTTTAGTAGTGGACGTCGGGGTCTTAGTGGTGGACGTTGGAGTGGACGAACTGGAACTATCCCCCGAAGTGTCCACTTTAGATGCACTGGTTGATGCTGCGTCCGACGACCCACTTGAACTGTCGGAACCAATTCCGACCGTACCGGGACGTTCATCCGATCCATCACCAACACTGCCGGACAAGTCACTTGATCCATCTTCCTGTTTTTCATTATCCTCATCACTGCCAGAACTTGTTGTGGAAGAAGTGGTAGTTGCAACGCCACTTGGGAGGTTTGTGGCAGTCGGCATCGAGTATCGGAAAACACACGAGACGGAACCGGCAGTGGCCGAAATGGTGCCGCTGCCGGATGACGTCGACACTGTCGACGTTTGTGCTGCTGCGACAGTTAGTGCCACCGCGGCGGCAATCGCCGCTGAGTACACTCGCATTGTTGCCGTTTCCGCACCTAAAGAGACGATGGATACCCCAGAGTCACTTTTTGCAACTTGGGGGTCTGGGTGTCCTGTCGCTTTAGGCTAATATCCGCTCCCAACACCGCAAAAGTCGCTGCTAACTTCCGACGCTGTTGGTTTTCCTGTTGCGAGTTCCCGTTTGCCTAGGCTTCCTGTGGCTGTCTCTGCAGAGCGGCGCGATTGACAGACTGACTTGGAGAGCCAGCGTTGGCAGAGGATAGTGCGTAAGATAGGCGCGACGCTCTCTGTAGGAGTAGGGAAAGCGCTTGAGCCCACAAAACACCATGTCAACTGGGCGGAACGAACAGCCAATCAGAGACCGCCGTTGCTTATCTTGGTTTCAGTATGGTGCCGCAAGTCCACTATGGACAGCATTTATAAGACACCTTGCGGGTTTTGCCAAAGGCACTGAGATGCCAGATGCAGTTTGTCACCCGACTGGCAATGGCAAGTGTGTGAAGTGGTACTGGCTGCGATATGTGTTTTTACTGCGACGCGCTCGACAGCGTGTGCGAGTTCGTGGGGGCAAATGGAGTCAGTGTCACCTGCCATCGGAGTAACGCTAAAAAGGAGAGATTGGGCGCTAAAACCTTGAATTCATCGGACCTCTACGCACGCCACACAAAAGAATAGGCTCGGCAACCGCGTGACGACCCGACTGCCCCAATGTGGTGGTGCGGCACGGAAACGCCAACTGGCACGTGTCAAAGTGAGTTTGAATCGGTTTTCGTGCCAGAAGTTCATCTGAGCTCATTGCCGCGTCCGCTTTGGCGTTCTCAAACGCCGTTATATGGCCAGGCACAAACCTGGAAACCACCTGTTGGCATCTGGTCTTCCCACAGTGACGATGGCACAACGCGACAGTTTTGCCACTCAAACGGGGATCGGGTTTGACTCAAACCCGATCCCCATCGAGCAAGTTTCGGCTTTTGTCTGTTACAGCACTTTGCGGCAAAAGTGTTGCTTTACGACGAGTTGTAGCCTACAACTTGTAGGACGCTTTTTCACCTGAGAAACCCAACCGGCCCAAATCGATGAATCTCCTCAGCTCCGATTGCGCTGGTTCTGCGGTAAACAAGCTGGAATTTATCGCGAAAATAGTCTAGAATTCGCACTCGTTGAAGCGGCAAAAAATCTCTCGAGCCCCGCTCAGCAAATCATCGTCTTGTCCGATGCAAAAAATGGCGACCAGGCTCCTGGCTACATTTTTGAGCTTGTCTCCTCTGTAAATCGGATGGTCGAAAGGAAGAGGAAAAAGACAACGCGATCGTAAATTGACATTCTTACACGTCACAGATTTTTTCAATTCTCATCCGAAGTGACCTCCTCACTCGAATGAAAGCGTCCTCTTGCAATATAGAGCAATGATCATGTCCACTAGAGTCTTGTGCATCATCAACTACTTGGATCGTCGACGTAGTTGAGGTCAGTAAACGTGACATGTTTGCCTGACTCAAAGTCTCCATTGACGGCCACAACAACCCCACGGCGCGACGACTGCTGCGTCGGTACCAACGTCCCCTGTTCCTTCATTTCCACGAACCATTTGTTTAATTCCGGATCCATTAGTGGCGATTCTCGCATCGTTTGTTGCATTTCCGTGTCCATTGCACCAGGTGAATACGAAAACACTCGCACCTTGTTGCAACCAGCTTGTTCCATTGCGAGGACACGGAAGTGCATCTCACGCGCAGCTTTGGCGGTACAGTACTGACTTAGCGTCGGATACGGCGCGATCGCTGATCTCGACGACACGTTGACAATAACCAACGTCGTTTTGCCATCTGACACCGTTGATGGTGTTAAAATTTCGCTTCTTGAGGCACCAAACATGTCGAGAAAGCGTTTGTTGAGCCACATGACCGACATCACGTTGAGTTCAAAGTGTCGCGTCATTTCACTCGGTGACGGACATTCCTGAGCGAATCCCAAAGCCCCGAGAGCGCCAGCATTGTGCACTAAGAAAATGTTGTCATAACGTTCGTTTGCCGTCAACTGAACCAACAACTTGTCAACTTTCTTGGAGTAGTCGACACTGTTGCTGAGGTCAACGGTTTGAATGAACACTTGAATCTCTTCAGCTTGTTGCAAAGATTGTCGTGCTTCTTGTGCAAGTCGTGAAGTTTCCTTGAGACCATTTTCATCTCGTGCCCATAAGAACTTACAAATAGTTAGTGGATAAACCTACTACACTGTTGCAAAAAAAGAAAGTGTATTTACCAGATCCAAGTCACTCGTGGCAAGTTCACATGCGAAATCAAGTGCTAAACAGCGTCCAAAGCCTCTCGAGGCGCCGGTCACTAACACGGCAGAACGCATGGTATCTTGATAAATGACGTTTACTAAACCAAAATATCGCAAAAGATAGGAAATGTAGCCATGTTTGTCACTTCAAGTTGAAGACGACAGCAACTTGGACTTGGATTTGGCATTTTGCTGTGGTTTCCACTTTCCCAATAGAATCAAACGCTTTTTCACATCCATGGAGATTTCCACTGCATCTGGAAGTGTCACCATGTCGGAAGAATCGTTAACACCCTCCGCTGGTCTCGTTCTGTTCGTTTTCTTCTCACGAATTCGCTTCAGAACGGGACTTAATGGTCGACGAACGTCTGCGTCAGAGTCCTCACTGTCTTCACAAATGTCGGTACTACGTGGTTCTGAAACAATTCTAGCAGGTAAAGACATTTCACGGGTGTGTCGCCGAACAATGGGCTTAGCTGCATCTTGCCAAGCCAAAGCGTACGTCTGCCAGTAGAAAAACACGGCACTTTTGAGCCGTTGCGAGTGATAATTGGCAGCACTTTCAAGCTGTTGACGTCTTCGCTGTTGATCACGAGTCCACACCGACCAACAAGATAATGTACACTTGATAGTGTTGCAATCACGCTTGAGTAACGCCGCTCCACAACGAAGTTTAAGGTCGACGACCCGCTTCCAAGCACGGAATACTATTTCCTGTACGCGTTGACCAGCGACAGACTCGAGTTTGATAACGCAGGCGAGAAGAACAAAGCGACGTTCACGTTGTTTCTTCACTGTGGCTTGCCAGACACTCATACTTTGACGAAGTAGTGTGAATGCCTTGTGCTCTGCAGCTTGTTTAAGCTGCTCGTGGCGACGTAGCTGACTTGCAAATGTAGCACGATCCCAACATCGCCAAACATTTTTCAATAATTTTTGCTCCGCGTGCATTGACGCAAGTCGTTTTCCTTGACGTGCGTTGATGAATCGTTGCCATCGCAGAAACACTCGTCGAGTGGTTTGCGTCTTCTTCTTGTCCACGAAAAACGTACAAAGTTTTCGCCAGTACTGATGTTTAACTGCAACTTGTTTCCAAGCTATCAACATCTTCTTCGTCTTTGATCGCAACAAGAATTCATCAAAGCGTGTGGCCATCGCGTGTTTCACGACCGACTGCCACTTATGAACGTGTTTTCGCAGCACAAGTCGTTGATACAAGCGACGAAGACGTCGAGTTCGACTAAATTCTCTCCAACGATTCACCGCTCGATGTCCACGGAAAACACACAACTTTACATGCGCAAACTCAGCTTTTTCACGAAGTTGAATTGCACGTTGAGTACAACGAAGCCACCTCTTTCGCAGTCGTAAGCACACGTGGAAAATTGCCGCTTTTTGAAGTGCCAGGTCTTTTGCAACGCGCTTTTTCACGTACTTTCGCCATCGCATCCAGACATCACGACGTTGTTTCTCCACACTCTTCGACTGGAAGCTGTTTACCACAATTCGTTGCCACTTTTGAGTATTTTTCAACATTTTCCACGCTGTGAAGTGGCGTCGTGTCTTGTTCACACGAGTTTTTTTAAGAAGAGAAGCTACTCCCTTCTGAAGTCGACACCATTTACGCCATCGAGTTAAAATTTCAGGGAGTAAAGTGTCATAACGCCGATTACCAAAGTATTCCAACACTAATCGTGCTCTTTTCGACCTCTGTTGATGAATTTTCAGACTTTTTAGTGCACGAAGCAAGTGAAATTTTTGCATATGTGCATCAACGCGTTGTGTTTCACAACGAGCTTCACTCATCATCTGTCGGTAATCATGACACCACACCAGCCAGAATTTGGTTAGTAGACGAGCTCGATGATACGCATCTAAACTCGCTTGAAGGTGGCGAGTTTCCTCTACGTGGAATTTCCAAGCATGCCAGTGCTTCTTCAGTTGTCGTCGCTCTCGTCGAACCATCTCCGTGTTCACCAAAACCCACAATTCTCGTTCACGAAGACGATCCTTTTGAAGTTGTTTGACACGAGCGACGAGTTCAGCCCAAGCACGGAAAGTCGCCTGCGCGGAAGTTGCTTGGCGTTGGTTCGATAGCTTCATTACGATGAATCGGTTCCTACGTTGGTGGTGTGAAAATTGTTGCCAGTTGATGAAGTGGAATTGAAGACGACGTATCCGATAGAAGAGTTGTGCGTGGAAAATCTGCCGCCATCGATGCCAAGTGTGAGGCAGATCCCAAGTTACCTCGAACCGTTGAAGAACGCGTGCTTTCTTAGCTAAAGCTTGGCCTAAAGAAGCTAGTTCGCGTTCACTTGTACTAGAATAATTTTCCTGACTATCTCCAAATGCTTTAAGCAGCGAATTGTTGGACAATTCGCCACCTTGTACACCTTCCTCGATTATGATGTTGCCAATTTCACGGTTTCCATCTTCATGTCCAATAATTTGAGTATCAAGTGGCAAAATAGTTGGTGGGTTTGCGACTACAAGCAGCAAACTGACCAAACGCTTCCGGTGAACAGTGAATTTCTGCCACAACATGAACCGAAACCGGAGATGATTGCCCACCGCAACACTAGCCAAAAGCTTTCGGCAATGAATATGAGTTTGACTTCGTTGCTTCCACGACGTGAATATTCTTCCCACGAGTTGCAACCAGTGTTTTCTAGCAGATTTCGTACGGAACGCTCGAATGCGGTGCGTTGCAACTAGCGACTTCCTCCAGGACAGGAAATTCGATTCCACTAGACGTAACTCGTTGGTACCAATCATACGTTCGATCTTGTAGAGGACAACGTACCGTTTCCAGTGTTTGAACATTTGAGCTGAAACTTTTGCAGTTCTGAAGCCTTGAGCTAATCTGTTTCTGTGAACTTTGGCAACAAACGATTTCCACGTCTGGAATACCATTCGAGAGCACAATTGCGTACGCGTTGCCAGTGACTGCGACACCTTCAAACGCAACGACTTACGTCGAGTCACGAACGAATACCAAGCACCAAAACTTTTCTTCTGAACCGAGTGTTGCATCACATTCACGTAGTAAACAAGTTTTCGACGGCGACTGATCTGATCTATGACCATCGCTTTCCACTCGAAAAAGTAGCGAGAATGTAGACGATGAGATCGGAACGCAAGCATTCGAATGTTATCGTGAGTTTTCCACTTTTGCAATGATGTGTGTACTTGAAAAGCTCGAAAAGCTTTGAATTGAAGCTGTAAATGCATGTGAACTAGCGCATTTTTCATCCGTGATTTGGCCGTTCGAGTCTGAGCGACGTATTTCATCCAGCAAAGCCAAACTCGCTTTAGCAATTGCGTTCCTGCAAATGCAGTGGACATCAACATCATCGCCTTTTCAATTTTGTTAGTTGCAACAAATTGTTTCCAGTTTTCCATGTATCGACGTTGAGTGCTTCGCAACACCTTTGATTGGATCTGTTCCTGGAACCTCTGAAGCACTTTCCCAAACTCTCGTGAGCGGATCCAAGCAGTCCAAAAATGCTGCAACACTCGACATTTACCAGATCGAAGGATGAGAATCAAGTTTCGCCATGAATACCAAGCTTTTAACATCGCAGTCGCTCGAACTTTAGACCTGACGATATTCTCACTCGTTCGAAGGGTGCTGCAGTAAACTGCGTGGTCGCGTAATGCACAGAAACATCGATACGCTGTCTGCATTCTCCATCGCGAAAGCTGCTTGCCACAAACAGCGCGAAAATGCTGGCTCTGCTTGCTCGATTGCCGCCAGAATGCCAAAGTTTTTCGAAGTCGACGACTGTAATAGTGAAAATCCGCATGTGATAGCATCTCGTGACGCTCTTTTTCGACGCTGTGCACGAGTATCAACGCGTTCCAAACCTTTCGAAGTAATGTGTGCTTCCAGCTTAAAGTCGCTGTCAAAATTTTATCTTTTGCCGCACACTTTGACTTCATGTACACTACCCAAGCGTTCCATGCTGCTGGGAGGAGTTTGTTCTGAAGATATCGCAACGTGACAATGCGTGTTTTTCGTGATAAAGTTGTAAACTTTCTCCATCGAGAAAAAATTATCGCAACTTGATTGCCAGACAGAGTTGAGCTGAAGAGCTGAGCCTTTTGACGAATAGTTCGTAGATAGACTTGCTCATGAGCTAAACTTTGTAGTGCTTTGACTCCCTTTTGCATCCTACGAAAACGTAAGAATGATAAAGTTTGGTGTCGAAGTCTAGCAATGTTCTCAGCATGTATATGCCAAGCTTTAAAGACCCGAGACGCTGCCTTCACGTAGCACTTGGTAGACAACACTTGCATGACCGTTTTCAGCTTCTTGTGCTGCTTACTCCATGAATTCCAAGCTCTGAATGACGAACAGAGTAGAAGAACCTGAAGTCTCTCAGTGTTAACCTGCAACTGACGACGATGGTGACAAATCCCAGCGACGTTAACTCTCCACTCGGTAAAAATTATTCGCATCAGCTTCTGCTCGAATACGACACGAGCCACAGTTATCTGCATTCGCTTGGTTTTCTCCATCGCTGCAAATTTTCGCCATTCTTCAAGCAACGCAGCGAGAAGACGAAGACGTGACGAGTGATAAATCTCCAGAATCTGTTCACGTCTTATGCGAAGCGAATTTGCAGCTTCTCTCCAGAGTTTTAATGAATTTCGATAAATATGTACGACATGGAATTGGCGAACACTTTGATTGAGAACCTTCTTGCTCTTGGAAGCAATTTTGAACACTTGCCACAGTTTCCACGTCCGCTTTAACTTGGATTTAACATTCATCGTACGGATCCGTCTCTGCTTTCTTTGCTGTTGACAAAATCGCTTCCAGCCTTGGAAATATTTTCCACAGTGTATTTTGTGCCACCATTCTATTGCCTTACGAGTGTGAAGGCGAACATGTTGCTGAGTTTTAGTCGCTTCATTCCAACGTTCAAATACTCGAGCGAGATCAATAGTTTTCCAACGACGTAGCATACCAACAAGTTCAGTCTTGTCGAGATGACAGTCTTGATCTTCCAAGTGAGAAATTTGTACTTGGAATTGATGAATTGATGCTTGTAGAGCCTGTTTTCTCAAGTGAAAACTCATCCATTCCCTCCACGCAGTAGATAGCAACCGCTTCGAACTACGTGATCGTCGAATGTCTTCACACGCTGCAATGATCGACATCCTTTGCTGTAGTTTTCTTGCAAGCCACTCTTTCTTGTAAGCTTCATGCACACAACCAATTTGCTTCACCAAGTCTCGTTCCTTACGTTTCAATTCAGCAAATCGTTGAAAGCCGTCAACAAACACCATTCGCATGAGCTCGAGATCTTGTCGACCAACAAACGCCTTCATTGTGATGGAGAGAACTGTAAACTGTTTCCAGCGATGAATTCGCTGGCGAAGATCCGACGTAACTCGGTTCTCAGTGACTTTACCTCGTAAGGCTTTGACGTAGCGAAGAAGTTGAGCTTTCGTGCGCCAATTGGACCAGATCATCCGCATAACATTTAGCTTAACTCGCTCAGCTACAAGCCCATAGCTTTGTCTGGATCGTTGACGAGAAACAACTACACGTCTCCACTGTTTCACAACATTCTCGAGTAAAATTTCGCGCTTTTCTCCAAATTTCTTCCTGATAAAACTACGAAGATGAGCGTAGCGTTTCCACCGAGTAAAAACACTTTGTCTCGCATCAACCATCCACAACAATGTGAACCGCTCTTGAATATCTTCCAATTGTTGCGTCTTCTGCTTGATACGCTCTTTCCACGCCGTGAAGACTCGAGCTAGAGTTTGGTATTGAATTTTCAGTAGAAAATGGCGACTGGACTGAAGAATTCTCACATGATGAATCCAAGTGTCAAAAGCTCGTTGTGATGTGTTCTGGTACCACAATTTAGCACAACTTCGTGACAATCGATCATGTCGAGAAGTTACTCTCCATTCCTTCAGAACTCGACGACAAATTCGTCGTTCGTAAAAAATCACAGCACGAATTTGATCTCGCTGTTTCTTCTTCTGCAATGATTCAAATCGTTTCCAAGAGACAAAACTTCTTGCAATTGTCAGGTTCTTCCACTTCGCCACAGCATGGTTAGTCTGCTGGTCGTTGACAACAAACTGCACCCAAGTTTTAAATGCACGACTTTCAGTTTGGTGAGACCAAAGTCCTCGAGCACGTAGCAACAGTTCTTGTCTGTGGTTCTTGGCAGATACGAACGTTTTCCAAGCTCTGAAACACAGTGGCAGCAGGCAAAAGTACCGAAAGGCAGTGGCTTTCTGCTTCAACGCTTTGGTAAAAGTTTGTTGAGTTACAAACTTCTTCCACTTCACAAAATTCTGCTGTAGTAGTGAAGTAGTCGAAGCTGTGACAGCACGTGCCAACGTGTTTTTGAGCAATTTTCTCGTCTTAACGTAAGTTTTCCATCGTTGAATTCTCCTTCGCACTCGAAATTTCTTCATTGAATTTACTTGAGCTGCAATTTCACGTTGGTTGCAGTGTTTTTGAGCGATGAACGTTTTCCATCGTGAAAATGCTGCAATTTTGGCGTGACCGGAGCTCATTGCTACAATACACACGTGTGTCGTTCTCAATCTCTTTCTCAAGTGAGAATTGTCCTTTAATCTTTGAATTGTACGCATCATTTTCAGTATATCAAGCCGATGTTTTGCTGCTTCAAAATGTACCACCATTTGTTCCTTACTTCGTGCCCAAGTCGACCACGAAGTGAAAACTCGTAGCATTGACTTCTTGCGATAAAGAGATAGAACGAGTTGAATTTGAGTCTTCTTGTGTTTGTGTCTCTGTTTGTGCTGCTTCAGTCGTTTGAAAGCACTCGATAGAAGTGTCTGACGCCAAAGTGCGAGAGATTTTACCAGAAGAACATTATTTTCGTGGTGTTTGAGACGAAGGGAATTCCAACATCGAATTGCTCGCTTCACTTTGAAACGTAGCAACTTGTTTTGTGCATCAGCGATGTAATGTTCACGAGCACCTGAGGCGCTACATCTCTTTCTCCACGCATTGAAGTGAGTCTCTAGATACCTCTGCTTCGACGTTAACAGAGTTGTTTGAAGCAAACGTCGATGTCTCTTACGAATTGACCAGGTCGTCTTCCAGCTATAGAAGCTGGCATAAAGTTGTCGGTTCTGCCATATCGAGGTCACAGCGGACAGTTTTTCATGCTGTCCTCGCTTGGATTTGAGTGCAAATCTCCAAGTTTTCCATCGACTGCTTAACAAACTCTTGCAGATTTTCTCTTGCACTAATGCTGAGCGAATTCCTAGCTGATGTTTGGACACGACAAGCTGCTTCCACTGCCGAAAGCACGCGTTAAGATGGAAATTCCCCAGCATTTCTACAACTTTCATAGCTCGATCACGACGTTTGTGAGCTGAACGAACGAACTTCTGCCACATACGAAGCGTGCGAGACTTTCGGTACGAGTGAAGTTGATCGTCAGCTAGTCGAACAACGGTTTTCAACCAGAAAGCTTGTCTCCAGATTGTCCAAGTCGAATATATCAAACGGTGACGACGCATTGAATTTCGTACTTGTTCTCCACGAAGACGACACTCTCTCTTCTCACGAATATGAAGCTGCCATGCTGACAGACAAACTTGCTTCAGTTCACGTACTTTACCAGCTTCGAAGTTCTCAGCTGCACGTTGTTTGTGATGTTGTGAACGCATATTCGCCACCAGGAATTTCCAATGAAGTGCTAAAACATTGAATCTGTGCTTTTGTTGGCATTCCAACAACGTAAAATGGAGTTCTACTTTCTTCGACGTGTGCAATTTCCAACGAGTGAAAACTTTTGTTTGAAGATGCAACGAGTACGCAGAGTCCAGAAAGCGAGTCGCACTTCGAGTTCCAGTGCTTTTTCTCCATTGTTGCCAAATGATCTGACGTCTCAATTGAATCACACGAGCGACTAACCCGTCATCTGTACTCGAAACTTCTTCAATATGTTTCTTCCAGGTTGCAAAACAAGCAGAAATCTGCTTAAAAGTACGAGCTTCTGTTGTATCTTCCAACATCATCGCGACAATTCCTTGTCTCTCTGTCCAGCCAGCCCAAGCTGCAAATGTTCGGCTTAGATGTCGACGTCGAGAGTATCGATGAAATCGTTCCGCTCGTTCCCGGAAATCTTTCCTTTCATCAACTGCCATTTTCCAATAACGTAAAAATTCTAGTCGCTTTCGCTGTTTCGACGCAATTTCCCACAAACTCATTCTCGTTTGTGCTGTCTGGTTTCGCGAGACATTGGCGCGTAATTTGTTCCACGAGTCACTAAGCACTCGCAGCTTTCGCTGATCATTTGACATACAAAGCAGAGCTCGAGCCGCTTGCTGCCGTTCCTTTTCACGCTTCCAACATTGAAAAACGCGTCGTTTCCGTGCCATTTCGAACCGAATTCGGTCATCTCGTGTCAACTCGACAGTTTGTTGCCATAACTTCAAGACTTTTCGTTTTACTCGACTTCTATGATGTCGGTCGACTTGATGTTGCTGCCTTCTGCTGTGGAACCTTCGTCTCCAATGTATCAAGCAGCTTCTCAACCTGGAACGACTACAACGTTGAGAAACCCATTGCGCTCGACCTTTACAACATTTGTTGGTCTCAGTAAACAATCGCCAGCTTTGAATACACTGGAACACAGTCTCTAATACAGAAGCACGTTGCTTGATCATCATATGTACACGAAATGTCTTGAGTTTGTGAGCATCTTGATGCCACGTCTTCAACAAGGTCTTCATCTGCCACATCCAAACTCTCTGTGCAGATTTCTTGAGAACTTTCACATCGACAGAAATCCTCCGTAAAATACAAAGAGGAAGAGCTCGAGGACTCTCAGTCTCGTGGAAATCGATCTTCTCAGGTAAACACAGCGCTACCCAGTGGAAAATTGCGTAGGTGCATCGAGTGAGGATCTGCTGTTTTCGAGATTGCTGGTCTCGGAGTTTGTTCAGGTCCACAAGTTGTTTCACCGCCTGTGTTGCTCGCCACTGCTCAATCGACGCCGTCAACATGTGGAGTTGACGCTCTCCTGCTGCAATTTGATCACTGTCTTTGGTTAAATCCTTCCCCCTTAATGTATCTTGATTTTTCGACTGCTTGTTACCCTGTGGAAATCGCACAACTCGTCCTTGAGGGCTCGTAGAACTTTTTGTCTTTGAAAATGCGCTTCTGCCACTAGCGTGAACTCGTTGTATCGGTGAATCGAGCGACAACATGTCGCCAAACCGATCATGTTGATAAGCATTTCCAGAGTTTGGGGTGGGGTTTCTCATTGGTGTCGAAGGTTTAGAGAGTGACGCTCGACGCACGAGATTCTCCTTACTTCCGGTTCGTTGTCGCCTTTGAATCCCTGATGTATCTGCTTCTGGTACTTTATCATCAGTTTGTGTTGCTGTAGCTGCTCCATGTCGATGTCCTGCTGTCGTACACAAACGTTTAACTTCTGGTTGTGTCTCCAAGTCGAAATTCCAAATCTTCTTGCGCCAATTTCGCTCTGGATTGATCGAAAGCGACAACAAGTAGCGATGGTAGACGGCATCATCAGGTGGACCGATGCCATAGCGTTCGAAGACTGAGTACGAGGCCTGGATCAATTCAATGAGAGAAATGGGTTCAGTCTCCTCATCTGGAACCGACCGTCGCTTAGAAGCTCGAGTTCGCTCCGCCAGCACGAAAATTTGCGTTAACAGGTTGCAAACCATTTCACGTCGTCGAGACTGATCCGTTGATTCATGAGCTCGGGAACTTATCACTCCTTGTCGAGTAACATGCGTCGGCATTATTCCTTTGGAGTCCTGCGTTGCAGTTTCTCGTTTGAGACCAAAGAGGCGGAGGTCGTTTCAACAAGGTGGCGGATAGCTAACCGAGACTGCATCGTCATGAGTAGTACGCCTAGAAACCACTGGTCCAAACACTCCTGTCACAAACCACTTGCCTCGTGTGAGTACAACCGAATTTAATTGAACTTTTCAACGCAGAACTAGATCGTTGATGGTTTGGATGGACGCTCGAGAAAACGTTGCTAAATCATTGATTTAGCAATGTTTTTGATTTAAAATCAGTGCCGGTAAGGATGCCACAATAGATAACATAAAACGTCGCTATGAACACCTTACGAAGCGATTGATCAGCCGAGGCTTTCAACGATAAGATGTTGGCGGCGTAGTTGTCATCAGAGCGTTGCGAAACACCATTAGCTGTATTTTCGCGGCCCCGGTCCAAGCCAAACGTAGTCGAGTGGAAGAACCGAAGGAAACGGACTCGAATTGTGATTTTGAGCACTGCATAGCAGGGATAGGGAAAAATAATATCAATACAATAACTATACGGTATTTTTATTTTTGTACGGAATAACTTATTATTGCTCCGACCTCTTCGCCGTATCGTCGAAATATCTGCAATATACGTGCAATACTTTAGGATTTACAAACATTAAGATTAAAAAAACGGCTTAATATTTTTTTTTTGCACTAATTGATCAAAATGGCATATTATTGGCGGCCCTGTATTGCAATGTATACAGTATTACGGGATTTTGAAAACCAAAATGCAATATCATATTTTATTTTCCAACCTGCTGCATAAAAGTAAGTTACTTCAATGAAGCCCAAAAGCAAGGGCAGTGCCCGCAGTGAAGGGGACGTAGCGTGGCAATTGGCTCAGATTTGATTTCACTAAAGTATCGAAATAGTATCCGCTCAGGATATTCTGAAACTTCAGGAAAATTATTTCTGTGGTATTATAGTACTTGTGCTCAAGGAACAGAATTCTAGGTTGAAAGAAGAATCTACTACGACAACAGCAAACTATCCGTATCTCTTATAGGATAGTATTGTACCGTGAAGCAACTTTCGTTTTTGGGCAGCACCAGGAATGTCACAATGCAATCGTAGATTGCGAATACCATGGTTAGCGCTCATCGGTCTTCAACAAATGTATCGTGTTTTACTAAGGGACAGTAGATTTGAAGACATATTGTGCATACACTAAATACTACAGTACACTTGCGAAAAAAAAACAACGTTTCCCTTTTTCAACAGTTACGTCCGGTAGATTGCTGCCGTCCACGACTGCATATTTGTGTCAGGATACAACCCAGTGAATTCCTTAAAAAATGTGTGGTATCGTAGATCGATTCAAGGCAGATACTGTTATCATCACTCACAGATACAGCGGCATCCTCAGCGCACCGTCCCTTCCTTCATCACATTGCGTGCCGATCTAACCGTAATCCGTTGTGGCGTTATGGTGTGAGATGGCGCTCGGCACTCAGCTTCACGTGTGTGAGTTGAGTTGATATTCTGTATCATTAAAATGCTGTATGTGTACTATTGGTGCACAAGATCCTCGTAGGTTTGTAAGCTCGTGTCACCGTATTGCCACTATCATGTGCGTGTGAAAGTCCAAAACTGAAGGAGGAGAGCCTACAACTTTTGTTTGCTGTTCGAGGGGCGAAGCTTACACTGATATTCATTCCTGAATTTGCTCTCCAGTACCCACTTTCCAAGACAACAAGACGGCCATGCGTCTCTCCTACACCTTCGTGTTGATTTCTGTCGTCGCCGTCCTCGCAAGTAGCAACGCGCTGCCAACAGCATCGCACGATGAACAGGGTATGGTCTCGAATGTGGTGGCATCGGGCGTGAGTCACTCGACGGATGTTCTCGGCAAGAGGTCTCTGCGGAGCCACCATGAAGATGATGTCGACGATTCTGATGACAATGAAGAGAGATTGAAGGCATCGAAGATCACGGACCTACTGAAAGGTAACACCAAATCCCTGTTTACGCATTGGCGCAACAACGGATACTCAGCGGAAATGGTCAAGACCAAGTTGACTCAATCCAAGCACGGCCTCACTCAAAAGCAAATCAGCAACATCGTACGTTGGTACCACGACACCAAAATTTGATGAGGAGTGGAGAAAGCAGGTGAGGTGGTAGCAGCATTAACGTTGTGAAGAGCTTACCTAAAATATGGTTGACAAAAAACAAAATAAAACGCGAGCAATTGGCCCCAGCAGACTAAATGTTTTGTTATTCAACAATGATCGAAACCATTTTTTTTAGCTAGCCAAGCAATGCATCGCCTCCATCGACTTCGCGCATCAAAGCTTCCATTGTCCGTTCCAAGCTCACTTGCCATTTTGCTCTCAAGCCTGAACAACGTTTCCAAACCCAGTTATGTTTAGACTTGGACTTTGTATGGCTTGACGAACACGGTTGTTGCAGCAGTAAACTTGCGATTGGATGAACGCGACAGCATCTTGCGGTGACTATGGCGCAACTGCAACTTCGACGCCGTGAAACAGCTGTCGTGGGTTTAACACGCCATGACGCGTCTCACGTGGAGAACGGTAACTTCAGCTTTTGCTTCAGCACTGAATCAGCAGCATATATGTACGTGGTGGTGGCCGAAGTTCTCTGGGTTAAGTTATCTGTGAGATACTGTAGGCCGCTGAGTACCAGAGGTAGCGATAGCCAACCCCATCTGAATCTACGCCTTCATGATAGCCACCTTGCCCTGAAATATGTAGAGCAAACAGTTTGCACACACGTGGGCTCGTGCACAAGTTGCTGCCATGGTGGCGAAGAAGGCAGGTCTTTGAGTCAGTAATACTACAAAAGATTATTCGAGTACCCGACAGTGAAATGTAGTCGAATCTATGGGTGGTGCGGCGCATATTCTTCTCTGTAGGACTCGCCAAGCCGTACACCGAGGATTCAACTCGAGAAGCACCCCGCAACAATACATACAAGTAAATGTACAGTACACTACTGTATGCAAAAAAGTTGGGTGTACAGCAGAGCAGGCTGCTGTTCACGCAACCCGTTTGCTTGGCGGTAGGTTGTACATTGCGGCGACGGAACAAGTGCGAAAGAATTGCGAGGCATATATGATACAGTTTCCTGTGAGAACCATAAAATCTCCATGAACTCCCTGCTTGTGCTTAGAGCAAGTTGTTCGAAAGTTATTGATAAATTGGCAAGTCTACCAGCGCAGCGAACTGGAACAACATGCTCACAAGGATACTTATGGAGGGCTAATGTGAGACTAAAGAACAACTCATTTGCGTGGAAATGGCGTACTGTACCGTAGAGAATGAACATACCTGGTAGCGAAAGCCCAAGTACGGTCACACACCCTTTAGTTTATTTTTGCTCAGCTCAAATCACAACTTTGGCCGAAGAGGAAATAGACGAAACTTAGACTTCAGCTGGGTCAAGTGACAACGCATCATACTCCATCGAGCGAACAGTCGACAACTCATATATGGATACTGCTCTTCGGACGTTTGTGCAGCTGCATGGCCGTCCATTTTGCCCCTGCACTATGATTAAGTGCAATAAGCTTAACTTTTGAATTCTGGATTTTAATCCAGGGTAGGGGTCATTCTACCCAAAATAACCCTGTAACCATATAATTAGGGCGACCCAAAATAAAAGCCCTTTTTTGAATTAAAAAAAGTCATTTTTGAAATAATACATACATCTGTCATAATAGATGGAAATTTTGAGAATCTTGGCCAGATCGGGGTCATTGCTGTATATTATCAAAACCCAAATTGCCCTTGAATGCTTTCCGAATGAAGTGGGTGAATTTAGGCAGTCAAAATATCCCTACGGATTTAATCGATTTTTACCGCGCACAGGCAAGCTGTCGTTTCACCGCAGACAAGCACCACAAAGCATTATCTTGTGGTCGCTTCATCGCTTCCTCAATATTTCCTGTAGATGTAGGCAGTGCTCCTTCCTACATGGACCAATATCATTAAACAAGTTTTGTCGTCTCGAGCCCGAGCAAGCTTGCAGCGGAATCTGCGACCGGTTGATGTGCACTCGCTGGCAAACCCGCCAAAACAACGAAGTGGAGCCGCTATCTGGGTTGCTCGAATGCATGCGCCATCACCCAATATCGTATCTCAAGCTGGAAAGCCAGCAGATGCTACGGTTACGAAGCAGGCGCAGGAGATACGCCGAGGTGCCCACCAAACTGAAAAAGATGATCGACCGACATTTTACTATTTCGAAGCAATAGTTTAGTGCCATGATACTATAAGTTGCTAAGGCACACTGAGCTACTCTAATCTGAGAAAGGATGATCGACCAGGGTACATTCACTTCACTAAATTTCAGAGCTTCTTGGTGCACAGCGCGACTTTGATTTTAGAAGCTGGTAGAAGCAAGTGATTTGTCACCATGCGATTGTCGGAGGCATATCGACTTCTCGAGTTCGTTTGACTAAGGTTTGAGTTCGCTGGCGTAGTTCCAAGAATAAAAAGTCTGAGTCAGATTGACTCACTCTGGATATAAAATTCATTCTGGTAAATGGAACTTTTGCTTTGACTCCGTCTTCGTGCTGGAAAACTTGCCTTCGTTGTCTGGACAACTTGTCGCAACTCGAGAGCTTGAGACGAAAAATTGCAGGAGATTACACTCGATCATTCACGACGTCATTCAGCAGAGCAGGCATCTTCATCGTTGCCTTCACCTGTGTCGGTAATGCTGGAGTACGAGCTGTGGAGGCGACATGTTCGCAAGCGATTGTGTTCTGGTGGTTTGGGCATACTTTGCATCCGATGCTACAAATTGATGGAGCTAACACTTTGTCGGAGCTTGACGTCTCACCGCTGCGGTTTAATCAGGTGGTTATGCTCGGTTACGTAGTGTGCATCGTCATGGCGATAGTGGCTGGCATCGAGTTTGACCGAATTGGAGGCCTCAGTACACTTCTTGGAGCACTGTTCGTGGCAATGGCAGTCATCAAAAGCAACATCTCCAGTGGTGTGTATTTCGGATGAAGAATCCACTTAACCTCCAAGATGAATATCACTGAAGAAAACGGGAGTGCGGGAAATAGAGGGCCGTTGTCATTTTCTACTAACTTGAATTTCCAGTTCTGGTGTCTACAATTTTATCTCACCACACTTCAGAAACAACTCCCGACTGTACGCGGTGTCCTCAAGCGATTATCTTTCGTCAACTCCAGGATTTCAACCACCGTCGGTGAAGTATCTTAAAAGTGTCATCCGATTAGCACGATGAGTGATGCATATCAGCTATTTCGAGTTGAAATTGCCAAAAGCTATTGTTGTGATGGCAGGACAATTAAATTTAATCTGGACACTTCTGCAGTGACTCTGGTCCACTTTGGCTGAGTCATCCAGTCCGACATGGCGTCACAGGCCCCTATTCTAGCGAGTCCTCGCGTGGCTCCCCTTCGAACGTCCTTCTCCCTCACATCTGTCGCTCCAGAACGAGATGGTGTCGTCTCGAAAGCAGCGATCGCCTTACTCCCTCGACCTACAGACAAACAACTACATCACTACAGCAGCCAGCTACGTATCCAGTTACAATGGCGTCCAGCAGCTAAACTACAATTACTATTGTTTCGCAATACCATAGCCTGTGTCGTTGCTGCAGTTCTCGCGAATGGCTGCTTCTACTCTGGAAATATTTTTTCATTCAAGTCTTCGACAAAACAATCGCGATCGGAATTCCTCATGGCCACATTAATTTGGACCGCAATTGTACACGCTATCAAGATGACGGCCTCTTATTTGCCTTCCCTGATGACCCAACGTTTCCTCAAATTTCCAGACTATAAACCAAGTCTCTGGTTTTGTACGAAAAAACTCATGAAAGGGGCGTGTCCTTACTTTGCTGTAACCTTAAGTTGCATGGTTGGCGTTGGTCTACTCATTCAGAATACATCGCTGCTGTACGAACACTTTCAGTACAAACTACACTTTTATCTTGGCAATTTTTTCAACCTCATCTTCACGACGGGCATCGCGCTTGCAGCAAGGAAAATTTATTACGAAGAGACCTACCAAGGACACAAGGGACGAAGTGCATTGAGGGACATATCTGAGCCAGCTCATTCACCAACTCGAGCTACAACGCCTCCTCAACATCAAGCTCACAGACCCCCTAACTACCGATCGACAAATTTCTGGCGCGAGTATATTGTGCAATTCCCGATTGCCATCCTCGTTGCGATCTGTGGCGGGTTTGTCCACGTGGTTTCTTGGTACGGCGTCTTGAAGCGAGGGACCGGAGTAATCATGGGTTTTACTATGTTTGGTATCATCATAAAACTCTCGCTTCAGGAGTTTGCAAGACATTATATTGTCAAAAACCGAATTCGAAGTGTCCGCACAATGTGCGTACTTGTAGGACTACCGACCGTGCTGATTGATACTCAGACGCGAATTATCCTGCTTGGAACTCAAACAAATACGTTTCTGGTGGCTGGAACATTTGCAATGGCGGTAGCTGAGATTGTTCTCCGTGTTGGGAAGGCAGCTTTCGTTTCGTCCTCAATTCGACGTCGAGCTAATGGTCTTGAGCAAAAACTACAAGAGTTGTCAGCAAATAGTATACGACCAGAAGGAGGACCTTCTCCTTCATCCCTGAAACTGGAGTTTGAGTTGTGGAAACGACAAGTGATCTCCTACCACACAGCTGAAGTGACTGCTGACATGTATGCTGAGTACATCGCAATTGGTTGTTCCCAATCGATTGTGTTCTGGTGGGTTGGACATCCTCTTTACCCCGCGTTGCAACTAGATACTGGCGGTGCGTTGACTAGCAACGATATTGCGAGATGGAGATTCAACCAAGTGGCCATGCTCACATTCCAATTTGTGTCTGAAATCTTGGTCGACTATGTGTGCGTCGTCTTGGAGATGGCCGCTGACATCGATTTCGAGGGAATCGAAAGTCTCAGCACGTTTCTTGGAGTTATGTTTATGATGATGGCGGTGCTCAACATCAACATATCCACCGTCGTGTACCTGTGCGTTCCATAATGTAGTTAGCACCAATCCAATCAGCCTCTCCAACGTAACGTGCTATTTCGAGTTGAAGCAGTCGAAGCTATTGTTGAGTCCGCGCTTTTCAGTACTAAACTGCGGTCAAGTCCGACATGACAGCACGAGGCCCGATTCTGGTGAGCACTCGTGTGGCTCCATTAGCAGCTTCTTGCAGTTCCGTCCAAATTGATGAAACTATTAGAGACGCTGTAGTCACCTATCCAGCTATCGACTTCCCAATCGGACCTGAAAATAAAAAACTCCATCACCACAGAACTGAACCAAGACTACATCTACGATGGACCCCCGCTGCTAGGATGCAGCTTCTATTGTTTCGGAATACCATCGGATGCGTTATCGCCGCATGGTTTGTGAACGGCTGCTTCTACATGGGGAACATATTTTCTTTAAAGTCTTCAAAGGAGCAAACACGTCCGGAATTCCTCATGGCCACGTTGATATGGACGACCGTTTCGTACGCTACCACAATGATTCTCTCTCATTTGCCGTCCCTGATGACCCAGCGGTTCCTCAAACATCCAGACGACAAACCAAGTCTTTGGTTTTGCATGAAAAAACTTGTGATTAAGTCGGGATTTTACTTTGCAGCGTCGTTGACAGGCATGGTCGTTCTGGGATTAGTGGTGCAGAATACGTCGCTCATGTATCAAAACTTCAAGTATAAACTGCACTTCTATCTTGGAGACTTTTGCGATCTCGTGTTCACAGCAGGTATTACGCTTGCAGTGAGACGAATTTATTATGATGAGACGTATCAAGGTCGTGATCGACGTAGTACCAATTCGATAGCTCATTCGCTCTCAAAATACAGCGCACCAACGTTCTGGCGCGAGTATTTGGTCAAGTTTCCTAACGCTTTGTTGGTCGCTTTGGCTGGCGGATACGTTCACATGGTTTCGTGGCACCGAATTTTGGATCGAGGAACGACTGTGATCATGGGGTTTGCAGTTTTTGGGATCGGTCTCAAGCTTGCTCTTCAAGAGACAGCAAAGTGTTACATCATCAAAAAGCGTGTCCGGAGTATTCGAACTATGTGCGTCCTCGTCGGAGTTCCTACCGTGTTGATCGACACACAAACTCGCATTGTTCTTCTCGGTACTCAAACAAATACCATCCTGATATCTGGAACGTTGGGAATGGCTGTGGGTGAAATTTCCATGCGTCTGACGAAAGCTGCCTACATATCGTGGACAGTTCGACGGCACTCTAAAGCTCTCGACCTAAAACTTCAGCAGATTTCACTCCAACCTGGAAAGTCTGGGACAGCATCATCTTCATCGCTAAGGCAGGACTTTGAATCATGGAAACGTCAAGTTTTATCGTACCATACCGCAGAGATCACTGCAGACATGTACGCTGAGTACATCGCAATCGGTTGCTCACTTTCTATCGTCTTCTGGTACGTCGGCCACCCGTTCTTCCCAGCGCTCCAGCTCCAAGCAGGCACTGGTTTGTCAGAAAATGATCTTACGAGATGGAGATTTAATCAAGTGGCCATGTTGGGCTTTCAGTTCACCGTAAAAATACTAGTTGACTACGTGTGCGTCGTCCTGGAAATGGCTTGTGGGATCGAGTTCGACCGAATCAAAGATCAGAGCACTTTTCTCGGTGTGCTGTTCATGACAATGACTGTTCTCAACATTACTATCTCGAGTGCTGTATATATGTCCTGATTTTACTGTAGTTAACAAGATAAATAGTTCCCTCTCTTGCTTGAGCACTTTCGATGGGTACTTCAAAGCATTCGTAGTGAGACTACGGTACATGTACGCAGGCTCCCGATTATTGCATTTTTATCTATTGAGTGTACAGTCTGTAAATAAATAATTGAACGCGCTTTGAGAAAGCGATGCAATAAAATATTGCTTGCCCTGTTTTACAATGTCACGACTCCGTACGCATTTAGACTTTGTATGGAACCAAAACATGAGCAATAAATAATTGATCTGGATTTCAGAAACCACAACAATAAATTATTAGGATACATTATTGCAATTATTGCTACACCTTTCTTTCGGCTTCCCTGGTACGTTAGTCGCGTGCGATGACAGAGCTCTAAGGCACGATAATTCCCTATGACTCGTTGCTAAGCACCTGCAATCCCGATGCCAATTAAAGTACGAAGTGTTATTCGTCGTATGACGACGAACAGGACAATAATTGTTACAATTATGGTGGGTTATCTCTCAACTGGCGACTCGGTGTTTCTTAAAAGGTAAACCATTTGAGTACGTAGTGTAGTATGTTAACTACTTGTACAACTATCAAACATTTTAACGATACGAAGCGAAGAAGACATTATTAAATCGGATGTTCTACATGTACAACGTGGAGAACAAACAAAATTTGCCAAAATTTCAATGGAGCCACCTAGTGGTTCTTCACCCTGTTCGTGATGTAGGTGCTGTAACCTACCCAGATATCTTTATCGCGAGAAAACTTGTGGATATCGTGTCGTTTCACTGTCAGCAACTTCTCGAGAGCATCGTCAACTGTGGCCAGCTTGTCCATGGCATACACTTGTTGAACAACGCTGTTTCCAACTTCTTGGCGGTCGACTTCGAGCTTCGAGTAACGTTAAGTTTTCCCAAAAGGATCGTCGCCACGTTTTTCTCGCTGATCACGTTCGTAAGTGCTGTAATCATCGCGCCTTCAGGGTCCTGCTTGTTCATCTTAGTGGCCTACCCGGACCAAACCTTGAAGTTGCGGCTTGACAAGAGCTTCGCCACCATTTCCGGATCGACGACGCCATTTTTTTTTACCAATTTTCATGTGGCTCAGTCCTAATGTCTTGAAGGCGTTGCCGAGAGACTCATCAGCCTTGAGTCGTCCTTGGAGCTCTTTGATCTTGCTCGACTTAAAGACATTTGAGATGGACTTAAAACTGGGAAGTTTCACAGAATTGGGTCGTCTTCCTCATTGGTGATATAAGCTCTCGGTAGCCTCTTGGTGGAGGTGTTGTTCTTGAGTTCGCGAGACAACGTGCTACTGGCCGCCAACCTTGATTCCGTGGACGCTAAAGTCGAAGCAACATTGGCAAGTAGCACAACAGCTATCAGTAGGACTAAATAGCAGAGTTTCATATTGCACTCATGGACAAAATGGTGTGCGTCACACCACGCCCCCTTCACCCTCCCTCACCTCCATACTCCAATCAGCACCAAAGGCTCAGATCAGTTCCGCAATAATGCACGGCTCCGGACGTGTCCTACTCCGCGCCGCTGCGCGTGCCAACGGTGCCGCGCGCCGCTCCCTCACGTCGCTCAGCGGCAGCGCCGGTGTTTTGGCTGCACGCTCATCCAACTCCGGCGCGATGAAGCTGCGCAGCGCCTGCGCTATGCCCGTGCGTGCGCAGCCTCTCAACGCCGCATCGACCGTGCAGATCCGCGCGTTCTCGAGCGCAGGCGAGGCCACAGACGTGCCTGTGCCGTCTATGGGCGACTCCATCTCAGAAGGAACCGTCGTGGAGTGGATCAAGCAGCCAGGAGATGCCGTGGCTGAGGACGAGGTGGTCGTCGTGCTTGAGACGGACAAGGTCAGCGTTGACGTCCGCGCGCCCTTCGCCGGCGCTATGGGTCAGCAGCTGGCGGCCATCGACGACAATGTGCTGGTAGGTGCGCCGCTTTTCCAGATCGTCAAGGGCGCTGCGGGTGCCGAGAGCACGCAGGAGACCAAGACGGAGGCGGCTCCCGCTGCCGCTGCTCCGAGTGGTGAGGAGGCGACCGTACCTGTGCCGTCCATGGGAGACTCCATCTCAGAAGGAACCGTCGTGGAGTGGATCAAGAAGGCCGGAGACTACGTGGCCGAGGATGAGGTCGTCGTCGTGCTCGAGACTGACAAGGTGAGCGTGGACGTCCGCGCCCCCAAGGCCGGCACCATCACCAACACCCTGGCAGACGTGGACCAGACGGTGGAGATCGGCGTGCCGCTCTTCTCAATGGTGCTGGGCGGTGAGGCCCCTGTTGCTGCTCCTACTTCGACGCCTGCCCCAGCAGCTCCTGCTACCACTCCGGCCCCGGCCGCTGCGGCCCCGACGCCCGCTGCTGCTCCTGAATCTGCTGTTGCAGGTGCTAACCCGCTGCTGGCCACGCCCGAGCGTGTGTCTCGTCGCGAGAAGATGAGCCGCATGCGTCTGCGGACGGCCGAGCGCCTGAAAGAGTCGCAGAACACGGCAGCTAGCCTCACGACCTTCCAGGAGGTTGACATGTCCAAGCTCATGGGTCTGCGCAAGCAGTACAAGGACGCGTTCGAGGCCAAGCACAGCGTTAAGCTTGGCTTCATGTCGGCCTTCGTCAAGGCCAGTGCTTCGGCGCTGCTGGAGGTCCCCGGCGTGAACTCTATGATCGACGACGAGCACCAGGAGATCGTGTACCGTGACTATGTGGACATGAGCGTGGCTGTGTCGACCCCCAAGGGTCTGGTGACGCCGGTGCTGAAGAACACGGAGTCCATGAGCTTCGCTGATGTGGAGAAGGGACTGGCTGAGCTTGCCGCCCGCGCGCGTGACGGCAAACTGACGCTGGAGGAGATGACTGGTGGTAACTTCACGATCTCGAACGGCGGTGTCTTCGGTTCGCTCATGGGCACGCCTATCATCAACCTGCCGCAGTCGGGCATCCTCGGCATGCACGGCACGAAGATGCGCCCCGTGGTCGTGGACGGTGAGGTGGTAGCGCGTCCTATGATGTACTTGGCTCTCACGTACGACCACCGCCTCATCGATGGCCGTGAGGGCGTCACGTGCCTCAAGGCTATTGCCGACAAGATTGAGAACCCGGAGCGTCTGCTGCTCGACATTTAAGTTGCCGTGGAGCAGTGATGGTTCCGTACAACCTGATAAGACGGAGTGAGAGTCATCAAAGAGTGGAACCAAGGCAAACCAATACAGAAGGAATAAAATGTTTTCTTGCAAGCACGCTACGATCAACTACTCGTCTTGTCGGAAGAAGTCCTCAACAACGCGTGGAATGGTCTGGTATCCAGTGCACGTGGTGTCTTGTTGCCGAAGATCCGTCTTGTGGCCTAGAGTTATCTCGACGAAGGCGTTGCAGAACGCAGCTAGCAGCTTCTTACGCATGTTCACACCTGTGGTGAGCTTGATTAACGCTCGTGGCTGCGACATCGAGTGTACGATGTAGCTCATGAAGGCACCGCAGTACTTGCACCTGTGACCATCCTCATGTTGTCGTTGTGCGTACATCCACACCTCATAGCGAAGATTGGCAAAGTCACTGAAGCGCCGTTGAAGCTGGTAGTCAGGCCGATCGGAGACTACGGTAGACTTGATCGTCGGAATGTGAGAAGTGTTATGCCCCAGGAAAACGTCAATATGGTAGAACATGACGCCGTTGCGCTCCGTCGCGTCTTTGATCTCGATGTGGTCGATTTTTTTCAGGTGTGACAGCGCCACTGATGACTCGGAACACGGTATTGGTATGCTAGTCAGCTTTGAGAGCGGCAGCGGTGGCGTGTCGGTGGTGGCATCGATGTACATGTCGAATTGATGTTTGACTAACTTGTGTGTTTGGTGGTAGATATGAAAGTGAGTCAATCAAAACACCCTTGGTTCGATTCTTTGCCAACGAGCTGATTCAACAAATCGGCATTCTAGCCAACTCCTTTTTCTCTTTTTGCGTGGACCATCTCGGTGGGAGTAGAGCAACGTACATGTAGCAGTAGACGACACGCTACTGCTGCGTTAGCCTTCACACGTACAATAGAAAATCTAGAGCGATCACCCTGGGTTCACGTACGCACAATCATCATGAATACGCATGCGTCTTATCAAAGTGTTCTTCATGACAGCCCATCCCAATATTAATAGTGAAGGAAGGTTGTTTGACAACGTGTTGAAGCGTACGGTATCGCGTATCCTGCCAAGTGTACACGTACATGTACAAAAAAATCCTGCCATAACTACTGTTTGCAACTTGCAATGCAAGGGCAGTGCCCTTAGGGCACACGAGTACAGTTTTCGCCTCTAAGGCGATGCTAGGACGGCGGGTTTAACGTGGTAGTGTTGGCGGCCAGTCAGTTTGGTCAAATCTTGGCCCTGGCTCACGAAAAGCAGCCTTGTGTGTCTTCGGATGACGAAGACCGCCGGAGTGTGATCGATCTGCTTGGACGACGACGTGCAGAGACCGTGTCCTCACCCTGCACAACCACGGGATTGTTCCGATGATCTCACTACTTCTGTGAGACAAGGACGCTTGCCACGCCTTCGCGTGGACGTCGGCTAACGTTTTACTCTTGCGCGGCACCTGCAGGTGAACAGAAAAGGCATTAGCCATACCAGGTATACGAGGCGACACAGCCCGCTGTCTTACCGAGTGAGAGTTCCCTCAGCGCCATTCCATCAACGATCTCTACGTCTACTTTCATTCTTCATTTGGCCGTGCAAGTCCACAGTCGTCGTCTACCCTCGCTCCGACATCTCCAAGAATCTTTACACAACCATGTCCAGCCCCGCTGTTATGGTCTTCCGCGTCTTGGCCGGCATGGCGACGATCTGCATGGTCTCCAGTCCGTCACTGCTCATGTATCGAATCCACAAACAGAAACACGTCGATGTCGCCTCCGTCTTCCCCCTCGCAGCACTACTCGCAAATTCTCACGTCTGGTAAGTCTGTTTCTTTGGTACCATTCTCATTGAACAAAAATTTGCTAACATTTCCGACTTTAGGATGATGTACGGGTATATTGAGAGTATGTGGTTTCCAGTATTTGCTTGTTTTCTCTACGGAGAATGCTGCGCCGTCGTGTTCCTGTGTATCTACACCTACTACTGCTCGGACAAGGGCTACGTGGCTCGCACTCTTACAGTCTTCCTCACAGTTCTCTGTCTCATCACTATCTACGCTATTGTCGGCGGTCTGGGCTACACAGGCAAGTCAACTAAGAGCGTCGGCACGATCGTCGGTATCCTCGCTGACTGTGCCGGCATCTGCTTGTACGGTGCGCCGATGGAGAAGTTATTCCAAGTTTTGAAGCACAAGTCGGCGGTCTTCATCAACGTGCACATGGTCATCGCTGGGCTGGTGAACAACTCGATCTGGTTGGTGTACGGCGTGCTCATCACCAACTGGTTCATTATCTTCATCAACGTGCTCTTCGTCTCGGTCAACACGTTCACGCTGTGTCTGTACCGAGTCTACGACCCAAGGACGCATCCACTTCAAGATGGTTGGGACACGCACGACGTCGACCAGGAGATCTCGGTCTGCATCGAACTCACGCCCCGTATGGACACTAAGAAGTCGATCACGAGTTTACCCAGCCCTGAATACTTGTACATGGCGTCGCCAAGGCTTGAGAGTCTGCGGTAGGCAGGCGAACTTACTGCAAACGAAAACATGTGTTCTGAAGTGTCCAAAAGGACATTTTCGCGAACTTAATCAATATATAAAACGATCGATTTCGGTGCTCGATGTTCTACTCTTTATGGAACGTAATTTTTTATGGAACAGTACTGCAATGCTAAAGGTAACTTCCATTTGCCTGGTGTTATTGGTGTAACACCAGTGGTGTATGCTGTCTGCTGCATTCGTAAACAGCACGATCTTGCAAGTAGGTAGTAAATGAATGACGACGCGGCAGCCGCTGTAGCGGTAACATCGCGCGATCGGACTTAGATCTGCCAGGCTGAAAACACGAACCTCAATTTGTATTAACGAACAATGCCAAAGTGACCAAGCTGTTTTGACGAGATCATGCAGACAACTGTCTTACAAGTTTAATTCCGTAGATGGCGCTGGTGATCCTCAATGCTGTTCAAGGGTTAAGACAATTGGTGTACATCAGCGATTCGGTTTCGCTGAATATCTTCCTCATTCATTAACTGTGCGAGGTGATTTTTTTTTCGCATCACCATAGCCTCTCAGACTTACCACGTAGTTATAATAGAGTCCTCTCCGAAATGATGATGATTTAAATAGCCTCTAGCCCACACTGCAAATTATCCAGCGAGAATTCAGCGACTGTGCTAGCACCACTCTCTATGGTGCACCCAGGAGAAGCTGTTCCTGTGTTTAAGCACAGATCGGCCGTCTTTATCAACGTACACATGTAATAATCGAAGGACTTGTATCTGGCTCACGCACGGCATCCTCATCACGAACTGGCGTATTATCCTAACGCCACCAACACATTCGCGATGCTAGGTCAAGTAAGACCCCACGATGCTGCTGCAAGACGGTTTGAAACACACCTCCAAACAGCGTCAACACAACCAGGAGGCTCCCTATTCCCCAGCTCTCATACTGGTCTCCAATGCTAAATCAGCGTCGTTCATGTTAGCGTCCTGCATTCCTCTGTGCAGAGACTTTACTCCATACCTGGTGTGGTCCACATCACGTGCATCGCGTCCGCTCGCGCGCAAGAGCTCATGTGGTTGGCCACTGCGATCAGGAAGTCCGTCAAAACATCACGGCTTGCCCGAGCTTCCGCGTGTTCTCGCTTCGCCTCACTACGCACCGTCGAAATGTCTTCCCCCAATGAACTTAAGTGGGTTGGTGCCCGTCCGGACGACTTGCACCATCACCTGCGCGACGGCGACGCCGCGTTGAGTCGCACCGTGGCGCACGTGGCGTCTCAGTTCGCACGCTGCATCGTGATGCCCAACCTGGTGCCGCCTGTGACCACCACGGAGCAGGCTCTAGCCTATCGCGAGCGCGTCATGACGCACGTCCCCGAGGACAAGCGCGATCCCAACAGCCCCAACGGATTTGAGCCTTTGATGACGCTCTACATGACGGACGGCACGACTGCTGACGAGATCCGTCGCGCCGCCGCCTCCAACAAGATCTTCGCTGTCAAGCTGTACCCTGGTACGTACATGCACGTGGGTTAGAGAGACAATAGACTTGCTGACACTTCTTGATGTTTGCAGCTGGAGCGACCACCAACTCGGACTCGGGCGTCACCAAGATCGAAAACATCTACCCGGCACTTGAGGCCATGGCCGAAGCCGGTATGCCGTTGCTGGTGCACGGTGAAGTGACCGACCAATTCGTGGATCTGTTCGACCGTGAGGCCACGTTCGTGGAGCAAGTGATCAAGCCACTGGTGGCCAAGTTCCCGCAGCTCAAGGTTGTGATGGAGCATATCACCACCAAGGAGGCGGCCGAGTTCGTCACCAACGCCCCCGCCAATGTCGCTGCTTCCATCACCCCGCAGCACTTGCTGTACAACCGTAACGCCATCTTCCAGGGTGGTCTGCGTCCTCACAAGTACTGTCTGCCAGTGCTCAAGCGCGAGACTCACCGTCAAGCTCTGCTGCAGGCCATCGCAAGCGGTAGCAAGAAGTTCTTCCTCGGTACGGACAGTGCCCCGCACGTGTCCTCCAAGAAGGAGTCAGGATGCGGCTGCGCCGGTATTTACTCGGCTCACGCTGCTCTTGAGCTGTACGCTGAAGTCTTTGAGTCGATCGGTAAGCTGGACCTGCTCCGCGCTTTCGCGTGTGAGAACGGCGCCGACTTCTACGGCCTCAAGCGCAACACTGTGGGCGAGACTGTCTTGAAGAAGGAGGAGTGGAAGGTGCCTGACAGCTACCCGTTTGACAATGGCGTCGTCGTGCCCCTGAAGGCCGGCGAAACCATCAGCTGGAAGCTGCAGCAGTAAACGCTTCTCACTAGCGGTAGGGATTTCTGGCTTCGCTCTGCTGTTTAGGAAGCAGACTGAGTAGTGGTTGTCTATTCACGCGGGGGCGTAGAGAAGTCCAAACTAGCGCGTTTTTCCCTGGTCTTCATCTCAAAAACCGACGTCAGAATTCGACAAGTTGGTTCATGCGCCGTTGATGATGTTGAGTTGGGCGGGGAGCTGTTACCAATTGATGTACATGTGTCACCTTTCTTCTTCTTGCCAGTTGTCATGACGCTTCCTCGCACGATTAGTGCAGTCAGGAAGCTCAAAAAGTCAGAGAAGTCACGGAATACTTGACTAACACGGTAGCACGACTTGCCCACGTTGTTGTCGGGCTGCAAAGGGTCTTCAACGACAAGCAGTCCATCGCGAGAAAGTGGCAGCGCCAGCATCAAGGGGGAATTAGAGCGGGAACGGCCAACTGTCGGAGAAGAATGGGTAGTAGAAGGAGATAGAGAGTGTGGCGGCGGTGACATTGACCTTGCCATCGATGACGTGTCCACACGAAGCATTGTCGGCTCGCCCCATGACACAACCGAGATCTGGTCGAGGTTTTGTCTGAAGTCGTTTCCGTAAAACTGCAAGAAGTCCATAAGCAGTTTTCCAAGAAGATGCGGCTTGGTCTCGTGTTCGCCTCCCTCTTCCAACCCAGTAACAAACAAAGGAAGTACTGCTCGCTTCGCCTTCCTCCTGTGCTTTATCTCCGTTTCGTCATTCTTCTTTGGCTGCTGCTTGGCTGAGCTTTGCTTAATGATTTCTTTCGCGATAAGTTCTCCCTTCAAACATTGAGCTTCGTAGCGCGGGTTCCAACGAGTGCTTGCATGCGCGGCAGCCGGCTTCTGCTCACCCAGGTCATCATCGTCTGCTGAGTCATGAGCGACCTTCCGCTCATCGACCATAGAGATCAAAGGCCCTTGCTCCTGCAGCATGAACAAAACCATCAGTAGCAAACCGTACGATGACAATCCTCCAACGTACGGATCATTCAGCCCGCGTTCCACCAAAAAATGTTTCAGTACCAGCGTGAGCTCCCGTAAACCATAAAATGCGCTGGCAAGCCCTTGTACCAATGTAACACTTGCAACGCCGTTATGGTGAATGCCGTGCGGCTCATCGAATGTAATGTCGAACGGGATTCGTAGCTCAACGCCGCCTTCACGCTCAGATCCATTTTCTGTCTTCTTGTCACTATCGATAGTCACTAAAACCACCACTTTCAATAGCGGAATCGATGCGCGTGTAATTGCGCTCACATCGACATAGGCAGACAGCTCACGAAAATGGTCAGCTAGAGCCTCCACACATTGCTGACTGGTAAAGTTGAACTCCTCCGTCGCTCCAAACACTACTAGGTCCACATCACTTGATTCCCCGTGTAGCCTTGTAGCAAAAGACCCGTAACCTTCAACCTGTACGCAGTGATTCCAGAGAATTTCGATCTCTTCAGTCACCATAACAATAGCCTTCTGCATCCAAGGACGCTTCTCGCGTGCTTCCCGTCTGTGATGGTTGTAAAAGTCCACAATCTCGTCATGGAGTACAACCTGCATCATAGCTGTTTGCTCTTCGTAGAGCCTCTGCAAATTACCAAACGACAGCCCACTTCCGTTCACCCCTCCTTCTGCGCGTTCCTCGTCAATCCTACGCTCTCGCTCCTCCTCTGTCGCTTGGATCACACTTCGTCTCCACTCAAGTCGTTCTTCCCACTCTTTCTCCCTCGAGATCCCATTCACAGGACAGTTCGCAAGATGCTCTGCCAAGTTCTCTCGTGAACATATTTCTTTGCATCCCAGGACAGCATTCGGACACACCACGTCGTACGAGTAAAAGTCCGTCGTCGCGTCTTCCACCACTTGATCCAAAGTATCCGGCACTTGTCGATACACGCACCTCTCCAAATGTGACTCGAGATCCTTCAACATGCAGCTAAATGTGCATCCAAACCAGCTATTCGGACACACAACCTCATAGTCCTCCGAAAACCTGGAGATTGTCGACTGGAACCACTGCGTGTTCTTCATATTGTCCAAGAACATCTCTCGCATCATAGCTTCTTGCTCCTTCTCAATAATAGCAATAGCCCACTGTCTTCTACGTTGAACTTCTCCTTCTTCTTCACATTGCAGCTGCTTCAAGACATTTAAGCGTCGTGCTCGCTCCTTCTCGGCCGCTTCAATGACCCACTGGGTCCAATAGGCCCGTTCTGCAGCCTGTTGCTCCTGTTCTCCTCTGATAACTGCTCGTTCCTCAGGACTGAGCTCAGGATGTCTGAAGAGCCTGGTAGTTGCAGGACGAGAGCTCTCCATCCTAGGTTTTAAGTATGATCCTGCAGGATTTAAGAGCATTTCAGTCTCTGGTGCTAAGACCGGAGGCGTCACGAGGCTGATGATGTGTTTGCTGCTGTCTAATAAAGGTGTAAAGGGTGCAGCAGCGGCGCAGAGGCCTGGAGACTCTTGCGTGTCATCAATAGAGGATAAAGGAGTCGATACAGTGGCGTTTGGGACGCGTTCAGGCGTTACTGGGGCGTTTACAGCGCGAGAAGTGGGTTTCTTCTTAGGACGACGCTTACGAGGACCTGAATGGCTCTTGCGCGGCTTGTCCTCGTCCGTGACGTGCGCTGTGGCGTCCGGCATGGCCCCGTGACTCATAGTCCGTGTCGCTTCCTGCTGACTTGAATTGATTGTCGACTAATTGTGTACAAAACATGATTGTGGTGGTGAACACATCAAACCTATCTTACATCATATACAATTTGTGTGGTGCAGATAATTATTATGTCAATTCGAGCCAACACTACACAATCTGGCAAAGATGAAGGTCGACATCGATGGGTTGGAGGTGCTCTTCCCTTACGAGCGCATGTACTCGGAGCAGCTGCAGTACATGCGCGAGCTGAAGCGTGCTTTGGACGCACAGGGTCACTGTATGCTGGAGATGCCTACGGGTACAGGCAAGACGGTCTCTTTACTCTCCCTCGTCCTGGCTTACAAACACGCACACCCGACGGCTGGGAAGCTCATTTACTGCACCCGTACAGTCCCGGAGATGGCCAAGTGTGTAGAGGAGATCAAAAAACTCATCAAGTACAGGGAGTCGCACTACGGTGACAAGGCGCAGGTCACAGCTGTGTGTTTGAGCTCTAGACGCAACATGTGTGTCCACCCAAGAGTCATGGCCCATGCTGACGGTGAGGACGTCGACGGCCAATGCAGGAAGATGACGGCGTCCTGGGTGAGAGCACGGGCTGCTAAAGCGCGTGAAGCTGCAGCGGATGAGGACGCTCCCATGCCTCAAGCAGGAGAAGAACCAGTGAGAGAAGTGGAGACTTGCTCCTTTTACGAAAACTACGACACCCGGAAGAGTGATGATACTGTTCTACCACCTGGAGTTTACTCGGTAGACGATCTAAAGGAGATGGGGTTGAAGAAAGGATGGTGTCCTTACTTCTTGACGAGATATGTGGTAACTTTTGCTGATGTGGTGGTGTACAACTACCAGTATATGCTGGACCCGAAGGTCAGTCAACTGGTATCCAGGAGCTTCGAGAAGGAGAGCATTGTGGTCTTTGATGAGGCACATAATATCGATAATGTGTGCATTGAAGCGCTGAGTGTCGACTTGGATCGACGCTCGCTGGACAGAGCGTCCAGGAATCTGACGACGTTGTCGAGTCAGGTGAATAAGCTCAAACAGGCGGACAAGTCGCGACTGGATGCAGAGTATCGACGATTGGTGGAAGGACTGAGGTCCAGCAATGCGGTGGTGGCGCCGACGTACACGGACCCGGCCACGAACAATACCATTGACACAGGCAACGACATTATGATCGCAAACCCAGTGCTGCCGGATGATGTGCTGGATGAAGCTATCCCAGGTAACATTCGACGTGCGGAGCACTTCGTTGCGTTCATGCGCCGACTTATTGAGTATTTGCGTCAACGGATCCGAGTGCGACAAGTGGAATCGGAGACGCCCCAGGCCTTCCTACACCACCTGCATCAGGCGATCAGCATGGAGATCAAACCGATGAAGTTCTGCTACACGCGACTCAACTCGCTGCTGCGCACACTGGAAGTGACGAACCTGGAAGAATATAACTCTTTGACGGACGTGGCGGACTTCGCGACTCTGGTGGCAACATACGCGGAGGGCTTTATGCTGATTATTGAGCCGTTTGACAGCGCGTCAGGCGTCCACGATCCAGTCCTGCAGCTTTCGTGCTTAGATGCGTCGCTGGCGATCCGTCCGGTGTTTGAACGCTTTTCCAGTGTCATTATCACGTCCGGAACGCTGTCCCCTATTGATCTATACCCGCGACTGCTGAATTTCAACCCTGTGATCCGCGCATCGCTGCCCATGTCCGTGTACCGCTCGAGTATTTGTCCGCTGGTAATCACGCGTGGTAGCGACCAAATGCCTGTCAGCACCAAATTCGACCTGCGTGACGATCTTTCGGTTGTGCGCAACTACGGTACGCTACTCCTGGAGATGGCTTCTTGTACTCCTGATGGGATGGTGTGCTTCTTCCCCTCGTATCTCTACATGGAGAAGATCATCGGCCATTGGGACTCGCTTGGAGTGCTCAAGCGTGTGCTGTCCAGTAAGTTGTTGTTTATCGAGACCAAGGATATCGTGGAGACGACTCTGGCGCTGGACAACTACAAGAAGGCCTGCGACTGTGGCCGAGGCGCTATCTTCTTCTCCGTTGCTCGCGGTAAGGTGGCAGAAGGCATCGATTTCGACCGTCACTACGGACGTGCTGTGATTCTGTTCGGAATCCCGTTCCAGTACTCGCTGTCGAACACATTGCGTGCGCGGCTCGAGTACCTGCGCTACACGCATCAGATCCGTGAAGGTGACTTCCTCACATTCGACGCGCTGCGTCAAGCCGCGCAATGTGCCGGTCGAGTTCTTCGTAGCAAGACCGACTACGGTCTCGTCATCTTCGCCGACTCGCGTTACAACCGTGCTGACAAACGCACCAAGCTGCCGCCGTGGATCACGCAGTTCCTCGTGGATTCGCACCTCAACTTGTCTGTGGATATGGCCGTGTTCATGGCCAAGAAGTATCTGTCGCTGATGGCACAGCCCGTCGACGAGTCCACGAGCGTCTACTCGATCCTGCTAGACGCCGATGGAGTCGCCAAGTGGCTTGGCAAACACCACAAAGACGACCAGCCCATGCAGTAAACGAAGAATTGAGTAGCTTAAGTTACAAACCTGAACACCATGGGAAGGTCGTTGAAAGCAACCAAGAAGAAAGTAACAAGATAAACAAAGGTGTTGTATGGGTATAAGAACTCTCCATTTTGGATTAGCCGCCGCCGATTACAAAGCAAAGGTGACCTGCATCCCTACAGTAAGCAACTTAAGTTGCTTAGTTGCGGGGGGCGTCCAGCACAATGCCCTCGAACTTGGTCTGGAACCAGTTGATGGCGTCGTCCTTGGTAAGACGGTGCGGGTGGCCGACACGCGACTGCTGCATCTTACGGCGGGCCACACGGGCACCCGGGCGCTTGAGCACGACGAAGAAGTCCATACCGTAAATGCCCGTGGACGGGTCGTACTTGATACCCAAGTCAATGTGTTCCTGGATACCGAAACCGAAGTTGCCCGTCTCGGAGAAGTTCTTGCGCAGCAGCTCGTACTCCTTCACCTTAAGACCGCGGTCCAGGATCTCCTGAGCGAGCTCACCACGGATGGTCACGTGGCACGAGATCTTTTCGTTACGACGGATGCCGAACGTACGGACCGTGTAGCGGGCTGTTAACAAACACCGTAACAAGTTAGTAACCTGTTATAACTTTTCAGTTTTTTGTCCCCCGAGACATTAAAATCCCATACACTGGCACCTGTAGCCTTTATAAAGCTACAAGATGCAGCAGTGTATTGTTGCAACGAGCACGCGCCTTTGCCATCCGTTGAGATGGCCAAAAAGGACTGAACACCAACCTCCGAGATCATTGATGTGTGCGTGTCGGTTGCTTGCGAGTTGCGTGGTCGAAACCTCGTTGTACTCGATAGACGAGCGCGATCGGGGATGAACCAGAGACTGCAATTAACAGTCTCCGACACCCGGAAAGGCCGTAGGATTTTAAGACAACCACTCTCAATAGAGAGTTGTGTCCGGGTAAGTAGCCCGTTAAGGCGGTTCTTTGCTTTTTAGCAGGTAAAAAGCTTACCCTTGGAGTACACGGGCTTCTGGCCGGTGAGCTGCTCGAGCACACGAGCGGCACGGGTGAGCTTATCGCCCGACTCGCCGACACAGCAGTTAATCACCAGCTTGTCGACGTGGATGTCACGCATAACATTGTTGCTCTTGTCGCCGGCCTGTTAAAAATAGGTTCATAACAGTCAGACTGGAGTTTACTATGGGACACATTACACTCGGACGCACCATCTTAGCTTGTTGTTTGGAGCTTTTGGAGAAGTGCCGAGAGCTGGGTCAAGCGACTTTGGCTGGCGGCTGGAGCAGCACCAACCAATGAGCTGCATGAATCTCGCATATGCAGTTTTACTAAGCTGCGAAGATTAGGACGGATTATTCCATTAAGTACGATTGTGTGAAACATGTGTGATAATGGTGTGGTGAAAGAGCTGTGCTAAGTACGGCAACTATTTTAGTTGAAGTTGTCTGGTGTTGCTTTCATAGTGTCGTTGGCAATGGACCCACCAGGGCCCCCTCTCACGTCCACATTGGCGTCACGCTTCTCGATCCTATCGAATCCTCGAGTAGTGCCGACTGCCGCTGCATCCCCGATTGACCGAAGTAGCATCCGAGCTTTCACTACCCATGTGCCTTCAAGTCCGACCATCACTGATCTCATCATTTCACGTCCAGAGTACAAGAAGATGCAGCACACCAGTAGTCAATTGCGACTCCAGCTGCAGTGGAAAAGTGCGTACAAGATACAACTTCTCGTGGTACGCAACGCCATCGTCTGCTGCTTCTGTGCTGTGGTAGCCAACGGCGCCTTCTACATTGGAAACCCTTTCGCGTTCAAGTCATCGGTGGATCAGTCGTTGAAAGAGTTCACAATGGCTATGTTGGTTTGGATGGCGATAACGTACACAACCATCATGATGATTGCTCACGTGCCTGCATTGATGACCCAAAAGTTCACCGAGTGCCCAAACACACGACCTAGTTTCTGGTTTTGCGCTAAAAAGTTGATGAAAAGGTCCTGGATCGCGTTTGTTGCATGTTTGGTCGGTATGATTGCAGTGGGTGCACTTGTCCAAAACACGTCGTTGATGCACGAATATTTTCGATTCAGAGTCCACTTTTACCTTGCAGTGGTGAATGATCTCACGTTCACGGCTGGTATCAATCTAGCAGTACGGCGAATTTACTATGAAGAAACCTACCAAGGGCGCGATCGACGCAGCGCACTAAATAATTTTCCGGAGACAAGATCGTTGCATAATCCGAGGTCTCAGCAACGGCCACCAAGAGCTCATGATCCGTCAAACTATCGAGCTCCAAGCTACTGGCGTGAGTATCTCAATCAACTGCCCAATGCTCTTCTTATTGTTATAGCTGGTGGATACGTCCATATTGTTCTGACGTGGCGGCAGCAAGTCCACGAACAAACTTCAGTGATGGCATTTACGGTGTTTGGCATTGTTCTCAAGCTCGCTCTTCAGGAGGCAGCGAGACATTACGTTCTCAAGAAGAAAATCCGTAGTACACGCACTATGTGCCTTCTTGTTGGTGTTCCGACTGTGCTGATTGATACTCAATCTCGAATCGTTTTGCTTGGTACCCAAACGGACACGTTTCTGGTAAGTGGAACTTTTGCTTTGGCTATTGCCGAGGTCGGTCTCCGTGCTGCAAAAGCTGCTTTCGTCGTCTGGACAACTCGTCGTCATTCGAAAGCTCTAGATGAGAAATTGCACGATATTACACTCGATCGTTCACGACGTCAGTCAGCAGAGCGAGCATCTTCATCGTTACCTTCACCTGAATCGGTAATGCTGGAGTACGAGCTATGGAGACGACGCGTTATCTCATACCACACGGCAGAATTGACTGCCGACATGTATGCTGAGTACATTGCTATCGGATGTTCTCAATCGATTGTGTTCTGGTGGCTTGGGCATCCCTTGTATCCGGTGCTACAAATTGATGGGGCTATCTCTTTGTCGGAGCTTGACGTCTCACGGTTGCGGTTTAATGAAGTGGCTATGCTCGGTTTCCAGTCTTTCGTAGAAATCTTCGTCGACTACGTGTGCATCGTTATGGAGATAGCGGCTGGCATCGAATTTGATCGAATTGAAGGCCTCAGTACGTTTCTTGGAGCACTGTTCGTGACAATGGCAGTCATCAATATCAACATTTCCAGTGGCGTGTATCTCGGATGAAGAGGAATCTTCATCGAGCACTGTTAAATTTTGGTTATCATCAAGGTGATAGAGGTTTTTGTGAACTGCTTCGAACTAACGTGTAATTTCGTTCCAAATATTTCAATGTCGAGCTAAAAACTTTGAGAAGCTTAAGCTCCATCTTCTCTCGATTCAGCTGGACTACCTCATACTATAGGCTCACTCGGGTTCTGGTTAGTTCCCCTCGCAGCTTTCTCGTCTCTCTCGATTAACTTTCCGGTCTCAACTTCAATTATCGCTGCTCTTTCCACAAGACAGAAGACAGGCAACTACACTAGTATTCAGATAAACTGGAAAACCATAGCCAAGAAATCTTTCACAATACCATCAGCAGCGTTGCTGCTGCCGTGTTTGTTTACGCTAGGAATGTTTTTATTGCTCAAGTTATCGACCCAGAAAATACTTCTTGGGTTTTTCATGGCAACGTTGATCTGGACGATAATATCACACCATGATATCGAGATTCTTCACCGATCACTGAGTGACTTGAAAGTGCCATTCAATCAGCCCAATGTAGGGGTACAATACCGCTAACCAGCTACTTCTCAAGTATTTCGAGTTAAGGAAGTAATTGCTATTAAGACGTTAATCTGTACACTATCGCAGAAACTCTGGTCCACGTCAGACAAGTCAAAGTCCGACACGACGTCACAGACTCCAATTCTATCGAGTCTTCGTGTGGCTCCCTTCGAACGTCCTTCTCCCTCACATCAGTCGCCCCAGAACGAGATGGGGTCGTCCCGAAATCAGCGATCGCCCTAACCCCTCGACCTCAAGCCAAACAACTTGATTACTGTAGCAGCCAGCTACGTCTCCAATTACAATGGCGTTCAGCAGCTAAACTACAACTACTATTGTTTCGCGATACCATAGCCTGTGTCGTTGCTGCAGTCCTCGCGAATGGCCTCGGGAAATATTTTCTCGTTCAAGTCTTCGATACAACAATCGCGATCGGAATTCCTCATGGCCACATTAATTTGGACCGCAATGGTAAACAAAAAAAGGAAAAGTAAAATATCTCTCACACGCTATCAAGATGACGGCCGCTTGTTTGCCTTCCCTGATGACCCAACGTTTCCTCAAATTTCCAGACTATAAACCAAGTCTCTGGTTTTGTACGAAAAAACTCATGAAAGGGCCGTGTCCTTACTTTGCTGTAACCTTAAGTTGCATGGCTCGCGTTGGTCTACTCATTCAGAATACATCGCTACTGTACAAACACTTCAATCTTATCGATGTGAAGGCTTGACGCGCCCAGTCTTGCGTTTCAGGATCCCTTCGCGTAGAAGAGAGAGGACCATGTGCGTAGAGACACCAGAGGCCTCTACGAGGCGCCGTATAGGCCGTTGGTCTTCAAGAGGTAAGGCGCGTATTTGCGCCCGTGCAACATCCCTATTAAGCCGCTTCCGACCCGATTTCTGGGAGATGTGACTCCTCCACTCTCCAGAATCCGTCTCTGCTTCTGACTTACAGAAGTGCGCCCAAATCTTGCCAACAGCGGTGTCTGAGCGACCAATTTTCCTTGCCTTCTCCGTTAGAGCTCCTCTGGGAAGTACACCGTCGACGCTCCTTTGTAGAAGGCTGTCAATAGCTCGTCTGCGCTCATCGTCCGTTAGGTTAGCCATTGAGACCTTGAAACACGCAGTAAGCTTCGCTTGTGCACCGTGAGAAGCATACAAGAAAATGGCTGGAAAGGTATGGCTTATTCCTTTGAGCACCTTGTCAGCTGTATGCGTCGAAAGCAAACGCAACAACCACAAGAGATCCTGCTGGTTATTTTAAGCCAATCGGTGGTGCGAGAGGTGGTCTGTCTTTAGTTGACCTTGCTTTACGAAACCTGGTCGCTATCTCATCCAATCGTCTGTGACATCTCATCTACGGTGATTGGTAACTTGCTTTGTGCACATGGAAGAGACCATGTGACTTGGGATTTGTATAGTGTCGTGATTACATGATTACGACATGTACATGTTATCATATGTCACAAAAGACGGTAGACTTTAGGTTGAACCTGTGTAGAAGGGTGCATTTTTCGCCCTTTTAGACCGGTGTTTTCTACCGTGTTTTGGAAAGCCCCTTAAAGGGCGAAAAATGTGCCCTTGAACCGCGAAAGGGTTAAGTCTGGCTGATGGGCGGCCACATAATGTGATGTTTCCTACACCGCATGAGGTTGATGCTGACTTTTTCATTTCCTGCTTGTGGTCAACACACCAAGTTGGTATTCCAGTTTGTCGTCGCGAAAATGCAGTATAAGTCGTGAATCGTCGTCGAGTGACCTCAACGTGTTCAGGCCGCTGTCAACATAGAGGTACGATCCGTTTACTATTATGGGAGCGCTGTTGTTGCAGTGTGGTTAACGTTTTGCTGTGTTGAAAGGTGCCATCATGGAGGTTTATCCAAATATCCCTGACTTCGAATAATCCGCTCCAATATTATATTATTTAAATATCACTGATTGTGAATAATCCGCTATAAGATTATATTAGTGGGAAATAGCATCTGCCAGTTTGTTCCAGTTTTTGATAAATACTTACCGTTTTGTTCCAGGTTCTGATAAATATCCTTTAGAGACGGTGTTGTCTCTTGTCCGACCAGCGACTTCCCGATCGGACCAGAAGATAAAAAAAAACTCCACCACTACAGCGGTGAACTACGACTACATCTACGATGGTCCTCCGCCGCTAGAATACAGCTTCTATTGTTACGTAATAGTATCGGATACGCTATCGCTGCAGGTTTTGTGAACGGCTGCTTCTACATAGGGAACATTTTTTCTCTGAAGCCTTCGAAAGAGCAATCACGTCCTGAATTTCTCAGCTACGTTGGTGTGGACGACCATTTCGTACGCTATCATAACGACAAACCAAGTCTTTGAGAGAGAGAGGGGAAGATGTGTATTTCCCTTTTGCCTAAAGTAGCTGCCTTAGTGTTCTTTAAACTGGATATAACTTCTTAAGTTTTCTTCCATCCTTCCTCCCGCTATCATGACACCGATGTCCCTCGTGCCACTGCCCGCCGACGTCTTCCGAACCACCGACAAAACACAACAAAGCGGGTATCATGGAACAGTTGACCAAGTCCAGGGAGTCTGGCGCTCGAGGTGAAAAACCAAGTCTTTGGGTTTTGTGGTGTATCCCGGGTTTTGAAGCAAATCTGAAGCGATTCCCGCAGCCATTTGACTTGGAACAAATCTCAGATTTCCTCGTACTCGCAGTCGTGAGGACAAGAGCTTACAAAACGAACTTTAACTTCAGTCGTGTGAGCGAGTTGAAACCCCATATTATAGGAGTCCGTTCTGTAAGCCCTCACTGAAGGCGATGCATGCGCTTCTGTCCAGACACGATCTTGGTAGCGAAACCTTCGACCGATTCCGTGCATAATCTTGTGTGCTGCTCAAACGTGTCGGAGGCCCAACGTTCGTGGAACTGGATTGTTAGAGTGTCGAAACCGGCTCGGTACATGTGTGTCGCGCCCCTAGCGCACAGGGAGTGCGTACTAAACTCCGAAGGGTTGCAGCCCATGCTGTCCGCAGTTCGTCGAATTGCCTTGGCGACGGGTGAATCAGAGACGCAATTGGGACGGTAGATGTCTTTCGGAAGCATGCGAATTTGTGGACGTTCACTTGAAAAATCTAGCGCCACCGTCCGGAAGAAATGCATGATGTCGTGACCAAGTCGTAACTACTGAGTACTGCGATGTCGACCACTTTGAGTGCGAACCACGCGAACTTCTTCGCATTGGATGCGATTTCCGCTGAAGTAAGAAGAAGAATGACAGACACAACACTCCCCGTAGAGCTTGGTCGGAGGGTATTGACAGGTCGAGGAAGAGATAGCAGAGCTCGAGCAGCAGCATTGACACCGGGGCCTTGTGGCTTACGGGACCGTCGAGACGGTAGATGCCTTTCGTAAGCATGCGAATTTGTGGACGGTCACTTGAAAAATCTAGCGCCACCGCCCGGAAGAAATGCATGATGCCGTGGAGTACGGCAACAATCGAGTTTCCTTTAATCGGACGCCCGGAGCCATAGCAGTCCTGGAATACCATGGAGAACGAAGTCGGTAATGAATTGCAATTTTGCCTCGACTGGGTGCCCGAGGAGCGTGGGTCGAATGCCGCGTAGAGTTGACCATGCACGCCATGTCCTTAGTGCCCCTCGGTATTCGGAGGATGTAGGCGCCGCGACAGAGTGCGTGCGGAGATAGAATGCTCATCGCTTCTTATGTCGATACGCCCGCTGGAGGCGTGACCTGCGACCAACCGTGGGTTAGTTCGTCAAATACGGTAGCCGAAGCTGCGTTACTAGTAGAACGAGAGCCCGCACCCGCGATCCGATTATCGACGCCAGCGACGTGTGTGACTGAAAAACGAAGGCTGAAGTCAAGTTTTCACAATCCAAGCAACGGAATGATCGTCTGCGCTCGGTAATTGCGCGAAGCCATTTTGTTCTACCAGGACACCGCGGATGTGTTGTCAATCCGGACTGCACATGCACGGGTGGGCCATGCGGGTCGCGTCGTCTGACCATGACGGTCCCCCAGGCATGCACGACCCAGGCACTTGACAATAACTCCCAGTAGTTGATATCGAATCGAACTGATGGTGTGGCCTTGGTCACGAGAATGACACGTCGTTCGTCCACGGAAAAGCTGTAGCGCAGGGCAAGTTTGTCCGCGGTGACGAGAGTGCATATCGCAATGTCCGACGCGTCCATTTCGACGATAACGTCAGGTGCGGGGAATACGTCAGAGGGACTCCGTTGAGTGTTGGGGAGGCTAGAATGGTGGACCACCGTGGTCGTCAACTCAGTAATAGTCGAAGTGCCCGGGGATCGATACAAATTGATCGAGTTACCGTGGAGGGGCGCGATGGCACCGCCCACAACACCATAGCTGGATGGTGAACCCGACCAACCAAACACCGCCGATGTATCGATGACCAAGGCGTTGTCCCTCTCGAGTCGGCCTGCAAACAAGTAAGCGCTATCACTATGTGTATTCACATTACGGAAGCCACGTCTCCAGCTTGCAACTGAATCTCGGTTCCAGGGTGTTGCTGTTGTTGACGGATGATCTCGGCGGCAATTGTGTCGCTAGGCTCAAACGGGGTGTACAGATACTGGCAGTGTATGTGGCGTCATTAATTCACGAGCCCACAGGAAAAGAGAGATTATGAATTACCCGACCAGTGGTGCAGGGGTCGGCGTTACCCTTGTCGACGACGCCAAACGGACTGATGCGTACTTCGGGCCAGAGTTCGAGGATGTCGAGGTCCAGCACAAGACATCGTCACTGGTCTTGTTCCTTGTGAATATTCTTCACAAGCACTGAATACCGCTCTACCGCCGATTTGTGGTTGGCAGGATTACGCTGTGGTGACAGGTCGTGACGGGCTCGAACACCGGATTTCGCGATTGACAGATAGTCACCGCAGGCGTTACGGATAACGCCAGGTAGCATACCCTGGTTGGGTCGGGAATCATCGGTAGGCTGACCACGCATGACCTCGAAAAATTGTGGAAGACTAATCTGTGACCGTCGAACGAAATCCGACAGCACGCGTTGCAACGCTTTGTTGAGCGATGGGGTGTCATTGACAATTGCTGGAGAGGCGAAGGGAAGCACGAGCCGCACCCTACTCAGCGCAATGTTATTTTTTAGGCGAATATCATTCCAGAGGACAGCATATGCCTCCGCATTTGACGCTAGATGGTCGATAAAAACACGACTACGACGACGGGTCTGTCTGAGAGCCACCAACAGCGGGAGCAGGAAGGGTAGCCATTCGCAGCGCTAAGCCGTTGAGGGCAGCTTGCCAATCAGCGCTATCGTAATCCACCGCGCGCGCAGCCTCACAAACATTGCGCCACCAGCGCGGCGGGTCATCGAGAAGGTGGGCGAGAGCGCGGCCGATGAACAAGTTGACGTACATCAACGTGAGTGTGACACGCTCCAGGTTCGCCAGTACAAAACGCTATACGCTCGAAAGGAGCAGGCGTGCGTGATCAAACCACAGCGCATCACCCACAGAAATTAATCCACCGATCACAGCAAGTAAGTCTGCTCTGCACGGTGGCACACAAAGCAGACATTTTCTTGCATACAAGCATGATACTTTAATTAAAATTGGAAGTGGGTGAGTACTTGAGCGTGGGTATCGGCGGGAAATTCACATCAATCGTAGTTTGCGATGACTTCAAATGCTAATCGATCGCTCGATCAAGTGACTACTCGTCTCTACGGCAACAGCGTGTGAGGCTATGATGTGCTTTGAGATGAACATGACGCCGCTGAGAGAAGCATGCGTGCAAAGCGCGCCTTAGTACATATAGAACATCAGAATTAAGCATGCCTTATTCTCTTCGTAACGTTACGTTGTTTGATACACTGTTGCTGTTGTACACCGTGTTTTCGGCAGATTGATCGTTTCTCGGGTGTACATAACATATAACAAAATATACTCATATGATTTGACCTGGAGAGTGAGAAATATACAATAATTGTAACAAATATCGTCCTGTTCGTCATACGATAGCGTCTGCGAATAACACTTTCCACTAGTGTTTGGCATGGTTTCGATTCAAATGGTATTGCTGGTGCTTCTCAAAATGTCATAGGGTCAACCAAATTATCTTGACTGAGATAGTAATGGTGAGCGCTGCCATCGCACTTACTGGCACGTACCGAGGGGGTATCTCACGAAAGTGTCGCGTCCGACCGCGTCCGATACTGAAGTCGTTATATTTCGGAGGCGGACGACCCGACCTATACGGTGCCAGAAGATGGCTACATATGAACCAAATCCATCGTAGGTGAACAAAAAGCAACATCGTAGTTACCACTCACTGCATGCATTGCTAACGATTCTGCGTTATTGTAAATTGCTAATAGTATTCTGGCGACAGTTATAGTTTTTCATGCACTGTGTCGCCACTTACGCTTCACGTGTTAGGTTGCTTTGTGGAGACTTGTCAATCTCTTTCTCCAGAATCGCGGCTCGTGAGGCAGCCGTTTTGTTGACGTTATATGTAAAAGTAGGTCTTAGTTGCGCTGAAGAAGTCGAGTGCGAAGCAGAATGTAAAAGTCAAAGTGTTTATTCAATGCGTGTTCGCTTAGCTCTCCCCTAAGTCCCACGCGGCAACAAGCCCAAACTCTCTCCCATTTGTTGCTGGTTGAACACCTAAAACTCCGTTGCGACACAGAGCTCTTGATTCGGCAACGTGCAGCCGCTTCAACCACCTGGACCGCCCGCTACATCGCTTTCCAACACTCCTCCTCGGATGCATCGTTCGCTATGAGATGCCCTGTGACCTCACACAAGTGACAACATCGCCATGCGTTCCTGGATCCTTGGCGCCGGTAGAGATTTGGTCAGAATGTCCGCTAGCATGAGTTGAGACTCCATGAATGCTGGTTGTATCACCCCTTCCTTTACGTAGTCGCACACAAACTTTATCGCGATATCAATGTGCGCCGCACTAGCCGAGGTTGCCTCACTCAGTAGCTGCTTGATAGCCTCTTGTTTGTTCACGTTCAGTTCAATAGGCTCCACAATTTTCAGCCCCGCCTCCGTTAGCAACTGCCGTAGTCCCAACAGTTCTCGGCTGACACGAGATGCTGCATTGAACTCTGCCTCCATAGTTGACAGCGAGACTCCTCCTTGTTTTTTGCACAACCACGATACTGGGATACCTCCCAAAATGATCACACCGCAAGTGATACTCTTCTGATCCTCTTTGTTGGTAGCAAAATCCGCTTCGCTGTAGCCCTTCAAGATCAACGGCCCTCGACGGTCTTCATCAAATTCACTGCCTTTTATTTTCAGTCGAACCCTATTGTGCCACTCCAGTAGCGTAGGATTCGCTTTCCCAACTTCCAGTCACGCATCCGGGGCTGGTGCGTTTGCTTCGTCACCTTGTGTACCGCGAAAGCTATGTCAGATCGCGGACATCTCGCCAGCCACAATAAGCTGCCTACCATCGATTGGAATGACTTCACAAACGGGTCACCAACTCCACCAGTGCGAGGTAGAAGTTCATCGTTCTCCACGGTCACCCCGTTGTGTTCGTCTGCGACGGGCGTCCGAACACCGTTTGCAAGTCCCATACCAAACTCCCTCAGCAAGTTCATGATAGTCACCTCCTGATCTAGTTCGTAGCCATTCTCATCGCTGTACTGCACACACATACCGAGGAACTTGTGCACAATTCCCAAATCTTTGATGTCGAGCGAAGCCATGACCACAAAAATCTCATCGACAAGCTCTGGTCGTGTTGCCGTCACTAGAAGGTCGTCTACGTAGACACCAACTACCACAAGCTCGCTACCCACCCATTTCTAGTACACGCACATGTCCGTGATCGCCTGCGAAAACCCTGCCTCCTCTAGCTTCTTGTGAAGTAACTTGCTCCAAAGCCTCCCAGTCTGCTTAAGTCCATACAGTGACTTCAACAGACGCAGCAGGAACTGTTTGTTACCGCTGACACCCAAAGCAGCGAGTAACTCAGCCGGAATAATCATTCCCTGCGGAATCTCGAGGAAAATTTTAATCTCCTCCTCCTTGCCAGCCTTCACATAGGCGTTCGATACGTCACCATGCCTCGCGGGTACTCTCCATTTCTCAGCAAGTACCAGTATCACCTTCGCAGTGCCCATTTCCATCACTCCTGCGAAAGTAAACGTGTAGTCAATGCCGTAGATCTGAGTATTCCCACAGGCCACGAGTCTTGCTTTGAAGCGTTCGATATCGCCGTCCGCTGTTGTCTTTGTTTTGTAGACCCACTTCGTCATCAACACGTTGACAGCGTCTTCTCGACGCACCACAATCCATACACCATTTGCTTCAAGTCTTGCAAGTTCTTCTTGCATTGTAATGACCCATTTTCCCGCCAACTTGCTTTGCGTAGCTTCTCCATAATGACGTGGGTCTGCCTCATGGACGACGTTCGCTACGTCCGGCACCGGCTCCTCCTGACGGGCATTCACATCTTTGTCATCCTTTGACATCGACCGAGTAACTGGCCCTTGCCTGGTAGCGGTCGTCTTGCTCTTCTTTTTTCTTCTCTGACTCTTGTTCGGTTTGGTGCAGTCACCGCGAGCCTGCGTGCACTCACGTCTTGATGCAGCACCACTCTTGTCCACGTCGTCGACGTTATCCTTGTTCAGAGCGTCAGGATTAAGCTGGCGATGCCATTGCACATTCTGCTGGGTCGTCAAGATTTCGACATTCTTGATATGCTGTGTGACGATCACAACCTTGTCACCTGGCAAGTAGATTTTAAAGCCCTTTGTTTCCTCAGACTTGCCCACGAGGATACCCTTCTTCGCTCGGTCAGCGAAGTTTTGCTTCAGTGGATCTCTTCTCGCCGTGCACTCCGAGCCGAAAGCAACGAACTCGCTGATGTTCGGAGTTTGATCAGTTAGCACCTCCATCGGCGATTTCCGACCTGCGTTTGCGCTAGTTGGACTTCTATTAAGAACGTACGCAGCATAGGCGACAGCATCTCCCCAAAAGGACAGAGGTAGTTCGCATGAGAACAGCATGCTCCCTGACATGTTAAAATGGTGCGGTGCATGCGCTCGGCCTTCCCGTTGCTTGCCTGGTTTCTCGCTTCAGACACTTACCGACTTACTCCATTGTCGCGGCAGAAGGGATCGAGTACCCTGTACTCGCCGCCACCGTCCGTTCGAAGTACATGGACTCGACAGTCGAAACGCTTCTCAGAAACGTCAAGAAGGTCTTGAACTTAGTTGCAGCAGCGTCTTTAGTGCGAGCTAGGAACACGCGGCAATAGTTGCTCCGATGATCCACAAAATTGATCGTGTAGCAGTTGCCCAACCGATCTTGCGGAGTTACGGGTCCTTTCAAGTCCGAGCATATTACTCCACCAACAACATCAATTGGTGAGTGTGATCCGCTATCGCGTTGGTTCTGCTGGTTCTTCGTTTGTTTACCGCGTGCGCAAGTCACGCATGGTGTACGAACATGGGCAGTAAGTTTAGTTCCACTCGATACATCACGAGCCATCCTCCCGATCGTGTCGTTCGCCAACTGCCCCATCCTTTCGTGAAAATGCACGAGCGAGCCTTTTTGGACGCCACCCTTGGCATCTGCGTCTTCGCGATCCAGTGCAGCCAAGATTACATCACCTGGTGACAAACGACGAGCTGGTCTGGCACCAACTCGTACCACAAGGATGTTGTGCTCTCGTTCGACATCAAAAATGGGGTCCTTTCCTCCTTTGGTCATCATCCTGTGACCATCGCGTGAGCTGACATCCTTTGGACTCCAATACTCCATACGAGATCAAGTCCCGCGCAAGTGCAAGCGCATACTGCACATCAATCAGACGTAATGTCTTCGGTTCACCTCCTGCAGTGATATTCAGCAATACACTCCCTCGCTTTGTCACGATGAGAGGCTCATTCGAAGCTCCGATGCACTCGTTTGCATAGTCTTATGCGCCTTCTAACAACGACTCGTCGTTTACAATGTGCCGACTCGCACCGGAGTCCAGTATCCATGATTCTCCTCGGTCATGTTGCACCTCTTCTTTGGCTGTCATAGCCGTGTCAAGTACATCCAAAGTGTAGTCAGACGCTTGCTGCCCTTCGGAGTTGTTTCTCTCCGGGCAGGCCGCTCTCAAATGTTTATCTGACCCACACACAAAGCATTTCTTAACCCATGGTTTTCTTTCTCCGACAGCAGCAACCATGTCTTTACCCAGATTGCGTCCTCTCTGCATCCCTCGTTTCGTTGCTTTTGCAAATTGTGCCTGCTCCTCAGCCTGCTTGTGGTAATCCGTGCGAGACAAATTCAGCTTCGACAACATGATGCTTCTCATGTCAGGAGCTGCGTATCGCACAATATTGTCAAGTACGAGGTTGTCAGCTCCGCCACATGCTTCGCTGACAGCAACGAGATACAAGCAATGCTCTGTCCACGATCGCTTCGGGCTTTTCGCCGCAGTGAACAGTCTCATGATTTGCTCAGGGGTGATACGCACGTTGAAGGTTGCCAGCATTTGCTGCATCACATGCTCCACCGTGGGGCTCTCAGCCCACCACCCTTCAACCTGTCGGTCGTAGTAGCGCGCAGCTACTCCGGTTAAGTGGTGTTCAAGCAGATCGACTTTCACATCTTCAGTTCACGGAAAACCACTGGCCGCTTCTGCGTATCGCATCTGGCGCACATACCGTATTCCCCACTGCATGAAACCACTTCCGAGCCCTTTGTCCGTACCGTCGAAGGGCCTGATATTCAGCTCGCGCTGACGGGCATCCGGCACTGGTGCCGCTCGCTGCCGTTTTTGCTGGTTCTAGCAATCACCATCGCTCTCACTGTCCGTTTGCACCGGCCGTTGCACTTGAGGAGCTGCACCGAAATGCTGATGGCCATACACAGGGTGTTGAGGCACCGGTGGTACACCGTAACCGGGGTGATGCAGTACAGGAGGTACCGCGCCGTAGCCAGGTTGTAGATGACCGAAGTATGCTGGCGGTGGCACATATCCTTGTGCTCTGTGGGGTTTCGTCCTCTCGAGCGATTGCAAACGCATTCGACCAGCTCCATGCTGGCTACCAAGGCCCAAAGACGATCCGAACACACTTGCCTCCATTGCATCGTGGAACACCTGCTGACTTCTGGCCTGAGGACGCGTTTGAGAGGCTTCCCGCCTGTCCATTCGGTCCGTATGCCCCTTCAGCAGCTCCACTAGTTCTGCCTGGGTGGCGTTCTTTTCTTTACGACCACCTCTCTTGACTTCGTCTTCTCGATCATGCTCCGAGAAAGGCCTTTCGCGCCCTCCATCACTTCTAGGGGATATTTCCTGGTCGACGTCGCCTCCTTCAACGCTTGGGCTCATAACCTGAAAGTAGGTCTTCGTTGCGCTGATGAAGTCGAGTGCGAAGCAGAATGTAAAAGTCAAAGTGTTTATTCAATGCGTGTTCGCTTAGCTCTCCCCTAAGTCCCACGCGGCAACAAGCCCAAACTCTCTCCCATTTGTTGCTGGTTGAACACCTAAAACTCCGTTGCGACACAGAGCTCTTGATTCGGCAACGTGCAGCCGCTTCAACCACCTGGACCGCCCGCTACAGCGCTTTCCAACAATATGTGCTCTCCAGGAGTGACGGCTTATGTTCTAGTTGCGTGACGGGGCGAGTATTTTTCACGAAATTGCGAATCGCGCGCATGTAGTGAAGGACGTAGAGCGCGTTGTTGGCTACGATACCTTGGTGCGGTTTGGTAATGTAGTCATACATAGTTGCAATCAGGGCTGCCGATATGACCATTAAATTAATGATACTACATATCATAAATAACTGTAGGGGGAACTTCAGACCTATCACATATCGTGATTTTTGAATGAGCACCTGCGAAATGTCATGATTTATACAGCAACACCTCAAAGCTTATGGGGCTCTTAAAACCAACAGTTTAGCTTTGGTCGGCTTAAATAGTGCGTAGTGGCGTTTTCCACTATTGTCCATTTTTCAAGACACCAACAACTCTCCGTCCTCTCTAACCAGGCCGCCACTTCCAGCAACGGTCTTTGTTTCTCGTTCAGCTCGCCCAATCTTCACATCGGCTCAAGTTACTGGGTTCTTTTTCCAGCCTTGCCGCGACGACTACGATAAAGTAATCCTTGAATACTTCTGTTGTCGTTGCGGCACGGTAAGAAAGCAGACCCGTCGTAACGGGGGTACGAACCTTACGCAGCGTGTGCGCAGCGAGCACCCGAACTTAGAGGCGGAGATGCACGAGGCCACGGCGGCCGAGACAGGATCTATGCTAAACTACGTGCAACAGCCCTCGCATAACCTCTTCGGATGGCTGGTTTGGATCGTCATGAACAATCTGCCACTCTCATTTTGCGAGAATCGATCGACACGACGGTACATTTATCTTTTTTTCTACTCTGATTTAACATTAAATGACTGAGAAAACCGTACCAAAAACAGGCATTTTTCGGGACACAGCCGAAACCAAAAACCTCAGGTAGTGCGAATTAGCTATCAATGCTCACATAATAGAAAATTGACGTTTTTCTAAGAGACGTGGTGGTGGTAGCGGGGTAAAAGCATTCTTGGTTGCAGAAATATTGGTGGCCCAAACCTTACTGCTTGCGCCAATGTGTAGCCATCTGGTCACGCCTTTTGCTTAGAAAAAAGTGATATCGACTGATTGTATGCTATGATCATTTGCTCATTGGATAAGAAATAGCGATAGTAGTACTGATTTGCTACAACGCGACGTCAAAATGAGGTTCTAGTTGCAGTTGCATGACATACGCTGTTTTTGCCGGAGCGTATCGAGACATCGAAGCCTTCATTAGTTTTATGGATTTATGGACAAGTAAGCCCTAATATCGACCTTTGTGTTTGTATAATTTGTTTTGGGAGGGGGTAACTTCGTTACTAGAAAAGGTAGGAGCTAAACCACCCAAATTTGCACGATCGCAGGGGTAGTGCCCGTGGATGAATAGCAATCTCTGAAAAACGAACACTAGGAGAAGAATACGACATTATCCATTATGGTCACGTGTTAAAACACAATGTATTGTCAATGTTCTTAAGCGGTTTCAACTCATATTGACAAAGATGACTTTGGGGGTATTACAAAAAGTGGTACGGTTTTCTCAGACATTTAAAGTTAAAACACTTTACCCTTATTAGCGCTTTGTATTTATGTGTTGTACTTAGCTACGCGACGCTAGACCCCATCTGTGCGGAGACGCTGCGTGCTGCAATGGGTGGAGTCGTGGTGGCAGTGGGGAGATCGATTGTCTCCGAGATCCCAGACATCTTTGGTCTAATCCTTGACGGATGGACCCATTTGTCCGAGCAATATCTCGCGGTCGCTACCTGCTATGAGGTAAACGGTAAAGTAAAGCCCCTTGTTATGCATGGCTCCCCTATTGAATGAGCCCAATGACGATCTCTCTGCCCTCGCTCACCGGGAATCCTTAGCTAACATGCTTCTGCGCGACTTCGGCGAGCAGCTGGACCAGTGTGTGTTTATGGTAGGGGACAATTGCAGCGTCAACAGATGTGTCGCTACCCTAGTTGTAGTACCCTTGGTCGGGTGCGTCTCTCACAAACTGAACCGTGTAGTCCAGCAGGAACCGCAACATTAAGCAGCGGACCTTGCAGAAGTGCAGGCACTTTTGATCAAGCTGCAGACATTGACGCAACCTGCTAAACTCCGGTACGCATTTTCCCTATTTGTTGGCCGGCTATACTATTTTGCTGATATTTACTTTTTCTTTTATGTTTTAACTTAATTTAGGCTTAAAACGGATGTCCGATCCGTAATTCGTCAAGACACCCGGTGGAGTTCGACTTTTATGATGCTCCATAGATACTTCTAGCTGCTCCACCACCTCAACTCGGAAGACGATGGTATTATGATCATCTCCCCTCCTCCGCCTGCGAGCTCTCCTGCAAGAGCTCAAGGACGTTGAATCGGTTTCGAAGGCTCTTCAAGGAAACGATACTGACCTACTTGATGTGCGCGAGTGGTTCGACGGGCTTATTGGCGTCAAGTCCCAGTACGCCACATATTTCGGTAAGCTTGCACAACGATGTAGTCGTTTAATTTACTTGCTAATTACGGTGGGTTTTGTGCTGGTAGGCCCATGAGCAGACATTGTCCACAGTCCCGACTTCGAGTCAGGCTGTGTCCGTGTTCTAGTGCGTCAAAACGAGCCGCTTGACGAGAACCGAGAAGGCGGCGCTGCTCCCGTTTGCCGTCGGCGGAACTCCAGAGCCTTGTTCTGATGGCGGTGACGACGGATCCTTCGTCGAGCGTCTTTAAAAGAGACGTCGGCTCGCAGAACAGGACCAGAAGGACGCTCTACTGCGAAGTATCCCGCCCACCTCGAATATGGTGGAAAGATTCTTCAGCATCGCTCGCGTGACGCTTGGGCACCAGCGCAACACCCTCCACCCCATTACGCTCGAGAAAATCTTGTCCCTACGGCAGAACTTGGGTTACTGGGATGGACACATGGTAGATAGTCTCAGAAGCTAAGCAAAGGCAGCATGGCCATTTTTAGTTATTATGAGATTATGCATGCGTTGCGCTGTCTGTATGTCAGTATTGATGCACAGGATTCTGATAGCTGCATGACATTGCTTACCTTTCAACGTTACTCCCCCTTCATATATATGTCATAATCGGCAGCCCTGGTTGTATTTGGTGCCGGTTCGTTTTACGTGTCATCTTTGGAGACCTTCGCTAGCAACCATTCAACTACAGCAAACAGATAGTCCGGTGTGTGGCCTCCTTTTGGGGAGCTCACGTGATAAATGGTGGCGTTGTCAGCAGAGAGAGGTCTTTCGACCACTGAAAACTTCAGTGTGCATCTATCACGACCGGTAGCAGTACGTAGGTATAGGAACCCCAGTAAAAAAACCGTTATCTCAGTCACGCTCTGCTCTCGGCTCTTTTGGTAATTGTAGGCGTAGTTAATCTCAGGAAAAAAAAACTGATGTGGCCGAAAAGTTACCCTCGTGCTTCTCAAAATACGTCGCAATACAACTGTCGGCCGTCGCATTGGAGACCATATTTCCATCTTCCAAACTGTTAAAATCTTCAGTAAAGAGAAAGATTGAGACGGACGACGGATCCGCAACTCCTGCTGGTCGAGCTGTCATGGTCCAAATTGTTGGCTCCTGTGATGTCTCGGAATGCTCAACCACCGGTGTGTTTTGTTCGGACAGCGACGCAATGCGTAGTTGCTCCTGGGCGGTTCGTAGTCAACATCGATAATTTCCGTCGTGACCCTAGTTGCCACCACTTCCTTGTTCTCATCAGCTTCAGCGTCCCCCTATATGGCATCGTAATTTTCCAACCCTGGGGGGGGGCCTACTCTATAGTGACAGCGGATTCGTCATGACCGAGAGATTTGCCCTCCATCGCGACACCGCAGGAACACCTTCAACCGCCGCCCTCTCCAAACACCCTCCGTCTCCGTCCTGGTGATCTACTCGCTTCGCATGGCGCTGCATAAAACGGTCGACCCAGGAACGCTGTGAACCGTATTTTTCAGGGTGAATTCATCTAATTTGCAAACGGTAAAATGATTTGGCATTGTATCGAGTACGTTCCAGTAGGTTTTCTTCCATCGAAGAGCCGTTGGTTTCTTGGTCTTCGGTTCCCGTGCTGCCGTTCCTGCGCTCCATTCTGGGTTTGCTCACCTGATTTTGCGTTTAGCTATGATCTGTCCCACTGATGTCTGAACTCCCGTCGTACTTCTGTTTTTAACAGCCAACCGTAGACTGTGTCTGGCGCTCGAAAGATCTGTGCCAGTAAAACGTGAAAATTGAAAGTGCGAGTAAGTAAAGGGTAGGCACTTTATTCCGAACTGGCTTTAGAGCAGATTAATCTGGCCGGTTGCACTATAGTGAACAGAGCGTTGTGCAGAATGACAAGACCGGTCCGATTATTTTGAAGCAATCCAATAACGGTTCTTGCGTATGTGTGTTGTACCTAGCGTCCTTGGACGACATTCAGGGACGGTTCGGTACTTTGCCGAGCCAGCTCCAGGGCCTCCGCAGCCTGGTTGGCCGAAGCATTTTCTCTTTTCGATATCGTCTCGATGGCATCGTAATATTCCTTGCGTCGCCGATAGAAGCGAACTTCAGTTGGAACCTTTCGCCACTTCGAGGTAATACCTGCTGTGAATACGAGATTTGCACAAGTCGCCAAGATATAAGTGTAATTTGTACTTAACGTTTTGATACATGAGCGACGTATTCGGCACCATTAGGCCCAGACCGACCATACCTGCCAACGACGCTACAAAGTAAAACCACGATTTTTACAAGCTTTTTCGTGCAAAACCATAGTGTGTGCTGAATAGATCAGCTTGGTTTCACCTCAGCCGTACTCAACTTGATGCAAGTTCACCCGAATGTGTCCGCTAGCTACCGGAAGGGTGAAAATATGGAACGTCAACCGATGTGTCCGACGCTGGACAGCTGAGGACAATGTTGCGTCACTCACTTCGCAGTCACTTGGACAGCCAGTGTCCTCGTGAGCTGAATGCGGAATTGGTATGGCTAATTGCATGTTTCCTTTAGGTGGATGCATGCATGCCCACTTCTGTGCTGCCTGTCGCTCCAAGAATGTGTGGTTAGCAAAGCTTAAGCGAGAACGAGATGGTTAGAACCAGACAGATGGTATCGATTAGTTATATTTTGCCAAGGACCGACTACATCAATACACTTGGCTACTATTTCCGTGTGGATTGTCCCCCCGCATCGTCGTGTGTTTAACTCAAGTTTTGCTTCAAAATCCGGACTACACTACAAAGACTTCTTTAACTGAATTTCTCACTGTTCGTGCACCGTCCACCTATGCGGACCGCAGTGACGTTAAAGCTACCGACCGCGGTTCGTCTACGGATAGACGGACAGCAGTACGACAATCAAGACCCAGCTGTGACAACTTCAAGGTAATGCGCGCCGCTGGCAATGATGTTCAGCAAATAGGTTCTGTATCGGTGTTCTTACCTGAGCTGCCGCCCAAAATCGAGCCCGTCTCTCACGAGGCGCTGGTCAAGAGGAAGAAGGACCGACATAACTACGGGACCAAGCTACGCAGCCGGTGCCGAATAACTGGTGAAGACTACTATGTGGAGGTGGAGCACATCTGGGACTCATTCGACGCTGACCTCCTCGACGTGTTCTGCGAACCCCATCTGAACTACGATTCTGCGGGGGCATGCCGATCCCAGAGATCGAGCACATCGTCGGTAGTGTCGAGAGCCAGGCACTGTATAACATCAAGGAACTGTTCAAGCGTGAACTCAAGATGAACATGGCTGAGAGCAATGTGAACGCTCGCGTCGTGAACTCATTCAAGTTTTCAAGACCATCGTCGACCATGGCTTGACTGATTGTTTCAGCCTCGTCCGTGGTACGAGAGAGAGGTGCAAGAGGTTGGTTTCGGCGTTGCTACCGCCGGTACTCAAGCAAGAGGTGAAGCAGTGTGTGCGTTACACGCACGCCGGCGCTTCGAAGGGCCCCAAGGTGCTGTTCCAGCTTATCGTCGAGAAGGCGACGGAGCTCGAACGCCAGTACATCCGCCTCAAGTCGCAGAATCGTGAGGCCTCTGGGCGTGAAGGCAAACCCAAGGCCAAACAATCGTGGAAGGCGAAGACCCTCATACATGTACTACCATTAGACATGATGATAGAAATAATTTCATGCACGCATGGCCGTCCATTTCTTCTTCGAAATGTACCAGTACAAGTACGAACCATCGTTTTTCCTGCTAACATATTCAGGGCTTCTTTCCACAACTCGTCTGTTTTGCGAAGAGCCCATTGACGCGGGTCATTTGGGTGTAGCGATCGTTCTGCAACAAGTATGGTGAATTCGTCGCATCATGGGCGGCGCGAATCCGTACTGCACTTACATTAGCGAGCCACCAAGGTGATAAACGGTTGAAAACAGTAAATACATCGCTTTTTTTTTCTAGAAACCACCGTTTAAATTGTGCATATGTCCCCTCAACTGCAAAAGTGTCGCGATAGTCGAAAGGTTTGTACTTGATTGTCCAAAACCGGACAATTTTATACGTGTACCTCCACCAATGTTTTTCCAAGTAAGAAGCCAAATAAGGTGATAAACTTTGAAGAACAGAACACTGCAACTTAAAATCAGTTTCTGATGTAGCATTAACTGCCTTGTAGAAGTTTTCCATATAGACGTCTGTCTGCCAAGTGTTCATGTGTGTATCTTGACCGGGGAGAGGGTTATCGACACGTACTTGCCCAAGTACACCTCGCACTTTCGCCAAAACGTTCGTGTTTAAATGCCATCAGCAGATGATACTAGGCACAGACGGGAAAACACTTGACAGCGAATTAACTATTGCAAGCTCTCTATCCGAAAGAATAATGGAAGGAAGCCGAACACCGTTTTCTTCCACCAGCTCCCGAAAATTCTCAAGAAACCAAAGAAAATCATCTTCATCTTGTCCCGATAAAAACATTGAGCCATAGGAAGCACAGTATACATGCCTGTCATCGCAATAACATTCACCAAAGGAAGGTCGTATTGATTTGTCTTGAACGTTGAGTCCATAATCAATACGTCGCAGTGTAACTTATAAAGTCGTATCGTAGATGGATGAGCCCATAACATGTAGCGAAGTTCGGTTGTAGCGGCGTTGGCTTCATAACGATAAAAACGTTGTGCTGCTCCAAGAGAGAGAAGAGGGCCTCGATGGGTGTTTGGGTTTCGAGTCGTCGACTTGGAGTTACCAATGTCTTTGGGTAGAATCAGACAGCTGGGGTCGTCATTCAACAAAGCTGCACGAATTTTGGAGACCGGAATACCAGCAGCAGTGTGACTGTTGACAAAAACATCCATATTTTGATTTGGTCAAGAGCAAAGTTAGCTGCTGCTCTACGTCTGTGAGCGGCATGAATACGAATATATTCCGAAAAAAAGTGGTTATGGACTTCACTATTCTGACGCGTGTGTTCAATTCTCCATTCTCCATCAACATCATCTTTCGAAACCGCGCATATTTTAATCCGCATAGGACAATCTGATCTTTTGGAGCCTTTCGTGAGTCGAACCGGTTCACTATCAACTAGATGTTGTGTGCACTTGGGTGTTCCAGCACGGTCACATTCAAAATTGCGAGCCCAAATAGTCTTCGTTCCAGATAAGTACCTGATACGACGTCAAGAGACATTGTAGCCATGTTCTAAAATCCACTTGTGCAATACAGCTTCACAAGTATCATGAGAGTCATAAACTTTTGCTGGATGCAGCGGGATAATGAATGTTTCCTCTTCAAGACCGTCGTTTGTTTCTTCATCAGCAGAGATACTGGTCGCACATTTTTCTTCTTTCTCTAGGTGATGCTTGCAGACCACGTCTAGCAGAGAGTCATCCAAACAATCAAGGTCAAAGTCTGAAGCAATACTCAAAGAGTCATCATCCAAGTTGTAGTCAGGGAAATCAAAATCGAAGTCATCGATGCACCTTCGTCCAACGATATATTGAATTCCTCGCAAACTTCACTCGAAAGTCCGGCCACATTAACTGGTGCGCAATTAATGTCACTGTGAAATTCACCCGCGTCCTCATTATCATCAAAGCCGATGCCGGTATTTATCGAAGCTGCTGAGCTTGTATCTAAAACTTCAGAACCATCATCGGCATCTTCGAAATCACAGCTGTAGCTCTCAAAACCATCTCCCATATCGTCTAATACGTCGTCAACCCAGGACCTATCGTCATTTTTGCGCACATGGTCCGATCGAGCGTCGTTACCAATACCAATGTCGTCCTGCAAAGCAAATGCCGACCTATAGACACTGTATGAGCGGACCATCGTTGTAGAAGGAAGGAAGTATGCACGTCGGGGCTGGGTCAGTATAAGTAACTAGGTTCACGCAGGTCGAGTCCTTTGAAATGAATGGGTCGTTTCCCGTTAGGATGTGATCCAGTGACGTATGACTAGACAGTGCCACAAAGTAATGTTTAGCCTGTCACGAGCATTCCAAACGTTCATGATCAACGTTTTAATTCTAGATATTATACTTCTCTTCATTCCTGAACTCTAACAGCGATTTTTCATTTTAAAAAATGTGCTATGAGTCTAGATTCTTACAAAAAAGCAATAATATAATAATTCAGTAAATTTCCAACAGATCTAGTTTGGGGCACGCTCTGTTAAGACTTTTTTGGGGTTCATTTGTTAGAAATTGTAAGCGTTGAAAGAGCTGTTCGCTCAGCTTGTAGCTGTGAATACGACGAAGCGAAATGTTCTGCCTAGAAATACAATGAGCCCAATGCTGACAGACTCATGCATTTCGTTGTGCGGCAGCTTGATGCGGGGTACACGACGGCGTGGATTGATAATCAACCAATGGCGAAGATGTATTCAAAGCCCCCGCGCACAAACCATACACTGTCTCGTGTAGTTACGGAGATCCTGGTAGCTGAATTCGACAGGAAGAACCCTTGGTCTGTGTAGCTAGTTCTCCATAAATTCATATAGCGTGCATCAACGACCCATTCATCAGAGGTGATGCCCGCAGTAAGCTTATCCAAATCATTGAATTCTTGCCACTGAAGATGTTTCATTATCGTGTTGTGTATAGCGATCGCACTATGCTGGCAGTGCACTACTAACACACTTACATGGCACGCAAGTTTCACACTTGCTCTAGATGCTAACGATTAGCATCAACCAGGGATTGCTATCGAACAAGGCGCCGTCATCGGCAGCCGATCGTGGCAAGACTACGGTAGCTGCACATAATTTCTCGGTGAGCAAAGTCGGTAGCTGATCAAATTGGGCCTAAGGTGAAGTGCCAATTATGGCACTCTTTTTTCACTTGATTTCAGTATACTTTGGGCGTTTTCTGCTACCTCAAAAGTGTAAAGTGTTCTAGGTGATTTGAAATGACTTGAGTTTGTATGGACCGTGCCGCGAATTGGCACGCCCTTTTTACCTATAAAACTCTATCACGTTTGGTTATAGCCGGGTACCCCACTGGTAAGAACCCGGTTCTGCACAAGTATTTATCGGCTGCGCGTTTATCTGATCGTATCATTGGTATAGTTTTTGTTCACCAGTTTTGAGTTTTGCGGTATCTACACCCCCGTTTATGAGGACATCGAAACCGTGCCACAATTGGCACTTTTCCTTACCGGTATTAATAAGTTGGGTTTTTATGTTTGTTGTCGCATATCCAGATGTTTACCCAAAAACACTGTTTACGATGAGGGCCCTCCTAAGCGATTCCCCAAAAGTGCAGTCCGCACCATCGGGGCCCTGACCGCAGCTGCACAGACCCTTGCGAGAGGTGTTACAGCATTTGTCCATTTTGTCACTCCAGCCCTTAATCGGGCAAGTGTTAGGGAAGACGAACCAGTAGATGTCCGGGTATGGCGCACGCACATCGTCGTCCTTGATGCCACCGCCGATGAACGGACCCACGTTGGGTTGACCATCGTCAGCATTGAACAGCAGACAACCAGCAATATGATTGGCCCTCTCTAACGATTTCCGACTGCTTGATCGGCTACCGCTAACGATATACATGTACATGTATCATAAAACCATACGGTATTATTGTAGCTCGTCTGCACAGCGATGCGCACTGCATTCTACAAGAGGAAGACAGCATCGATGCCAGTACAAGACTCTTAGCTATACCTGAGTTACGAGGACCAATCATGCCGAAGGATATTTTAAAGTTAGAGGGTGACCGATATCATTTCCCTAAGCTTTGCTTCATGACAAATTAACCCCTAAAACTACTTTGTAGGTTGAGAGGAAGCTTTGATGAAGGGGTGGGCTCTTCATAGGATAGATTTCACTAAGTAGATTGTAGGATATGATATACTGTAGCTAAAAAAATAAGAAAGGCCAAACCGGAGGTCACCCACTTTTTAAAGTTAAACCTGCATGTTGCTTGCGTTCTAAACCACATCGGAAAACAGGACCAGGTGCAATATTAAGTAAAAGAGAGGACACGTCAATTGAGCATGCAGAGACTGCATTCAATGCAATAACATGAATCTGTACACGTTCTCCATAAAGGCTTTACAAAAAAAGCGGGCATATCTTAAACGACTACTAGAGTTTGGGCTTGGTCGGTTTGTCCGTTCAACGTCCGGGCGCATAAAACTAGCCAGTTGCACAGCTCGGCTACGGCCCTCTGATAGTATGATGCCTATCCTATGGCATGTCACTCTATTTCCAACTAAATCATGGGACAAAAAGTGTCACTATGGCTACATAGCTGCCGAGCGAAGCGAAGGCGGCCTCCCATAGGCTAATAATTTTGTACCTACTGGAAATTATGTGGACACACAATTTTACTCACTGAGTCCATTAACGGTGTGAATGTAACATTTGCCCCCATTTTGAAACGCGAAAGCGGCGGAGCGCCACGCCGGACAAGGTACGCTGCGTGTATGCACGTTAGTTAGACGCTAGAGCTACCACCAACCAACACACTTGATATGCCGAGCTCCCGGGGCATCTTAGGGGGAAGTTTAGTCTGGGTGGGGGTATTCCTAAAGATGTTATGGGGTTTTCTCAAAAACCCAGGTTCTTGCGGGTTTATTCCTGCCTGGGGGTCTGTGCTTAGGGGCTTTGGCCCACCGCCCACTCTGCGCGAGTAGCACACAGTTGACGAGACCCGGTCCATTGACCACAACTCCTATTTCCAACCGGTGATACAGCCGCTATATACGTGCCCAGCGAACCCGTGGCAACACAGGGCAATAGTGACTTACTAAGGCTATCAAACCCTCGACCTACCGTGCTACCCGGGCGCCCAACCCTGGCTAACCGACTGCACAATTGTGAAGCTAAAACCGCTCCGGGCCGCAAGGCCTGTTGACTGTGAGATAAGTGATCGGCGTACTTCGATGGGAGCAAGCAAGTCCCGGGTTAGCACGCGCCCCAACTACCAACTCTATGAAATACTACTGCTATATGCGGTGTACTTGGACTTTCAGTCTAACCCGTCACGTTACTCTGTTTCGTATCGCAGTTAGCCATGGGTCGAACGAAACGCAAGAGGACGCGCGAGGAACGGGAAGACGCTCTGGCTGAGGATGAGCGTATGAACGCAACGCCAGCCGCGCCGGAGGAGCAGAACGTTAAAAAACGTCACCAAGGCAAGCGCCGGAGGTTAAGGTTTAACTTAAACAAGGAATTGCGAGCGCTTAGCATCGGAAATGGAGGCCAAGCTGTAGCTGCAGCGAGTGAGAGATGTCGAGTCACGGCGGAGCTTCCAACGGTACCTGATGTCGTCGAGCGTGTTCTGGAGCAGCAGGCAGCCGACTTTACTGCGCCAAGCACCGGTGAATCTCGCGAGGCGGCAAGGAGAGCGCGGGATGCAGAGCGGAAGCGACCAAGACGGGCAGATATGGCTCCGTCTCAAAGAAAAACTGCTTGGCGCAGAAATACCGAGCGGCAACGTCTTCACAGAGCTCAGCTACGTGAGCAGCTATTCCATCAAGAGCGGGAACATAACCGAGATGAACAGGAAACACGACGGTCCCAACAAAGTCAAGAAGAGCGTGATCGAGAGCGAGGCCAGAATCGAGAACAGCATGCCCAGCAAAGAGGGAATCTATCGCAAGAGGCTCTGGATAAGGTCCTAGAGCGAATGAGGATCAGGCGTCGAACGTTCCGCCGCAGTGAGGAACTTGCAAACCACGAGGTCTTCAACCCCTCTATGGTGACCGGGCTTCACGTGGTAGGCGGTCGACACAGACTACCCCTGACTACTGTTTGCGACCTTTGTAACGCTTGGAAACGGCCTGGCGAGTCCAAGGTCGGTTGCTGTCTCGAGGGTAAAGTGAAGCTGCCTCCTCTAAGACCAGGGCCCCCACGACTACTCCAGCTGTACGGGGACAATCAATTTCGGAAGTACGTGAGGGCGTACGACCAGGCATTTGCGTTCACGTCGATCGGTGCTTCCTGCTCGGATAGAAGCGTGTTTCAAGACGTCTGTCAGGACCACAGCAGTATTGTGTGGATCAGCGGGCCAAGTGTGAGCAAGAACAACTGCGCTGGGTTGCCACGCACCAGAACGAGATTCGCGCAGACCAGTACCGTGGAGTCCAAGATGCATTGCTCGATGAAACTACGCTGGAGCTGGGCGAAGGTGAGAGATTACTTTCCGAGTACGATCGAAGTACCGGTGAGTTAGTTCACCCGGATCGAGCGCGCAGTCGGAACCGACACTTCCTGAACCAAGTCGGCAAGAAAGTTATCATACCGTCGTCCCATTCGGGGAGTCCGCGCCAGATGTATCGGTCGTAACTAGACTCCATGGCTTTGGTACGGGAATACGGTAAACCAGACCTCTTCATCGCGAAGACTTGCAGCCCGACGTGGGATGAGAGCAAGGAGAAGCTTCCCAAAGGCCAATGCGCTCAAGACCGGCCTGACATCGTCGCGAGGGTGTGGCAGCAAAAGCTAGGAGCCCTTCTGAAGGGCTTGGACGACGGCGTGTTTGGCCATGGGACTGCTCGTGTTTACGTCGTCGAATTTCAAAAGAGAGGACTTCCACAAGCCCACATCTTGATTATCCTGGTGGATGAGGACAAGCCACGCACCCGACAGATTATTGACAAGTTGGTGTCTTCGGAAGTGCCAGATCGCGAGGCAACCGGGACCTTTACGAGGCGATTATGACGTGCATGATGCATGGTCCCTGTGGAGCTGCCAATCCAACGTGCGCCTGTATGAAGGATGGCAAGTGCACAAAGGGATACCCCAAACCATTAGTGGAGGTTACCCGGGCGAACGATGACGGCTACCCAGTGTACAGGCGACGTCGTCGACTTGCCAGAGTTCTCAAGATCAAAGGAAGAGAGTACGACAATGCGACGGTGAACCAGTGGGCTGTACTGTACAACCCCTACCTCTCCCAAAAATACAACTGCCACATCAACGTAGAAGTGTGCACAAACATCACATCGGTCAAGTACCTGTACAAGTTCGTCTACAAGGGATCAGACAAGGCGATGATTATGGTGGAAACCGTGCGCGGAGAGGGAGACTCCACAAGGTGGGAGCCAAACGAGATCCTTTTGTTCTCAAACGCAAGATACATCTCCCCTGTGGAAGCGTGCATGAGGCTCCTCGACTACTCGGTTCAGGGAAAAACTCGTGCAATCACTCAGCTTACCGTACACTTGGAAAACGAGCAAGTGGTCATATTCCGTTCCAGCGACGACCCGAACCGAGTGCTTATGCGCGGCAGTCGAACCATGTTGACAGCATTCTTCGAGTTGTGCTCAAGTGAACACGGGGATGACCAAGTGGTCAAGACAATCGTGTACCAAGACGTGCCCAAATATTTCAAGTGGGACGACAAGAGGAAGGCCTGGGCCCGCCGCAAAAAGTATCAGGCTGCCCTGGGACGCATGATTCACGTGTCGCTTAGAGATAATGAGAAGTTCTACATGCGCGTGCTGCTCAGTCATCGCAAGGACCCAACGTTCTTTACCGATCTACGCAAGGTTGGCGACCACGTGTGTCCGTCGTATCACGCAGCCGCCTTACCGTTTGGCTACCTGGACAATGTCGCCGAGTGGGTTTTATGCATAAGGGAAGCCGTATCTTTTGAAATGTCGTACCAGCTCCGCCAGCTTTTCGCGACCCTGTTAGTGTAATCTCAGGTCGCGGGAGGTCGCTCTCTGTGGGACAAGTTCTACGCCGATCTCTCGCATGACTTTGCCTTCAAGCTTTGGACCTACCAAGAACCAAACAAGGATTACAAGATCCAGTTCAATACACTCAAGAGCCTACATGACTTACCACAAGCTAGCGGGTTTGCTGCTCTAGCAGACTTCAGATATATGCCGCAGCTTAATGAGTTTCCTGATTTGGTACGAGCCTCGCTTCGCCAAAACAAACTCATTCATCGCGAAATGACCTACGACCGCTCCAAGCTCCAAAACATCGTCGACCACGAAGACCAACTGAACCAAGGTCAACGACCAATCTACAATGACGTCATGCAAGCTGTCGAAAGTCCCGCATCTGGCAACAAACTGTTCTTCATCGATGGGCCTGGTGGCACAGGGAAATCCACACTGACAGGCATTTGCTTGCAAAATTGCGTGTGTCAGGAAATATGGCAATTGCGGTGGCGTCAGCGGGATTGCTTATTTGTTGCTGATGGGTCGTACGGCGCATTCCACATTCAAGATACCGTTGAAGCTGAACAAGAACTCGACTTGCTCAATCAACGGCCCACTTGCACAAGCTAATCAAGAAGTCCAGCTTGATCATCTGGGACGAAGCTCCAATGACTCGTCGACATGCGTTTGAGGCCGTCAACTGAACACTACGTGATCTTATGGACAACTAGGATGAACCATTCGGAGGAAAAGTAGTGGTGCTATCGGGTGATTTCCGGCAGATTCTCCCCGTGGTTGTTCGAGAAACCCCTGCGGAAACAGTCGACGCCTGCGTAAAGTCTTCCGAGTTGTGGTCGCACTTTCGGACGCTACAGCTCACGGAGAACATGCGCGTTCAGTCCGCGGATAACGAACTCACTGCCGAGGAGGTGTCGGCGTTCTCTGAGTTTCTGCTTTGAGTCGGGGAAGGGAGACACGATGTCAACCCGTCGCTTGGCTCCGACTATAAGACCGGCGAGAATGTTTCACAGAAGTCGATACCATATTTTTGAGTGTAGCCACGAGCCACGAGACGTGCTTTGAAGCGTTCCAGATCGCCTCTGCTGTTGAATTTGATCTTAAAGACCCATTTGCCAGTTACCATAGCCGATTGATCGCACACATCGACGATTTCCCAGGTTTCGTTGTCGGCTATCGCTTCCAGCTCCTCCTCAATTGCCTGTCTCCACTCGTCACATTGGGGACCTGTCATTGCTTCGGCATAACTGCGGGGCTCTCTCATGGTTTCGCTGGGCGTACAAGGAGTCTTATTGTCGGCGGAATCTCGTGTACCATTTGCGAGTAAAGTGGAAGCGGAGGCGGAAATTGATAGCAGAAGTTGGCTGGCTGTGCAAACTCCCTGATAAATGACTCTGGTAGCGAAAACGCCTCCTGTGGCAGGGAGCAGCTGCGACGACTGCCACCAAATATGCTGCGGAGTCGATGAGCGGAAATTTCACTTCCGAAGTCCACGTGTTCACTGTCATCGTCCGACGGTAAATTAGCTGGTACACGAGTGGTTTCTTCGACTGTTGGTTGCTTCGTGCCGCTCGTGGGTCGGTTGTCATTCTCAACTGCATCTTATCGTCAAGTAGATCAGATGCACCACGATGGTCAAGTCGATCGACATGTTGGACGTGTGTCGTTGTGATCACCTTCTTCGTCCGAGGGATATACAGAACGTAGCCCTTTTGGATCTCGCCGACTCCAAGTATTATTGCTTTCTCGGCTCGTTTTTTCAGAGATCGTCCTGCTTAATGCTGGATATGTGCGGTGCGCTTCGAGCCGAACTTCAGGATATGCGAGACGTCTGGCACGTTTCCAGTCAATGCTTCCAACGGGGTCTTGTAATCTGGATTGGTACGAGTCGGAAGGCGGTTGCGTATATAGCTGGCATAGCGTGCAGCATCGCCCCAGAATCGCTTTGGAAGGTCTGCCGCCCACAACATTGCGCGGACCGAGTCCATAAGCGTACGGTGGAAGCGTTCAGCCTTCCCGTTTGACGCCGATGTGGCGGCTTCGCTGTTGCGTTGTCTAATGCCGCGTTCTTTGAGGAAGTTTTTAAAATTTCCACCGAGAAATTCTCCTCCTCCGTCGCTTCGAATGTACTGAACCTTGATATTGTACTGAGTCTCGAACTCGTTGATCAAGGCGCGGATATGGTCAGCTACTTCGCTTTTCTTGCGAAGTAGGTGGATGCGATTGAAACTTGATCCGTAGTCGATCATTGTCAGGATATGAACGTAGCCGTTTCTGTCAGGGGTCAAGTCAGTTTTCAGGTCCATTCCAATTGTTGCACCAATGACATCAGTTGGTGCTGACGCGGATGAGTCTGCTTCGGGTTGAATTCGACGAGATTGTTTGGCTTCTGAGCAGCTCATACAAAACTGCGCCTTACGGTTTGACAAGCGGAGCCCATCCACCAATCCTTTGTCGACCATTCTAAGGAGGTCTTGGTAGTTGATGTGTCCCAGCCTGTCGTGCCATTTTTGAAGCGTGACGTTGCGAACCTACGCAGAGTGTGCTTCAGCTTCCTTTGGGATAGAGTCTAATTTCCACATACTGCCTTCTCTGGATGCTGTACCAACCGTGTCGCCCGATGAGTTCATGATCGTGCAGATAGAGCCGAAAAGACAAGAAAGCCCGTTCTCAACATGTTTGTGGACGGAGATGAGACTTCAGCTAAGCCCCGGCGAAAAGTACACGTCTGTCAGCAGGATAGCCTTCGGTTTTCCGTTTACAAAGGTTGTAATGACGCAACTTCCTTTCTCAGACGCTAGAATGTGCTCTCCGTTGGCCACGTGGATGACAAGCTGGGTTGGTTTGATACCAAACAAGGCGCTGCGGTCACTACACATGTGGTGCGTCGCACCCGAGTCAATAAGCTACACATTGTTTGAACGTTTGCGGCGTGCCGGATCCAGTTCTTCTTGTCCGTTCAGAATCCATACTTCACCTTCTTCATCTGTGCCACTGCTCTCATCAGCGGCGCTTACGGCCTCTGCAGCATGTGCGCCACCCTGAGATAGTTCTTTTGCCTTAGCAACGAATGGGCACGCCATCATTTTGTGGCCGTTACCGCAGACATAACATTTAACGGCCCTCGCAGAGCACTGGCAGCGTTTCCTTCACCATTGGGGAGGCGGGTCGAGGGGTCAATTGAGCTGTTTCTGCCTCGCTGGTGCTGTGGCCGCTGTCTTCCATCTGGTACTGTCGCTGGTTGGCGTCGGGCAGCTTGACGCCTTCCATCACCCCGCAAGCGGTACAGAAGGTTTAGAACTTTATCCGCTTCCTCGATCTTGTCGTCGCTGCCAATGTTGACGTTGGACAGCAGCACCGGTGCGAGCTCGGGACACGAGTTGCTGCAGAACTCTTGCAAGAGGAGCAAGCTTTGGTCTCCGTCCATCAGACCTTCAATGAACTTGAGATACTCTAGATAGTCACTCCACGTATCGCCACCTCGCTTGTAACACTTGATGCGGTCACTAAGCTCCAATTGAGTAAGTCGGCACCCGAACTTAGAGAGCATCATGGCCTTCAACTGTGAGAAACTCATTGGTTTTCCGCTGTGCTTCTGCTTCCATTCAGCACTCTTCTTGTGGTAATATCGAGACGCCTTCCCATCTAGGTAGTTTACGATCACGGAGGCCTTTAGTTCATCTGACCAGGTTGAACCGTTAATCAGAGCTTCCGTGTAGACGGCGTGTCCGTATTCCTTGAGAAAGTACTCGAACCCAGCTCCCAAGCTGGGATACACTTCGGCACCGTCAAACTTACGACGGTTGACATCCTTAATCTTCGGCTTCTTTGGAGACGGCGGTGCAGTGTTCATGCTAACGTCCGACATTGACACCCCGGTTTGCTTATTTTGCTCTCGAAGAGATTTTATCTCTTTTTGCAGACTCGCGACGAGACCAACGAGATCAGCCGTGCCCGTCGTCGTTTCATCGGCAGTACGGGGGGACGGGGGATATAGTTCCAATTGCTGGGGTTCAGGAGGATTAAATGTCAAGTCGGCCATCAGGTCCGATAGATTGGTTCTGCTGTTTGCGTCTTGGTCCAGCTTGGTTGCGTGTGCTCCTTCCTCAAAGGGCTACGGATCATACTGAGTTCTTCAACGGGCGTGTCAGTTAGAAGAGACTTCCTCGAAGCTCTCAGAGTTCCGATATGAGTGGGCAACTTCCTCGAAGGGCGCCACGGCTGTTTATGGTTGTCTTCCTCGAAGGGTTCCGTAGTGGTCGATGGCCGTCTTCCTCGAAGCGTGCCTCGTGTCGTAAATTGCCGCCTTACTCGAAGTGCGTACAAGTACTGCGGACGGTCGCCTTCCTCGAAGAGCGCCTTCGGCTTGAACAGTAGCTGTCCTCTTTGGCCGGACTTCTTGGGCTCAATAACCTGTTGCAGAGTGAATTTCAGGGAAGTTTGTAGACCGGTAAGAGGGAAGGTTGCTTGTGTTGTTGAGAGTGAATTGTAGAGTGAGATTAGAATTAAAACATGCAAAGCGAGCTACAGCTCGCATCCTGTGCTGCTGTTGGTTTCGCAACTTCTTCTGCGGCTCCTGCGGTCCTACGGAGGTTACGAAACTTCTGCACTCAGCTCGCCTGGTGACGACGGCGCTGTGGCGTTCGGTTCGTCTTCCAACACAAACATGCTGATCAGATAGGTCGCTGGCAGGCTAGACTAAACCACAGTCAAATTTCAATTTCCATCGTGGGGATTACCAGTAATAGATTACATTGTACAAACTCCCTGTTGCCACGCGCCGGTGCACCGATGCGCCTTTTGCATTTTAATCTTTCAGCTGTCAGGTGGAGTTTATCTACGAACTAAGCTGAAACGATGGAGACGCAGCATTTGGAGGGCCTAGTGTTTGTATTTTTTATTAAAAAAAAGTGGCAACACTGTTCCTTAACAAAAAACCGTAGTACCGGTGTAGAAGTTCGCAGGGGTACGTAAAAATCAATGGTATGGCCATTGCAATGGCCATAATTTATGGCCATAATGGATGGAAGCGGGAAAAATGGAGCAAACTCATAGTCCCCCAATACAAATAACAAGTGTGACGTGCTGCATCCCTCATCTGCTTCACATAATCTCTTTCCGCCACCTATTCAATGCAAGGATTGACTCTTCACATGTAACATTATAGAACCCCTTTGGTAGGAATAAGATGAAAGTTTGCTACAGATAAGCTTCGTCAGAATGCTCTCTGGGCGATGCTCACTGATGCATCTTCAAGGCCTATGGGTTTCTTCCGTTATGGACTATGGCCCCATAATGGATGGAAGCGAAATTTTGACCTTCCATCCATAGTCCATAACCATTTGCGGACCCCTGCCAGTAAGCGATAACTTACTTACCTTTTGAAGTCGTCGTAACAATTAGGCGCGTTTGTCTTGCAAACCCTATATCCGGGCTTAATGACTGCAGGCAACACTGTTAAATAACACACACTAAATCACCCACCTAAGCGGCGAGATCCAAATGTCACTAAGCTCATGCGTACGGTGTGGTATCGATTGAAGCTCTGTTCAATTGCTGAAAGAGAGTCGAGCACAGTATCAGTGATATTGGCCTCGGTAAAATATCAGGATCAACGATACCACCAAAAATGCCGTTGATATGAACCCCTGGTCGAGCAGCAGAAGGATCGATTTTACTACTACATACACAGGCACCCGCATCACCAGATCTAGCGCGGGTGACAGGTACCGTGTTTCACGGCCGAGTGCAACGGAGGGCGACGACCTGTACGAACTCCGTCGACCGTTGCAGGGCCGTCACTGCCGATCGCGCATCCGAGGTCGTGAACGCCGTCATTGCTGTCGGAGGCCGGCTGGCTACAAGGTGATGCATCCGCGCTGCATGCAGCAAGCCGCACTGACCAGGGTTTGCCGGTCCGTTCAAACACAGTTATGTACAAACATGTTCGAACATGTTTGAACAGACCAATAAAAACACGGAGGTGCAGAAAAACCAGTTTAATGTTTTTATGGCTCGTTTTATGGACTTGCTTGGGGCAACGGCACCACATTGAAAGACACTGAAAATACCACAAATGTGCTGGGCAGCCAAGTCTTGAGCGGTCTGCGCAGCGGCCACGCTTGAAGCAGTGCTTGAACCCTCAGCAAGGTATCGATGAAGGATAGCTTCATTTGTGTTTATTACTGGGCGTGGTACGTTTCTCCGTGTGCTTGCATTGCTCAGTACATGTAGCTGCAGCACGGATGAGTGTTGTAAAGCTGGATTTGAGTGCAGCGGTACCCAAATTGGATAATTCGTTGTGCAACACGACCGGATAAGTGTTTAGATGTATCGACTCTCTAGTACGTGACGCCAGATAGCAACGTCGAAAGTGTAGCAAGCAGCAGGTCGAAATCGTTGCGTGGGGTGTTTGCAAGCACCCAAGGCCTTCCGCATTTCTGTCTCCAGAGCGCATGCAAATACTCAATACGACAGTCAGGTTGACAACCATTCCTTTTCTCTGATTGCTCAAGATTGGGGGTAATGCTGCAGCTTCCATCACAGCGTCTGCTGCGCGATTTTCCATCATGGCACACATTTGAAAACAGACCACACTGTGGGCCGAAATCGTTGCCGAATTTTGTCCCGCCGTTTGCCACATCTAAGGGTGCATCTATGTATTCGTGCCAGATTCAAATCTTCGTAAAAACACGTAAAAAGTGATTTGACCACGTGTAAAAAGAATAAAGCAGTCAAATGTTTTTACGAAAATGTTTGAACATGTATTTTTCCAACCCTCCACTGATATGGAGCAGTCTGTAGCGCTGAGCGCCGCTGACACGAAGGACTTGAAATGTAGGCGGGCAAATCATTTCATATCTTAGTCTCGACCATCGAAATATTAAACCCTTCATAGTAAATACTTTAAAAACTACCTAAAATTGTACGTATCACAAATAAGATCCCCTCCGGTGAGTAATTAACAGTAAAAAGACTCAAGCACGAGGCGTGTAAAAACTAATAATACCAGACTACAATAAATTGCAGGATCGACTATCACAGATCCATCATGTTTGACTCGCGTCCACAAGGTCCGTTCATTGGTGCAGTGTTGCCCCAATAGGATCCGCAAACGTCGTTTGCCTGTCAAGGTGACAAGTCTAACTTGACCAGCATCATGCTGGCAGCAAGCCAGCAGCACACTTTCCATTTGGCACTGCCCAGCACACTTCATTTCGCCAGTCGCCACATGTCGTCGTGGATTAACAAGACGCTCGGATGCCACCCGGGACCGAGCGATCGCTTCGCGCTGCCCAAGAAGTCGTGGCTGCAGCAGGCGCAAGACATTGCGCCCATCTTCCGCTGGTTGCCGCACTATGACGTGCAACGCGACCTCAAGTTCGACGTTGTGGCTGGCATCACCGTGGCCATGATGCTCATTCCGCAAGAGGTGTCGCTCTCCACCATCATGAACGTACCGGCCCACCACGGCCTATACACCGCGGCTACGGCCCCGCTTGTCTACGCCATCTTTGGCTCCAGCACAGTGCTGTCTGTGGCCAGCGGCTCCGAGGTGTCACTTCTCGTGGGAACCATCCTCGAGGACATCGACGACCAGGATGAACGCGTAGCTACGGGTATCATGATGGCCTTCCTCAGTGGTTGCATCCTCATCATCGTGCGACTACTGAATTTGAGTCAACTGGCCGATTTCTTCTCTCGCCCAGTCATGGGCGGCTTCATCTCGGCTGGTGGCCTGTTGATCATGCTGTCGCAGTTCTCCAATGCACTGGGTATCAAGTTCGCGTCGCAGGACTATCCACCACAGACAGTGTACCAGATCTTCAAACATATTGGAAGTACCAACTTGATAGCCTTCGCGGTCGCTGCCATCTCGATCGTGTACCTGTTCACTGTCAAGATCATCAAGAAGAAATTCTTCCCGTCACCCGTTCTCATGCAGCTGTTCGAGTCACCTTCGAAGGAGGAGGAGAATGCGTCGGAAGAGACTGAAAGGATCCTTACACCGGTGCAGACGAACGATGCTCCGGCTCGCACGATTCACAGCCACGGGTTCTCGCTTTCGGAGGAACAGTACCAGAGTATGGAGAACGCCTACTCTCGCAATTCAGCGGCTGGCACAATTTCCGACGTTGGTGACAAGAGGCTTCAGGAAACCAAACCCAAGTCAAAGGCGGTGCTGATTGCTATCTTCCTGGCTCGCACCATGTGCGATCTGGGTCCACTGGTAGTGTGCATTTTTGGTGGTATTGTTGGCTATCTGCTGGGATCTTCGCACCTGAAGCTCACGGGTACGATCCCCGGTGGATTCCCCGATCCGAAGGTGCCCTGGTACGGCTTCACTGAGCACCTCATCGATGGCGACAAGTTTGGCAACATTCTGTATCACGCTCTGACTGTTGTAGTGGTGGTATTCCTCTCGAGCATCGCTATGGCCAAGCGCCTGGCAATTCAACGTGGTGAGGACATCAACACGGACCAGGAGCTCACGGGTCTTGGCATTGCTAGCATCGTGGCTGGCTTCTTCCAAGCTATGCCTCCTACCGGTGGTATGTCCCGAACGGCCGTGAACCTGCTGAACGCCCACACTCAGCTGGCCTCGATCATCACGTGTCTTATCGTGATCCTCTCCCTGTACACGCTCACCAGCGCGCTGTACTACCTGCCTAGCGCCACACTGTCGTCGATCATTATCGTTGCTGGCTGGTCGCTAGTTGAGTTCAAGGAGGCCAAGTGGCTCTACCATGTCAAGCGCGACGAGTTCTGGGTCTGGACACTTTCGTTCATCCTCACGCTCGGTCTGGGAGTGTTGGACGGTTTGATCGCGTCTATCGTCTGCTCCATCCTGGCTTTGATGTGGAAGACTAAGGTGTCGCCGGTGGCCTTCTTGGGCGAGCTAGATAACGGCAGCTTCGTGGATCGCGAACTTTTCCCGGAGGCTCGCGACCTGTATGACATCATAGTTGTCCGCGCGGACAGCTCGCTCTACTTCGCGAACTGCGAGCGGATCGCGCTGGCTATTGAGCACGAAATGGTGCGGCTCAAGTCGTTGGGCATCACCACGCGCGGAGTCTTGGTGGATGCGCGGCACATGAACGACATGGACGCCACGACGATCCAGGTCATGTCGGACACGCAGGAAAAGCTGCAAGTGCGCAAGGTGCGTTTCGGCATTTGCAATGCCAAAAGCCGGGTGCAGGACTTGTTGTCGGCTACGAACATCGTCAAGCGCATTGTTGCTGGCGACCTCTCCATCCCCTTGGAGGACGCCGTGCAGCTCCTACGTGAGCAACAGATTACGGACAAAGCTGTCTAAAGTTCGAGGATATGCAAGCGCGGCTTCACCAAGCAGGACGACACTCATTTGAGTGTACCAAGCGTGAACACGCCCCCATTTCCCATTTCTCTTATCAATCGTCTAGTAGTAAGTACGTCAATACGTGGTAAATACATCAAGCAAAATTGTCAATTATCGCGGCGAGCTCCTCAACTTGTACTTGTACGTTGAATTCAAAGCAAAATCAAGGTCATCAAGTTCAGACAAGCTCAAAAAGTGCATGGTGAAAGGTTGTGACCCTGCAGTCAGCGACGTGTTCATGTCACTACAATACATCCAGCAGAACAAGGTGAAAATGCTACAAGTACATTTATAGCGCCTTCAACTTGACTCTCCATGCTAACGCCAGCACCATCTCAAACGATCGCAAATATTGCTCGTCTTCCCCTTACATTCACTTTGTTGTGCAGAGGCCGATGCGCAGATGGGGCTTCGTTCAGTGCCCGTCTGCTTGCTTAACAGCTCCTTGTGCGTGTTGTGGATCGTGGTGATGTCCGCGATAGGCAGACGCAATTGTGGTGTTCGCCGTGTGCCAGAATAAGTTGCCGTGAGTACCATGATGCACATCGTGATCATGGCCTACAGGCTTAGAACTACTGTGTACGTTCGTACAGCCTCAGCTTGTGTGTATTTTTTTTTCAAACGTCTCAATCTGGCTCGAGTCGAAAATCCAGGTTCACCCTTTGGGTAAAGTGAGATATATGATGTTACAAGTTGTGGCTCACCACGTTAACGCTTGCGGAACCCAGAAGTTTGGGTGCGACAGCAGGCGAGTCATGCTTATCATTGAAGCCAACTTTGCTGCTGGATCATGCGCTGTGCAGGGAGGTTGAAGTAAGACACGATCATACGTGGCATGCCAGTGGTGCGAAAACTGTACGCCTGCCGTGGCTATTGAAACATTGTTTCATAGTTCTTGACACCACCGCGGAACTGCCATGAGACGTTGCCGAGTTTGCGATGCGGAAGGTGCCGCGCGTTCGTCGAGAACGGCGATGAAGAGGATACCCTCGGGACATGTCACTCGGAGATATGCAAATCGAGCTTTGCCTGCCCGTCCGTCACCGGCGGAGGTTTTCGGTGAAAACTTTTCACGGCGGTCCCTTTGATTGGCATCGCGCCGGCATTGCCTGCTGGCTATGCAGCACAGTGTAGTGGTAGCAACGCAATACAGTATCCTGGATATAGATACGGAGCTCTGGTTGATGCCTCTCATGCCTAAGCAGTCTTTCATGTTGAAGCGGATCAACGCAGCCCGTAACGGCCCGTCAATAGGATCGTGGTCAAGCTAGCTAGTCGCTGCCGCCCGTTCACTACGAGTCCGTTTCTGCCTGGAGGGTCGGCTCGTCGCCGTAACGGCTCCAAAGCCAGCGCGGCCGAATGATAAGCTTTTGGTGGTTGCTTGTCAACGTGGCGTCTGCTTGTAGCGAGTCTCCGCCCCAGGCGTACAGAAAGATTTCCGTCTCTTCGTGGTGTCGTGCGTAGCTTTGACACGCTGGCAAAGCGCAATGCGCGGCTCTCGCTGAGAAACGAGCTCGCACGATGGAGATTTCTGCCAACCGATTTTGATGACCATCATCGCGTTAAAGCCGAGTAATATGGAAGTCAGTTCGGTAGGTTGAAGTCAATCAAGAGGGTTTGATGTCCGTTACAAGCAAAAACGGGCCAATATGAAGAGGCTTCTTGTCGCGGCGTCGTCCAAGAGTCGTGCAGATCGGCCCAGGTCGCCTCGCCTTTCAGCGCTGGCGCCAAGTGAGAAACCGACACCTCATGTGCCTTAACCACCGCCTTTCACTTTGCAATCCGCAGCGAAGGACCTACTTGACCCAGCCGAAGCCCATCAAGTCGAGCATCCATTTCAAATTATTTGAAAGGGGAAAAAGTATCCACGACCGCACGACCAGCTCATTACTGCTGGTCATCCCTCCCGTTGAACCCATCGGTCAAAGCCAAGGAGCTGGACGCCACTAGACGACGCCAGGAGAGGCGACATCTACGTCCCTGTCCCGCATTCTAACGCCGCGTCGCACGCTGCACGCTGATTGGCTTGCTCGACTTCTGCGTGTCGTCAATAGTCAAACCCATACAAAAAAGGCAACCTGCCGCTGACGTACTGACGTTTGGCTCGCTCATTCCTGAAGTTGCCGCGTCACCCGCACCGATCCCGACCCCGAGAAGCAGCAGTAAATATCCATCAATGGAGCCACCGAGCCACGCCCGCCTTGTGGCCATGCGCCTATTGACTGCCTCCAACACGCCCGAGAAGCAGCACGCCGTTAAGAAGTCGGCGCAGTTGTGTCTGTCTCCCACGGACCCGAGCGAAGACTCTGCCATGACTATGGCCATGGCCTCACCCGTACTGACCGGTAAGTCAGCACCCGTGACGTCGCCCAACCCTGCCAAGAATCCGCTTCCTGGGCTACAGTTCGCCATCTCGGCCCAACGCGCTCCTAGTCGCGAGCTGCGTCTACCGTCGTTCTCTAGCACCTCGTACGAACTGGAGAGCGCCACACCGGCCGCTAGCAGTGCGGACGAAGAGGAGATGGAGCAGCAGCCAGTTGAGAAGATCACAGCTGCTCAGAGACGTAAGAAGGGCACACGTCGAGGAACACTTCATCCTGAGGCTAAAAATGTGCTCAAGGCCTGGATGTTCTCGCCCGAACACTTCGCCCACCCGTACCCAAGTGAGGAGGAGAAGGAAGAACTGGCTAATGAAGCTGGCATTGAAGTCAAGCAGCTCTCGAATTGGTTCACTAACGCCCGCAAGCGTCTCTGGCAGCCTGTGCTACGTCAGTCTGGAGTTGAAGTTAAGAACTTCCTCTCTACAGGTCGTGGAGGCCCGCGTGGCAATAAGTTGGACGTGCCAGCCAACCTCCACCAGCTGGTGTCGTCGTCGCCTGTGCCAAGCCCATCGAGTTCGCCTCGTAAGCGCTCGTGGTCGGCCATGCGAGACAGCTCTTCGCCTTCTACAGCGTCTACCACGTCCTTGGACGAGAGCAAGCGCAGGAAGAACTCCGCTTCTCGCAAGCGCTCAAAGCAAACTAGCAGCAGCTCGCGTGATGAGAACCCAATCCCACAGCTTGAGGACCTGGAGTTGCTGGCTGCCACATCACTGCTTGGACTACAGCACGTGACCCAGTCGGTGCATTAAATCGCGTACAAGCATCGACAAACGTTTGATATTTATTTTACTCATATGTAGGCAGTTGAAGTGGGAGTACAGCTAGAAAAAAAAGTATCTTCAGAATTCGCATCAAAGTATCTTCAACAAGCCAATTGTTTTCATGTATTCTCAATCAAACTTGTCATTTCTCTAACTTGTCTGCCGCTGCGCCTTACGAGCCAAGAAGCGTGCTCTGGCAGCGGCGATAGCGTCCTCCTTGCTCGGTTTCGCCTCCTCGCGCTTGACGTTTTGCGGTGAAGAAGCGTCAGTTTCGACGTTAGCCTCCTTCAAGGCAACGTCTCGAGCTGGCAAAGACCGACCTTCGTCTGGTTGCTCAATATTTTTCGCTTTCTTGACCACAGGTTCGTCACCAGAAGTTTTCGATGTATAACGGTCATGCTCGTGTCCTCGCTCAGCTCTAGCCGATTTATCAATAGTTTCCTCATCTTGTCGTGCCTCCTTCGCCGTGTAAGCACTGCGGGCGTTGGCCGTCGAGCCACCCATCGCGATATTCTTATTGAGATTGGCGTAAAAGCCAGCCATTGCGTGCTCGCCCTGCTTCGTGACGTCCTCGTGTTCCTCCATCGCAGCAAGTCGCGCATCCTCTTCATCCCAGCGCTGCATCTCCTGCAATTTCCGCTTGTATGAGGCTGAGACGAGTTTTTCCTTATCTCCGTACTGCGCATCGTCAGCATTGCGCTCATTGAGCAGTCGACGCTCCCGAATACGTTCGTTCTCGACCTCTCGGATCTTGGCTTGCTGCAGTAACGTGTTGATGTACTTCGGCTTCTTCTTCTCCTCTTCTCTCTTGGCTGCACGCGTCTCAGCTTCAGTCGCCCTTGCGCTCTTCATGTCGTCGTACACTGCGTCGTAGTCGAAGACGGACGCGTCTTCAGCCAGCGCTTGGGCTCGAACCTTGTCCACTTGACTCTGTTGCAGACTACGAGCCGCTTCAGCTCCCACTCGACGTTTGACATCTTTATCACTTTCTTCGGGTTTCTCTTTGCTGCTTTTCTCGGCTGCAACAGCGAGTACGTTGAAACCAGTGGAGAGTTCCTGTCAGATTGATACAAGGTTGGTCAGAGTGACATTGCGAATAGAGGAGAAGGAGATAGAGTGTGAAACGTGCGTGATTACCTTCTTCTTCGAGTCCTTTTTCGGTAGAACGAGTCCGTAATGCTTGGTCCCTGACGCGAAAGGAGTAGCGAGCGGTTTCTTCTTGCTCTTGGCAGCAGGTAGCTTCATGGAGAAGGCCATTGCTAACGCGAATGGACCAAAAACGAACCTAATTGGATCCACTAAGTACGATTGAGTAAAGTGAGCTCTTTAATTATGGAGAAGAATCAATGAACAAGAACGATAAAGGTGGAAGGAAGGTGTTTGAACTTTCATCGTGTTGTTGGTCGGTGCATTACTACTCCACGCGGACTGCGCTGATTGACAATCATCAACTAGCTAGAACAAATCCTTTGACAAGACTTACTGCTTCGAGGCAGCGTGGGCCTTCTTCTGGGCCACACGAGCCTGGCGCTGCTGGCGCGAACGCTTAGCAGCACGCTTGTACTTCTTGTCGAAGGTGTGCTCCTTCTTGGCAGCAGGCGACGGGTCAGCACGGATGGCCTCGTGCACCTTGGTGATCAGGTCCTCAAGCTCATCAGGGTCAACTCCGGCCTTGACGTACTCAGCGTAGTGCGAAGCAAGCATCTCCGGGTCATCCTCCTCGAGCTCCTTCATGTGCTCCGAAATGTGGATAGCAAAGATACGGTCACGGTGCACCTCAGCGTCGTAGCTCTTGTCATCACGGCTGTAGCCAGGGAAACGTTTCTCGCTGTGGGGGATGTCCAGACCAGCGTCAGCAGCACCCTTAAGAGCACCAAACACACGGTTACCGGTGGTGGTGGTGCGCAGACCGCAGTCCAGGTAGCAGCGGAAGGGACGCTTCTCGTCAGCGACCTCATCCACGAAGTAGGTGCGGCCGTTGCTCTCCGTCTTGACGATCTCACCGTCAACCTCCGTGTTGCCCTCGTAGTCCTCGTCCAGGCCGAGCTTCTGCAGCACACGACGGCCAACCAGGAGGCCTGTAGCGTACGCAGCAGCGTAGTTCTTAAGGCCGACGGTCAGACCGTAACGGGGCAGCTCAGCCGAAGAGGCCTGGCACAGAATCTTGTCGCCATCGATCTCGGCGTACGCGATCTGGCAGATGACCTGCTTGTTGGTGATGCGCACAACGAGACGGTACTTGGGCGAGTTGTACTTGTTCTTGTCCTGCGTGATGAGACGCTTACGGGCGCGGTAGTCCGTCTTGCCTTCACGGCGACGACGATACTTGACCTGGTAGCGCTTGAAGTACGCCTTGTTCTTAAGGACCTTGACGAACGGCATCCTTCCTCGATGAAAGTTTCCAAACTGACCGGCGTCAAGGCGGAAATGGCCTCTGAACGAGCCTTTTGGTTGGTCGCTGTCGCGGCCCTCCGCAATACAAAACCCGACATGCGGATAACTGCCCGATGGGTAGCTCAGACAAGTTTATCTACAATGTGGTACACACTAAATCTATTTTCTACCAATCGTTCCACCGTATTGACATCGAGCATTGCAATGATTGGTGGAGAGATGTTGTTGATGAGTAGGGTTGGGATGACTGGTTCTAAATGGCGGGCCAAAAGCCCGAGTGCCCACGCCGAGGCTTATTAGTTCGTTTGGCGTTTTTCCTCTCAGCAACAATGGTGCGTAGGAAGAGGTCTCTTTATCAGCCGTTTAGTATGTGGCAATACTGACCATCACTCTGTCTCGTTTTGCCAAAATGGGTAACACAGACTTTCACTCGCTTCGTTTCGATCGGCCGTGTGGTGCTTATCAACTACGGCCCGGACGCCGGCAAGATCGCCACGATCATCGACGTGGTTGACGAGAACAAGGCCCTTGTGGACGGCCCCTTCAGCGTGACGGGCGTGAACCGCCACGTGATCAACTTCAAGCGTATTTCGCTGACGGACCTGACCGTGGACATCCCTCTCCAGGCACGCGAGAAGACGCTTAAGAAGGCTCTGGCCAAGGCCGACACTCTTGCTAAGTGGGAGAACTCGACGTGGGCCAAGAAGCTGCAGAACAAGAAGACGCGCGCCGAGCTCAACGACTTCGACCGCTTCAAGGCTATGATCGCCCGCAAGCAGAAGAGCACTCTGGTCAAGAAGGCCGTTGCTGCTGCCCGCAAGGCCAACTAAGCGACGAGAGTCAGGCCTGGTCTTTGACTGCTGGGTACTCGCAGGTTTTTCAAGTGGCGACTGCAACGGAGGATGGATCACAGATTTAAAGGTGGACTTAGCCAAGGTTGCAGGCTCCGAGGAACAATAAACGTCCTAATTGGTTATTTTGCTGATAACCCCACTGCTAAACACCAGGTTCTCTTGTTATCTCTTTTTGTTGGTGGTTTTGATGTATGCTTGTGGATACACGTTTGACGTTGAAGACACTTTTGGGTGGAGCGTTGTATGCGCTGGAGTTGATACGTGATAACTTGCTGTTTTGTGCATTTGCGCACAGCAAGTAAGTTGTTGTTGATCCTGTTGTTGAACTACTTCAGTAAAAAGCTACGGTTGAAATGACCGAAAAGTGTAAAACACGTTCTTCATGAAGTATTCTCACACTGAGGGATATGGATACATGTAGTTCTCAGTTTTCCCACAACTCGATAGTGGTCGTGGTCGGTATTGTTCTGCCCAAGATGTTCTCGTGCATGTATCGTACATTCACTTGGTTTGTTGCTTTGGGCATACAGTATCCGGCAAGTGCCAATCCAGAAAGAGGACAAAGCCGATAGCCTTTCAAATTACTGAGCGAATAGCCATTAGAGTAGTCCTCTAATCAGATATTTCAAAGTAGCAGAAATTGCTAAGTGTTTTGGATCGTGATCGAGCACCCACCGCAAAATCTTCACCACCTCGATGTGATTCGTCTCCAGGACTGTTTGGATAGGGTGCATCCTTTTACTTCGACTTCGTTTTCTTAGTCCTTGCGCCTGGTTCCTCTCAAAAGACAGTGGAGAACTGATACCATTTAAAATGTCCGAATACTGCTGCAGTATACAGAATTGTGGTGCAGGAAGAGAAACAGTCGCTTACGATGTGGGAAACTGCGCAAATTCTTTTCTCACTTCAGAATTTGCGGTCTGGGAAAGATGGTGTTGCTTAACTGCGCAAAATGTTCACTGTTACTTCAGAATTTGCTGCCTCAAGAAAAATGGTGTTACTGAACTGAGCGATCATTGGAGACAGGAGCGTGAACTTTATCGTCATCGAGAAATGGAAGACGGTGGCTCTCCTAAAATATGAGAAAAAGGGGGAAATGATCAAGGGTGCCATTGCCAAGGTGCACCTCTTCCTAGCGAAGTAGGGCAACAACAGCAAATGGCTGCAATGTAATGACCCTGGAGTAAGCGAGTTGGAGGCAGGGAGGATTAATCCCTACATCCAGACGATGATTAAAGGGTTAATGTTGGACAGTTGGTACCGACGTGGACAATTGAAGATGCCTTGTCATTCAACAAAATGGCTAGATACAATCGCACTTCAATCTCTAGACAAATCCACGTGCTGGTGAGAATTCCACGGACTACGGCCGGTTTAACCGGGGATGGTGGCGAATGGGATGCGGTGTCCTTGTCCACCGTTGATACTCAAATTCGATTGAATTTGTGGAGTTGTCTTGTCAGAGTTTCCTCGGATTTCAAATGCTCAGGAACGGCACTGGTTGTGGATCGAACGCCGACACACTTGTATTTGCTAACCACCTTGACAATGATGAAACATTCATTAATCACTTGAGCGCAGACTTCAAGAAAGAAATCAAATGCTATCTGAAATTTCACCCCAAGCAGAAGACAAGTGGAGGGAAAAATATGAGAGTCGATGTTACAATGCAGCCACATCGTAAATCCCCACAAGTTGTGGTGAAGCAGCTCTTTTTTGATACCACAGAGGTGGCTACAGTTCACGAGTTCAACCTCCACAGATATTTGCTGGCGTAGTTCAGCTGATTTCGATTTCGTAATCTTCGAAGTTGCCGTGCCACCACATATCCAGCTCGTTCAATGTAGAATGTATTTTGCACCATTTCCCACAACGAGTGTTTCCGTGGTTGGCTTCCCTGGTGCTTCCGGAAATACGAAGTTAGATCACTCCTACGCTACTATTCCAGCTGAAATCACTGATTGGACCGAAAACTATATGACCCTCTCATCGTTATCAGCTCCTGATCTCTCTGGACGTGGTGTTGTGTGCACCAACATGGGAGTTCCGGTTGGATGCGTTGGTAGCGAGCTCGATGGATCAGCGGAATGCGAGCAATACCAAGCGTACAATTCTTTACCTTTCATGGAATACCCACCAATTTGCCTTGTTGGTTGCCGTCAGATACTGGAAATGAAACAAAGGAGGAGATACTTAGTATAACGCTAGCCAATTGTCGGTGCTTCGGAGCGTTGCGGATCAGCAGACCACTTAAAAAGTGTAAAAATTTCCCACATTTCCCACTTCCTGGCGATTACTAGAACTGATACAATCACTACTAACATCTCACTTACGGTGAGCAAGTTTACTACTACTCTCACATTTAGCGTTGTACCCATTCTGTGTTAATGTATGCATTCCCACTTTTCCCACTTCCTAGCGAGATATATGGTCACTTTTTAAGTGGTCTGCGGATCAGTGATAACCCCACCAATCCATCAAACGAGGCCTGAATAACATTTTAACACTATACGGTTGCTATGCCTTACATGTAAGTTATCTGCTTTGTCCATGAATCGATACAAGAATGAAAACTTTTTTACCTATGCCCGGCGTCCTGCTCATTGTGAACCAAAGTTTGGGGGCGGATTGATCCCCACTTTGCAAAAGAACCAATACCTCCGCTAGTGAGTTTTTTTTTTCGCATCAGCAACTCCGACCACCATTATCCATCGGAAAACATCAGCATCGCCACGAGCATTGAGTTTGGATGTTGAGTGGTTTTCGCGCGACAACAGGCAAGTCAAGCGTCAGAACAACGTCAACAAATTGGCTGAACTCGATTCGGACGACGAAGAAATAGGTTTTTGATAACAAGGCGGGCGAAATTGTTAAGTACTTGTATTCTTGAAGCACACATATCCGTAGCGATGGCAACGAACATGTATTCATTTGAAATAGCTATCTACACATTGCCAACCTCGTTAGATTTACTTCTTCTGGTGGTTGATGAAACGCAGCGCCAGAGCGGCCCAGGTGCGGAACAGCACAATGATGCCGAGCGTGATGCCGAAGTTACGCGCGATCTGGTGGTGCTTCATGCCGAAGTAGTTTTCCGTGTAGCCTTTGATGGTGATGTGGCCCACGGTCTCCGGAGCGTCCGCCATTGACTGACAACCAAGCTGCGAGTTAACGTTCTCGTACGCCTGCGTGGTTTCGTTCCACGTCGGCTCAGTGTCGCAGTCGGCGAACACCAGCGCGATGAGGATGGAAATGGGGAACTTGAACGGGCAGATATCGTACAACCACGTGTAGCCCGACGGGATGGCGTACGCAGGAGGGCTGAATCCGATGAACATCATAAAAATGGAGTTGAATAAAATTCCAGCGATTTGAGCGACCTCCTCAGACGGCATGGCGTACGCGAAGAACTGGCCCAAGTACACGAACATGAGCACCAACAGAGTGGATGCGAGCCAGAAGACAACCGCCGTCGTGAATCCGGTAAACCCAACAAAGTAGTAGAAGATAGCCGTGAAGATAAGTGAACTGACAAAGCAGTACGGGATCTCCGCGAGCGTTGAGGCCATGAAGTACCAGAAGGCGTTGTAAGTTTGCGATGCTCGTTCACGGTAGAACGACTCTCGTTCCAGACATGTAAGAGGCATGACACTCTGGAATACAGCCATTGAACTGAAGAAACCAGACATGAACACCATACCCACACCGGAATTCAGACCAGAGTAAGAGGCGTAGTCGTCGTTGGTCACGAAGATCAATCCGAACAGGACCGCCAAGAAGATGGAGAGATACATACGCGTCAAACTGTAGCTCGGAGTGCGCCAGTACATTTGGAAAAAGCGCCAAATCACAAACTTGGCCTGGGTCATCGAGTTGGCAGCACGTTTCTTGCCGAACACCATCTCCGGTAGATCAGGGGACGGCGTCATGATGCCTTCCTTTGCCATGTTAGTCTCCAACTGCTGGTTGTACGGACTGTTCTTGAAGTAACTCACGAAGTCCATCAAATCCTCCATTCCATGGCCAACACCAGCACCAATACACTCCAACATCCACGTAGCAGGGTTGTAACCCTCAGGAAGCGGGGCAACACCAGGGATGTTCTCGAAGTAGTCGATCAAGTTGCGGCAGCTCTCACCCAAGTCACCGTAGAATGCAGTCTGGCCACCACGTTGCAACAGGAGCAGTCTGTCGAAGAGGTAGAACACCTCAGCCGAAGGTTGGTGGATCGTACAAATGATGGTACGTCCCGAGTCAGCCACCTTGCGAACACCGTCCATGATGATCTTAGCCGAGCAAGCATCCAAACCACTCGTCGGTTCATCCAGGAAAATTACACTAGGCTGAGCAGCAAGCTCAACACCGATCGTCAGACGCTTCATCTGCTCGACTGAGCTGCCACGGATGATCTGGTCGGCAATGTCTTCCAGTCCGAGTAGCTCAATGCACTCGTTCACCGAGTCGTACTTCTTCGCGTCCGAGACCGAGGCGTCTTGACGCAGGAATGAGCTGAAGGTTAGAGCTTCACGAATCGTGGCCGCCTCCGAGTGCACGTCCATTTGCTCGCAATATCCCGTGCAACGACGAATCGCGAGGTCACTAGCCTCGTAGCCGTTCAACATGATCTTGCCGGTGATCTTACCACCCGTCTTCCTCCCTGCGATCACATCGAGCAACGTGGTCTTTCCTGCTCCGGTCGATCCCATTAACGCCGTGATCGATCCAGGAACAGCAAATCCGTCGATGCCCTTGAGCAGCTCGAGTTGCTCCTTCGGGTTCTTCGGGCCCGGTACGAAATAGTGCAAGTCTTGGAATGCTACCGTCACGGGTACGAAGTTCTTCTCGCGAGCTGTAACAGGAAGATCAATCACTGCGTTGGCCCCACTTTTACCAGCCTTAGGAGTCTCAGTGAGGACGTAGGAATTTTCATCTTCAATGGACTTCACGGACACATCGACGTTATCGGGAGTTTCATAGCGGATGTACTCCATCGCCAAGTATGAGAGGAACATGAAGAATACGTAAACTGCAACCAGGTAGATGATCGCGTACGCGATCCACTCCTTCTCCGTGGCGATGCCGAAGAGATTCAGATAGTACTCGCCCATCTTGAGACCATCATACTTCGCGCAGTAGTCCACATCGTCGTACACGCACACATCAAAATCACTGGAGCTGTACTGGTTGATAGCCAAAGCCTTGAGAGCCCAAGCAATGGGACTGATCCAGTGAGCCCAGATGAGATAGTCAGGAATTTGGCTTTTTGTCACAATGAAACCCGCGAAGATGATGAACACGAGGATGGAAGACATACCCACTGGCATCACCACGTTTGCATCGGGTAGGGCACCAGCCAAGAAAAAGAACCACATTCCCATAGCCAAATTGGACACAAAGAGCACGAGCTCGAAGATGATAAACAACTTCACGTCCGAGGCAAAGCCGCACACCCAGTATACGATCGAGCCGAAGATAATCGTCTCCGTCAACGCCAACGGAATCTGGCTCACAGTAGTTGCCAAAACGTAAGAACCCGTTCGGAAGAAGTTGGCACGACGATGTTTGTAGAAAATGTCACGACCGGCGATGTAGACCGGGATCATGGAACCTTGACCCATGGATAGGAACATGACAGTAGCGAAGATAACACCCATAACCACGGAAATCTGCGTCGGGTCGAACTGGTAAAAGATGGAGCAGTACAGCAGACCCATAATGAGCACCATCATCAATCTGCCCATAACGAAAGCTTTGTTTCGATACGTGATCAACAGAGCTCGCCGTTGAAGGGCCAACACACTGGCGAAAACCGACTGATGGAACATGGGCATCGGGTCAATGATGTCCTTCACACTCTCAATCAGTTTCTGGTCGTACGGAGCTTCCAAAGCAGCCAACGTGTTATGGTAGATCTTCGACTGGGCGAATGCTTCAGCAAACTCATTCGGACTACGAGGTTGCTTTGACGGGTGACTGGCGACCTGGTAGCGGTATTGCTGCTTGGTGCCCAGATCCAGCAAGTAGTCGGCGATATCACGGCCAGGTGGGCATTTGAAGCCCAGACCTTCGAAGTACGTCTCCACTTCACTGCACGGTCCGTGGTACATGAGTTCACCTTCGTTCAAGATCATGACGTCGTCAAAGAGGGAGAAAACCTCGGGTGACGGCTGCAGTAGAGCGATCACCACAGTCTTACGAAGTCGGCGAGCGACACTACGTTGAGTGTTGATGATATCGTACGTAGCAGCACTGTCAAGACCAGTACTGATCTCATCCATGAGTGAGATGTATTTCATGCCAAACTCCATCTCACCAGTCGTGACACGCTTGCGTTCTCCACCGGACACACCACGAAGCATGTTGTCACCAACGATAGTGTCTTGGCAGATTTGTAGTCCCAGTTGCTGGATCACAATCTCCGGGTAGTGAGCGAAGACGTTCTTGGTGGCTTGAAGAGCTTCAGCATCACTACTGCGGTGCTGTCCCATTTCCAGCATTCCTTTACCTTGTTCCAGCAACTTACCACCACAGAAGGTGTGGGCGAACTCGAACGTCTCCTTCACTGTAAGAGTGGGGAAGTGTTTGTCTCTTTGATTCAGGTACGACACAAACTGCGGGAGGCGGTCCACGATCTGCTTGTGTGCCACACTGTTAAAGGAGACGTCACCTTCCATGGTGATGTTCCTGCTCATGGGGAAGCGGCCACTTAGCACCTTCATAAGTGCAGATTTGCCAGAACCTGGTTGACCCAGTAGCAGCGTGATTTTACCCGGAGTGAAGCGGCCACTGACGTTCTTGAGAATCTCCTTGCGGACCGTGAGTTTGTTGGGGCCCATCAATGTTTTCTTGATCTCATTAGGGATGGTTGGAAGCTCGTACTTGGTAGCGTGGTCGTCGGCCACCACGATGTCGGCGGATAGTGACAAGTTGCTGAAGCGAACCTCCATCTCTGGTAGAGGAAGACCAGTAGCTGCCGGGATATTGGTGGCCATGAGGTCGTGCAGAGCCTGTGGACCTCTGGCCATGAGAGTCTTGCCAGACTCATAGCTGAGCTCGGGGCCCTGGACGGACGGAGAGTTCATGGTAGATCCCTTGGACTAACTGATGGATTCGACTGTCGCAGGCGACGGGAAATTCTAGAATGACCGAGGAAGTGAGGGGTGCACATGTATCGGGTAAAACGTGTCCGCTACAAAGACATCGCGGTACCTCTTGCATTGCCTGGTTGAAGTGGTTAAGTCGGGTGCGACTGGCATGGCATCATCAGGACCCAGAATAGTGTTTCGTGGGAGCCCAAAACTAGACTCATTTATGGTGCAAACTGAAAACAGGCTTGACGGATGTAGTCGGTACATGATGACTTCCCCTCCAATTGGGTTTAGGCCGCTTTGATGATGGCAATGGTACAGTGTACCATAGATTAAAGGCACCAACGGATCAGCGATTGAAGTGCGATGCACCACACCGCCTCATTGACGATCTGCATTCCTGCAAAGTGATGGCCATCGGCGCTGCTTGCCCGGTGGGCCACCGAGAATCGGGTGGCTGGGTAATCCATGATAGTAGTGCAGCTTCGTACGAGCCCTGCGTGGCGGCTGCCGAGTGAGACGCGCAAAGGCGTTTAGCTTACCTAAAGCGCTGGTACTTTTCGCTCGCTTCTTCAGAAGCAGTCCCGCTGGTAAGGTCATATGCGGTGAGCTTCTGCAGGTACAGTACAGGTACTGTAGGAACGTTAAGCGACGACGAACTCCTGGTTCGGCCTTCAGGCTGCCTTGACCTTGGTCGGCTTGGTACCGTCGGTCTCCTGTGGCAGTGCTGCAATTGGTGGGCTAGTGTTCAAGAAAACTACATGTAACGTTATAGGTACTTTCTTAGCGTCTTTCGCCAGTAGACCATCACCACCTTGCGACAAAGTGAACGCGTGGTTGCAGTCGACTACAAAGTATTGGGCACTTGATAACAAACGCTCAATTGGTGCAGCGGCCCCTTGCTTTTATTTAAAAAATATGTGTTCCGAGGTAGATAATCCCAAAAGGCTCGGCTCATGATGAAATATTACACTGTACGTCGAAGCAAATTTTATTGCGTCGATGCATGATGAGTCACTTTTTTTTGCAAGAATTTGTTTCTTATAACTTGCTACATTGAAACCCCCCTTGGTCGACACCCTATATAATTTTTCAACCCTGTCGATCTACAGCGACATGGTTCGGTACCGCCCGAATCGGACCCCGATGGCTGCGTTCCTCACAAAACTTTTAGTTATTGAGACTAGAAAAAACATTTTCTCCGATACCATACACGTACCCGTCATCTGAAGGTTGAGGCTCCTATCGCTCGCACCCCCCATGGGAAGATAACGAGTTCACATGTTGTGAGTCGCAAGCTGCGACGTTAACTTGACACGATTCGACATCTATTTTATTATTACTACCTCAAAACGCTAAGCAAAGCAAGGCTCAACAGCAATGACGGCTGCACCAAGCGAGGTTTCATTATCAAACGTTCACTACTTTGCAGGGTCAACTGCAACCACGCACGCAGTGATGATTGTCTACTGGCGAATGATGGTAATGAAACTACATGTAGCCACCAGTCGCAGCACTGCCACAGGAGATCGACGGTACCAAGCCGACCAAGGTCAAGGCAGCCTGAAGGCCGAACCAGGAGTTCGTCGTCGCTTAACGTTCCTACAGTACCTGTACTGTACCTGCAGAAGCTCACCGCATATGACCTTACCAGCGGGACTGCTTCTGAAGAAGCGAGCGAAAAGTACCAGCGCTTTAGGTAAGCTAAACGCCTTTGCGCGTCTCACTCGGCAGCCGCCACGCAGGGCTCGTACGAAGCTGCACTACTATCATGGATTACCCAGCCACCCGATTCTCGGTGGCCCACCGGGCAAGCAGCGCCGATGGCCATCACTTTGCAGGAATGCAGATCGTCAATGAGGCGGTGTGGTGCATCGCACTTCAATCGCTGATCCGTTGGTGCCTTTAATCTATGGTACACTGTACCATTGCCATCATCAAAGCGGCCTAAACCCAATTGGAGGGGAAGTCATCATGTACCGACTACATCCGTCAAGCCTGTTTTCAGTTTGCACCATAAATGAGTCTAGTTTTGGGCTCCCACGAAACACTTTTCTGGGTCCTGATGATGCCATGCCAGTCGCACCCGACTTAACCACTTCAACGTAGCGGACACGTACCCGACATACACGTGCACCCGCCGCTTCATTCGGGAATTTCCGCCGCAACCGATTCAGTCAGTCAGTCCAAGGGATCTACCATGAACTCTCCGTCCGTCCAGGACCCAGAGCTCAGCTATGAGCCCGGCAAGACGTTCATATTACCCATGTGATGCGCTTGTAAGATGAGAGAAGTCGGGTGCGGTTGCATTTTTGATGCACTTGTCCTTAGTGTTGCTTCAAATGTTGGAGCACTCCCGTGATGCAGTGGATTTGTGCAATCCATGATACTTAGTGGTTCTGCACCGTTCGGACGTAGTTGCCCTCGTACTTCCAAAGACACTGCCATGCTTGCTGAGATTCATCTACGATGAAGGGTTTTATAATCAACTCCATTGAATACGCAGTTGATGCTCGTGCAACCACTTCACATATTCTAAAGGACCCTGCGCAGTAGCGTGATTCAAATGCCATCGGTTCTAGCACAATGAAAACTTCGCAAGGAGCTACTGCAAACTTTGCTTGTAAAGTGTGTTGGCTTGGGTATTAGCGTCCAGGAAACCGGAGGTCTCGACGAAATGTTCCCCGCCGCCATACTATTTTAAGAGTTTCAAAACTAGCGATAACAACCAAATACGAGGAAGGTAACATCATTTGAGCACTCTTGCGATCGATCCACTCCATCACTTCAACATGGTATACAACGGATTCGAGCAATGCCGTTTGTGCACTTTGTGCACCCTCCCCTCCGATATTCGTGCAACACTTAACACCTTCAAACATCGCGGCATCGTCCATCGAGTTCGAATGAAAATCGCATAAAGAAGCCGTGGACATGCCTAGAGTAAAAAGATAGCGTACTATCCTAGAAACGTCTGGTGGAATTTTCCGAACTACAGTCAATAGGGAAATTAAGAGCAGGTTACTTATTGTGAATTCCGGCCAAATTTACCAAATCGGGCCGCATGTCCAAACCACGCCAATCACGTCGATACAAAAGCAAGTCATTAGTGAATCGCTCACGCTCAAGAACGTATGGTTTTGGCGTCTCCTTCTAAGTACAATTCGTACTTATCAGCGGCGTCTTTGCCGTGTGTGATTGGCTGCGTGGTTGGTTCAAAGAACCACGCATGGAAATTTTGAGTAGAACTCACAATATTTAGGGCCCGTTTGGAACCACACGATAACTCGATTCCAATAAAACTCTGTTAGGTATGTTTGGGCTGCCACGATAAATTGCAGTTTGCGTGCGATTGGCACCGCCCGGTGGGAAACGCGATCAAATTTACATTGTAGCCTTGGACACAATCGCAAAACAGCGTGCCAAACGCACATCACCATTTAACACATTCTTTCCGGAGAGGTTCATTCGATTTTTTGGCGGGAAACATGGCAGACCAACAAGACGACAATAGTGACGACGAGTCAGAGTGTGTAGCTCGGGCCCTGGTACTCGGAGACGGATACTACAGTCGTTATCACATCTGGAAGGAATCTTGTAGGACCTCGGCGCTCACAGGCGCAGCCTGGATGGCAGAGCTCGAAGAGGGAAATCCCACGCGCATTTTCAAGAACTTCAGAATGACCAGAGGTGCCTTTCATAGTCCGTGTGCGCTCGTCGAGCAAGTCGCACCACTCCCCCCTTGGGTTCGAGTCCAGACCAACGAAACGGTTGGCATGTTTCTCTGTTGTGCGGCGTGCAATGCGTCAAGTGATGAACTTCAGGAGCGCTTCAAACACAGCTGTGATATCGTTCATAGGTATGTACACGCCATGAAGCGTATATTCTAGGGATTTCACTGTTATTAACGGGTTTGGTGTGGTTACAGGCATTTCCACACTGTTTTAGATGCTATCTGCTCGCTCGTACCACATTTCATCATGCAACCGACCACACCTTCACAGGAACTTGCGGAAAATCCCAAGTTTGCTGGCCAATTTGCCAATTGTGGCTAGCATTCGACGGCACACACATTCCTGCGTTTATTAGCGACCAAGATGCAAAACCCTATCGGGATCGCACGGGAAGGCTGAGCCAGAATGTGTTTGCTGCCTGCACGTTCGATACGAACTTTGCGTTCGTAGTTGCGGGGTGGGAAGGTAATGTATATTGGCTGTGCCATATCACTCGTCAATGATTTATTTTAACAAAACGTCATGGATGCGTAGGATCGGCTGCGGACTCAACAGTGCTAGCGGATGCTCAGCGAAAGGGTTTTACTACATCGCCAGGATTGTTTGACTTGGGTGACGCTGGCTATGGCCTATCGACGGAGGTGATGACTCCTTATCGTGGTGTGCGGTATCACCTTCGCGAATGGGGCCAAACAAGCGAAAGGTTCGTAATAGAGTATTGTGTGGCGGTAGAATTTTTAGCGGGTCCACAGTGGGCCAGGCCAAGTTTAGATCAAGCTCATGTTGCAACCTTTCGTCAACGTTGGTCTCACGGATAATCCGATGCAGCCGTTGGCCCGAGAAAACCAAATCCATGGAAGCTTGTTATGAGCCCATTTTCAGAAGACTCGTGTCTGATAAAGGGCACGATGGCACCACGGGTGGGCCACGGTGCGCCAGCTAGCGTAGTAGAATGCACAACCTCCTTCGCAGCGGACAAAACGGGTAATGGCGTGACGACTTCGTTACTCACTTCGCATTTTGCGGTGACCCAGCGAGAATGCCGACGGAGCGACGCATGCAGACGCTTCATCCTGTTGCAGCAGCGTACGACTTCGTCACCACCTCCAGCTCCGTCTACGAACCCGATGACGGCTTCGCTCTCCGCTGCCACCACCACCGCCGCTGTCGCTGCCCTCCTTGGCTGATCTGACCTCGTCCGGATTAACACCGACAACGTCAAGATTTGCTTCGATGATGGCGCTTTCGTCGCCTCAAGTTCCCTTCGCTTCGTACTCCCCAACAGTGTGGTCAACGGCTGCTTGTTTCATTGGAAGCAAGCCTCGCACAAGCGGATGAAAACGCTGCGCATCGGGAAGCAAGAGGCGAAGCTGGCCATGGAGTCCGGTGGCATCGATATTCTTACTGATGTACCCGTCAGCCAAGTTAAAACGCTGGGTATCAGCTTCGCCAAGTCGTACATCCAAAGAAGATGCAAAGAAGAGGGAGTTGAGTACTCCGTCAATAAGTGGAGCGACTTCAGGACGTACTTCAAGCGTACGTGTATTGAGATGTTTCCAATCGAGCTCTGGAACGTTCATGACATCCACCGTGCGGTTGTTAACCGCACGAAAAACCCTCTCGAACGCTGCAACAGAGAGCTCAACGCCGCGTTCACCACGCTCCACCCCAACCTACCCAAGTTTGTTGGCGTCATCGATGCTCTATCTCGCCAGCGGGTTCGGTTCCTGGCGGACGTGCAGGTTGGCTGAGCCAGAGCTCCTCACCGCGCGCCCTACAAGCTCGCCGTTCCTGCCAACCTCGCGTAGCAGACGTTGACTCCTTCTCAGCGATTCGTCGCAGTCTCGTGTTACGAGTTCACTGAAATACCTCCGCCGCTCGGAGCTGCTGGGCGCCTTTGCAGGTCGACGAGCTGGATGCCTTCATTGTGATGTTGGCGTCTCTCTCCACCAAGCTTATGGTGGGCCAGTTATACATTGTGTCGTATTCGGATATGGGGACAGATCCGACCGTGGAATCTTGCTGCAGTGTTGAAGTCGTGTGAGTGATAGCTTATTCAGTTTAAGTTGAATTCACTCTTCCTTTTTCCTCGCATTGCCTTCCTGTTGACTCATTACAATGCGTCGGATGTGGTTTTGTCAAGAGATGGGTCGAGAATATGGATGTTGAGCAATATCCATTCGTGCACCATTTGTGAACCGAAAATGGGCTTGCCTGTGTTTGGTGCCTTTTTCATCGGTCAAGCAAGTGTTTCAGACATCGTTCTATTTGTTGTAGCAGGGGCACCATATCAGAAGACCCAAGTTGACCTGGCCCGCTGAGGACCCGCAAAAAAGTCTATCTTGTGTGGCAGTAGATAAATGCTGACGCTATTGATACTGACAGGCCTCAAAACTACAAGGAGCTGTACAACTTGCGTCATGAGCAAGCTCGAAACATTATTGAAAGATGTTTTGGGGTTTTGAAGCGCCGATTTCATATCCTGTTGCATGCGCCAGAATACAGTCTTCCTACACAAGCAAAGACTGTACTCGCATGTTGTGTTCTTCACACCTTCATTCGTCGTCTGAACGATCCTGAAAACGATCCTGAAGGCGATCTTCACGGTGAACATGTCAGTGAGACTGATCAAGGCTCTTCTAGTGGTTCAGGCAACTCAAACGGTAGTACGACGGATGCAGAAGCTAAGAAACTCCGTGATCGCCTAGCAAAATCTATGTGGAATTCCTGTTCGAGACGTTCGTCGCGCTCGGCTTAGTTTCCAACGGATTGGTTGCTAGCACCGACGTAACATGAATGGCAACATGGCGTTTGAGTACCATGGTTTTACCTTGACTTCACTCGGTAGCTTGACGCTGGTTGTTCAGCCAAAGGTCGCGCACTTCACCCTCCACCAGGGCAAGAAAAGTACCGCCTTGCGCTCATCCAGCATCAAGTCGATAGCCTCTGCCATCTTGTCGGCTGAAAAGCGGTTTCCGTACGCCTTCTGAAGAATTGTTACCGCCTTTTGCGAAGGTGAAACCTTCTTCAAGCGGGCAATGAGTTCGTGCATCTCACTTACCATCTCTCTAATCGCTCAAGCGATCATTGCTCCACCGCTTTCACGCGTGCGCTTATTGCTATTAGGCTCCGTGTTTGACTGTTGGTTTTCGAGAGGCTGGCGCTGAGACTCCGCCGATGCATTCGTCGCAGTAGTTGCGAGCGGCTCTTCAGTTGAAGCTTCGTTTGAGGAATTCATCGGGGGTGACTGCAAGATAGCAGCCAGAGCTTCGAACGCTGCAGCAAAATCATTTGGACTTGGTTCGTCCGACGTTATCGCGTGCTCCACGATTGCGTAAGTACCTTCAAAAAGCTCAACCAAATCGTCAGAGTACGGCAGGGGGGTACGGCGGTAGTCAACGCATTTGGGGTGGCCCTACAGGTAGCACAGCAGTACGTCAACTCAAGTCTGACAGCATAACCAATTTGCAGCTATTAACAACAGCGTGTGTACGTTCACATAGTCATTCCAGACGTCAACATGAACCAACACCACATTTTGAGGAATCTCATCCAAACCCTGATGCTGGCAGCATCCCGGAGACGGCAGTGTACTTCCCCTTCAACTGATATTCACAAGAGGACTCCAAGTTAAAATACGTCTGTGTACATGAGCAGCTTACACTTGTACCGTTTGCAGCCGACTCTCGATCTGCTGCTTGACCCGCTCAAGCCCAAATCTCACATTGATGTATTTTGTGACTGAAGCCCAAGCTTCTTTCTTAATGCCTGAATCAGAACACTTGCCAGCCCTCGCTTGTTCAATCATCGCCTGTATCAGGAATTCATCCTTCTCCGATTCCATGAAGCCCGAGATGTAGCACTCGATATTGTTGTGCAAGGTTGAAGTGTTGGCGTCGTTGTGTTGCTGATAGTGCTGATAGTGCTCCGTGCACAAGAGATCTGCCGTCTTCCGAGCGCTAACAAGGCGCCTTCGTCTTAGGTTGCTTTTAGTCTTCAACAAGCTTTGTTGCTTTCCTCTGGTGGGGCAACATGGGGTTGCCGAACTCGTTTTATAATCGAAAAATTCAGCTCAGAGTAGAATTTACATTAATGGCATTTTGACTGGTTATTGTGATAATTTGGGTGGATGTTTGGAACCGCAATCACCTTCACCAAATCGTGTTTTGGGATTGTAATTGCGGTTGTCCTGGTTTGGGTGTGTGTTTGGAACCGCATCATGTTGATAAAACGCATTCTGGCTAGAATCACAATCTATTGCCAATTATTGTGGTTTTGGTGTGGTTCCGAACGGGCCCAAAGGGTTTAGTCAATTTACGATTCGCAGTGTCCGTCTAACGAGGATGCTTCAGGCCGATTTGTGTAAACCCATTCCGCTACGTCCATGTGGCCATTGGCAATTGCATTGACAAGGGTGCGTTGTGAACACCCTTCAGTCCGATTCTCGTTCAACCACTTCACAAATGCCCCAACGCACCATCCATCGCTTCGTGCGTCTCCCACGGAATAGGGTTCATTGTATCTCGCCCAAGTTTTCGCTTCGCCACTCTCGTTTGACTGTTCAAGTAACCGCCGTGGAAATAATTGACAATGTCCAAGTGACCGAACGTCGCGGCGACATCCATCGGGGCCATAGGGTTTAAGCCACGGGCTTGTGGGCGACGACACTTATTCCAGAATTCTGTAAGATCTGTGGACGACTTTGGAGTATCCTATTAGGAGCTGATTCCGCAAACGTTTCGTACAGCCATGTACAACTCGTAAATGGCTCTTAGACGCAGCGTAAAAAACATCGTTTCTGCTGAATTGATGCTAAGTCTACAGTGCGTTCCAAGAAGCTTCGCCATTTCAAGATCCCCACGTGATGCCGCATATTTCATCAGCCTCGGATAATTTCTAACAACTTGAGAAGCCAGTTCCTGATCGATCATCCACTGTGTCACTTCGAGATGTTCATTTTGGCATGCCGCAGTGAATACATTCTTGCTATATTTTTCAAGCGTGGCTTGGGGATATTCTCCCGCGATTCTCTTGACTAGACCAAGGTTTCCACACTGTTCATCTTTAAAAAGTACGCGAAGTGGGAACAACGGATCTCTATCATCAGTGTCCCTGGCTAGTAGCAAATCTAGGGCTTTGCCTGTCGCATCTTCCATAACGTCATTTTCATCGTGCAGCCGAGTTTTACTAGCCATTCCATTAGGTCGGCATCTCCGCTTTTGCAGCGTTGTGTACTAACAAGCTCTGTCTTCATTTCAAACGGAGCGCCACGCTCGATTAATCATTGTACAACATGTGAGCGACCATTTCTCGACGCCAGCTTCAGCCCTTTGCCGCCCCGTGCGATCATGCGGAGGAAAATGGAATGCTTCGTTCCGATCTCGTCTAATAACCGCAACACACCAAAATGTCCAGTTTGTGCAGCAATTTCAGCTACGGTTATACTGACGTCATGATTCGGGAAGTGCTGCAAGAGCCACTTGATAACATTCACATTTCCCAATTGTGCAGCCGCAAGAACCGCATTCTTAAACTGCCACTTGTTGTACTGGTGTAACCGGTGGGCGTCTTACGATGACTCACACGAGGCAGACGGTGGAGACGAGCGACGAGTTGGTCTGCGACCTCTGGCGATCGGTAGCACGGAGCAGGTCCTCTTGGACAGGACCACGACGAAGAATCGCACGTGTGCGGTTCGGGAGACGAATCGTGGCACGATGGGCAAGCACGTGCGAGGTACATGGCACTGCCAAAGTGTTGAGCCGACACTGGATATTGAACGAGCGGTGGGTAGGGACCGCTCACCTCTAAAGTAGCGACCTGAAACGCAGATCGACTTTGGGGACTGGCGGCGTGAGCCGTAAAGGCTCACACGGAACGACTGAGGGGGCTCGAGCGCAAGCGAGAGCTGAACGACGAACGAATGAGGAACGAGTGTGACAAGAAGTCACTTGTCTACGACTGGGACCTGTGGTGAACAACGCACTGGGTTGTGACAGCGGCGTGGCGTGCGTGGTGATCGTGCAGGACGGGGAATCCCATTGGATCGTGTAGTGTGCTGCGTGGTACCGGCAAGTGGTGTAGAAGTTGGCTACGGCGACAGTTCGTGGGTGAACGAACGAGAACGAACGAGGAACGGGTGTAGTGTTGTCTTTGCTGACATTAGCGTCGAGGAGGCTTTAAAAAACCTCTTAATAAAGTAGGATCTTATGCTTGTTTGAGGCAGACGATCCGGCGCAGTGACGAGTGATCACTGTCAGCCAGACGGTGTTGGCGAACCTTGGCTGTCGAAGGACGGTAACGCAGCGGATCTTTACGACTTGCTCAATTAGCCGGGGAAGATAACAGGCTCGCTTCACTGGTAATCGGACCGGAGACAGTTTGCCAACTTCCAGTTAGGCTTCCTGTCGGCTTTCGTAGTACAGCTTTCATCCCAAATCCAGTTCAATAGCGTGATCGAGCCGAAGTTGCAGGCTTGGGCAAGTGATAGATTGGGCGCTGGACCCAGATAAGAAGCTATCGCCGCGGAAATGTGCTCGAGCGAGCTGACGCTGTGGTGGTGGCGTAACACTTGGTTCACGACAGTTAGCGCCATGATGTTGAAATGACAGACTGAGAGAATGAGACGCGAGGATCAAAAGGGAAAGCCTAGGAGAAGTTTGATATTTTCTATTTTTTATCTTCAAAAAGATTAGAGGTAGAGTTCATTTTTTTATTTTTTTAATTAAAAAAAACACAGAAACAATGTGAATCTGTTTTTTTAATTGAAAAAAGTGTTTAAAAACACAACGGGAAAAACAATTCGAATCCAAGTTTTAGAAATTGGACGCAACGATCTCCACAATCCTGCTCTCTTCCAGCATACATGCAGCTCTTGCCTCCGATATCAAACCGAGCGCCGCGTTGTCTGCTTCGCACGGCGTTTAATTTGCCCATACCAAGGGACGAAGAGTTTCCCCTATTCTCGGCAGGTACGTGCCAGCTTTACATGAACCTTACTTGGTACGCGGCAACAAGGTACCTGAGCAGCAAAAGCAAGCAAATCTTAGAACATGTACCTTGATGAGACAGGGCCGAGTCTTTGCGTCAAGGTTTCTAGAGCGATGTACATCATGTACTACATGTACATGTACTGTTAGCTGGTGCTTCTCGAAAACTCCCTCGTGGAGATTAGTGCCTTGTTTCACCATATCGATATATGCTGCTTTCTGCGAGACATCACCACGGGGAAGCTGAAATACTGCAAAGACGAAGCGACGATATCGCTCTTCGTCGCTGCTTTTCACCCACCGATGCGCTACGCAAGTGTTCCGATGATCTCCACAATTGGCTCGTACATCGCATCGTTGCGACACTTAAAACACCGGAGTGCCAAAACTCGCGGAGCTGGACACTTCCGATCCTGCCGACGGCGAGCTCCTCCATGCCACGATAAAATTGTTATCCGCTCTCATTATTCAATTCTCGTGAAGGACTCAGAGCAGCCCAACACGATTCGTATGCACAGGTCGTCAACCTCCGTTGCATTCGCTTCGCCTTGGTGGTATCTATAAACACAACACAATGTCCAAGGACACTGCAATCCTGGTCTTCCGGATCCTATCCGGCATCGCCACAACCTGCATGGTCTCCAGTCCGTCGTTGCTCATGTACCAAATTCACAAGAAAAAGCACGTCGGCGTCGCCTCCGTCTTCCCTCTCGCTGCTCTTCTCGCGAACTCACATGTTTGGTACGTTCGTCTCTTCAATTTTTTCCACATGTGAGCTAACGCTTTTTTATTTCATGAATGATTCAGGATGATGTACGGCTACCTTGAGGATATGTGGTTCCCCGTCTTCTCCTGCTTCTTGTACGGCGAGTGTTGTGCCGTCGTCTTCTTGACCGTGTACACTTATTACTGCTCCGACAAGTGCTACGTGATCCGCACATTGTCTGTATTCCTCACGATACTCGGGTTATTGACTATCTACGCCATCGTAGGTGGTCTAGGCTATCGACTAAGAGCGTCAGCACTATCATCGGCATCTTCGCCGATTGTGCCGGTATCAGTCTGTACGGCGCGCCAATGGAAAAGTTGTTCCAAGTTTTGAAGCACAAGTCGGCTGTCTTCATCAACGTGCACATGGTGTACGCCGGTATCGTGAACAACATCGTGTGGCTCACTTACGGCATCCTCATCACCAATTGGTTTATCATGTTTATCAACATCCTCTTCATCACGGTCAACACGTTCACTATGTGTCTGTACGTCAAGTACGATCCCAAGACGCACCTGCTGCAAGACGGCTGGGACATGCCCTCGGACGACAACGAGCAGATCTCCGTGACCATCGAGATGGCGCCGCATCTAGAGACAAAAGCGTCCAAGAAGTCGCTTACAAGTCTACCCAGTACAGAATACGCGTGTCTGTCGTCGCCGCTTGAGGACTTGCGGGCCAGTAAACTAGAGAGCTAAGGAAACTACAATGCGAACTTGCTTCAAAGTACGGTCTCCGTTCATTCGTCCTTGTGGACGTTTTATCATGATACGAACTTATTGCAGTCTTGCTGGCTAGTCCTTCATGTTCAACTCGAACTTCGTAAGTTTGGGGTCCTTCTCAGGCAACTGACCGCTCTTGACAAGCGCATTCTTCTTCTCCGCTTCGTCCAGAATCTTGACCATCCAGGGACGTCTGGCAACCAGCTTTTTCGCATCCTTGATCGGGACCTACAGCTCACACGTTAATTTCCCATTTACACCGATAATTTTTTCCACCATGTGGTCACGCACCGTAATTCGATCACGTGCGCTCTCCGCCCAATCGTCAAAAGTCTTGAGGTTTTCCATCGAGTAGGCGTACAACTTGTATCCCGTTTCTCCGCCGTCCTTGTGGATAAACTCGCCCAAATTGTGCTTCAGACCTGCTTGAATCTGCAGAGTCACGTGTACAAAGAAATAGCTTATGGGCAAAATAAACAGCGAGATTGGCATACTCCTGCTTCTTCGATGACTTCACGCAATGCTGCCATTTCAATCTCTTCACTTTTGTCCCAGCCTCCTTTAGGCAGAAGCCAGTCGTTCCTGTGTTTCGAGCTGGAAATGAGGAGGACGTCATCACTGCCTGGGCGCGAGATCACAGCGGCTGAAAGCAGTCGACTGCCGTCGGCACCATAGAGTTGGTCTTTCCCGCCCCAACTTGGGCTCCAAATACTTTTGAGGAGCAATTTTGATGCCTTCGAATGGCTCGATCTTCTTGCGCATTCCCCCGCCTTTGTCTTGGAAAACGTAGCGCCATTCAGTCTCCCACTTTCAATTTTCGCCAACTGCCTCAGCGTTGAAATGCTCAAGTCTTCAGCAACCGGATACTTCTCGGAGAGCTTTTTCACTAGAGCTGAGCGATAAATGTCGTCAATATGCTTCGCAATCAAAGCGTTAAACTTGCTTGGAGCCTTCCTTGCCTTCCACACCACGTCGTCCAACTTCGAGACCACATCATCGACCTTTTCAAGACCACCTCGCTCATCATGTTCAGTTTCAGTCACATCGTCGAATTCATGCTGGCGCAGGGATCGTTTGGCGTTCTTGTCGATAGCTGCTGGCTGGCGAGGCGAGTACTCAACACCCAACTCGATCTTCAGAATACCGGTGGCGGCACCCGATGCAGCTGATATCAGGACGATGAGAGTTGACAATACCGGTACGAATATTCGCATGGTTGGTCGTCACGGAAGCTTGGTTCTCGGGCGCGGATTGCAAAGTGGGAATCGAACTGTGCTACAGTTTAGTTGGCAGTGAGCCGGAAATTGTCGATCTTCAGGATCTACTGGTAATGATTACACTTCGTAGTCGCTGAAATGAATAGCCTTCGGATGTGCATCGCGGCGTCGAAGCGAGTTGGGTGGTGCGATAGCGAGGTTAAGCAGGATATGGTGGTTTTGTTGTGGCTACAGTATCTAGGAGGTCCCCGTTTAACGCTAACACAGGGGTAACTACTGGACCTTGGTTGGCGGTACAGTACTGACCCCACGAATATACAACGCCCAACTCCAAGGGAGCAAGAAAAACTTCCGACCCAGTACATATTCTGATGACAGCATGCTTACGGGGCTGCAGGGGATCTACCTACACCTGTGTATTTCTAAAACAAAAAAAACGAACGGTCTGACTACAGTTTTGTTCGTCATCATTCGGTAACGTAAGCTATCTCCATCACCCTCTGCAAATCCGAGAAAACTACTTCCGAGTACATGTTCCATAGTATTGCACTATAGTGCATGTATTAATACATGTTGTGACAGAGCTCGGAGCGTGAGATTCTATTTCATTTGACATCGAATGACTGGAGAAGACCACCGACACCACGCTCCAAGAATATTGACACCGTAACCTGTCGGTCAATCACCTCTATCGTATTGTATTGTACTACATGTAGTACAGGGTTACGGCCGCTGTCCTAAGCAAAGCCTGTGAGTAGCCGGCGGCCGGATTGTGCAGGTTCAACGTCCTCAGCACTCGCATAATCTTCCGCAGACAAAACCTCAGTACGTGGGCATGTTTGGACGAAGACTTTTTCGTGACACTATTTGAGACGGTTTCAAACGAAAAGATGCTTTCATACGTTTTGCGATTTTGATTTAGGGGCGGAAAAAAGCGTCTCCTCTATCTTCAGAGCCCTGTGGTGCTACCAGTTTTGAATATGGGCGGAGTGGCATACAATAAATAATGGTCATCAGCGAGGTTACTGCACTTCCTCCAGCCATCACTCCCGCCACCATCTTGCCGCTTCATGAGTCCTTGTTGATCTACGACATCCGCAGACGACTGCGGTGATAGCACCACTTTTGACTGCGAGAGCACGTACAGAGTAAACGAGAAAAAAAGATAATACACTTAGTATTATTGGTGAAGAACATCTCAGCAATTTATTATTGGTAATGTAAAATCTCAATATTTTGTTTTTATTACTTATTGGTGGATACGATAAGGATGCACCATATTGCCGGTCTGCCTCGCATGATGGGCATTGCTTTCACCACCGACTACGATACTCCAACACTGCGTGAGGCTGATGGCCATGCCGTTCGAAACGCTTGCAAAAGCAATACATGTAGTCGCTAAGCGGGAACCTATCGCACGATATCTCCCACGGTGCCGTGGTAGCTAAGTCTTGGAGCTTATATAGCTAGGTTACTAATACTTAACCAAGGCATGAAGCCTGACGGCAAGGCGTCTAAAAGCAACCCCACGTACAAGTTGAAGTGTTATCATGCTCCTTGTCAGGTATTAAGTACTTCGAAGTACATGTATCCATAATCTATCCTACCAGGTATAGGATAATCAACCTGCCGGATGCGTACTCGCGTCCGCTGCTAGCTGATACATTATCACTGTATCGTCAGTGTCAAATCAAGAGTATGGCCTGGCTCCGAGTCATGGCCACGATCATTTGCGAGGAAGCACTCGAAACCGCGACACATACGCCGTCCGCACGTGCATTCTCGCGTCTATGACCCGCATAAGCAGAACTTTCTAAGCAGAACTGGGCCAACAAAGCAAGTCTCGAGTTTTTTCAAGTTCTGCTCGCGAATATTTGTTGGGATCAATGCTCGGATGCACTGAATGTTCAGGCTGTCGAACAAATGGCTCTCGCTTGCTCACAACTGCGCACAAATAGCTTTTTCACAGTTCCGCCGCGTTTCTTGTGTGTTCTTCGCCTCGGCTTGCTTGTGCTGCTTCGGAGCTTCAGCGGAACCTAGACACGCAGCACCAAGTCCCATTTGACAGCGCTCATATCCCATATTCGTTTGACACGTGTATGGAAACGGCTCGGCACTGACGCTTTGGGAGCGCTCAGACACTCAATTGGCCTGGTGCTGGGAATTTTGGGAGCTAGGCACCATGTGACGAGCGCGAGCTGCTTGAGGTGCGACAGCTAGCCGTGCTTGAGTCTGAATTTCTCAACCAGTCACCACGCGCGTGCACTTATGCAGCCGGTGGAAGCTCGCTATGAAGACGGTCATTGTCCAATTTACTGCTTGGGTCACACAGCTAACCGGAAAAGGCAGCTCTAGACACCTCAAAAAGAGGTATCATCACCACCACCTACACAACAGTTCAAGATGTCCCACACAATCGCAGTGCTTGTCTTCCGCATCCTCGCCGGTTGCTCTTACCTGGTCATGCTCACAAGTCCGTCCCTGAACATTTACCGGATCTACAAGGCCAAAAGCGTCGGTGTGCAGTCCATCTTCCCGCTCGTTTCACTGCTTGCGAACTCTCATATTTGGTGTGTACTGCTACGGTTGAACACGCTATCAATTATGAGCTGTAGTCACTAACCTTTTGTTGTTTTATCTCTTCAGGATGATGTATGGTTATCTCGCCAAGATCTACTTCCCAGTCTTCTCGTGCTTCCTCGTTGGCGACTTTGCCGCTATCGTCTACCTGACCATTTACTATCGGTACTCGAACAATCGTGGCTACGCCGTCCGCTCAATCGCTACAACTCTCGTCGCCATAGCCATTCTGAGCGTCTACGCTATTGTCGGTGGCCTCGGCTACACGAACCAGTCTCGTCACGGTGTAAGTACGGTGCTCGGTTTCTTCGCCGATGTTGCCAGTCTCTGTCTTTACTGTGCACCGATGGAGAAACTCTTCCAGGTGCTCAAGCATAAGTCCGCCGTGTTTATCAACCTCCCAATGGTGCTCGCTGGCTACGCCAACAACATGATCTGGTTGACATACGGCTCGCTCATCCAGAATTGGTTCATGATTTCCATCAACATTTTCTTCTTCTCCATGAGTACGTTCACGCTCGTGTTGTACCACATCTACGACCCCAAGACACACCCACTCAAGGACGGCTGGGACACGAACGAAAACTCGGAGGATGACATTCAGCTTCAGATATCTGTGGACGATGACGACAAGGACAAGAAGAATTTCAACCTACCGAATCCCCAGTACGAGGCCATGCGTTCCCCCATTGCACCCACTCGAATGGATTAGAGGAATACATAATATATCAAAACTTTTATGTCGTGGACAGTAGTGTACAAGTAGGCTTTAGTACTCCTCGATCATAAGTATTTTGCTCGCCGGCTGCACAGCTTGCGTCTCGTGTCATCGCGCCAAATTTTGACGATACCTACCCATATTCAGCATTTTACCAGCGCAGATACTTAGACGACTTCGATGTTCGGCTACGGTACATACGGTACATGTAGGTTGAGTGAGCTATACAGACTTTTTTTTTCGTGTTTGTCATTTGGTTAACTGCCCTCAAGTGGGCAGCGAGGGCGCGCACAAAGAGCGCCCACGATCCTGCTCATCTCGTCCTCCTACTCACGCAAACTCAAACTACTCGATCAAGATGTCTGGCTATTGGCGAATCCGCTGCATCTCTCTTCGTTCGTCGTTCATTCTCCGTCCCTCGTTCACTTGCACGTCCCACCATGTATCGGGGGTATTCTCCACTCGCTCCACTGCCTTCAGGGCGCAGTCGGCTGCCTTCCTCGGGCAGACCCTCACATTTTCTGGTGGGCGTCTAGATGCTGTACTCATCCGTCTCGAGCAGAGCCGGCGGCGGCAGGTTCTTAAAACTGTTCTGTTGAAGTGCAAGCTGCTCGAACTGCTTCGCCTCGTTGTCCAGCTGCAACTCCGGTGTGAAGTCGAAGTCCTTGAAGAGACGCTTGTCATCCTTGTGCCCGTTCGGGTTCGGGCGCTGCACCTGGGCTGCGTTCGGGTCCATAAGGTCGAAGCCCCGCTCCATCTCTGAAATCTCCTGGTCCGTAAACGCCTGTGGGAAGTTCGACGTGTCAGGCACCCCAGACGGGTCCTTCTTGATCTTAGGCTGGAAGGGAGGCGGCAGCTCACGTGCTTTGAGCTTCTCCCAGTTAACACTTGCAAAGAACGGGTGGTCGAAGATTTCGCGGTCGCCCGTGGGTCCAGATCCCAGTCGCTGTTTCGGGTCACGGTGCAGTAATCTCTGAATAAGGTCGCGAGCGTTGGGCGACAGGTAATCCGGGATCACCAGGTGGCCACGGAGGATATTGTGGAAGAGTTGCTTCTTATCGTTCGTGTAAAATGGCGGTAGACCAGTCAGTAGCTCAAACAGCAGAGCACCGACCGAGTACCAATCCAGGGCGAAACCGTGGCCCGATCGCGACAGCATTTCTGGTGCGAGATACATCGGAGAGCCGCAGAACGTGTTGGCCGATGTGTGATCCTTAATACCCTCCTTCGAAATACCGAAGTCCGTCAGCAGACAGTGACCATCCAAGTCCATCACAACGTTCTCAGGCTTCAGGTCACGGAACACGATGTTCTTCGAGTGAAGGTGCGACAGAGCCAGCGCGATTTCACCGATGTAAAATGCGGCCTCGCTCTCAGTGAAAGCTTTCCGTCGGGTAAGCGCCGAGAGCAAGTCACCACCGCCGCAGTACTCCATAACCAGGAATAGACGGTCCTGGGACTGGAACGCGTAGTACAATGTCACAATGTACGGGTGGTCCGAGCATGCCTGCAGCGCTGCCTTCTCTGTGTGGATGTACTGTGCCTGGTTCTTCTGCACGATAGCCTGCTTGTTGTACGCCTTAAGAGCATACCACTTGTCGCGGTTCGATCCCTTGCCACGCACCAGGTACACCTTGGCGAATGCGCCACGACCAAGCACCTTGACGAATTCGAAATCGCGGGGACCCAGAGCAAGATCCTTCTGGTACTTGTTCTTGAATGCCAAGTGACTAACCTGTGTTGCGTTACCCTCACGCGCAGCCATCTCGTTGCGAGGCTTCGGCGGCTGAGACGGGTTTGTAGCTGCCAGGTTCGAACCGCTACCAAGCAACACGCGAATAGGGTGTCCAATCGGCGACAAGTGAACAGGAAGACTGCCGCTGGCGTTAGGCGCGTCAATGCGAGCGCCACGTGCCACCAACAACTTAGCCGCGGGAATATCGCCTGACTCAGCTGCCATGTGAATGGCAGCGTTACCCTGATAGTCCGTAACGTTGGGGTCAGCACCTGCATCTAGTAATTCCTTCACGCACCTATTCATCACATAAAAAACACGATAAAATTTGTCTGTACAAGTCCGCAACGCTCACACAAGATCAACTACTTACTCAACATTGCCCGCCTGAACAGCAATGTGCAGCGCAGTGTAGCTATCACCCGTACGCGCAGATGGATCCGCACCACGCGCCAGTAGCTCCTTCACGGCATTCGGATGATTGTTACGCGCGGCAAGGTGCAGCGCCGACGTCTGGTTAATCCCCACTCCGTTCACATCCACGACGTTGTCACGCAGCAACGTGGCAATCAAGTGCCAGTTGCCCACTTCTGCGGCATCGAAAAGCTGGAACTGTTTCTTCTTCACATCTCTTAGATCCAGAATCATCTGCGGCGCCGTGGATCTCAACTTCCCCGCTCCAACCGACGGAGCATCAACCGATCGTCCTCCATTTGTCTCCAGTTCGTGAATCACTTGATCCTTCATCGTCAATTGTTCACGTAGCGATCGATTCTCTTCCAGTAGCTGCTTGATCACAATATCTTTAGGATCCGACGACTTGTCTGCTCCACGGACAATTTCATGGTCCTCAAGCATACTGGGACGTGAGTAGTCTGTCTCCATAGAGCTGCCTGACACCATTGCTCCCAAACCTGCTGTGACTCCAGGACCTCCAGAAGCAGCGAGATTCACAGGTGCAGAATCATGGAAACTGCCACGCATCTGACTCTTCTTCAGTGCATTGATATGAGCTCTCACAGACTTGACCCAGTCTTCCATTTCCCTGGCTGTACTGGCCTGACAGAACATTTTCTTGGTCGGAGTCACTACTTCGAAGCAATTGGCCTTGTCATCAATGTTACTCTTCCTCACAATAGTATCAGGAGTGAGTTCCAGTTCCCCTTTAAGGTGGACAATGTCTTCTTTACCAGTATTGAAGAAACCTCCCCCTTGTTTGTAATAGGACAAGTGGCCTTCAGCCAATACGAAGAAACGTTCCTTCCAGTTGGCAAACGCGTCCATGCTTGACATGGCGCGTTTAGTGAGGAACCCCGTCTTGCTGGACACGAAGCCCGATGAATCGTCCTTGATTGAGTTCATGTGGTGGCCTGAGGTCGTTGCGGGAGACGAGGACAGCGCGGCGCTTGCCGGTTTACCGAAGCTGATGGTGTTGCGTGAACTGAGTCCATTATTGCCGAAGCTACCGACGGGACTCATACCCCCGAAGGCTCCGCTACCGCTACCACTGGAGAGAGACTCTCCCTGGCTGTTACCGCGTCTCCGCGCCTTGTTGAAGCGCTTACTGATGGCGCCGCCCTGGCCGGGGCTACGCATGCTGCCACTGCTCGACATAGCGCGAGTTAAGGCGTCGGAGTTGGATGAGTACTCGCGCCGGAGAGCCGCGGAGAGATTAAGGCCCGCGGTGGCTGGCGGAGAGGACGCTGAAATGAAGCAGGAAGAGTGCCTGCCACAGCTTCCAGTTGCGTTCCTTCTTTCGCTTTGTGCCTTATCCCCCTTTCCCGCGTTTTGCTCTGTGCATATTGTACCGACGGCAGATAGTATTAATATGTTTGTAAAAGGCGATACATGGTAGGTCTAATATTTTATACAGGTTTATTCTGCATTTAAATTGAAGTTGAGAGAATGGTTGATGATGGTGTATTCGTTTCCAAGTTCTTGCTCTATTGTATTCATTTTTTTTAGCTCAGCCGGTGTATCCAACACAACGTGGATTCTTTTGTGTTGTCGCCGGATTTTGGCCAATTGCAACATGGTGCGTTGCTATAATTTGCCAATGAGCGCGTGTAACACTGACCATATGGCGTCTGGATTTCAGTATGGAGACGGCGTTTGCTTCAACTACGCGTTCGTAATGGCATTTTGCGAGCGCCTTGCACTACGAAAATAGAGGCCACCAGAGCTCACTCAGGCTTGGCGAAGAACGTTGAGCTTAGTGTGCAATTGGCTCGGCAACAGCAAGAGGCAGGAAATTCTACTGCAACTTTGGACGACGACAACAGGTCGTCGACCACCATCTTATTCTGCGTGGTCACATTGTAGGATTGCCAGCCCTTCCGCTTCTTCTCGAAGGTATCGCCGGCGTTTCCAGCTTCATAGTCCACGATACCAAGCAGGTGATAGTCTCAACACCACCATGACGTACGGGAGCGCTAGTGGCACGAAATGGTGAACTAGGTAATGGATATTGGGCATGGCAAATGGCATGAATATTGTCGACGGATCAATACCACTGCTGAGACGAGGAGCGGCGGATTGCGTGTCATGCAACGCTGGCAACGGCTTTATCAGCATGAGTGAGCGTCATTACCGCCTCATAGCGGGTTAAGCTCCGACGACAAGGTTCAGGCAGTGGCGCCGAGATCGGTTTTGTCTGTATGTTTTAGCGGTTGTCGCGGACTCATTCCCACCATATCGTGGTTTGTATCCAGCTCAGACGCAGGAATCTTTTAGCATAAAAGGCAACGAAGAGTTGTCGAAGTGCTGTACCGAAGTGGCGATTAGATATACTTATTTGTTATGAAATGCAAAGGCCATATTTTGCTACTCATGGGTCGGCACCGCCGGTGATCTGATATTTTCGCGCTGAGGACTCGGCATTTGGATCATATTGGCAGTCGGGGAATCGGAGACTTGAATCACGACAAACTCCTCGTCCTGGTCGTCTTCGTTTATGAAGGTATCTCCTTCTTTGAGCGGATGCTTCTCCGTGTTTTCGTTCTCGTCCACGACCTCCTTGTCCCAACCTTCCTCGAGTGGGTGCGTCTTCGGGTCATAGATATGGTACACAACCAGTGTAAACGAGTTCATCGTGAAGAAAAAGATGTTGATCGAGATCATGAACCAATTGCCCAGTAGAGTTCCGAACGTCAGCCAGATCATGTTGTTCATGTATCCTGCAAGAACCATCGGAAGGTTGATGAACGCAGCGGATTTGTGCTTAAGCACCATGTACAGCTTCTCCATCGGCGCGCAGTAGAGACAAACGCTGGCAAAGTCGGCGAAGAAACCGAGCACCGTACTGACTTCGTGACGAGTTTGGTTCGTGACACCAAATTTACCAAGAATCACGTAGAATGTCAAGATGGAGAGGATGGCGATCACTGTGATGATCGAACGGACCACATATCGGCGGTTGTCGGAGTAGCGGTAGTAAATTGTAAGGTAGATGATAGCAGCAAAGTCTCCTACGAGGAAGCAGGAGAACACTGGAAAGTAGATTCTTGCCAAATAGCCGTACATCATCCTGCAGAAACAAGGATCAACAGAGTTTAACACTAGTTGCATACTACAAGTTAGTGCAGGAAAAGCGTACCAAAGGTGAGAGTTGGCGAGCAAAGCTACAAGCGGGAAAATGGATTGAACGCCGACACTTCGGGCTTTATGCACTCGATAGATGTTGAGCGATGGGCTGCTGAGCATGACGAGGTATGAACACCCCGCCAGGACGCGGAATACCAGCACAGCGGTTGCGTGTGACATCTAGAACGCTGCGAATCAGCTTCACGGTGACTGTTTGTACTGGGCTTGTTGGGAAAATTGAACAGTGAAGGCGGTCTCGAGTGGAGGCAGCATAGTTGGATCTACTAGCTGTAGTGACTAACAAATCCGTTAGCCGTCCTCAAGCCTTGTCATGAATAGCACGCACCACTTTTGGCTTTTGTTGCGTTTCTCAATCGAGGTTTTCACGTCAAGAACCGGTTCATAAGGCTTTACAAAGACAAGCAACAAGGTAGGCTGAAGCCGACAACGTCTTGTTGTCGATGGCGTCAGAATGATTGACCAATGAATATTGCTCAGTCGCTGTGTAAGTCAGAGGCTGGTTGCTGCTAAGTCTTGGAGGTGAGAAATGAACGGTGAGAAATTGACGTGGTCGAGAAAGTTGAAGACTGGTCGACCGAAGATCAAGACCAATAGAGCTCTTTTTAGCCACGTTGTCTGCCTGTTGGAGGTTATCTGCGCTGGCGAAAGTAGTATTCCTTGCACGTGACTGTGAGGTGGTGCACTGATTCGGCGTCGATGACGCTTCGCCTCTAATTTTGTAGTAGTTAGGAGGACTTCCGAGTGAACTTTAGAATTGACAGCCGTTCGTTCTTAGCCTTTGTAGAGCGAACAACCTGGTATAACACGCACGACGTAGCTGTTAGCATTAATAAACTCGGATTTTTTTTTATCTGACCGAAGTGAGCAATCCAACGCACCGTCATTTCGAAGCCATCCTTCGCGAGAATCGCAGCAATTTCCTTGGGCTTGTTTTCCACTACCACGACCATATAGAACACTCCTCGAGGCGAAAGTAGATCGCTGATTTTAGGGAGTAGTCGATCAATAACCTCACGTCCGTGTAGCCCACCAGCCCACGCAGCTTCAATTCCTCTGCAAAACGCATGCCAACGTTAGTGACACAGCAACTACCGACCCACACTATATTAGCCAAGCACTTACTTCGACCCAACCTCCTCAGACGGGGTCGGCACATACGGCGGATTGAACAACAGCACATCAACTTTCCCCTACATGTCAATTGGACATTCAACCAGTCAATAACCATGAACATCATTGCCTTTTCATCACCCCAATTCATACGTGTATCCGTGGCTCGTAGCACTGCAGCAAGTCGGTGCGCACGATATCGAACGATTCAGCTCCGTTGTTCTTTGCCGTCTGCTGCGCAACACCCGCCGCCAATGGATTGATATCCGTCGCTAGGAACATCGCTCTCGTCCCCAACTTCTGCAATTGCGTCGCCAAATACACAAACACCGCACCACTTCCACACCTGTTGACATTGTTCAATGCATTAGACCCCATAGGCATTGCAGCCAGTTATTGCATTGACGCACCCGATTTCCACGCAGATAGATGGTTCAAGCGCCACCAATTGCGGCAGTTCATCTTGCAATGCGTCCAGGAACAGGAACGTGTCTTCCGCCGGCTCGTACACGTCGCAGCCGTACGCCATGTCAATCTCCGGTAGCTCCGCCATCGTCTCCAAGCATGGCCAGTTATAGGGCATGATATGTGTGCACCACATAGAATTGGATCTTGAACAGACGCGTCGATTTTGTACTGTCGAAGTCGGTTGCTACGATGGACTTGACGGTGGATGAGGATGGCTACAATAGCAGCACAGGCAGTGTGGACGAAGATACCGAGCTGGAATTATCTTGCGCTCTGCATGACTTAGCGCTGAGGGTGAAAAACTTCGAGGCTAACATGCAAGGGAGGTTCCGACAGGGCATCGGGGATCAAGAAGACGAGGAGGAGATCACGGAGGACATTGATCATTTCGAGGAAGATGCCAACTTGTCAGGTTACTATACCAGACATCGAGTGGACTCTGCTTCTCCGAAGTGTAGGAGCAGAAGAAGGAGGAGGTCGAGCGATCTCAAGATGGACAAGCCTGAACATGAAGATGGTGACGAGGATGACGAACTGAACAGTGATGAGGAAGACCGACCTGAAGCGAAAGGTGGACGAAGGGGGTCAGAATCCGAGAAGGGTGAGGACTGGGATTCCCAGGAAGAGAAGGAGGAGCTCTGTGAGCTCAAGCAGAACATCGCTAAGCTGCTGCAGAGTATGCAGGAGGAAGCTAAAGCGCTCAACGACAATCAAGCAGACTGCAGAGCTACAGACTAAGCACACGACAAACCAAGGAAGCTTGGGACCGTTGGCACGACTGAAGCGTATTATCAGAAAAAAATTTCCAAAAGCGTAGGCTATTCAACCTTCTACATCTCACTTTTTACATGAATCTGCTGATTCGAGGCTGATGCTGGCCTTCATCACTGCTAGCTCGCCACGATAGTGCCCACTACAACGAAGTCGCTGCCCTATTTCGACTGTAAATACTCCAGGAACCGCTTCTGCAGCTCAAACTCCTGCTCCCGAAGCGCGGTCTCCTTCTGACGCTGATCCATATCAAACTGAATCTTGCTCTCAATAAGCTCCAGAATCCGTGCGCGGAAGTTGTCGCTACTACTAGCGTCATGGACGTCCGCAGCAGCGGAGAGCTTGCCACTCACAACAGTATCCAATTTCCGTCGCTTCTGCGGTAGCGTCGTCGGCGCTGGATCAGGCGGATTAAACCCACCACTCTCATTTTTCGTCACAATGACTCTCTCCTTGCCGTTGCCGTCCACCACCGTCTGCCCTGCCATCTTGTGGTTCTTCCGGATGAGCGTCTCGTTGATCTCGCGCAGAATTGTCTCCTTCCGCGCATTCTCCTCCATCGTCCCGTGCTTAAATAACTTGTCGTGTTTTCCATCTGTATACATCTTCATTAGCGCCGTCACCCGATCACTGCAACATCCAGTTAAAACTAAGTGAGACCATGAAAACACAAGCTCTCTCCATGGACTCACCGGCACGTGTGCCATGAGAAGGCTCCTGGATTCTTGAACACCTGCATTCCCACAGCTTCAGCCACATTCTGCCACATCTGTAGCCTCGTGCCGTGCTTGGCCGTGAACGGGTTGTTGACCTGCAGCGCCTCCAGCAGCATCACGTCCATGGTGCCGTTAAACTTGGCGTATCTGCCACGCACCGCTGGTTTCTGCTGCGCTGTCTGGGGTCGCCCTGCAGCTACAAGAGGACAGTATTAAATATTATACGGACGATGTAGTCCAGCGAAGTGCCGGTCATGTAACAGGAACAGCATTGGATCCGTGGCAGGAGGTGACAACGACCGTGTATCTCCGGCGCCACACGCACACGCAGCCTACCTAGCACATTGCCCTGCTCTATTGGTAAGGTATACAAGGTCGTACCGGTGCTGGCCGGTGCGATCCCTTCGTCCGACATGGCGTCGCTCACAATTGGAACTTCTTCGCGCCGAAATTCTCAAAATGAACGATTTCTCTATTTCTTCCAGCAACATTAGTGATGCTGCGACATAATATTATCTATTTGGCAACATAGTGACTCATAATGTTGCTCGATGGTAGCAAGGTGCAATGACTTCAACCAGAGAATCTCCGAGAGATAGTCATAGCTTGCTTGCTGACTGGACGAGTGGATCTGGTTGAAGCGCATTTCGCTTCAACAACGGGCCGCTTGTTGTAGCCTGCCGCAATGGCGGTCTCGAGCTGGTTATGTGGATATTGGACGGTGGACTGCGACTGCAAGTATTATAATAAACACTATAGTCGCCTTGAGGTCAAGAAATACCAATGCATTGTGTTAATGTTAGTGCCCTACCGAGTAGCTCCTTGTCCACTACCAGCCTAGCTTACTTGGTCTCCTCGTCAGGGGCCTCGAGCGACTTGACGGCCATCTCGAGCGCGCCGTCAAAGGTGCGGTTGCCGCCGATGAAGCCGGCGTTGTGCACAAAGGTGCAGCCTTCGATGCCCGAAACGCGCGACAGCTCTTCGTCGCGCAGACTGCGCCAGGCCGGCAGAAGCCTCTTGCGCAGGGCGAACGAGCCGGGCTCAACGTTGAGTGCCTGCACGCGCGTCATGTTGCCCGTGGCGTCGTTGTACAGCACAAACTTGATCTGACCGGGGATCATAAGTTTCTCCTCGAGGTCGTGCAGGTGGGACTTCCACGGGCAGTACTCGGGGAAGTGCACAATCTCACCCGACTTGTGAGTCAGGAACCGCTTGGACACAGCCTTCTCGACGATCTCACGGGCCGGCAACCACGAGTGCACGAGGTCGTGGATAGCGGCCGTGAACTCCGTGATAGTCATGTGCATGGCTTGTTGGAACTGCTCATTGACACGCGTCACGCTCTGGTCCTCGTTCCAGCGGGGATTCAGGTATCCCACGCGGCTGCTAAGACTGGTGGACACCTGGTAGTTGTACGTCAGCTTGGCGTCCCCAGCGGCAGTGGCCACCTCGACTCCATTATCGATGCCGTCAATGTGCTCGATAAAGTTCTTGTACGCCTTCTGATGCAGAATGTCCAAGGTGGCTTCGTCCAGCGTCGTGGGGGCGGCCAGGTGCTGGATGATCTCGCGGCCGAAGTGCTTGTAGACCAGACCGGCACTCGACAGCTTGGTGTCGCGCTGGTCGAAGGTGCCCGTGAAGCTGCGCTGGTGGTGGTCGAACCGCAGCGCCTCCGAGTCGTAGATGCCACCCACATCCACGACAGCTTCACACTGAGCTAGCTTGGATTCGTCGCGGGTGCGCAACACGTCGTGGGTCTCGAACTTGGGCAGTAGCTTGAGCATCGACACGGCCAGCGCCTCGTCGCAGTGGAACGTGCCGTTGTGCGTGCCGATGTACTTCTTGGTGACACCCTTGACTAGCGACGACGTCACCTGCGCGCTACGGAAGGCGGCGAAGCATGGGGACGAGTCCACGAAGGCAGCAGCTCTGGTAGGGACAGCCATTTTGACAAACTGAGCTCTTGGTCCAGAGGGACTCACCACTGGAGTGGAATTACTGGAGTTCAGTATGGACCTAAACGGTGAGCCAGATGTGGAACGACCCAAAGCTAATTAAAGTGAAAAATGGAGCAAAAATCTATGAGCAGCTTTAAGGCGCAACTGGGTCCTGTCGAATGGGACCTGTCTTGATGACCTTGGCACAGAAGAAGCCCATTGTGTCTAACTCGGAGTTTGCTGGGTCGAAGCGTTGTACCAGAGACGCTTCTTCTTCATTGAGACCTTGGCCAGGTAGTCCACGATCACCAATGTGGGCCTCACCTTGAGAAACGAGCTTCAGTGGGTAGTTCTGCAACGCGTGGTGCACCATCTGCTCGTTCTCCTTCGGGTTGATTGTGCAAGTGGAGTACACGAGCGTACCACCAGGTTTTAACAGGAACGCTGCCACCCACAAAAAGTTGCGCTGCATGTTGGTATACTCCGCCAGGTTGTCAGCGTCTCCAGCGTGCAGCAATCGTGGACGCAAGCCAAGTGCAGAGCAAGGTGGATCCAGCAGGATGCGGTCAAATGTCTCCGGATAAAATCCCTCTACTTGCAACAAACGTGCTTGGCTAGGAGTGTTCACCTTTGCCCGCGCTAGAACCTGCGCAACACTCGTAAAGTCGCTGTTCTGCGGCGCAGTCTCCACCTTTTCCTTGGGCAGCAATGCGTGGGTGGAGTCCATCTTCAGTGGCTCGACACATTCAAGATGAAGATCTTCACAAAGCGTACGCAGCTCCAGCGCTTTTCGCTTCGACCGATCACACGCCACGAGCGTGCCCTTGTTCTTCATCAACGTCGCAACATGCGACGTCTTACCTCCCGGGGCTGCACACATGTCCAGAATTACGTCTCCCTCCTGCGGGTCTAGTACATGAGCCACTACCGAGCATGGTAAGTTCTGTACGTAGATCCGTCCCCGCAGCACGCCATTCATCGGCGGCGCATCAGGGCAAACCCGCACCAACTGGGTCACCGCCAATCCTCTCACAGCCCGGAAAATCTCGGTCCTGGCCATCTTGGTCACACCCCGTGCAATCAGCAGCTTGCGTCCATTGTGCGTGGCAAAGTCGCTTCCGCGCGTGTGGTTGTGGTCCAGGTCGACGAACACGTTGACTTCGTCTTCTGCGTTGATGCCGGGACTGGCACTCATGACTCCTCGGGCAAAGATGTCGCTGCCACGCAACACCGCTTCGCCGCAGAGTCGGTCCACCACGATGCTCTTGAGCTCCGTATTGAACTCGACCGTAGCTTGTCCACTGGGCGACGACGGGATCATCAGCACGTCGGGTAGCGACGCATGGGCGAAAGCCTCAATGGGCAGGCGACTGGCGTCCAGAGCGGCTAGTTGAGCATTAAACCCATCCAGATGCGGCTTCAGAGCTTGCAGAGCTTCGTCTCGTGACAACTTCAATGTGTTGACTCGTACAGCAGTGAACGCGGGCCTAAAACCAATGAAATAAAGGGTTTAGCCATTGGACATTATGACACATTGCGTTATTTGACAGATGCACGTACGGTCGGGCGAGTGCGCGCTTGATATTGGTCCAATGCGGTTCGCCATAGGCAGCTCCGAGTTCCTGCTCCACTTGATCGGGGAACGACACGGAGAAAGCGTCCAACGTGGTGGCGCCCACCACGCCGGACGAGTCTTCGAGCCGCGCCATTGAGGACAATGAATGGTGGAGTCTATGTAATCAAATGGAGCTTGTTGATTGGCTGGAAATTAGTCATTGCCGCACGACGATGTGAGTGATGTTTATGTTGAAGTTAATAGGAAAATGATGGTCCCGTGTTGTTGACGTTGATATTGAGCTCATTTGCTAACTTACCTGCAACCAAACAGCATTCTTCTACGCCATGTCCTCCCGCGCTCGTGCTTCATCGTTCTCGACGCAACGCTCCGCGACTCCGTACACTACTACATGTAGTAGACGAGGCAGAAAGGTAAAGACTGTCGCGAACATCTCCTCGAACAAGAAGCAAATGACCGTGATCAACTGGGAGAACGTCCTCGTACCGATGGACTGGCTTGTCATGCACCTGGGCTTGGGCGTGTCGGTTGAGGCTACCAAGGCGGCTGTCATGCGATGCCAAAGCTCGCCGGACCTACTCCAAAGCTTAGCAGCGATCGAAGATCGCATCATAGAACTGCTGAGGGAGACTATGCGGCTCGTGAATGGACCAGTATTCATCGTCAGCAAGTACACTACAGCCTATGTTGAGCTCGTGAGCAGCTTGTTCTTTCCACGGTTGACGGCGGCTCTACGTAATGCTACAAGTGGCATCTACGTCGTCGGCACACCGAACACGCAACTGAGCATGCAGGAGATGAAGCAGTGGAAAACCAACGTGCTACACACTGCGATCTTCGAGCATTTATTCGCAGGGGTCAGTGGCGATGTTACAAAATCCTTGCTTGCGTACTCTGAGTGCGGGAGAATAAAGGTTATGGCCCTGTGCGCCAACAGGGCGGACATGGAAGCAGTCTCGGCGATCCGTTCCATCGCACGGAACGCTGTCGTCAGGCTGGTCGAAGCTAACGGTGCCGAACCCGGCGTTTCGCGAACATTGGGCGATTTTTACGAGTGGTTGAAGGAATTGGCGCATGTAGTAAGGGTTAACGTAAGCTCACAGGAGTGGATGCGCTGAACCTAGTCGATACAGGTAATCCTTTTTACAGGCTCAATACAGAGTTTAGATGGTTCGTACTTCGAAGTACACAAGTTGTAACACAACACATATCATAAATCTACTCGTAGAAGTAGTGAGTTCACCGTTTTAGTTAGATCGGTATGACCATTTAGCGTTGCCCGACGTCATGAGGAGCGTCGAATTTGTTCTCCTGATGGCTGATGGCCAGGTTCGCGCTGTCTTAAGAGCAGAAAGTTTTAAGGTTTAAGCTCGGGCACAAGCTTTTTACAGAAATGTGTTGCTTGTTGGAATGTTTTGGAATTTGAGTCGATACTACGGAAACGATAAAGTACCAACACTCTGCTCAACTTCAACCCAGCTTCAACATGAATGACTGTTGCAATGTTATGATCCTATATTGACGACCGAAACGATGATAACAAGCCTCATCATTCTCAAAGCAGCGCATTGTTGGAGCTAAACTCTGCAATGGGCAAGAATCCCACGAGTGGCTTTTCAATTTTCCAATAAAGACGTCATCACCTGGGAAAATGTGCTTGTACCGGTGGACTGGATAAACATTCACTTGGGTTATGGCTCATCGCCAGTTCTACGTCGCAAATTGCTGCATTCAAGATATAATAATGGAGCTTTGACGAAGTCCGTGCGAGAACTGTACCCGACTGTATATGTCGAGTTCGACTTCTGGTTAGTGATTGATCGATGGCCCTGCTACATGGACAGCAGAAAGCAGCTCGGCGTTCTTCTGCAATGCTCACCCACCCGCTGACACTTTGTTGGAGGCTTCGCCGATAACGCATTTCGTGCTCAAAACCGTGCTCGTAGGCTACAGCATCACGAACTGGGCTACAGTCAACCTGGTATCCGGCTGCCAACCTTCTCTGGGCAGAGGCGTGGGACGACACGTAAGACTGACTTCTCCCTTCGTGGTAACGAACCTTTCATCATGAACTTCGGTGGGACGAGCCCTGGTACTATGCGGTGGCAAACGGCTACACCCTCGGCAACTTCACGGACCTAAACGACGCGTTGAAGAGCACGTTCGCCAACTCATACTCGAACTGGCGGAAGTTCTCGACGTTCAACGATGCTGAGGAATTCCTGTATGCTAATGGACGGATCGTGAATCGCCAAGCCCAATTCAATGGAGGGCTTATGAGGCTTGACTACGACGCCAAGAACCCGAATGTGAACGCGTTTGTGGCATTCTGTGACGGAAGCGCCCTCCGCAACGGGGATGTCGACTGTATCGCTGCGTATGTTGCACTGTTCCCCCACAATGAGGAGTGGAACGAGGTGGAAGTGCTAATAGAAACTTACACCACGTCCAACCGCGCTGATTTTTTTGCTGCTCTTGCAGTGATGAAGCGTGCTGCTCCGGAGGATCCATGCAAGACGCGTCCGGTCATCATCTTCACGGACAGTGAACTGCTGGTCAACACGATGTCCTCTTACATCAACAAGTGGCAACTCAATGGCTGGATCACTGCTAGTGGGGGCCTTGTCAAGAACCGCGATATCCTGGAGGAGATCCTGACTGGAAACCGCACCATGACGTTCCGCCATGTGCGAGCCCACACGGGACGACAGGAATGGGAATACCACTGGAACAAAAAGGCGGACTACATGGCGAGAGAAGCTGCCCGTGACTGGGACGAAATATACTATTGAGCACGGATGTGCAGTGGAGTTAGTGGTCCACTCAGTGGACCACTAACTACCAGCGGTGTCTTCTATCCTATGATACCTACGAGGCATGTATTTGTCGGAACAGTATGAAATCAGGAAGTTGAGAAACTACATGTACGAGCTCCGCATGCTTGGGACAAATAGGTGCAAGCTGCAGGTCAGTGAGTTGCGTTGAATATGCTGTTGCAATTGCCATGCGTGTGGTTGTCCCAATTCAGATTTGCTTTGATGCCCAGATTTCTAGAACAGTTGATGTTGAAGCGTTGTGCGTCCAAGCTGCTGGTGGATTGTGCTGGCCGATCCAGTCAGCAGAATCAACAGCGTTCAAGAGTTCGCTGCATCAAGGACCTTGACAAGGTCGTCAAACGTAGCTGCCGACCACCCGGGCGTGACGCCTCTTGCCACATCTGTGACCCCGAGGCTCGCGAGACCCCATCGCAAGATTTTCCTTTCCGCCCGATGTCCCCCATGCGCCGGTAGTTACGAACACCACATGGTCTCCGACTCTTGTCCCCACCGAGGCAGCATGTCGACACCACCACGCGTTGGACATGTACGGCGAGGCCTTCCTCGACACCACACCACACCAGTTTAGCTCTGACTCAGCAGAGCAGGACGCTCACCTTAATCATCAAGAGCCAGCATGTCGATGGCCACTTTGCGCTTTCGCTCCGAGTCTACAGATCCCCTCGCCACACCGTTAGCTTCCCATTCACCGGCTGCTTCATCACGGACGGGGCATGCTTACACTCTTTTGCAGGTGAAAGTCTTGGTTCCCCCAGACACATCAAAGGATCTGCTTGTCCGTATAAACGACACCCCTCGACAGTTCGTTGCTGTGCATCGACGACGGACGAATATTCTCGCCATCACCTCCCTCACTGTGAAGAATTCTAGGTAGACAGCAACCAGGATGAAAGTAGCAACAAGTTTCGTCGTAGCCACCTTGGCTGCGTTAAGTGTCAACGCTCGATCGACCAGCTCGGCTGGGTTGACAACGGAATCATCAGACCCAAGCACAGAGCAAACGCTTCCGACGACGTCGAGCTCTGGCTCCACAACCGAGACGAGTGGTTCGCCGCTTGAAGGTTGGTCCACCGAGGGCTCCACCACCGAGTCATCGGCTGAGACTAGTTCGTCCTCGCTCTCGAGTCATTCCACTAAGGGTTCCACGACCGAATCGTCAGGAGAGACGACCTCGTCTTCGCTAGACGATCTCACCTCAACTTCCGGCTCGACAGAGACAACGACCGATTCATCTGCAGAGACTACCTCGTCCGGAGAAACTAGTACGACCGAGTCGTCTGCCGAGACTAGCTCGACAGGCTCTTCAACCGAGCAGACCACGTCCGATGGCAGCTTCACGGACATGCAGAAGTCGATCTGGATCGAGCGTCACAACTTCTTCCGAGTGGCGGCTTTGCCTTGGTCAGCAGGAAACATGCAGCGAATGAACTGGGACGACGACCTTGCGAAGGATGCTGCCTCTGCGGCGGCCAGTTGCTCCGCTGCTACGACCACCGGTCTCAACGTGTTCGAGTCCACGTCTACAGACCCGTCGACTGTGATCGAGGAAGCGATCAATGCTTGGATTGTCGAGCCGGCGCTTGCTAACATCGGTAACGTGGTGCCGCCGGCGAAGGAAGGCGACGCTGTGGGCGCTGGACTTTACAACTCGTACACACAGGTGATCTGGGCTTCGACGACTGGTGTTGGTTGTGCTATGGCCAGTTGCTCTAGCGGATCGATGGTGGCGTGTGAATACTCGCCGGCAGGAAACGACGGCAAGTCCGCGTGGTTCGTCCACGCTGCTCAGGCCACGCAGTGTCCGACCGGAACTAAAGCCCAGCTTGGACTTTGCGTTGTGGAAGGAGACTCGAAGAATGATCTTATTGCGCCGATCCCGGACGGCAAGTGGACGTACGAGAAGTACCCGAAGTTCATCCCGGACATCATGGCGACGATCCTGAAGGCGGCCAAGGCGAGAGACACACCTGGTGCCGGCCCCACAACTACGAGCTCCCCTGGTGGATCAGCCACGTACGATTCGTCCCCTGACGAATCGAGCTCGGAAACTGAGCAGACCGCAAGCTCGCTCGAGACGGAGACTTCTTCGGGCTCCACGACCGGTGAAACAAGCTCGTCAACTCTTGGTGGAAGCTGGGATGTTTCCTCTACGGAAGGCTCCTTGACCGAGTATTCTGGTGAGACGACCTCGTCCTCGCTTGGTGACACTACGGGTTTGACTGGGGAAACTGCTTCGGGCTCTTCGACGGACTTGTATGACGGCAGCTCTTTTTCGGAGGAAGGAGGACCTTTGGAGGTCGAGTCTTGCTCCGGATCATCCACTGGAACATCAGCTACTTCGGGATCATCCGGTGAGACCACTTCATCTGAACTTGGCGGTGGCTGGGATGTTACCTCCACCTCGGGCTCGACGGAGTATTCGGCTGCTACTAGTTCGTCTACGACTGAAGGTGGAGACTTGAGCTCCACCTCAGGTTCGTCCGTCGAGGACAGTTCTTCGTCGATGGAATCTGGCACGTCTACTGAGAGTTCCTCGACCGAGACGAGTTCAGGTTCAGCAACTTCGTCGTGTGAAAATGAGAAGCCGGGCACAGTGAAGCCCAGCTCAGCCGCCGGCTCGTCCTTCAAGAACCAGGAATCGTCGCCGTCGTTGGGATCGGCGACAACCAGCACGGACTCAACCAAGCAGGAAGAGTCTACGAAGCAGGAGATTAGCGGACCGGCGTCTTCCGCCGAGGGCTCGAAGACCACCGTCTCAGCCAAGAACGAATCGTCCGCCAACGTTACCGCTGGCGCCGCGATCTCTCCTGCTGCTATCGCTGGCATCATCGTGCTTAGTGTCGTGGCTGTGGCCGCCTTGGCTGTGTTTGTGAGCTACCGCAAGAACCAGCAGCGACAGCGCGACATCATGCGCGACGGCGGTATCCAAATCATTTAAATTCAAGAAGACGCTCGATGTCCAGTAGAGGCTGAGCCAACGTGATGAAAGCGTACCTCGTGAGCGTCGTCGCAGGAAAAAGAGAGAGTGAGAGATACAATAGCGCGGCGAGGCCACCAACAGTGAGCATAAAGTTAATCGAATCCGATTTAGTTTTATCTGATCTTTCGCTTCACAGAGCGCAGAGCCTCGTCATGATCGAATTCAAGAGCGTGCGATAACGAGACCAACAGATAATGGCGAGGAACGGATAAGTGGCACTTTCTCGACCTGTTGCTGTTCAACTCGGTGTTGCCGAAGGCTTGCAATTGTCAATTCGGTGGATACCCACGGCACGGTTAATCTGATGTGATTTGAGACGAGAGTCCCTATTGAGGTGAAGGCGATGTTGACGGCACGTCTTTCGTGGCGCCCAAGTCTCTGCTGATGATATATCGGACTTGAAAGTTCAGACTTCGATGAGTCGAGGCGAAACAGCTCGGTGCTTGACGACTATCGTCGCTCAGTCGAAGATGTACATGTAGCAGCGTTCCAGCGCCATGAACTGTCGGTGGCGATCCGCTGGCGCGGATTCCTTGAAACGCCGCCGGTCGAGTGTACAGTATCCTAATCAAACTGTAACATGCTGAACAGCGATGACATTAACGTTTACAAGTCATTTTCATCATAAATTTACTCTGAAATTTGAAACACTAACATCTCTTTGAACAGGTATTTATTATAGATGCTCTATATTCGCACTTGGCACTGTAGAGGCGCCAGCATCTGGTGTATGGGAAAGTACGACGGATCGAGACCAGGTCTCCGTTCAGGAGTCAGCGTGCACCCCTGCCAAGCTTTTGCGTCGGTTGTCGCCCCACACACTCGATATCGACCAAGACGACGTCGGACTAGCGTTATACTATGCAGGTGTCAGCGGTGATCTCATTCATGGCAATGGCAGCTATCGCTGTCAATGCCGACTTCAGCGCTGAGGACCAGGCTATCTGGATCGACCGTCACAACTACTTCCGCACCACGGGTTTGCCCTGGTCGGCAGGTGATATGCGTCGCATTGGATGGAGTTCCGACCTGGCCACGACTGCCGCCTCCACGGCCGCCAAGTGCTCGGCCACCACAGCAGCAGGTGTCAACGTGTACCAGTCAACGTCCAACAACTCGTCGAACGTCATTGATGAGGCCATCCAGCAGTGGGTCGTTGAGACGTCCATGACGACGCTTAAGTCTCTGGCTCAGCCGGGTGCTTCGGGTGTTGACGTCGGAACGGGCACTTACAATTCATACTCGCAGGTGTTGTGGGCCTCGACTACTAGCGTCGGTTGTGCTACGGTCAGTTGCTCCGGTGGCGACATGGTCGTGTGTGAGTACTCACCTGCCGGCAACGATGGATCCTCGCCTTGGTACGTCCACGCTGACACGGCATCGGACTGTCCGTCAGGCACAACGGCCTCGCAGGGATTGTGTATCGTTGAAGGAGACGCAGCCAATAACCAGATTGCCGCCATTCCGGCGGGCAAACTCACGTACGAGGTGTACCCGGCCTATGTGGCTAACATGCAGACGGTGTTGATCGAGGCTGCACGTGCCATCGCTAACGGCTTGGGTACCAACTCGATGGGAGCAACTACGCAGGCTACGACAGCCCCGACTGCAACCACGGCTGCACCCACCGCGTCTTCTTCGGAAACGTCTTCGTCAAAGGAGGACAGTGCTGCTACTAAGACAAGTTCGTCGAAGAAGACCACGACTTCATCGTCTTCGGAAACCAGCTCGAGGTCAGATTCTGCTGCTACCAAGACGGGCAAGACGACGTCGTCGCCCACGACCGACTCTTCTTCGGACTCCTACACGAAGCAGAGCTCTAAAACGACGTCTTCGTCTACCACAGATTCCTCGGCGGACTCGTCGACGAAGCAGAGCTCCAAGACCACGTCGTCGTCTAGCACTGATGCTTCTGCGGACTCCTCAACGAAGCAGACGTCACAGACGACGGCTTCGAACTCGGACGAGTCGGCCCCCGGCACAGTTAAAGCCAGCTCGGACACCGGCTCGTCCTTCACGAACCAGGCTTCGAAGACGACAACGGGATCGTCGACGGAGCAGACAGCGAGCAGCACGAACACTGCGAGTTCCCCCAGCACGGCTAGTACTGAGAGCACTACGGCCAGCGGCGGTGCTGCGACCAGTATTAACAACCAGTCCGGCACGAGTTCAGGTGGAGATATCTCTGTTGTCGGCTTGGCCGGTATGATTGTATTGGCCATTTTCGGTATCGCTGCATTCGGTGTGGTCATGAGCTACAAGAGGAACCAGCAGCGGCAGCGCGAGATCATGCGCGATGGCGGCATCCGGATCATTTAAGGCTAGAGCCCATGATGGAGTCAAACGTAAATCGAGTTCGAGTTAGAACTTAAAACCAGTCTTGATGACAACCTTAGCGTGGAAGAAGAAGGACGCCCAACGCTGTAGTCGAGACTGTTGTTGTGCAGTCTAGTTCAGTGCAGTCAATTCAGTTTTGTTCCTGTTTAGAATTGAGTATTCTGTCTGGTTGGCTGCAGTAATGTCATTTCTTCTCGTTCTTGCTTATATCCATATATATATAGGATTGCGTCTACTCCAAAGTACATCACTTCTCCTTGCCATCAAAGTTGGGCCCTGCGAAAGCATATGAACGGAAGAGTCGACGGACATTTTTGAACTTAGAGATGCATCTCACACCAGTAAAAACTCGTAGCTTCTCGCCTGAGTAAAAGCTTTCACTTTTTGGATGATCCAAGTTGAAAAGCTTTAAGCAAAAACGCTGTACCAGTACTCAACGTTAGTTGTTGACACTTGTACGTACCTGCACCCAGGCAAGTAGTGCTCACCACAGTTCCCTGCTTCTATCACCTCTCAAAGACCCCAAGTATTACATGTACTTCAAATACATGTACCTATGTAGGACCAATTCTAGAAACCGTACTGGCAACGTGAACGATATCGCCGTTGTCATGCTGAAAGACTCTTGCACCGTTTGGTAGCCAAATGTCTGTAATGTAAAGACGAATCTCCCCAACCTTAATCGACAGTCGCGCGAATCATGCAGCCTCGGGTAGAGCAGCAAATGATGTCAAATGCCTTTCGCGTTGAAACAACATTTATTATTAATATTGGCACGTGATGCTGTCCCAGACTGGGAGCCATGTGACGGGGCATTTGGCCCCGACTCAAACCCGACTGTGCCCGACTGAAAAAAGAGCCGGAAATAAAACTATACACGATATCGTGTATAGCTGGATAGCAAGAGTTGTGTGTTTTACCTTAAAAAAAACTGAGCACATTGGCCTCGGGTAGATGTGCGAAGCTAATTCAAAACTGTCAAGCACAATAGTCTGCCTGCACTTGGTGCATGTACACTGCCAAATACGTACTTCGAAGTAACTATCTACAACGCGTGTCGTCATGGCAGACTGTCAAGGTAGTATCAACGTAATTATCATAGGACTTAAGTAATCGGTTATCAACTACCAACATAGCCGTGAAAGTGACAAGAGCTGTGATAGCATCATAGCCATCGACTGAGCCAGTCGGTCTCAGTCGGGGTCAGTCGGGGTCAGTCGGGTATGGTACCCCCGACTGGCCCAACTACGCTGTGGAGTCGCAGTTGGAAGTGTGTAGGATTATTTTGGAGTTTGAGAAGATAAACGCTATTGTCAGATTGAATTGTGCGCTGTTAGGAGAAAGAGAACATGTATTCAAGCTAGTGGTGTCTTTTAACACATGTAGAAAATATCGATAGCGGAAGCTTTTTCTTGCTGAGGTGTCCAGGAGTCTCTTCACGAACAAATTCCTCGAACGCCAAAAGCCTTCGTTGCCCACGCGCTTTGTATTTTCCTGTATGTGTACATTCTATGGTTTTAGCGTAAAACCTCCACACTTCGGGGATGGCGGGGGCTTTAGAATTATTGCCAGCAATGGTCTCATTGCGAGCTTTCGCTGTCTTGTTGGATCGCACCCGGAACATCTTTGAAAACATGCAAAGAAGTGGTTAATACCATGGCTATTGCTCGAGAAGACCAATATTTTGTACCTGATAAGACTGGACCTGGTATGAAAGAAGAAAAGCATCGAAACCTACCCAGGACGCGAACTCTTCTGTCTCGATCGCCTGTCCGACGTACTCTCTGCTGGTAGCTTCACCACTTTGAGCTTCATCATACATGTACTGTTGAAAAGCAGGCACAGCCCCAGCACTTTCGTCAGGAGAACCTTCGAAGCGATTTCCGCTCGAATCGCCATCATTGCAGATTGTATCACTCGCGAGAGCATTCAAAACTGTCTTCCTCTGCGACTAACGGAGTCGTTCCCTGCAGCAGCATCGTTCGGCTGCTCCTGCGGCATAGTGCACACAATTCTGGTGTTCTGCTTCCTTGTCTCGTCTGCTTGGCTGTTTGTCACATGAATGGCCACTAGAAGTATACGAAACATGCACATGTATACATGCACGCGAAAAGAGATCTGCAGTGGAAAGACACAGGAAGATGCAAAAAGAAAGCTGTGCTCAGTCTGGGACAGCAGTCGTTCCCATTAATAATACCTGCCCTCTTTGAGAAGAACACTCGAACACTGATGTCGAGCCAATTTGGCTGCAAAATACAGTTTGAGCATCCTTGTCCGGGCATCACGCTGTACGAGATCGTGGCGACGAGCGGATCTCCGGGACGCAAGGCAGGGTCAGACTCTGTAGAAGTGTCGGAACCATGCCACCGTGGCGCGATTCAGGGCCAAACACTTTGTGTGGATTCGTTGATTCGGTTTGGCCCCGGGCAGAGTCGCGAGATTTGAGCGAGCTAAGAACGGACAGGAAAACAACTGAGGAAGTGCAGGCAGTGCTTGGCGACACCCCGAAAGCTTCACTCTCCGTTCCATCGAGTTCAGCACAACTCGTGCTGTAGGTCGCACTGAAAACTCGCCCGTGAACGGGTTACAGTAGTTTAGGCAACATGAAGGTGTCCACAATACTGACCTTCTCAACTACAGCTATCGTTGCCGTCAATGCCGAAAGCTTCGGCGAACCGGATCAGGCCATTTGGATTGATCGCCACAACTACTTCCGTACAACGGGTTTGCCGTGGTCAGCCGGCAATATGCGTCGCATTGGATGGGACGCCGACCTGTCGACTAGAGCTGCCGCAAAAGCGGCCAAGTGCTCAGCTACCACAGCAACAGGTGTGAACGCGTTCCAGTCATCGTCGAAAAATGCGTCCTCAGCTCTCGATGAGGCTATTCAGCAGTGGGTCGTTGAAACGGCAGTGTCGACGATCAAGACGATGGCACAGCCCGGTTCCAGCGGATTGGACGTGGGTAAAGGTGTCTACAACTCGTACTCACAGGTAGTTTGGGCAAAAACGACCAGTGTTGGTTGTGCGACAGCAAGCTGCTCTGGTGGAGAATTAGTGGTGTGCGAGTACTCACCAGCAGGAAATGACGGGAAATCTGCCTGGTATAACCACGCTGCTCAGGCCTCTAAATGCCCCGATGGAACCACTGCGTCTGGCGGACTATGTGTCGACGAAGGTAACGATGCCAACAACCCGATTGCGCCGATCCCTGCTGGCGACTACACGTACCAGGTATACCCGACTTTCGTCGCAGATATCCAATCCATTCTACTGAATTCTGCGCGAGACATCGCCAACGGCTCCAGCCCCCCAACGACACAGTCAAGTAATACGACGTCCACTTCTACGTCCTCCACGCCGGCACCAAAGGCAACCACAGCAACACCCGCCACTCCATCCACGACGAAGCCTCCCACTTCTTCCAAAACGACGTCTAAAAACACAAAATCGTCATCAGAGTCTTCTTCTTCTTCGTCCGCGTCACCGGTAACGCAAAATGACGGCAATCAAGGCCCAGGAACAGTGAAAGCGAGCTCGGATACTGGCTCAGCTTTCCAAAATGAGGCCAAAGCTCCGGCAGCACAACAAGCCAGCAGGTCCGAGGGTACCAAGCAAAAAACAGAGTCACTGACGACTAACACAGGAGAGGAGGCAGGTGCAGCCTCACACGGCATGTCTACTCTAGGCCTGGTAAGTATGTTCATTCTGGGCATCGCGGCAGTGGCTGGAATCGTCATGTTCGTGCACTATCGCGTCTCAACGCAGCATCAACATGACATCCTTCTGGATGGAGGAATCCCGCAATAAATGACTGGTATCTTCATTACCCGTGCGTCCACAGACAGCGACTAAAGAATTGTCTCCCGCTGCCACCTTGTTCGAAAGAGAAGTAGTAGTTCGTGCTAACAGTTCGTTCAGTTTAGTAAATTCAATTGTTGTTTTGGCTAATACTACGTTGAAGTTGTTCGCACTTAGACGGAATTTGCCACAAATAAGAAGTTCATATTAGTTTTTGGACCATCGCCGCGACTTCTGGGCCACCATGTCGTGCGGGTTCACGCCCGACTTGGCCCGCATGCTGGAGCAAATGACTGTGGAGAAGGAGCGCCATGCTGCCGAGGCTCAGCAGAGTTTAGTGGAGACGGAGCAGAATGTGGCGCGGGCCAAGTCGAAAATGGCAAAAGTGGAAGATAAGCACCACAAACAGCAGGAACAAAATGGTTACGACTGGACACGAACGTACGAGAAGTGGGACGCATGGGAGGACCCGGAAGAGCTCGCAAGACAGGAGCAAGAGGCTCGAGAGCGCAGCGAACGTGCGGCCAAGGCACAAATGGGCTGTAACCACGACCACTCGGCCGTAAGATACTTTGTCTAAAATGTGGATTTAATTCGTGGCAATATTTCTTATTTATGGTAATACCGTATGGGACTTTAACGTGCAGGAGCAAAAGCTGATGGATATGACGACACAGGAGAAGTTGGCAGCCTGTGACGAGTTCCGGGTGCTGGGTAATCTTTTCTTCAACCATGGTCAGTACCAGAGAGCAGCGTACCACTACCACAAGGCACTTGTGTATTTCGAGTACGTGTTCACAGATACCGACGAAGAGGAAGCTCAGGCGGATGCGTTGAGGCTCAAGCTGCTGCTGAACTTTGCAGCTTGTCGACTCAAGACGATGCATCTGGATGATGCAGTGCATCATGCCAACCAAGCTCTAGAAATTGATTCTGACAATGTGAAGGCACTGTATCGTCGAGCACAGGCGTACAGACTCAAGGACGAGTTTGATCTCGCACAGAAGGATATTACTCGTGCGATTGAACTCTCAAAAGCAGCAGAAAACTCGCGGTCAGCAGATTCACTGTTGATGCAGGAGAAAAAGTTGTTGCAGGCTAAAATACTCGCATACAAGCTGAGGACGAAGCAGGTGTCGGCTGCGATGTTCGGCAATGGCGACAAGACGAAGGGACTAGAGCGCTCGAACAGTGGATACGTTCCCGGTCTTCGCGTTTCAGATGCAAACGCGATGACGCTCAACTTGTTGAAGAGCTCCAACTCGGCTTCATCGTCGCCAAGCGATGAGTTTCCGTGCTTGGATACCTGGCAGCCTTCAACTCGAGGTCTAAAGGAACTGCAAACGCTGATAACCAGTTTGGACGGATAGCTATGAGCTATTGAAGTTGCTATGAAGAAAGAAGAAACGTAAAGAGAATTATATTCTATAGGTTGTACTGTTGCAAGTAAGAGATGGGGGAGCAACTCCTCCAACTCTGCGTTCACAAGTCGAGAGGATGCATCTAGTCCTCGAACTTGAACGAGTTCGATGCCATGCTGATGGCACCGCACATGTACATCGAACGCTTGAGTTTGTTCTTGCCCTTGGTGAAGTCCTTGCCACGCGTCTTCAGCAGCTTGTTGTTGGCCTTGACGCCGACACCGTCAGCGCCGAAAGTGCCTTCGTAGCTATTGTCACGCAGCATGTCGTCCACAATCTTCTGCGACCAGAACTCGTCGTCCACACGCTGGAACGGAGTGCCCGCTGCCTTGGTCTTCGTGGCCACCTTCTCCATCTTCTTGGGCTGCCACTCCAGAGCGGCCTTAGCGGCCTGCTCGCGACGCGCAGCCTCCTTTTTCTGAGCCTCCTCATCCTCCGACGAGTCCGAGTCCGAGTCCGACGAGTCATCCGAAGACGAGCTGTCGTCCGAGCTCGACTCCGCTTCAACCTTCGCCTTCTTGATGTCCTTCTTAGCCGCAGGGGCCTCCGCCTTACGCTTGTTAGTCTTGGGCTTCTCCTCCTCGTCCGAAGAGTCCGATGAATCCGACGAGTCATCCGAACTGGACGAGTCGCTCTTCTCAGCCTTGGCCTTCTTCTTGTCGGCAGGAGCAGCTTGTTTCACCGACTTCTCCTCCTTATCCGACGAATCCGACGAATCGGACGAGTCTGAGCTAGAAGACTCCTGCTTCTTGTTTGCAACAGTCTTCTTGGCAACTGGTTTCTCCTCGGACTCGTCATCCGAGTCCGAGTCCGACGAGTCCGAGCTCGACGACTCTTCCTTCTCCTTCTTAACTGCCGTTTTCTTAACCGACTTCTCCTCCTCCGACTCATCATCTGAGTCCGAGTCGGAACTGGAAGAAGACTCCTCCTTCTTAGCTGTCTTGACCTTAGGCTTGGACTCCTCCTCACTGCTGCTGCTGCTGGAACTGCTGCTCTCACCCTTCTTCTTCTGCACCTTCTTGGACACGTCTACCACCGATGCAGCCGGCACCTTGGCCTTCTTCATGTTGTGAGTCAGGTAGAAGTTGTACACTTCCAGCAGGTCATGCTCGCTCTTGAAAGCCTTGGGCTGCAGTTTGGCCTCCTTGGCCAATGCGGCCGCCGACTTCTTTAAACCAGCGCCAGTCAGCAGCGCGTGCACCAACGGATAAACGTCACTTGCAACCACCATGTCGAATTGGTTGATTCGGTCGGCGGGAAGGTGTCAAGAGAGGAATGTCAATGACCTCTACCCACTGGTAAGCGGATTCTTTCGGTTGGTGGTCGCTGTAGCTTCTCCGATTAAGTACGCATAGTAATTCGGTGAAAACTTGAAGTATACATGTAGGTACCAGTACTGTTTTATTTTGTATTTATTTTAATAAATACAAAAAAACAATATATTTTAATAATAATTTTTACTGGTGTACATGTACAACGTGCTTTAGTTGACATTGCATACGCTGGATGTCTATTACGAAAAGCGGTACGGTTTTCTCAGGCATTGATTGTTAAAAAATATAAAACCACCGGAGTATCCTTGAGAGCAATGGAAAAGCACCACTGGTCATTGTCCTTGTATTCCTTTAACCTTGACGTCTCTCCTTAAAGACCTGGTCACATACCAGTTTGCGGATGAAGCACTCGATCTTGCTGTTTCCACCTGACGCGTCCAGTGCATCCTTCAATACACCCAGTGGCAACTCTGCTGATTGATTTCGATAAACGATCTCCAGGATTGGCATGTGTCCGTGACGAGCAGCTGCGATGAAAGTTTCATGCATAAATTCTCGCGGCACATGCTCTTCGGCAGAAAGATAATTGACGATTTCCTTCACGAATTCGACCTGTTTGTGGTGGGCAGCTTCCAAAAACGCTATTACGAGTGCCTGAGGCGGCGTGCGCTTCTCGTCGTACACCGATTTCAGCAGATCAATCTTGCAAGACTTGACTGCCTCCTCGAAGGCTTCACAAATAACCTTGGAAGACAGACGAGCATCACCTCGCAAACACTCCAAGACATCCGTTCTCTGGACCTTCGTCGCGGCCAAAAATGCGTTGTCGATCAGTTCAGACGAAATGCATTGATGCTTGTACAAGAACTTGATTATATTGGGATGATCGCTGTAGTGAAAAGACAATGATTTCGCGAACGCGGCTGTAACAGCGTGCTCAGAGATGGTCTCGTTGTCATACAGCATCTTCATTATCGCCATATCGTTGGTAACGGCAAACGCGCGGTCCATACCTTGCGGCGAAGCCCGTTTCAAATTGTATAGAAACATGACGACATCGAGATTTTCAAACCAGAACATGCACTTTTGAAAGCTTTATCAAACGCCTGCGAAGACACTCGACCGGTACCAACCAAGAACTTGACGACTTCGCTCTGTTTTCCATTTGCAGCACTTGCAAAAGCTTTGCCAATTAGCTTTGAATCATCACGTCCGTTGTTGTAAAGGTACTTTACAGCATCAAGGGGACCCTGATCCGCTAGATCAACGAACAAATTCTTTCGTTGTCCTCGTTGCGGATATATATCGTAGATTCTCTCGGCAAGAACCGTTTGTCCTTTATCCAGCGCTGCCACGAATACTCGTTCCAAGTCCCAGAATATCTCTCTTTGATCGACGAGGAAATCCGCCACATCAGGATGTCCACTAAGAATCGCCTGTGAGAGTGTGTCAATAGGAGGTCATATCGAATACCGGCCCGCATAGCCGTTAATTGATGCATGTTGCACCATGAATTTCACCAGATCCAAATGTCCATTTGCTGCACCTTTATCCAGAACTCCCCGAACCACATCAAACCAGGATGACGTGTAGTTGTCGCGCAATAAATCGATAACGAGAGGCAGCAACATCGTCTCAATGTCGAGGTGACCGTTCTGAGCTGCTGCGAGGACGGCTTTCTCCACCAAAACTTTCGTGTCGTCAGTGATCACCACCTCCACTGACCCTACTTCATTGTTAATACCAAATATTTTGTTAAACACCAGCTCTACGAAGACCTTTTCCCCGATGGCACAGGCTTGTACAATGGCATCGGTTAAGTTAAACTCAAATCTGGTTAATAACTCATGTACCCACTCCAGTTGGCGCGTTGCAATAGCCTCTTCCATCGCTTCTTCTGGAGCCATTATCAGAGTATCGATGAGCTTCAGGACGTGAGGAATAGCCAGGATTTTGGTGGGGAGAGGCACACCCTTGAGGCGTTTGTAGGGGGGCATCGCCTTGAGCTTCGGACGTGGATTGTTCTTGGGATAATGATGTGCGGGCACGCTTGGCATCCTCTGGTCGTTGGTCATGCTGTCGCGGGCTCGCTTGGCCGCCGCCATTGCTAGTTTCCTAATATTCAGTAACCTAACCTAATTCGATCACAACAGAAAAAAAACTATTTTTTTGTCAGTCTTTTTTTTTTTTATTTTTATTTTTTCGGGCGGACAGGAGTGATAATAATGATCGCTGTTTTCAAACAGGTACAATTTGTGTCAACACATGAGGTGACTCTTGTTTTGTCCATTGTCCTCATGCATCACAGTGGTGTGGGCAATGAAGGAAGCATGGAAAAACTCCAGCTCCCAACTCCGACTGGTAATGAATGGCGCACTAAAGTAGCCGTTCGAGCTTGGCAGCCATCGCAAATACTTTCGAAGGGCGTAACCAAGCACGGCGTAACGTTTTCGTTCGTCTTTGCAGTCGCACGACATGGATCAGTGCCCTGAAAATGCAGGTTGTTGTTGTACGAAAATGCCGCAGAAAGTATCGCCTGTGCCTGGATTTCTAACACTATCTAGGCTCTTGGGAATCTTTTCTCTGGAAAATGGTACACGGATCAGTCACGAAATGAATTACTGGTCTCGAATTCTGTCTATGCTGGTATTGCTTTCTGCACAGTCGTGTTTACATCCTTTATGCCCATGATGCTGTCCCTTCACTTTGGCGAAGCACCTGAAAGCCGACCAACCGTGTGGTTCTGTATAAAGAGAAAGAGACTCGAACGAGCCACTCGCCTCTACTTTGTCATCACAATGACCATGTTGTTTGGATTCAGCCGTCTCATTGCGTACTTGGAATCTACCGAGTCGAGGATGTTCAAGTTTAAGATTGAGTGCTACGCGGATAATCTCATTGTACTAGGATATTTTACAGATATTACTGGAGTTGTAAAGCAAATTTACTACGAAGAAACATGCCAAGGACGCGATCGCCTTCAGCAGACGCATTAAAAAAATAGAGAAGATCAAAGGAACTTTCTACCGATGTTGAAGCAGCAGCCACGGCTCATGGCGTCCAAATTTGGCAAGATGTCAGTCTTGGGTTGTCATCAGACTGGATATACCTTGCTCCATGGTCCTCGGATAGCTATTGACAGTGGGCGTGACTCGCAACTTCCAACGTGAGTGAGAGCGAAAACTATTGTATAGTTTTCCCAGAATCGTAAAGTGTTTTAGCACTTTACGATACTGGGATTCCGATCAAGCGAGTGAGACTCGAGCCGTTCCGGCGAATATGCCTCGAACTCAACCTTACACCGAGAACTATCGGATGCGAGAATCTTCCTCTCGATTTATTCGTGATAGATCATGGTTCAGCTCATTCCTAACTCCTCGTTAACGCTCTTCTGCCGTCATTCAAAGCTGGCGGGATAATATTCGTCGACTACCGCATAGTTCTGTATGGATGACTGCTCTCAAAATGCAAAGTCTTGTGGTGCGCAACGCGGCTGAAAGTATCGCGTGTGCATGGGTCCCTAATGCGTGTTATGCTCTCGGTAAAATATTATCTGGAAAATGGTACACTGAGCAGTCAAGAGGAGAATTAATCGTTGCAAGCTCCATGTGGGCTTCCGTCACGTACTGCGGAGTTGTCTTTATTTCGTTTCTCCCTGTGATGCTTTCATTCAAAATCACGAAAATCTCCGATCATCGACCGTCAGTGTGATTCTGTATTTGTCGACTTAGTAGGGCCACCATTCTTTATTTTTTCGCTGCGACAACACTAATTTTCGCCTCGAGTTGTCTGATATCTTACTTAGCTTACGTTGAGCATCGGTCAATTAAGTACAAACTCGACTGCTATGCAGTGAACTTTTCGTTGGCTGGATACTTCACGGGTATCACCTGTGCAGTGAAGCAAATTTACTATGAAGAAACGATTCAGGGGCGTGACAATCTCCGCCAGAGGCAACAAAAACCAAGAAGGTCGAAGATCGTACCTGCCAATGTGACTGCTGCAGTGAAATCCGGAGACTCTAACACTCATTATCGAGCTTCAACATATTGGCTGGCATACATCAGGAATATCCCTATTGCATCGATACCTCTTCTCGCAAGTGTGTTTGTTCAAATTCTGAGTCAGCAACGCATTGTTGATCGTGGGAACGTCGTCTTGACAGCTTTCGTTTTTGCAGGAATTGTGTTGAAACTCTGTTCAGGAAGTCGCTAAACACTACGTCTTCAAGAAGCGAGTTCGTAGTGCTCGTGTCATGTGTTTACTTGTCGGAGTCCTACGGTTTTGATCGATACACAAATGAGAATTATCGTCCTGGGAACTCATAGTACGTATACTGCAGCTATGGGAGCGCTTGGGATGGCGATGATTGAGATAAGTTTACGAGCAGGGAAAGCTGCACTACTGTAGTAACGTGGGAAATTCGCCGCGGTCGAGTACTGCTTACCCGTAATATAGTCACTGCGATACAGGGACACACAACGGTAGAATCGTCCAGTAAAACTGTCGCTCTTCAGGCTCCAGATGCCTCTCGTCCATCAATGACTGCAGGAGTTAACGACTTTGAAGTCTGGCGTCGTCAGATGCAGATATTTCACACAGCAGAGCTCAACGCCGACATGTACACGGGATATATTTCCATCGGGTGTTCAGCTTCGATACTCTTTTTCTACGGCAATCACCCGCACTACTCGCTTCTTAGACAATCTGCATGGCGGATGGGTCAGTTGAGTATGTTGGTGATGCAGATTGGAGTCGAAGTTATTGTGGACTACGTATCAATTGTGCTGGAAAAGATGATTGGGATCGAGTTTGACCATGTCAAGAATCTGAGCTCATTCCTCGTGGCGATGTTTATGATCACTGCCGTGATGAATATCAACATCTCGGTCTGCGTTTACCTTAGCTGAGATGCTGTTTGTAGCCCTGGCTTAACCGTGTAAGATTTCAGAGCTTTCTCAACGCTGACTTCTTATACTTGGAACTCAAATTAAGTCAGGGATGTTAAAACATGAAAATTCGAGAACTTAAAAACTTTCACGATAAAACGTGACAATTCAAGAACATAAAGTATTGTACTGCCTACGACAAAGCAGAACAGGACGGTTGGGTCTTGGTCGATGAACTTGGAATGTGAACAAAGCCAGTTGCAACGATAGGAGGTGCACCTTTGGGCAGATTCTTTACGTACTCACACAAAAACTTTAAAGATTGATATCTGCGTGGAAATTCAGAGGGTACCGATGCAGTATTTGGCCCCACAAATGCAGTACCTACTGATTTATTTCTTCGCTCGCGATTCAATAGACGATTTTGGCCCTGAATGTCTCTCGATAAAAGATCACTTTCGTCGTTATAGCGATACCGGTGAAGGAGAAGTTGTCGATGTAACATTCTAACTTGTATATTAGAATACGTGGCGTCTCGCGCGACAAATACGCGATCAGCCAGCTAAATCCAAACGTAAAAGTAATCACTGCCACAAACAAGAGGATCGTTCTTTTGGCCAACTTCTGGAAGCAAGACCACAGAGTTGGGCGACGGTCTGGTGTGTGAAGAAATCGAAGCGAAAGCATCAATAATACATGTAGTCGAGCAAGAAACATAATAGAACCATCGCCCACACCGAGTTAGCAAATATCAACTCACCTTGTGTCTGGTCGTGTGAATTTTTGCCAGAGAAAATAAAATCCATTTGCCATCCACGCGCAAACGATACTCCCAGCGACGTTCCTGACCACAATCAACTGCATTCTCAAGGCGCTGGTAAATGGTGATTCACGAGGATGATTGGACATTCGGCTGCTTTTCTGGTGTAGACGACTTCGATGAGACGAATGTATCCTTGCGTCTTGCGTCTCATCGAGCTTTACCGGAGTGTAAGTGCTATCGCTGGGAGCTACATCCACTCGAGCCATAATGTACTGAAAAGTTGAAATTCACACATACGTCCTGTCAAATAATAGCTTCGCCTGCGAACTTGTAACAGTACCTTGCGCCATAGTTTCGCCTCTCGATGGATAAAGTCATCCTTACACTGTATATGCAAATTAATTTGTACAACATTTGTCAACTTCTTCAAAACTAATAATGATGTTTGTCAACTAAGGTAGACGCCTATCGAGATCGTGATGTTCATCACAGCGGTGACCATGAAGAGCAGCGCTAGAAACGATCCCAGGTTCTTGATGTGATCAAACTCGAGACCAACTGTCATCTCTAATACGATAGACACGTAATCCACGACAATTTCAACGCCCAACTGGAATACCAACATGTACAGTTGATTCAAGCGCCAAGTCGACAAATTAACGATCTCCGTGGTAGTGTATGACTGTCGTAGTAGTGAATATTGCGGGTGAGTGCCAAAGAAAAATAGAAGCGGAGCGGCCTATAGCGATATACTCAGCATACATATCGCCATTGATCTCTGCGGTATGAAAAGCCTGCACCTGACGACTCCATACTTCAATTTGGACGTACTTCGATGATAAAGATGGTCGAACTGGTGGAATTCCAACTGGAAATATCTCGTTTTGGTGTGAAAGTGTGTTCTCACGTTGCGAGATTGTCCACTGCAGATACTTTGCCTTTCCAGTACGACATGAAATCTCAATGAATGCCATGCTTAGTAAACCCATGACTGCAGTCTGGGTACTGCTGCTTCCTATCAAAATCATTCTGGTTTGGGTATCAATTAAAACCGTTGGAACCCCCACTAGCACGCACATGATACGGGTGCTTCGCACACGTTTCTTCAGGACGTAGTGTTTGGCGAGCTCTTGAATTGTGAGCTTGAACGGAGTACTTCCGATGAAAAATATACCCAGAGTAGTAGATCCCCGTTCGGATATACGTTGACGACTTAGCACATGAACGAACGCAGTAGCCAAAAGTGGTGGCGTAGCTAAAGGAAGTTGCTAGATGCAAGCGTGCCAAAATACAGGAGGGAAATACTGGGTCAATGTTGTCGTCGGTGTCACCTTTGCTTGTGTTTTTGAAGATCTTCGTGACTTTTTACTTTTTGACCGGAGCCGGTCACGACCTTGACACGTCTCTTCATAGAATTTTTTCTTTATCTCGCGCATGATTCCCGTAAAATAAACAAGTAGCGATAAATTGTCCGTATAACAATCGATTTTGTAGTTGAAAGTGGTGGGTACATTGTGAATCAAATAGGTGACGAGATAGCTGAACGCAAGTACAGCGATCATAGAGCCAACGAAATAGACAAATGTAGCTCTTGTTAGTCTCACGAGACAATACCGCAGAGACGGCGATGAGTTGGATGCATTGGTGAACCGTAGGGACATCGTTAGAGGAAGAAACGATATGAAGACAACTGTACAGAATTCAATAGCAGCCCACACGGAGTTAGAAACGATCAGTTCGTCCTGAGTCTGGAGATGTGACGGTTTCCCAAGAAAGAAATTACCAAGAGAGTAGCAGGCATTGGTCAACCATGCACACACGCGATACTTCCAGCTGCATTCCTCACCAGGATCATTTGTATTCTCAAAGCTTTAGCACAAGTAGAACGAAATCTGGAGAGTTGAGACCATACGAGTGTTCGATGTGACGGATGTGCTGTAGTATCTTGTGGCAAACGGAGTCCTGATGAAGAATCAATGCAAATATCGCCACCGCCAGCAACATCTACGCGGGCATAACTTTTCTTGGTGTAAGACTTCAGAAATGGCTATTAATTTATCTGGCCGAAGGCAAAAAATAACTTGTGTTTACAGCCACGCATAGCTTTGTCTCACGCTAGTAGAAAGAATTAACATTTATTGGTGTCATTGCTATCAAGACATAACTTTTTCCACACAGCTGAAATCAACGCTGACATATACAACACTTTCCACGCAGGTGAAATCAACGCTGGCATACATTTCTATCTGAAAGTATCTCGTACGCGCGGATCCTGAATAATGCATTCTCTGGAAAATAGTACATGGAGAAGAGGTCTTCCGTGAAGTGTCACGGAACCACACGATTCGGCCGAAATGACGTCAGGCGAATGCACCAATTCTCCGTAGACATTGTGATCAGATAACGCGAGGGGGTTTCCTCCACTCAAAGGATATCGTTCGTAGCAACTGAAGTTGAACAACTCGGGAGAAATTTCTCTATGATGGCCTATTTACACGTATAGGCTTTCATATTTTGAATAAAAATGTATTAACCACTTTGTTCATGCATCATCGTTAAAGCAAACTTACGTGTAGGAGGATTAGCCATGCATTCATTGCATAGTGCTTGAATTGGCCGTGTTCTTTGCTGATCATCCGATAGTGGCAGACAAAATGCTTCAAATGTTTCTACCGCTTTCGCTTACGCGGATTGGCGTAGCGGTTATTGTACCATTCAGATACCTCTGGATTCCTGTTTCCGTGTCCCACAAAGTAAATTGAGTTGTCGCCACACAAATCAGTTTCCGTATACAAAAACTCCAGAATTCCGATATGGCCATTGCGAGCAGCTTGAATAACAAACGATTCCTTCAGTGAATAATTCAAATCGTAGTATAACCACTTCACAATCTCGGTATGTCCGTAACAAGAAGCGTTTGACATCGGTTGAGTATTCCATTTCAACGAATAATTCTCGTCCAAGAACTTCATTATCTTGAGATGACCACCAACAGCGGCTGTAGACATTGCAGTCGTCGTGCATCCTTCCCGACGATTCGATTGGAGCCATGATACCATCTCGAAATTCCCATTTGCAGCCGCCGAGTACATCGCTGTTTTTTAACATCCTTCCCGCCTGTTTGCATGGAGCTACTTGATCACTTCAAAGTGATTGTTCTGTGCTGCTTTATCCATGGCCGCTTTCGTACATCCTTCTCGACGGCTGTCATGCAAAAAACTTCACGATATTGAGATGACCATTTGCTGCTGCCTCGTTCATCGTTCCCTTGGACCATTTTCCTTGGTGACTTGAATGCATCCATGATAAAATCTCGAGGTTACCGGCGCCTGCTAGGCGGTCTACGAAATTTTCAGGTAACGTCTGACCAAAAGTTTCGTGCAACCACTTCTGAACAAAAAAGTATCTCGTTTCCATCGCTTTTTAAGTGTATATTTCGTCTCTGTTAGCATGCAACCACTTCAATACATCCTGGTGACCTTCCTTCGCTGCGAAAGTCATGACATCAGACGTGCATCCTTCCTTTCTGTTACTGTGTAGCCACTGCACAACCTTTAAATGCCCATTCTTCGCTGCTAAATTCATTGCGTATGAAGTACATCCTCCGCTTGTGTTTTCATGCAGCCACTGCACGACCTTCAAATATCCATTCTCAGCTGCTAAGTTCATGACTTCCACAGTGCATCCATCTTTACCATTGGCATGCAGAAACTTTAAAACATTTTATTGTTCATTTTCCGCTGTGGTACTCATCGTGTTTGTTGAGAAGAGTTCGGCGTGGTGAATATGCAACCACTGCAACATTTCTAGAAGTCCATTCCGAGCGGCGTCGCTCACCACTTTCCTTTGAAATACCAGCGGTTTATATCGTGAATCCATCGCAACATTTCGAGAGATTCCTTTTCCACATCCCATAATTTGAATTTTGGCGGCTTCATTTCGTGCAAAAATTCCGCGGTATCGAGATGTACTGCCGTGATTGCTTCAGATAATCCTTCTGCTACCAAGTTTTCGTCCCATTTCGTGTGTTTCGTAGTCCACTTGAGTAGTTTGAGGTGACCTCCTCTAGCAGCGTAGACCAAACTTCGCACGGTATCGGGAAATAGCTTCACGATCCAGTGAACTACATTGTTTGCACCCTTCAGTGAGGCATTGATGAAAATTCTCTCGTCACACAACCTGAACTGCTGTAACAATATTGGTTTGCTCTTGTACAACCATTTCAGTACGGGTAGCTCCACAAAACAGTAACTGTATACATCACGTCATTGTCCAGAGCACCCGGATATCGTTCGTAGAGGTCCTTCATTGCATCCAATTCCCCTTGGTTTACCGTCAAGTTCTCTGTAACCAAGCGCATCGCAAATCGGTATTGCCGAAGTTTTTCTTCATAAACCATGTTCAAACTTTCATCCACAGCGTGAAGCACTCGGGAAAATAAATGTATCTTTCCTTTCCTCAATACATTCAGTAGTGCTTCTTGAGTGGATGAAATGCACAGCATGGGGTAGCCCTTCCAACCGTCAACAAGCAACCTGCACACTCGTCAAAATGAAAGGTTCTTCGTGTTCCTCCATCTCCTCGAAATTGGCGAATGACGATAATAAAAGCCAACCAAGGCAACGTGTTCTAGTCGATTTCTATCTGGTGATCTGGTGATAGAAATCGACTCTGTTGAAAGAACACGACGTTAGTTGCCTTTTCCCCAGAATGGCTACAAATCTAACCTAATGAATTCTGTTCAAATTTGTAATCCAAGAAGGTGCGAAGCATTACGTTCTAAGTAAACATGTTCGCAGCATTCGAGCTATGTGTGTGCTAGTGGGCGTTCCGACTGTATTGATCGATACCCAAACGTGAGTTATTTTGCTGGGAAGTAACAGTACCAAAACTGCAACTGTGGGAATGGCGGTTATCGAAATACGTCTACTGTTGGGAAAGCGGTGTTAGTGGTATGGAGTATTCTTCGCCGCGGACGTAAAGTTTTATCACAAATCCCGATTTCTTCCCACAAAGACCCACTCAAGTAACAGGAATCAAGACAAACAAGCTCTCTTTTTTGCATTCTATGATTCAATTGTCGTCTGTGGTTTCGAATAAAGACTTTGAATTGTGGCGACGTCAAGTGCAAGCGTTCCACACAGCTGAACTAAATGCTGACATGTATGCTGAGTATATCGCTCTCGGGTGCTCGGCCTCAATCCTCTTTTTTTTTTTTTATGGAAACCACTCGTGCTACTCGTTACTGAGAGAATCTCAGCGTACAGAGACTGAAGCGATGTGATAGCGTGGAGCAAGGGTCAGATGTACATGTACATGCTCATTTTTCAAGTTGGTGTGGAGATAATCGTTGATTTCGTGTCTATCGTGTTGAAAATGATGATTGGCATCGAGTACGAGAGCATTAAGCGTCTAGGATCGTTCCTTGGTGTGTTGTTTATGGCAGCAGCGGTGATGAATATCAACATCTCTGTTGGAGTGTATTTGAGCTGATTAATGCAGTCAGGTTGTTCATCTTCCATCTTCCATCTTCCATCTTGTTTTTTTTTTTTTTACCATTTTGCTCATTGCTGAGAATAGCAATTAAAAATTGCTTCAGCTGAAGATGTTGATTTTCCGGGTTGGGTTAAGGTGGTGGTCGATTTGTATCAACTCTCTTGGTAATCGAGCTCATCAAGAACCTTGAACCATTCATCACGTTTCTTAAGGCAGTGTTTTTAGACTAGCGCATCCGAATTTAGTCAGTTCAGAAATGGAACGACGTCAACTATCTTTTTCATGTGGACAAACTGAGACCTATTGATAGATGATAACCACCTACCGGTAGTAGTGAATTGTCGATGGTTCGAGTAGCAGTGGATCCATGCGCCGACGGTCCTTCCCTCCCTTTCGAAGCAGTAGTACCCAACAATGAAGTTGGTACGAAAAGCAACAACCCCTACAAGTTCGTAAGGGTTTGCATTCAGACACCTGTGCAGTTGTACCAGTTTATTGTAGCATTTCACAAGCGTGCGAAGTGGGCAAGTGCGTTTAGAACGCAAATGATTGTGATGAGGAATTCTGCGGGGAGTGTCATGTGTGCATGGATCGTCAACGCGTGCTACTCGCTAGGGAACATCTTCTCTGGAAAAAAATCTGTTGACCAGTCTAGACGTGAGTTAATTGTTGCAAACTCAGGCTGGGCTGCGATTACTTTCTGCACTATTACACTACTTTCTCAAGTCCCGCTGCTGTTGTCACTCAAATTTATTGGTGCACCCGATCGCCGTCCAAATGTTTGGTTTTGCCTGAAGAAGCTCGTACTCAGGACGTTTCTATATTTCTTCGCGACGATGGCAGTCATGTTGGGATAGAGCGGTTGTGTTGGATACTTGACGACCGCCAACCCGGTACTTTTCAAGTACAAACTCGATTGCTGCGTGAATACGCTGGCCACACACGGGTTTTTCACTGGATTAACGTTGACAACGAAGAAGATCTACTATCGAGAGAGCTGTCAAGGCCGAGATCGTCTACAACAAAAGCAGGAAGCATCAGCGAAACGGTTACGCAGCACAACGTTGCAAGTACGTCCTCCTGTTCAAGTGTCGTCATGTAGTCAGACATTTCCGTTTTGGCGGGCGTATATCAAACAATTTCCAAATTCGGCACCCGCTGCGATCGCAGGGATTTTTGTTCATGCGCTTAGTCAACAACGAATCATGGATCGGAGCAATATGCTCATCAGCAGCTTTGTAATTGCGAGCTTCGTGTTCAAATTCACCATACAGGAAACGATCAAGCACTATATCCTGAAGAAACGCATCCGTAGCGTCCGCATCATGTGTTGCTCAGTGGCATTGCCCACTGTTCTGATCGACACCCAAACTCGAATAATACTTCTCGGAACCCAAAGCCCTCGTGTCCTGGCACTTGGAACATTTGGAATGGCACTCTTAGAAATCTGTATGCGCGTTGGAAAGGCACATTTCATCCTACGAACCATTCGCAATCGAGAAGCCAAGTTGACATTGCATCGTATCACCCTCATTACTCGTTACTAAGGAAACTTGACAGCAGGCAACCACCACCCCAGCTACCAATGCTGGCGTTTCAAGCGGTGGTGGAAATGGTTGTTGATTTTGTGTCCACCGTACTGGAGATGATGGCTGGTGTCGATTTTACCATGGATAAGAACTTGCAACCTTCCTTGCCGTATTCTTGGCTGCCGTTGCTGTGCTCAACATCAACATCTCGGTTGGCGTCTACCTGTTCTAAGTTATCGACTAAACATCATATTTTCTAGAATCATTGTGATAGTACGAAGTATTTCGAGAGGGAGTTAGTGTAGCCTCAGTGGTAAGAGCTTGGTTTCTACTATCTCCCTTCTGTGCTTCTTCTTAATCATTTGAAGCGCGCACATGCGCCCAACAACGGAGATATTTTTCTCGTGCAATAAGTAGACATCGTCCATTTTAAGGTGGTGGGTGCTCCGTTCTTGACTATTAGCTTTACAATTTTAACGAAATCCTCTTCGCTTTCATTAGGTATCACGGACTAGAAATATAAGGATCGAATTTTCATCAAGTGGCCCAAAAGATATTTTGTAACTTGAATTTCTTGGCTCTTGGCTAGCGTAACCTCTGCATCCTTGTTGACGTCTTGCCTGAATAGTTTCGCGTCTAGAGAATACTCCACAACTTCGACCAGCACGAAAAATCGCGCTGTTTTTATGGGTCTTTTCGAAGTCCGTCAAAGTACATGTACCCTTGATACCCTGAACAACCGAAGTACCTATTTCACCCCCGTCGTCTTTTTCGATCGTGACCTGCGTCGGGTGCGACTGGACCCCCGCACCGCTTCATCTTGAGCTGTCTTCGACCTCTCAAAGTCATTAGGACTTGCTTTCTTCTTGGAACCTTCGTTAGACGTAATCTCGTTTCGGCGCTTCTTTGATGGCTTGGGGATCTCCAAGTTAGACACCCTGGTTTTGCATTTTTATGAACATCGTAACTTAGCTTTAGGTGCAGGGCGTGGCGAGACCCTACAATCTGCAGATGGAGATGAAGTCTCAGAATTGAGTTGTGAAAACGTGCTACCAGCCAGTAATTCACGGATACAACGAGGGAACACGTAGCGTGGTTAAACCACGGGTTTGTCCTCGAAGTGGCCATGCTTTAAGTAGAAGTACACATGATACACAGCCTTATGCAGAGCGACATCTTGTGCTCGCGGGTTCATTTGGCGCATCCCCTCACGATCAGCTAGCAATCGCTCGCCGAATCGCTCTCGATCACAGCGGCACCACTCACAATACTCGTCCATCTTCACTGTAGAAGTTGAAAGTACCGTACTTAATCTCAAAAAACGTGAGTAAAAAAAACATTTTTTTCCTCATCATACCTTTCTTCACCTAAATACACGTCTCTGTCACATGTACCAATAAAGTGGTACCAAATCATATCGCCCTTCCACAGATCCAGTATCAATTCCGACCTCCCCCTTGTAGCTCAAGATGGCGATGGCAAGGGGTATGAAGAGTATCACAGGTGACGCTCACTTCTTCGAAGAGAGTACGAACCTAGACCGCATTCGGAAGCTACTGGACAACAAGTTAGGTGTCGCTGGTCACGCTGAGAAGCTCGAGGCTATGAAGGCACTGCTTGCCAGTATCTCCAAGGGCGAAGACGTGTCCACGTTCTTTGCTGACGTCGTGAAGAACGTGATTGTGGCCAGTGTCGAAGTCAAGAAGCTCGTGTACATGTACTTGGTACACTATGCAGACGCCAACTCCCAGTGTCGGGAGCTGGCATTGCTCAGTATCAACAGCTTCCAGAAAGACCTCGCGGATCAGAATCAGCTTATTAGGGCTTTAGCCCTTAGGGTTATGACCAGTATTAGGGTTCGTGATATCCTCCAGATCCAACTCATTGCTATCCGGAAATGCGCAGCTGACGAGTCGGCGTATGTCCGAAAGTGTGCTACTAATGCAATTTCCAAGGTTTACGTGGTGGATCCGGACCAAAAAGACGTGCTAGCGGAGATTATCGGCACTTTACTCAATGATTCCAGCACAATGGTGCTGGGAAGTGCTGTCCAAGCTCTGAATGAAGTGTGTCCGGATCGTCTGGATCTCCTGCATCGACCTTTTAGAAAACTCTGCCATTTACTGGCGGATATTGACGAGTGGGGACAAACAGTGACTCTTAATGTACTGATCAGGTATTGCAGGGAACAATTCCAAGCTCCGATGCAAGAAGAGGGGAAAAATGTCAAGGAGATGTTCCCGAAGAGGAAGACCAGGAAAGGGTTTTATTCAGATGATGAAGGCAGTGCATCTGATGATGAGAAGAAGAGTTTTATGAAGAATCAAGGGAATTCGTTCTCGAACCAGTCGCCATTTATGCTGGGAGGTGGAGCTGTGAGAGGAGAAGCACTACCGTCGATTGGCTCCGTGTTCCGGAGTGACGCTCTAGCGAGCGGAATCGGAGGTGGAGAGGAACTGGATGAAGACCATCGTCTACTACTGCGCTCATCGATCCCGTTACTCAAGTCGAGAAATAGTGCCGTGGTGCTGGCGGTCGCGACGCTGCACTACTACTGCGGTACGCACAGCATGGCCACGTCCACGCTGATCGGTAAGTCGCTGGTGCGTATCATGCGCAACCAACGTGAGATCCAGTACGTCGTGCTGTCGGTGATTTCGTCCATGGCGACGTCGCGTCCAGACATGTTCCGTTCCTTCCTGCAGGAGTTCTTCGTGCGTGCGACTGACCCAGCTTATGCGAGGAAGCTGAAGCTGGAGATTTTGACCTCACTGGTGACCAACGACAATGTGAGCATTATCCTGCGTGAATTTCAGGCGTACGTGCGTCACGTGGACAAGTCTTTCGTGACGATGACCGTGCGAGCTCTTGGACGCGTTGCCGATGCTATGCCGTCGGTTGCTGAGCGCTGTTTGAGCGGACTCATGCGTCTGGTTCGATCGTCAAACGAGAAAGTCGTCGCTGAAAGCGTGGTTGTGATCCGTCAGTTGCTTCAGCAGCAGGCCATCAAGAAGGACCGCCTCCTCGTGGTGCGTTCGTTGGCCGCGATGATGGTGACTGGTCGTGTGACTAGCCCGTCGGCCCGTGCTTCGATCGTGTGGATGCTTGGCGAGTTCAATGATGACGGCAATGGAACGACATGCGCGGCTGAATCACTCCGCTTACTTGTCAAGGACTTCTCGGATGAGTCGACGGAAGTGCGTCTTCAGCTTTTGAATCTCGCAGTAAAGCTTGGACTCCGTGAGCCGCAGAAGCGCACCATCCAGCTGCTGCTCCAGTATGTGATTGAGCTGTGCAAGTTCGACATCGACTATGACGTGCGCGATCGCGCCCGTTTGGTTCGTGCTGCGCTCTCTGGAGACGCAAACATCGTGAACCCGCATAAGTTGTTTGCCAGCAAGAAGCCTGCGCCACTGATTGGATACGATGATGAAGCCAAAACCCGTTTCACCCTCGGTTCGCTATCGAATGTTGTGCGCCATAGTGTTCCCGGGTATCTCTTACTGCCCGAGTGGCGGTCGACCAAGCCGGACCGTTCACTACGTGACGAATCCTCCATTGTCGACACTAACCGTGGCAGTTCGTCGCGTCACAAATCCAAAACTACTACTACGAAGAAGAAAGAAAGTGCCAAGGGATTTTACAGCGACGAGAGTTCCAGTTCGGAGTCGTCAGGGTCCGAATCTGAATCCGAGTCTGGCTCGGAGTCTGGCAGCGGATCTGACTACGATTCTGAGAGTGGCGGCAGTGAAGCTAGTGACTCGGGTTCGGAGTCGGCTTCATCCAGGTCTGGATCGGACAGTGAAGCTTCTTCGGAAGAAAGCGAATCGGAAGAATCGTCAGAGGAGGAAGAACGCTTGCGCCGACGACAAAAGGGCAAGACAAAATCGCCGCAGAAGCGTTCGCAGCCTAAGAAGGCTAAGCCTGCAAATGCGTTTGACCCGCTCGATCTATTGGGCTCGCCTGGTATGGCCCCGGCGAACCCTCCTCCCATGCAAGCCTTTGCACCATTGGCTTCTTCGACCGGCCCGACTTCCAACATTCTGGGTGATTTGATGAGTTTGAGTGTATCTTCCTCGACAACGCCACCTCCGCGTCACGAGTTGTTGTCTTCTCTGGCTGGCAATGGTTTGGACATTCACTACGCGTTCATTCGCCAGCCGTCAACTCACTCTCCTGGAATGAACGTTATCCAGCTATGGCTAGCAAACAACTCCAGTGAACCTATTTCTCGTGTCCAAGTTGTTGGCAAGAATCCTCAGCAGGTTGTGTCGTTCCCAGAGTTACCTGTGCTGTTCCCTGGTGGCTCGACTTCGATGGCTCAAGTGCAGGTGGATTTCCAAGGACGTCTGGACAATGTTCCAGTTCAGATCATTACGAGTGCTGACAAGTACGACGTGGATCTCTCTCCTGTGGTCGGCGAGCTTTTCGTGCCCCAGCAGATGAGTCTGGAGGACTTCGAGCGTCGTATCTCGATGACTGATTCAACGTCGCTCCACGCCAGCGAGTTCACACTGCCTGTCCCGGTTCAGATGAACGCCGTCGTTCAGGCTGTCCAGAAGGACTGCAATTTTGCTCAAGTCTACGAAATCAACAACATGAATGGCGTGGTGGGCAAGTGCAAATTTGCAGGTCGTTTCCGCAGTGGTGATGCTAGTGCCGAAAATGTTCTGATCGGCTTGGAAGTGCAGCTTCAGAGGGGCAAGGGACGGCTTCTTGTGGCCATGCGCGACTCGGTGCTTGCTCAACGGCTCGCCACAGCTCTCAAGCGGGCCCTGCCGCTTCAAGCGTAAGCTTGAAGTCCTGGTGCGGTGCAGCTTAAGACTTTCCTGCACGAACAGAGCAAAGAAGGGAATGCAGCTTGGATAAACTCAACAAATTCAACGCATTTCAAAATTTAGTCCAGGAACATCATCGCCGAGATGATGATGTTGATCACTGCAGTAGTCCCAAACAACGCAGCGAGGAAGGAGCCAAGGCCTTTGATTCGATCGAATTCGATGCCAGCCGTGATTTCCAGCACAATGGATGTGTAGTCAACGATAACCTCCACTATGACCTGCAAAAGAAGCATCTTGAGCTGACTCATGTTTCGAGCTGCCACTTCAGACGTTGACATGGATGCGTCCAACGGCCTCAATAGTGAATAGTGTGGATGATTGCTATAAAAGAAGAGAATTGATGCTGAGCAGCCGATGGCGATGTACTCTGCATACATATCTGCGTTGAGTTCTGCTGTGTGGTACGCTTGACGTTGATGTCTCCAGAGTTCAAAGCCAATTTGTTTGGTGACAACAGAAGACACTCTTCGATCATTCGTGACAGATTGTCGAGCGGAGGTGCGTGAACCAGGACTTTGAACCTGGACTGCGGTTTTCGGGTGTTCATGAACGTATTCTTGCCGACGACGAATGCTGTAAGTGACGATGAAAGCTTTTGTAACACGAACGCAAATTTCGAGAATCGCTATCCCAAAAGTTCCAGCCGCAGCCATTCCAGTGTTTTTCATCCCCAAAATGACAATTCGAGTTTGTGTATCGATCAAAACAGTGGGGACTGCAACCAGAATGCACATGACACGGATACTACGAATACGTTTCTTGACAACCAAATGTTTCGCACCTTCTTGCAAAGAAAGCTTCGCCACTGTGCTGAGAGTCATGAAGCACGCAACGATGGTTGAAGTCTGCTCAGCTATCCTCATCTGACTTAAGAGCTGAACGTAGCCACCAGCTAGAACAACTGGTAAACGCGAGACGAAACTATTCAAATATCCACGCCAGAAACTCGGTGAAATGTACATGGGCACTAAATCTGACGGCATGGGGGAAACTCTAGAGTTCATAAGAAATCCAACCACGATAACTGGAGTTTTTCGCTTCTGTCTCCTTCGATCAAGACGTTCTTTGCCCTCACGTGTCTCCTGGAAGTAAATCTTTCGCGCTGTCAGGATGACGCTTGTGTTCATAATGTGGTTGCAAATGACAATGCTGTAAAATTCGAGTTTGAAATTGGAGACGCGATCGGACCGAGATAACCAAGCAATAAGTTCTCCTAATCCAAACATTAACCTGACCGCAGCAACGAGGGACGGACTGGAATCCAAAAGCAACTTTTTGACAATAAAAAACACTTGGACGACGTCTTGGCAAACTGACGAAGCGCTGTGTGAGCATCGCAGGGACGTGAGCGAGAACAATTGTTATTGCGTACAATGCACCGCACCAAACCACATTTGCAACGATCAGTTCGCCTCTGGATTGATCACGAGAATTCTTGGAGGAGAATATATTTCCAATGGAATAACACGCGTTTGCAGCCCAAGCACATGCGATACTACCGATAGCATTTCGGATCACCATGCGTTGCACTCTCATGGCTTGAGCCCATGTTCCACGCTGAAGAAGATCTTCGATAGCACGATGCCATGGGGAAAGATTTGAATTTGATCGAACAACTATTGAAGGTCCTGATCGACTTAACGATGCCAGGGAACGACTTTCAGGCATCGTAAGCTTGCAAATCCGACGAGAGCCTCAGTCTATTGTGACTAAGCAGCTCGTATCTCACTAGGATCAAGAGGACCAACGAGCAGTCAGTCCATTATGCACCAGTGGTTAACGTGAGCTATGATAGTCCTCAAAGATGAGACCAAGTTAGCTCATGATAGTCCGTCATCATCGCTTTGAAACCCCCTCAAGCGAAACATGGTGCCTTACAAGTATGCACAGTTGATCGGGTTGAGCACTAATGTAGTCTACGATTCGTTGTTCAAGTATCCTTTCGGTGTGTGGCATTGTGTGATGCTTTCCTCGTCTGCACTATCTCCGGCAGTCATGCATCTCTGCCTCCAACGGAATCAGCTTCATATTTCCGCATTGGCTCTGTAGAAACTCGGCGGTTTCCAGACTGTCATTTCACCTGATTTCTTCCAAGGCCTATCCGATTGAAATGACGCTACCCTTGCTTAGAAACAGTTTGACCACTTCGGAGTTGCTGCTTCGGCTGATGCGAGAGTGATACCCGAACTGCAGTGCAATGAATCTATTCCGGACGCCATGATCAAGGCAACAGCCTCGATAAAATACAGGTTCCCCGAACCAGGATGGACGACAAGCATGCATTTATCGGATCCCATTCTACGTGTGACCGAAGCGATCAGGCTTCCATGGGAAAGACCCAGATTTTCAAATGCAAGTTCGGGAAAAACGGACTAAGTTAGATCGAGTCATTGCATTCTCGCTTGTCTGGATCACGGAATCTGCCTGATGGATACCGAAGAAGTTGTCTGGGCCAACTGCATCATTTGGAGGATTCCGTTCTCAAAGAGTCTTTGAGACAGACACATTCCAGTAGAACTCTCGATATTTGAAGTAAAATGCTGGTCAATTCAGCGACTGTTCTCCATATGCGTTGTCCAACGCATTCTCGAGATATAGATCAACCAGGTCTGGATTTCTCGAGCAATGGACGATGTGGCGCGTTGACACCGTCCAGTAGCTTCGTGCGTACGGAAACGTTGAGTGTTGAGTGTTGAGTGTTGTGTCCATATAATGGGCATCTCGAGGTAGTGTAATGGCTGACAAGAGGACATCGATGATGAATGCACTCATGTTCTCGAGTGTCTGTTTCAGCGGATCTTGAGTATCTGTTCCATCGAAGCTGCGAAGAAAAAGTATCATCAATAGATGCAGTCTCCACTGGAGACGTACTTTCGAAGTACATGTAGTATAACACGGCGTCTTTCTTCCAGTTCTTCCTCAACTAAAACGGCCAAGCCACTACGCCAACCAACTTCGACGACGCGTGCCTCGCCCCATCTCAAGCGAAACAAAGTGCTTCCCACTTCAAAATTCCTGCCTCGAACACAAGTCAATCCAAGCAGGTCATGGCTACGATTCACGGGCAGTTCGCTGTTCAATCCCGACTTCACGCCACATTTCTCGGTGATATCTGGCTGTGTCACGATCTCCAAGACAACAACCGACCCGTTGCCGTCAAACAAGTACATCTCGATCTCTACAGACAAGCGATCGCTCAGAAACTCGTGCTTGACAACCCTTGGAACGAAAGACCCACACTCAATACACTGCAGACGCTCGGAATCCATGAAAACGTGGTGCAAATCCACCAGCATTTTGAACAAGGTGACTCGTGGTTCGTCGTCATGGAGTTTTGTGAGGGTGGCGATCTCTGGCAGACACTACAGCGACAACCCCAACATCGCTTTCCTGAAGCTCAGGCTCTGTTGCTTTTTGCACAGATAGTGAGTGGTGTGCGGTTGCTACACAATAACGGCATTGCGCACAGGGACTTGTCCCTCGCGAATGTGCTGTTAAGCGGGAATGGTGAATGACGGAGCTGTTAGTACACTCAAGATCTGCGACTTTGGTCTAAGCACCAAAACGGATCATCTTTGCCTCGACTGTGTCGGTAAAGCTTACTACATGGCCCCCGAAGTCGTGAATGGAGACAAGTATGATCCACGATCGGCCGATTTGTGGTCGCTTGGGATCATTTTGTTCGTGTTGTTGACGGGCTTACCACTTACGTCAATGGCGTCAAAGACTGAGAAGGAGTTCGTTGTATTAAAGAAACCCGGCATCAATGCGATCTGTAATGCATGGCAAATGGGCGACCTCGTGACGGCCGAGACAATTGACCTGATGACTGGAATGCTGCAGATTGAGCCATCCAACCGCTTCACAATCGAAGACGTCGCGTTGCACCCTGCCATCAATCTGCCATAGGTTTAAACTGTAGTCTACACAGAATAACTCACAGAACCCTGGTTAAGTGAAACATACAGCGTCTAAAGGATCAAACGTAGCTATGTTTTCCGTAAGCATGAGCATTGCTCAGAGCCTATCCTCAATGCTAAAGTATCCAGAGCCAAAGATGATGGCGCCAAGTACGTGGCACCAATCTCACTCTCACACGTCACAGATACTTCTATTTTCACACACATTCCTTTCATACAAATGTCAAGTCTATTGTTTGACACACAATTCTTCCCCCAATATCCATCTCATTATCGTATCAATCGCCAAAGCCGCAAGACTAAAAAGTATTCTTAAAAGTATCTCGTAAGATTTCTTCGCCAGGACTTCCAAGATGCTGCTGAACCACCTCATGTTCTGGATGATGATGACGGAGGCCTCCATCTGTCTGGTGTTGAGTCTCCCGTTCGGTCAGTGGATCTCGCACGCCGTCATCTCCTTCCTGATGAAGAATCTGGGCGGCAAAGACTCTCCAGCTAATATGGTGGCCACAGTTGTACTCGCTGTGGTCTCAATCCTCTTCCTCTGTATGTAACACATTATTATCTATATTTTAATGGTGATGTGGACTCTGTAGCTACTCTACAAGTCGAGATATTATCAAACTCTCTCTAACTGTTTTTTTAAATTATTTTATTTATTTACTATAGCGGACGTAACGACAGTTTACAAGCATCATTCTTCAGATGAAGTATTGAGCGATGGCATGCGCATCCGCCTACTCACAGCTCAGAGAGACATGTACATCACAGGCTTCTGCTTGTTCCTGTTCCTGCTGCTACGTCTCGTGTACATTGCATTGGCTACAAACCTCCGCTTGGAGAAGAGTCTAGGAGCTATGAAGAAGCAGGCAGAAGGTGCTGCAGCCGGCTACAAGTCGCTTTTGGCTGAGAACGAGACGTTCAAAAAGCAAACGGAGAAGCTGCACGATCTACTGGGAAGTGAAGAAGGAGAAGACAAGAAGAAGAAGGTGGATGCACTGGCCAGACTGGTGCAGGAGAACGCCGACCTTGAAGAGAAGGTGAAAGTCTCAGCTGACAAGTTGAAGAAGGCGGAGAATAAGGTGGCAGCTGTGACGAAGCAGGCTGAGGGACAGAGTTCTGCTTTCATGAAACTCATGGACGAGAAGAACGAGTCGGACAAACAACTTGAGACGGCGAAGACACAGGAGGAAGAGATCAAGCGTCAACGTGAACAGATCGCGAAGTTGACGGAAGAACGTGACGCCTTGAAGACTCAGATCCAGGACTACGACTTCATGTTCGCTGAGGCCAAGAAGAAAGCGGAGTAAGAAGAGAGAAGTTCACAACGTCAGATGTGAGCAGAGCACTGAAGGCACGTCTGTCTACACAACACCATGACAACGAAAGATAACAATAGGGTCATTTGCCTGTAAGTATGCGAGTTAGTAGGTTAGGAGTCTGTGTGCTATCATGCGTTATTGTGCAGGTACTGCAAGCGCTCTTGGATAATTTGCAGTCTTGAGCTAGCACTGCTGGAGGTGGATGACGATACTGATGAAGCTGGAGATGTGAGTGCTAGCGGACTTGGTGGTCCACGAGGACTCGGCGTCAACTTGAGTGGGGCAGGACGAGACTTTGCAATTGGTCGGGTACGTTGAGCGATGGCACTCTGCACGTGGATCCGCATAGCCCACACCTTCTCCGCGTCTTCGTGACAATCTCCATCGCTGCTTGAAGCACGTTTGTCGCTGTCTCCTCTGTAGCGCGTGAACACACGTACGTGTAGCGCTCGGTTTTGCTTGAGGATTGGTACTAGAAGCAGGAGAAAAGCATCCTTCACCTCTGGTGTCATGTCTTCTAACTCGAGCGTACAGCCTTCCGGAGGGAGCTCTAGCACACGGTTAGATGAAGCTCCTCGAAGTGGCGGGACGCCTGGGTAAGCTTCCATCCGTGCTAGCCACCGTCTCACTCCAAGTTGTTTAGTGCGGTCGTTGGTCCAATTCTGCAGGATCAGCGCAGTTTCACGTGAAGTTATGGTGAACGTAGGTGTGGGCATTGACCCATTCCCACCTTGGTCGCTGTCACCAGCGTCGCACTCATACCACTGCGCTAAAGCATCCAACACGCGTCTACGAAACGCCACCACGATTTTCAAAGTCACTGGCGTTTCCTCTTGTTGCATTCGATCCTTCAACATCGCAGTAAACCGCACCAATCTCAACGCGATAGTTACGATCGGAAACTGTCCCTTCACGTCGACTAATTTGCCTTGAAGTCGCTCGCACAGCGTAGGAAGAGTAACAGCATGGTCTTCACACAAAGTTAGCACATCGCTCACAGCACTCACGAACGTCGGGAGGTTTGCCAAGAAAGCATCCATCTCATTGATCCCCGAGCGCAATAAGGCCCATGACTTCGAAGGAGGTAGTGCAGCAATTTCGTTATCGCTGAGACCATGGAAAGCCTTCAATGTGTACGAATTGTCGGCTGGTTTGTCCACGCGAGATACCTGCTTGCGGTCTTCAGCTGATAGGAGCTGCGTCTCAAGAGATTCGCACTGCACTTGAACCCGGTTTAGATACTGCAGGTGCTCCTGAGTTTTCTGCTCCATCACCGACTGGCATTTGAGGAACTCTTCGGTCGTGAGCTTAGAGGTTTGCCGAGCTCCACGGACTTCTAGTTGAAAAGCCTTTTTCTCCATAGTTAAAGCCCAAATCGTTTTCTCATGTTGTGCAGCAAGTTGTGAGGTCTGCACAATCTTTTCTTCAAAGGCTTTCGCTTCTGACAGTCGCTTGGCCTCGGTCTCTGCGAGCTGCGCCTGAACATTTGCCAGATTTGCTTCCACATCGCGGAGATTAATAGCGAATCGATCTTGCTCGTGTTCCTGATCCAGTATTTTTTGCGAAGCCTCAGCAAGTTGTTCATCGTGCCTTTTCGCTTCTGCAACTAACTTGGCTTCAGCAGCTGCAAGTTGTGACTGCACGTCAGCCAAACTGCATTCAAGGTCACGCAGTGTCACCACCTGTTGTTCTTGGTTTTTCTGCTGATCCTGCAACTCCATTACAGCCTCCTCAAGCTTTGTTTCGTGAGCCTTCGTTTCGTCAGCTCGAATGGTCTCAGATGCAGCAAGTTGCTTTCGCACTTCTTCCAGCTCAATCTCAAGTTCCTGGAGCTTCGTGGTGTACTGTTCATGTGCTTTTGCCAGTTTTCCTTCATGCTCCTTGGCTTCAATTTCTCTCTTAGTCTCAGTGTCTGCAAGTTGCGCCTTCAACTCGTCACAACTATTTTCCAGATCTCGTAAAACCGTAACATATCGCTCTTGAGACTCTTCTTGATCTTGAAACTTCTTCTCTTTTTCACTACTCAACTCCAACTCCAACAGTCCCATTTTTTGCTGCATCTCCACCATCTCCTGCTGATATTTCTTCTCCTTGTCTTCATTCTCACGTTGAAACTTCTCACTCAACTCCTCCATCTTCTGTTCATGTTCCAACTGCTCGCGTTCCTCCCACTTCATCTTCTCCTCTTCTTTCTCCTCCAATTGTTGCTTCAAGATACTACTCGTCTGTGCATATGCCGCCAACTTCTTCTCCACGTCGGTTTTCTCCTTCTCCAATTTTCTCTTCTCTTCTTTTAAAATTTCCACTTGAGTTTCTAAAAACTCATAATTTTCTTTAGCTGCTTGCTGTTCCAGAACTGCATCAGCCACTTTCCTCTCTTCTGTATGCAACTTATGTTGTGTATCTTCTAGCACCGTCTCCAACTCCCCTTTCTGCAGTGCAAAAGCCGCCTGTTGTGCTAACATTGTCTGCGTCTGCTGCTCCACTGTAGCCGTTAAACTGTGGAGTTTAAGCAGCGCGAGTTTCTCCAGTCCTTCTTCTTCTTGTTGATTGTTTTCAACTTCTGGAAATTCTTCCTTCTTTTGACAATTATTGTGCAATAATTGTATTTCCATTTCTGCTAGTCGACTTTCGTATATTGCAGCCAAATGCCATACTTGGGAACTGGCGTCTTCATGCTGCATCTGTTGTATCTCACGAGTCTGTGCAGCGTTTGGGAGAGACCCGTGGGTCTGCAAGTGCGTGAGTGACGCCTCCAACGCGCGTTTGTCACGGCGGGTCTTCACCAGATCCGCGCGTAACAGCTTGAGCGCCGCGTAGGCGTCGCGTAGGTCCTTCTCCATCGTAAGGTGGAACTGACAATGAAGATCTGCAAAAGCGGGGAGTTTTGGCTACTTGAGTGACATGAATAGTGACGTTGAAGCCACTGCAACTTGGCGCCCATTTTGCGGGGCTTTCGCATGCTGAGCGCTGAGCAGCAGCCAAAGTTGTGTGGCACGGAGCTAAGCCGTTGTGGGTGTTTTCCCTACTTAAGAGGCGATGAGAAAATTAGGACTACCAATAGTTGAGATTGCACTACAGTACTCATTTGAAGTACTCGCTCAAGGCAAACGAACGTTGCAGTGTTCATTAGTACAGCAGTAGCCGCATCAGCAGCTCGCCCCATGGTGCAAACACCAGAACCGTACACGGAGCTGCCTATGCGGTGATTCTTCTGTATTCATGCGTGGTTTTAGTCGCATGGAACAGTGGCAGCCAACAGGATAATACTGGTACTGTACCTGTTGGCTGCGATTGTTCAATGCGGCTAAAATAGTCTACTATCGGTAGGTGTTTCTCAATTGGTAACAAGCATGTTGTATCCGTATGGATAGTAGTGGTGTGGTGTCAACGTTTGGCTAACCTCGAAACCTCGAAAACGTTTTCTTCGAAGTTGTATGTGGCCCACACAACGGGGCATGTGGAGGGCGCTGGACAGCGCATCAGCTATTAATACATGTAGATCTGGCGTCGCAGTTAATCCTATCGAGATTGCCTACAAGAACGATGTGCTGTGTCGACGCCAACGTCTACAAACGCGGATTTACTCAAGATCTGAGTAAGGCGGGCCGTTCGATCGGAGCCAGAACGTACTTGCTGGTGCGTTGGAGACCTCCCCCGAGGTCTTTGGTGGCTGGTACGCGGCCGACCAAACGTATGCGGCGGCATGCATTGCCGAATTCTTCCGTGCCTTGCACTACATGTATTTCGACGAGATGAGGATGGCTCTGGGGGAACTGTACGCGATGCTGGCGGACGAAGTACTGTATAGGGCATGAAGGGATTGAGTCGTAGGGATAATATGCATAAATCCTTGATAACTCTACTTCTCCATGGGTCTGACATCACTAGGACTTGATAGAAGGGTGGCATAGTGCAACACTGTTGTCAACATGGTTGGAAGTGTCTCGATGCAGTGCTCTGTTTTCTGGATTCCAAAATGAAGTTGGCATGGTATCTTTGCGACGCTAGGGGGGTACAAGAAGAGCATGCGACGTTAGTCGGCTGGCCTAGTGCACGTAGCTTGCTGTGAATTGGGCATCTCCAGTACTGGTACTACTTAGTGCTACATGTACAGTACTTAGTGCGGCCAGCACAAATCCATTCACTTGGTTTTTGTATGCCCATACTTTAATTCAGTCATCGGGCAATCGCTAAACCTTGGCAGTTTAGAAGTTTGCAAACGAAGTCTCGAGGTTAAGAGTTTGGGCAGTTTAAAACGTTTAGACCCCTAAAAGTTGACAGCACTAATGGATAGACTGCAAACCCAATCAAGCAAGCCCAATGAGGGTCCAATCGCCACCGAGTACTGTGAACTTGTTCTCACCCGAGTACGTGGCTGCCGAGACTGCATCGCAGCTTGCAAGGAGAATGGTAGCAGTTATCAGCAAGACGCAGCTCAAACGCATGGTTAGGAGGTGGTAGGGAGGGATTCGATCGGGGGCTTGGGTACTTGGGTAATAGAAGGCAATTTGCAAAATGAGAGCTGAAGGTTCTGAGCAAACTTTGCCACGTCTAGCGTGACGGTTTCCCTTGTGTGTTTACAGTTCAAATATTTTGCCCGACAGGGCACAGAATTACTGGTTGGTCACCACAGGCGCTACGTTAGCGGCGTTACAACTGTAACACTACGAGCAGTAGGAGAGGAACGCTGATATATTGTTTATGAGCCACAGCATAATTCCACCAAATGACTCCAAGGTAGAACTTTAGTAGACATGTGAATTGCTGTAGGAGCGACCAAATCACTTGAAGTTCTTTTCCGTTCATATTTCTGTATCATTGAAGTCCATAGATCGGTATTTCAGCTCTGCAAAAGAACTTAAGATGGCACGATTCCATCGTATCTCAATGATTTACTTTGGGATAGCTCAACCTACTTAACGTTACCTGTATTACGTTATCATCTTTTTTTTTAAGCTTTTAAGCTTTTTTTTTAAAGATTAAAATATATGTATAATGTACTACGACTACATGTAAAGCCCTCAAAACTTGTACAGTATACTCCAAGTGAATGTTGACCCGCGACGGCCAACCTCCGGTAACGTAGAATAAAATTTTAACGTGAAATGTATGCATAGCACTCGTGGTCTTCTCGTACAACTTTGTTAAGTTTAGCAACTCGATTTTACCAGCAAAAATACTTCGTTACCGGCAAATAATTTACCTTGATAACGAGCACATCATTAAATGATGTAAATTTTGCTGTGCAAGTTGTGCATTCACTGTATCATGTAAATGTACTAGCGCATGAGACAGTATGCACAGTACAACCGGACAGGATCCTCGTCCGGATGGGAAATTGGTTGCGAGGCGCAACTTGCGAATGGACTTGGGATCGAATGCGCTGTTTCCATTATGAGAACGGCACCAGCAAACACACACAAGTGATTTACTTCAAGTAAAAAAGAGTGGCCACTACTAGTACTTCAAAATATTACATGTATTATACATGTACCATAATCTGGCCTTCTTCGCACACGACTTGCAGACCGCAGGAAAGCGTTTTAGCCTGGCATTGTGTCACTCCCACAATAAAAACTAAAGTTACATGTACTTCAAGAAGTGCGCTGCATCTCCCTGCAGTTTCTTCTACAGCTGGACACAGCGCACCCGAAGTCATTGAATCGAGTGCCGCTGAGCTTACACCATTATTCACAGTATGGGGAGTACCCTTCACAGGGGATTCTGTAACGATATTAACGTCCAATTGACCACTGGCCGCGGTCCCGATTTTCTCTTTTGTAATCAATGAACGACACCAAGGTACAGTATTAAGCACCGTAAAGATGTACAAAGTCAAGATGGCCATCACTTGCCAGTCGATCCATTGTGTTCCGTCCGAGTATGTGAATGCAGCACTTAACCCCAGACACGACTTTTGGTAGGACAAATGCTAGGACAAAATCACATTATACTCGATTTTACTATAGTGTATCAGTATTTTTGTCCTAGCCAGGCGTTTTCGCCTGGCTAGGACAAAAAATCTCAGCAAGTATACAAAATCCAAGATATTTAGTTTTTGTCCTTCCGTTTGTCCTACCAAAAGTCGTGACTGGGGTTAATGTCATCGAGAAAGTAGAGAGGTTTCGTAGCGTTCATCACCTTCACTTTTCCTCCACACGCCGCTATTAATAATAAGTTCGCACGCTTGGTACGTTTTGTGCACAAGGCTTTGTGCACAAGCGTGCGGAATTCGCGCAAAATCCTTACATTTCTTGAAAACGCCAGAATTTCATCCTTACAATCGAAGTAGTTAAAGCGACTTTAAACTGAGAAAGTTTAGGACGTTTTTATGCTGAATAAAGTCGCCACAACGAATTTGAACGTTCTTCCCAGTTTATACCGGTTTTGCTTGGATGAATGGTGGAGAATTGAGACCTCACTTCGTATTTTGCCGTCTCAAGTACTCGCTCCGCTAATACACAAGATTCTTTAACCGACCAGGCTTCCTCCACAAGCTGAATTCACTCACTTTACCTACATGTGCTTGCCTTCAGGCTGCCTTCCGCCGTACTAATTCCTCTGCAAACCACTTCCTCCAACAGGTTCTGGACCCCAGCGCTTCGTATGCGCGAAGGACGTCTGGAGTGCACGCGCCCGGGCGAGTCAAGACTGCTCAACTGATGTCACGGGTTAAGGCTTCTCGACGGACGCCAGAAGCACCCTCGCTGTGAGCCGTGAAACCATGACGCCCCTGCGCTAGCGCTGCACGTGCATTAAAGATGTCGTGCAACGCCGGCCAAACGCCGAGCTCTAAGGCGAAACTGCCTGCACGCAGCATTGCTGCAGGATATCAATGACGGCAAGCAAAGAGCACCCTTTTATTGACAAAATACACAAAAAGAATGTTTCTACTACTGTAGTAATTGCGTACAACTTGGTAAAGGTTGTTGGGTAGCATTAGTACTACTACCAGCGAGCTTACTATTCTTATCTCAACTGTAAACTCATTCCAGCGACGTTTGAGTTCCTCCAGCGACTGTAACTAAGGCGACTGAGTTTACTACGGAGACTTTTACAATCCTTCCAGCGACTGTAACTTTACTACGATGACTTTAATCTTTACTACGGCGACTGTGACTACTACGGGGACTTTACACTTTACTACGGCGACTGTAACTCCTGTGGCGACTTTAAACCTTGCCTTACTGCGGCGACTTTAGACTGCCTACAGCGCCTTTATTTTTTTACTACAGAGACTGAAAATCCTACAGCGCCTATAACTAAGCGATGGCGACTGTAGCGCGGTGTACAGCGACTGTAACATTGCTATAACGACTATAGGCTTGCTATGGCGACTGTACGTTTATCAGAGGAACTTTAGGCTTGCTATGGCGACTGTACGTTTATCAGAGGAACTTTAGGCTTGCTACAGTGAATAACTTAAAAATGCTGCTACAGCGTGGCGATTTCTAGTGATACCGGTACAAATATCGATTTTTGGTGTGCGGGTTTTAAGGTCGAAATAAGAGTTAAAGTCGCTCAAAGCTGCTGAAATGTCTCATATTTAAGTCGCACCACCTGCATCATTTGATTAAGTGCGCATCGAGTTTAACTACTTAAGTATCCCTGATCAATATTCAACAAAAAAACTGTTAACATAAATGCGAACCTAGCATTTGCCGATCACGAGATGCAGGCGAGGGTAAGTGTGATTCCAAAACCTCTCTAGTGTTCCTGCCCTCAGTAGCAACGCTTCAGATTAATGTCTTCCGAATGTTGTTCGATATTCAAACAACATTATTTATCACCGCATACTAGATATCATAAGACTCTGAACCCACCTCTCCACTCTATCCACTCATACTCACTGCATTGCTGATCTCCTAAGTCTCTTCACCACAACGATGTTTCGCTTATGATCTTCCCAATACATACGCCAAGTCCGCGTCCCCTTTGCCAAGCTATAACGCCTGCATTTTCCATGAGCTCTCCAGCGTCTCCTCCTTCTCCAGCGGCGTTGCGCCAGATCCCGATCGTGTGTCCTGGTCACTCTCGTCCCCTAGCAGAGCTGCACTACAGTCGCAGTAATCTGCTCATCTCGGCGTGTCACGACAAACTTCCCATGCTCCGACACGGCGACTCCGGCGACTGGATCGGCACTTTTGAAGGCCATAAAGGCGCCGTATGGAGCGCCAAACTGGACAACGAGGCCGAGTTCGCAGCCACTGGAAGTGCCGACTTTTCCGTCAAAATCTGGGACGCTCTAACGGGTGATGTGGTCACCACTTTGGAGCACAAACATGTGGTTAAAAGTGTGGCGTTTACGACGGACGGTGCGCGACTGTTGACTGCGGGTCATGAGAAGCTGTTCAGGGTGTTTGATGTACTGGGAGTTAAGGAACAACTACAGACCTACAAGGCTGAGGGACGTACGGGGATTGTAGTGCTGCCACCACCTCCGATGGTGGAGATGCAGACAGCTCAACAGATCCGGAAGGTTGTCGTACTTAGTGATCATCTGGCTGCTACGGGTGAAGTAGACGGCACTGTCACTATTTGGGACTTGGATGCGTACACGCAGACACGTCAATTTAAGGTGGATGCAGACGTCATGGACATGGAAGCATCCAGGGACGGACAAGTGCTGACGGTTGCTGCTGGCAAACAGGTACTGGAAATTTGAGGGTTTTTCGGAGAATTGTTTTTTGTGTTTAATGATGTTGTTGGTGGTTTATTGTTTTTTAGGTGTATTTCTACGATGTGAACAAGGACTTTGCACTGTTGCATTCGTTCCCGATGCCTATTTCGTTCGCGGAGGAAGGTGGCGCGTCGTTGCATCCGACGGAGAACAAGTTTGTCGCTGGAGGATCCGACACGTGGGTGCGCGTCTTCGACTTTGAAACAGGGGAGTTGATGGAGACGCACAAGGGACACCATGGACCTGTGAGATGTCTGCGGTACTCGCCCTCGGGAGACTCGTTCGCCACGGGCTCGGAGGACGGAACGATCCGCATCTGGCAGAACGACTCGAAATCGGCAGCGGCGACATCCGTCGCGGACACGGCCGCTAGTTCGAGTTAAAAAGCCACGCGATTTTCTGGGTCGTGAAAGTGCAGCTACAGCAGCAGCAGCCGAAGTCAGATCGTGAATGGAAGCGACTTAGAGAAGAAGGCAGAAGCAGGCGAGCATGTACACGATGCGACCAGAACAAGCAGAAAATAAAGTGTGAAAACTGAAAACAAGGCGAGGGCAGCAGGCTGACCTCGCTCGGTACGTGTGCATGACGTGTATGAACAGCTCAAAGGCGCCTGGAACTTTACATTTCAGTAGGTATCTTAGCTCCTTCAGCTTAATTGCTTTCCTTCTCCAGTCGTGACTGCTTCAGCGATACCAATTGTGTTGTCTACCGCTGCTGATACCACTGGATGATGTCGTGCAGCTCGACAAACCCCGTGTTGTCCGGGTCCAGCTCCATCACCAGGTCTTCCAACAGCTCAGCAGGGCTGCCATCCTCGTATCCGTCCATGCCAAGGTCTTCGCCCAGGAACTTTCCCAGATCCTTGGCTTCCATGCGACCTTGACCATCCACGTCGTAACTTTCGAACAACTGCCGCATACGGCGGATCTGGTTCTCTGCAGCCTTACGCTGCGACGCCTGCGCCGCCTTGTCCTGGAACCACTGCTGAGAGAACGCTAGTAAGTGTGTAGGATTTTCACGGATCACAGCCTTCGTCCAGTCCTTCAGCACATGTGGAAGATCCGGCGGCACTGCGATCTGCTCGGCTGAGAAGATGCGATTCACGTCCATCTCGTCTCTGTCTGATGCTAAAAGCTGCAATGGCGAAACGACCGTCCCAAAGACTTGATGCCTCTTCAACCTACCCGAGCCCGTGCATGGCATCAACGTCTCCTAGTAGAATCTTGTACGAGTGCGTGGCAGCCACGAAAGCATCCACACGCTTGCCAGAGTTCCCAGCTCCGACATTCTTGCCAGCTTCAGCGACGGTAGATTCCAATGAAGCTGAAGTATCCGATGCCTTGTCAGGATGCAGCTTGAGTGCGAGCTTGCGGTATTGACGCTTGATCTGTTGAGTTGTGGCATCGCGTGGTAGTCCTAGAACACCATGAAAGTCACGACGTTCCCACATCATTCGGATCCGTTCTGGCTGCCACAACTGCTCGCCGTCCAAGCAACCGGAACCTGATGACGGCCCCATGCTTTTCGCAAAAGTCGAGCGAACCAACTTCATGCGCACGCGGGCTGCACGGAACAGGTCTTCCTGTTCGTTCTTGTCGGATGGTGCCGGCCGCCACGTGCGACTCTGTCCGCGTTGATCCATCGGGCCAAGACCGAAGGCACCCTCGATACCGCAGTCAAACGTCGGCAGTGGACCGCGCGTATGGCGCGCGTGGGGTCCGCGGGTAGCATTCGGGTTTCCATGGGCTGCTCCAGAAACAGGAGTACTCTCCTCATCTTCAAAGATGCCGTTCGTGGGCAGGTTAGGACCACGACGTTGAGCTGCTACGGGGTTAATCTTGAAGCGCCGTTCTCTCCGAGATGGTGCCGCTGTAGCTGTCCCTCTTAGAGTAGCGTTCAGCGATGCTATGAAGCCCGGTGTGTCTGCAGCACTGGTTGTTGCAGTGCCAGCTGCAGGAGCTGAGACTGCAGGATGAGTACCTGAACCTGTCAGCAGGCACGGACAGTGATCTTCGCAACAATGACACTGCTGACAGAAGTACAGCATACCACAGTGGTGTCCCTCGTTTCCAGCTGATGCGTTGCTCATCCATTTGCACGCGTCGTTCGACTCAATGAGATCCAACATGTGCGTCATTGTTTTCTGAACAGCCGAGAGCCGAGACGAGCAGCACATGCGGCACCCGCAGCTTACACACACACAATGAAGACAGCAACCTGAACAACCTGTGCACCGACGACGCAAATCCCTGCAGCCTGAACATCCCATGCGCAGAGGTGAATTGCCATCCGAACGCTCGCCACGACTATTGCCAGTTTTACGCACGGACATCGCTCTCGACGATGACGTCCTTGACGATCGCGAAATTGGAAGCAAGAGGCCGACATTTGAAGCTGCAAGGGCTTTCGCAACACGAATAGACTCGCTTCGCCGACTTCTGCTTCCAGGACTGCTTTTGGGGTGCGAGCTCGCTTTCTTAGAGTGTCGTGAAGAAGTCCTGGTGGCTTTGTCACCCTTAGAGGTCGTGGTAGCACGCTTTTCAGTTCGAGATTGTTTTATGGCGGATCGTGGGTGCTTTGACGCTGCCTTCTGCACAGGTGTTGCGGGGGTCTCATCAGTTTCCTCCATACCCAGGAATTTCCCCAGCGCCTGCATGCATGACGCAGCCAGTCCTTCACATTCTTCGATAAGAGCCTTCTGATCGGTATTCAGAGAAGACGAGCATGACGCTGCGCCATTTTCACCACTTCTAATGTCGCGCAACAATTGATCTTTTGCCAGTGTGATTTCATGTCGAAGCTTCTTCATCTCGATGATGTCTGGGGTGTCCTTCTCGGAGTCAAACACACCTGTCCAATCAATCGCCATCGACGTCGCATCGCCACCGCTTTCAGCCGTGGCTTCACCTTGCGGCTGAGTTTCGGCGCCCTCAGATGGAGCTTTCTCTTCATCCTCTTGGTCCGAGTTGGTGTCCTGCGCCTGTAGCGGTGCAAAGTCTTGATACTTCGTGTAGTACCGCGCCCACTGATGTCTCACAAGCTTCTTCTGAATTGCTACTTGTTTGGCCAGTTCGCGCTTCAGATTGTTAGAATGCTCCACATGCGTACGCCATGGTCCAGCGTGGCCCAATTCGTTCATTAAATCTCGCGTAATTGCAAGCGATTCTTCCAGTTGCGTCCGCGCGTTCTCGACCATCAATGGTGTCATAATACACCCCTTCGCCTCGTCACGCGTGAATGGCCGATTCTGCACCTCATCACGCATGCTTGCAGGAGTTAATCGAAGTAGTGCAGCTACTTCCTCCTCGCGTGGCATAGGCGTACGATTCACTTCCCTCGATGTAGCACTGTAAGGGGATCCAGCACCACCAGATACAGAATTATATACACTGCCGTGGGTTTCTGGTTCGAAATGATCCAATGAAGAATCTCTCAGGCGCTTGGGATCCACAAAGTCGTCTTTGGTTGTATACAAAAGCGCCTCATTGTGCCATATATACAAGGCGTCTTGAAGACACGTAAACTTGTCGTATGATCGGTCATCCATTTCATCTACATCGTCCGGATCAAACCACGCACACGAGTTCTCGACAAAAAGGACCCACCATTTGTGAAGCTGCAGCTTCGTATTCTCCACAATCACAAGAGTCGTCACAGATTTCAAACGATTCACTTGCTCGATGATGCGTTGGCGACGTAGGCTTACACGATTGGCATTATCCATTGGAGTGTCGGGTCGCTTCTCTTTTAGAGTAGCCACTATCTCTTTCATTAGCGCTTCCAGGTCCCGCATATACGCCGTAAGTTTCACCAACAGGTTCCGTAAGAAATAACCACTGCTGGGATTCACCTGCTGCCCAGTTGCAGTGACAGGGGGGTCAGAAGGATCGACTTCGCGAAGGTATTCCGGTACGTCGTCCTTGCCTTTCCACTGCAGCACGTGATTGACAACCTCAGGACATTGCTCAATAGTTTCACGCACGAGCGAAATCGGTAGCGAGTCAAATAGGCTGGACTCAATAGCGGACGAACGGATTGGACGCAGGATGTACGTGAACAGATCCGACTCCAACGTTCCCTCATCCAAAAGGTTGTCGTGACTGGCGCCAACGTGAACAGTACCGCGATTACTCCCGACCACTTGCCTAGCGAGATAGTGCTTCCCCACCATGTGCGCAACCAAAGCGAGGGAGTGCAAAACAACGATTTTGTCTTGCATTTCACTCCACTCTTTGTGTCGTGAAGACTCAAATACACCCAACTCACCAATTAGCGGGTTCTCGCTTGTCAAAGAGGGGAGAGGTGGCGCCAAGTTGCCAAGTGCACGCAGACGTTCAGCACACAGCACAAGCTCTTTCCCAAGGTCACCGCGTTCCAGTAGATATCGATGTAGTATCTGAAGATCGTGGGCTGTAAGAAGCCATCTCTCCACGTCATGCGAATACGAACTAGTGTTTACGAGCGGCTCTAAGTAGAAGTACTGGCGTTCTCCTGCCAGAAAGCGCAGCAATTTGCAGTCCGTTTCGGAAGAATAGTCCTGAACCAAGTTGAGATCGCGGGTCAGTCCAGGAAGGTCCCACGTCGAGCGGAAAGAATCGCGGTGAGGATTGCTTTTCTCCTCGTTATCATCAGCCAGCATCTCCACGGACGTATCAGCCACTGCTTCAACAGCAATCGGTGTATCCATCAAAGTATCTGCACCCTCGCTAGGAAACTCAAACGTATCTGCTGTTTCTTCGTCATGAGCTGCATTGTCATCCACGTTAGAGTCCTCCACTGGCAGCGGCTCAATTGAACCTGACGTGATCATTTTCCCAAAGGCTCGAACCTTCTTCACCAAACCCATCAAGTCATCGTCCTCAGTCAAATCACTCTCAATAAGCTGAAGTCCAACCAAGCGTGGCTTGCCCACATCTGCACGCTTAGTTTTATAGGCACGAACTCGCAAATTGGGGGCAAGTACGGGGCTAGTCGTTGGTGGACATGCATCGTAGGCGATACTAAGCCGCTCTATCTCAAGCAAACGTTGTCGTTTCTTGCTTGGCGACGACGTCGATAACGACGAGGTCATCGCGCCGCACTGCTGCTTTACGACAAGTTCAGCAACTTTCTTGCGATGCTCCATCTCCTCATACGTGCGACGCAATCGCAAATACTTGTCACGCTCCAATATTTCTTGTGCACGAGCACGCTTCGCCTCGGCTTCCAAGCGCCGCGAGATCATTACAGTGCGTGCCAGTCGTATCCGGAATGCCTCTCTTTCATCCCGCAGATGTCGTTCTTCTTCCACTCTCGCCACAGAATTATTTACAACTGCATCTCTGTCATCTTTATGTTCTTCGTCCTGATTCCTAGCAGCATGGTGAGAAGACCGTTGCGTATCCTCATTTCGACCACGTTTTGATGCACTACTTGAGGCATTTCCACTTTCACGACGGCGTTTCGAATGTCGCTGCTGTTGTGTCGTCTCCTCACGTGGTGCACTTCGACTTCGACTTCGCTGTCTCGAACTTCTACCTGTTGTTACATCTTCGTTAACCTGTTGCACGTTCTCCTGTTGTATCCGCGTCCGAGCCTGTTGCTCCACAGATTGAATCTCCTCAGTCTCATCACGAACATCCACATCAATTGTCACTTCCTGTACTTGAACATCTCCCTCCATCTGCTGAACCTGTTCAATGTTCTTCCCACTCTTCTCATACTTCCTCAACTGGTGCTCCGTGCTCTCCACCACCGCCTGTAGTAACTTTACACCGTCATCCACTCTCTTCGTTGTATTGGCTGAGATCATAAAAGCCATAGAGAAATCTTCAGGTTTCTCTTCTGTCTCCAATGATTGCGTCTTACGGTAGCTGATGCTACAGCGCGCACGCGACATGATGGCGTTAAGTTTGCCGCCGTTGACGCCGATCACGTGCGGCGCGAGACGTTGAGGGTCCATCGTCGTCTTGACGTGGACCATTCTCCCAACCGGCTTGTTGCCGTTAACTACCAGCGTAACGGACGGCGTCACGCTCACGGCCGCGACGGCTTTGGCCGATGCCAGCACGCGCGCGTTCGGGCTGGGGCTGCGTCGTGTTGCTACGGGCGCTGTCTTGGACGCTGTTGATCGCTCGCTTCTAGTTGTATTGTTGCTGTGGTTGGCAGCTACGCTGCGCTTCTTGGTGCCGGCGCCGGCCAGACGCTTCCGTGACGACTTCTTGCGGCTGTTTGACGTCGCGGAGGACGCGGGAGAGCGGCGTGTGGAAGAATTGGATGCAGATGTTTGTGCGGCGGGAAACGCTGTTGCGCGCGCCTCACGCACGCCCAGCGACGCACCCACGGAGATGACGCCCATGTCTGCCGCCGGTATGCCGAGTCTTGGTGGTGGAGCTCGCTTTGCTGTGATTGGGTAGTTTTTGTCGTTATGTAGCAGGTTAAGTACGATAGGTTTTAAAACTTAACTTGGCAAACGTGGACGTTGGATCTTAACTCAGTAAAAATATATACCCGTACATGACGTGGCGGCAACGATCACTTCAGTTTTGGACCTCTCATCCGCATTGCAGTATCTTCGGTGGTAAATCATGAAGGTGGCGACGTGTTCGGCGCCGACGAATATCGCGGTAATCAAGTACTGGGGCAAGGACGATGTGGCACTCAACACTCCCATGAACTCGTCGGTGAGCGTGACGCTGCACCAGGATAAGCTGCGCACCAAGACGTCCGTCGCAGGCGCATCGGAGCTGCAACGCACGCGGTTGTGGCTCAACGGCCAGGAGCAGCCCATCAACATGCGCGTGGCCGTCGTGCTGCGCGAGATGCAGCAATTGGCACACCGCGTGCACGGCGAGACGGACGCCAATACGTCGCAGCACCTGCACATCGTGTCTACCAACTCGTTCCCGACGGCGGCGGGGCTCGCGTCGTCCGCCGCGGGATACGCGTGTCTCGTGGCGGCACTGGCTGAGTTTTACGGTATCTCCAAGGCCGATGAGGAGTTCCCCGGTCAGTTATCAGCGATCGCACGACAAGGCTCTGGATCTGCCTGCAGAAGTCTGGACGGAGGCTTCGTGGCCTGGCAGAAGGGAGAGCGGCCCGACGGACAGGACTCCATCGCTATTCAGGTCGCGGACGAATTGCACTGGCCTGGACTGTGCGCTGTAGTTTGTGTGGTGAATGATGCTCAGAAGGACACGAGCAGCACGACCGGCATGCAGACGACGAAAGCCACGAGTCCTTTGCTGAGCTACCGCGCCAAGCATTTGGTGTCGGAACGGATGAAAACCATGGAAAGAGCTATCTTGGCCAGAGACTTTGAGGCGTTCGGCACGCTCACAATGCAGGACAGCAACCAGCTCCACGCTACGTGTCTTGACACCACGCCCCCTATCTTCTACCTGAACGATGTTTCTCGCCAGATCATCCGCCTGGTGCACCGCTACAACGAGCAGGCTGGACGCGTACAGGCTGCGTACACGTTTGATGCCGGTCCGAACGCAGTGCTCTTTGTCGAGGAACAGCACGTGCAGGAAGTTGTGTCGCTCGTGCACCACTGTTTCCCCACGTTGTCTGAAATGACCATTAAGTCGTCGATGCTTGTCGACCGCACTCCCTCTGAAGTGCTTCTCGCTAGGATGGAGGCCAAGCCTGAAAGCGGCAAGGCGTTCAAGCTCCCGCACATCCCCAACAGTGTGAAGATGATGTATGTGTCTCGCGTCGGTGGTGGCACGCGCGTGCTTTCCGCGGACGAGGCGCTGGTCGACTCAATCACTGGCGAGCCGCTGCCGTACCACCAGGAGAACTTCGCCGAGACCCAAGTGAATGGTTGTCCGCTGTTCAAGCCGAGCTTCTGGCTGCCGGACGAGTCGGCGTTGCGTTATTTGGCCACTGCCGTCGCCGCCGCCGCGGTGACCAGCGCCGTGCTGCTGCGCAAGTAAATGTCAGCTACAAATCAAGCACGTACAGAGGCCTGCGTACACGTGCAGGCATAGAAGGTTATCACGCCGCTTCTTAGCAATAAAGTTTCTCTCCTCTTCTATTTTTTCGTCAGTCCGAGTTGCTTCTGCACCATATCCACGAGCTGCTCGTCCGTCAAATTGGCGGCTTCGGCCCATGGCGGTGGACGCAGCTGGACCTGTCGCATGCTCTGCATTATGGCCAATCGTTTGTCCTCCTGCAGCTCGACACTTTCCTGCTGTGTGGACGCTTCTTGCGTCTCCGTTTCGCTTTGTGGACGTTCTTCAGCGCTCTCTTCACTGTCTGCATTGTCCTCGTAGTCCGGAGACGTATCGGGGGCGTCATCGTCGCTGTTGCAAGGGGACGAAGGCAGCAAAGCGTAACTCTCGAAGTCTCCGACTGCGGCGCTCTCCTCGCTCTCGCTGTCGCTGCCGGCAGATTCCGCGTCATCTGTTTGTCCAGGGGATGTAGGGGCTTCGGCGGGCGGCCTGCTTTGCGCTAGCACCGCCGCATACTCGGCCTCGAGCGCCGCGAGCGGGTCGAACGCTTGCTCCATAGTGCAATTTTGTTATGTGGTGATTGGAAGAAATGTTTATGTTTTATCCAATTACCAAATTGCGGCGCTTAAAGATCGCAATGTCGCTAATGGGCTCCAAGGTTCCATGAAAGACTGCGGCGCCCTGACTCCCTGCGTGCTTGCAGAAAACTCGGTTTCGCTTTTGTTCCTTCATCGTCGTCGTTCCCTTCATGTTTCATGATACATGGCGCAAATAATTCGTCAGCTTCGCTAACGGTTCTGTTTCTAACGCTTGTACTTAATGCAAAGTGCTTTTTGACAGCAACTGCGTGGTAGACAACTATGCCCGTCTTCACGTGGTTGGAGACAGCAAGCTTATTCTTACGCATCTCCGAAAAAGGCATCCTCCCACGGCTACCCATTTGCGAGATATCTACGCTCAATGCAGAACCCTCGCGGACCAGCTCCAGCTCACATCCTGGACGCACCACTTGCGCCACTTCAACACGATGGCCGATAGACTGGCAAACATTGCGATGGACACACAGAGAAGCACTCAAGTGTTTGAATCGGACGACCCAGCTCTCAGCTCCACGTGGAAGCCCGTCACTGAGCTCCTCGCGAACGACGTCACACAGTGGCTTGAAACTCATCCAGATACGGATCATGTCGGTGATTCAAATCTTCGGTCGACAATTCCTGGCAGACCATCAAAGTTTGCATGCGCTAGCACTTCGAGAAGTAGTTAGCAAGCTGACAGAAGATGTGTAGGCTTCTGACAGACAGACATTGGCTTAGTCGTTAGTTTATCTAAATGACTGTAATGTACCTCACCAAAAACAAGTTGTAGACAACTATGGAATGACGTGTAGAAACATTTTGTGCGTGGACGAAAGCATGTATTTATGTGGTGGCGAAAATATCTAGATGTTCCGGTTTGTTTGCTCGCCACTCAACTCGGACCCAACCTCGGGGGCCAACAAACAACCGCAGGACGACAAGTGTTTAGAGACCATCGTCGAACTTCACGAAGAGGGAGACGCCGCCGCGGTGGCGTCTTCGCATACACTGGGGATTTTAAGTTGCAGACAACTCGGCGAAGGCAGCGACTCTTGCAAACTTCAGCGCAGGCGCTGTCTGTTTACGTGTTCAGTCTTCGCTTCGGCGTCAAAACATCGTCAAGATGCAATAAGAAACACGTTCTCCAAGGCGCTCGTAAAGAGGAGTGACAAAGCTTCAAGGCAGCTGCAACAGCAACGGGTGGGCGAGCACCTCGTCCGTCATGAGACGTTTAGCCGGGTCGTGCTGAAGCAGCGCCGCCACCAGATCGCACGCTTCCTCTGAGATGAACGACGACATCTTCCACGCGCGCACCACGCGGTGCACGCCCAGCTGCAGGAAGCCCGCGAAGTCGTTCTCGTTCTCGGAAGCGCGGTGCACGAGCGGTGAGCCCGTCAGCATGATGAACAGTATGATGCCCAACGACCACATGTCAGCGCGCACGGGTGAGTAGTTCTCGCCCGCCACGACCTCCGGAGCCATGTAGTAGGCTTTGCCTACCACCTCATTCTCGCACGTGCGCTCGGCGTCCGTGTTGAGCCCAAAGTCCGAGATTTTGCACACGCCACTGCGCAGCAGCACGTTCTCGAGCGACATATCTCTGTGCGCGATGCTGTTCGAGTGCAAGAAGTGCAGTCCAAGTGCCACCTCTCGGAACAGCCGCAGCGCCTCGCGCTCGGGCACTCGGCCATTGGGCGAGCGCTGCACGCGGTCCCAAAGGTCTCCTTCAGGGCAATGCTCCATAACCACAAACCACGAATCATTGTGCAGGAATTCCTGGCGGAAGTGCACGATGTTCGGGTGTGGCGGCAATGCCAGCAGTTTGATGATGGCGCGCCGCTCCTGCCACGGATTGTCAGCGTTCGGATGCACCTCAAGGAGGCTGGCGGCCAGATCGAGTGACACCTGCTTGATGGCCACGAGCTCGTTGTCGTGATGCGTGTCCTCGCAGGCGCACACGGTGCCGTAAAGTGCGTCACCGAGTTCGTGGTTGAGGCGGTAGCGCTGTCTGATCATGGCCGTTATGATGGTGTGGGCGGGGATGTAACTAGGACAGCTTTTAGCTGCGTTCTTTGCAGCGCCAAACGGGAAATGAGCCGCAATGTTGCACGAAACTTGCCCATCAGACGGGTCTTAGACATAAACCCGCCGCCAAACAAATGTTCAGAAAGCGAACCATGATGCCAAGCGAGTTACGCCATTTTGACATGCTTCGGGCAGTTGTGTTGGATTCAGATGGTACACTGTAAGTCAGCTTGATATTCGTCAAAGTCGCCGTTTGACGCCATTCGCTCACATTTTATCAGCGATAAGGAGTTTGCCGTGGGGCGAGCGCAACCTTTGCTCTTGTGGCTCTATTGACATTGAAGTTGTCGACCATTGCATGCGCATGAAGCTGAGATCGGCATATGGAGCCAAGCTGATCCGGATCTGGCATTTATCTGCTGTTGGGGCGTGAGCCGTAACCATTACTCGGCATTTGTTGACGGTATCCTGCTAAACGCAGATATCGAGGGGCACTCCGCAGGGTGATGACCATCAAATTCAGCAAAGTAAGCAAAATTGAAGTTGAAGCTATTATGTTGCTCGACTAAAAAATCAGCTTTGTGCACAGACGAGCCGTTCGTCATTTTCATCGAAGTCGAAATTCGATTGCAGTGCTCGCTCGTGGCACGGCTTCTACTCGCCGTGTTCGTGTACCAACGAAAGCGCTTGTTGCTTCCGGGATTTTCTCGCTGACGCGCCTTCATCACTCACTAGATCAAAGCTTTTGCTCATTGTCCAAAATTCCCCACTGCTGCCTTTGGTAAAATAAAAATTAAAAGTTTTTCTAAAAAATTAAAAAATATTTTTTTTCTTAAAGTTATTTTACAACCTATAATTGAATTTTTTGGGGCTGCGTTCACTCACGCAAGACCAGTTTCCAAAGCTGTCGTTCATTGACACCGAGCCGAGTTGCTAGAAGCTCCTGGCGCTGCTTCATGGTCGTCCGTCCAGCTCTGCCAAAACTTGTGTGGTGCTGATGACGCTATTATACTTGCCAGTGCGTGAACTGGACCGTGCAGGGGGGTGCTTCAGAACACTTTGAATTTGTCATCAGTCCGGCGAGTACGCTCGCTCTAAGCGTTCGAATTTGAGGATCAGTGCAGCGGCGCGAAATCTTTGCGACCTGCCAAATCTTCACGGTGGTTCCGAACTTTGGAGGTGACAGACGCGGAAGAAGGGAGGTCCTACTACGGATATAGTCCGTAGTTCCATGTGGGCAAGAAATATAACTGTCGCGCATTTGATCATCAAATTGATGCTGATAATGGTTGCAGAGTGCGAGCACCCAGTATCTTACCACAAAAAGTGGTGCAGATCGCGACAAGAACGTTTCAAGGCTGCAGTTAGGCCGAGAAAACACTTGGTGGTGATGCAGCGATCTGATGAAGGCTTGCCGGTGAACGCGCTGACCGAGATTGTGTGTCAGGGTTTGTTGGGTCTGATACCAGCAGAGCTTTTAGACGGAGACGCTCGTACACAGGTATTAATGTCTCCTCTGAGAACTTCTCAGTGAGAAACACGCTAAGCTCTCGCTACCGTATGCTGGATTCTTGAGGCGCGTTGACGCCCTGCAAATTTTGCTAAAAGAACAAGGTGCGACGCTGCCTAGTCGCGCGGCGTGGCGAACGGAAGAGAAGGAAGAACCGCTGGGCTGACAAACCTGACAGGTCTGTCTTACGGGTGATGTCGGAATAAGCGCGTTGTGGCCAAGCATGGTTGTTGCCAGAGCGTGGGCTGTGAACTTCAGCTTGTTCGTTGCCTTTCCTCAATCCATCACCTACATTGTAATACTTTTGTGGGCATTTGACGAAGGGGGCGACTTCAAGGTTATCTTATCAGCAGGGCTGCAAGTTGCAGTCTGCAATGTCAGCGGGGCTGGCTTGCTGGAAGGTGAGCACTATCTGCTGGAAAAGTTGTCCGACGGCGCACATGGTTGCCAACCATTCTGCGTGGCATCGAGCTGAAAGCCGGAGCTGTGCTCCATGCTCCGATTTCCACGCGCGTGACACAAGTCAGCACTCTTTTGATGCTGGTGCCAGGTGTAGCATCGGCTCCGTTTGCCTCGGTCCGCCGGCGGTTGGTTACTCGCGCATCAAGCATCAATCCGCTGGCACTGCCGCAATGTGGGCTGTCAGTCCAGTCCAGTTTTGCTACGTTTACATGTATTCTTGTCGTTCTCCTGAGAACCTTCGCCTAAGAGGCAGGCTTGACGGCCATCGCCTCACATCGGCAGTCAACAGACCCAAATACGGTATTGTCAACGGATAACGAGGATGTGGGGGTAGGCTACATGTAGTGCTTGTGGGGATCTTTCATATCTTTGTTATATTATGTGCACACCGGGTGCTTGTCTGCTGTACGACATCGTCGTGTTCCTACGTACTATCAACTACATCTAACTAGTTCACTACATGTTAACTATGGCGGGCTAACTGCCGTCGACTCCAACTTGAGTCCAAGAGCTCGAGCAGTTCCAACAGCTCATCAGCAGTGGGTCTCTCGACGGGGTTCACGCTGAGCAGCTTGTCCAGCAGCCCAACCACTACCGGGGATATCCGATCCGACAGTCCCCACGAGACGATAACCTTCGCCACGCCCAGCTCACAGAAGGCACCAAACGCCTTGTTGTCGCGCGCCGCGTTGGACGTGAGCGGCGACCCTGTGAGCATGATGAAGAGCATGATGCCGAGCGACCACATGTCGGCGGCGAAGGCGTCGTACGCCTCCTGGTTGACCACCTCAGGCGCCATGTAGTAGGCCTTGCCTACAGCCTCGCCACTGCCTCTACGCGGTGTGTCAGTGCTGAGGCCGAAGTCGCCGATCTTGCACGCGCCGCGGCAGTAGAAGACGTTCTCGAGCGACAGGTCGCGGTGCGCGATGCCGTTCGCGTGCAGGTATTGCACGCCGCGTACACATTGAAGGAAGAGCTGGCGCGCCTCACTCTCGGGCAGACGGTTCTTGGGTGCGCGTTCTAGCAGATCCCACAGGTCCCCGCCTGGACAGAGCTCCATAACGACGCACCACGTGTCCTGTGCGTGTAGGAACTCGCCGCAGAAGCGCACGACGTTGGCATGCGGCGGCAGTGCCATGAGGCGCGAGACCACGCGGTGCTCGCTCCATGGGTTGTCCATGTTGGGGTTGCGACGCAGTGCCGACATGGCCCGCGCCAGTGACACCTGCTTGATGGCCACGGGCTCGTTGTGGTGGTGGGCGTCTTCGTAGAGCCCCACAGGCCCGTACATTGCGTCGCTAAGCGGCCGGCGCAGGCGGAACCGGTCGGCGAACAGCATGGGCACTGGCATCGTGGCTCGATTACGTTGGGTGTTGACAACTTGGTAGGGTGTGCGCTCTAGGCGTCCGATTCGGTTGTGAGTACTTCGAGGCCGGAAGCGCCTTCCGCCCTGGTTGTTTTTAACTGTGCTCTCTCAGGCAGCTCCTACTGGGAATTCCAGCGACGGCACAGACGCGCTCCCAGTGGGACCCAGCGACACTGGAATTGCTATTCGAAGGAATTGGTTCTGTTTGCGCAGATGAACCGCGCGGACGGGCAACACTAGGCCCTAGAAACTTGCGGCATTAGAGAACGTAATGGAATTGCCCTGCGAGCCATCGTAGTACGATTCGTACCGTGGTACGAACGATGGGCCTAGCTTAGCCAGCAGCTAGGCTCTAACACGCCTCTTCCTCGCTCGAGCCATGACAACTCGTGCGCCGTCGCTTGACTCAAGCTGCTCGCGGGCCAGCAGTGCTAGCGCGTTCATGTGCTGCTAGACAGTCGCTTCTTGTGGAATTTGACTGGAGTAAGAGGCGTGAGTGCTGTTGTTATTTTTATTTTATTTTTTATTTGTACGGTTAACACCGGTGTCACTCAGGGCGAGCACTGCATCAACCCCGCTAACCAGGTATCTCTACTGTGTTGTTGTTATCACCAAGGTCTCCAGCGTCCCTAAAGCGCCGCCGCCTAAGTTGGGCCCCAATTTGGGGCCCAAGAGCCCGTGGGACTGTACGCTGCAATGGACGACTCGTCTGGCAGAATTCCAGAACCATATTGGCGAGTGCATGTTTTTTGCGGAAAACCAAGACGTTGTGGGCTTCATGGAGCTCGCTCATGTTTGCCAACTGTGCGTGCCTTCTTTCCAACTGAAGATGGTGGCGAGCACTCATCTGGAATGAGTTATTCTCCTGATGATTTGCAGCCCCTAGTGATCCCTATCCTAGCCTCGACCAAGTAGACCAAAATCATTATTTTGCTGTTCGCTGTTTTACAAATGTTGAGACTCGTCATCGTCGGAGATCGTTTACTACCGTAGTGTGCTGGATAATACCGCACCGGTCACGCCGGTAGCATTTACATTGCCTTCCAGTGTCGATAACGGCCGGGGGGTGACGGTGTGGTTGAAGAGAGCGAGATATTACCAGGACACGTTTGGCATGCATTGCCTTTTCACTCCACTACATCTATATTTGAGGCCTACGATGGCCTATGGGAGCTGCAAGGCTGGGTGGGCTGCGACGGCTTCCACCGAGAACTGAGCCGCCGACTCGACCTGCAGCATTCCGCCCAGCAAATGCACAGTCGCGGGTGACACTAGCTCTACCATGTGCCATGCATCGAGGATCTGCCCCACGTCAAACTATTGCAGTGCGGTGAACGCCGCCTCCGTCTCTGACGCAATGGGGACAAGCGGGGAGTCGGGCAACAGCACGAAGAGCACAATGCCCAGCGACCACACATCGGCAGCTCGTGGGTCGTAGGCGGACCCCGCGACAACTTCGGGCGTTATGTAGTAGGCCTTACCGACGCGCTCATGGCAGACACGATCGGCTTTTGTGCTGAGTCCGAAGTCGCAGATCTTGGCTGTGACAATAAATAACTCCATCGTCTTCGCCATTTCTCCGACTCAGCAGCACATTCTCGAGAGACAAATCGCGGTGCGTAATGTCGTTCGAGTGCAGCCACAGCACACTGCGTACAATCTGCAGGAAAAGCGGCAGCACCTCGACCTCAGGCGAGCGGTGCTGTGGAAGACTCTCCATACTCTGACACAGGTCGCCTCCGTCACAAAATTCCATGACCACACACCAAGTATCGCCCTGGTGCAAGTGGCCATGGATCTGTAGTACGTTTTCGTGCGGTCCGAGCAGCTGCAGCGTGTTAAGTGTATGGCTTTCCGCCCACGGGTCGTCGAGCTGGAAGTTGCGTGTGAACGCTTGTCGAGCCCGGTCGAAGTGGACTAGTTTGACGGCCACGAAGCGGTTGCCATCTAGCAGGTCGTAGCAGAGCCGAAGAGAGCCTCGTGGAGCTTCGTTTGGACTGCAAACTGACCACGAAGCATGCTTGGACTTAGTGTTCGCCCTCTACACGAACAGTATAGTTAGCTATACGTGTTAATAACAGTTAGTTAGTGTCTAGTAAATTGAGCAGACATGTCAATACCAAACAAGTAAGACATTTATGGGCCAAATTTTTACCAACGTATAATGAGATTTTGCTTCGATCGAAAATTATTCTGTGGATAACTCAGCCTTGGCTGCTCCGTTCACTCTCAAATTTTCAACTTAAGATGAAAAGACGCATGGCTACGAATTTTATGGATCACTTTGAGCATGCCTGCTTTACTTTACCGACACTTCATAATTGGAATGGCTCGACTTAGGCGCCGACAACGTGCCGCCCGGGCAAGGCGCCGAAACGTCGAAGATGGTCGTCTACAAACAACACTACCAACCACGCCTCCCGAAGAACATCTCGAAAACTTCGAAATTACACAAGAAACTTGTGAATTTGAACCTGCCACAGAAAACGACGAGATCCCCTAGACTACCAAGAATCAGGACCTTATAGGCAGGGAGTCGGACAACCTACAAATTTATATTTTGGATTCCAATATCACACAACACGGACGAAGATCATCAATTGGAAGCCGAGCAGAAGGCGAAATGCATATTGTAGAAAGTATATATGCTAAGAAGACAGTAGACAGACAGGAACTATTTCTAGCGAAATGGGTTGGGTGGGAGGTTCCCACTTGGAATCTTGCTCGACACACCCATGAGCTTGGTGAGTTCGAAGAAACCGAGTTATAGCCTTGGCCAGAATACTGTCCTACGACAGTGCCGCTGTACTGACTAACTAATAGCATCATACTTAAAATGTTTTTTCATGACTTCATTACTGACACTCGGTGCTACAGTGATGTAACAGTAAATTGTACTTGGCAGCTAATCGCCACACACCACTTAAAGTGTTAATTAGCTGTTGCAATACTGTTACATCACTGTAAGCAGTGTCAGTAATGAAGTCATGAAAATGATTTTGTTTTTGCCATGACCAGTTAGTCGGTACAGCCTACCGTCTCCACTGGTCGGTAGGGACAGGTATTCTGGCCAAGCTGCACGTAACTCGGTTTCTTCGAACTCACCTATGAGCTCGATGGGTGTGTGTCGAGCAAGATTCCAAGTGGGAACCTCCCACCCAACCCATTTCGCTAGAAATAGTTCCTGTCTGTCTACTGTCTTCTTAGCATATATACTTTCTACAATATGCATTTCGCCTTCTGCTCGGCTTCCAATTGATGATCTCGTGTCTTCGTCCGTGTTGTGTGATATTGGAGAATCCAAAATATAAATTTGTAGGTTGTCCGACTCCCTGCCTTCTGAAGCTATAAGGTCCTGGATTCTTGGTAGTCTAGGGGGGATCTCGTCGTTTTCTGTGGCAGGTTCAAATTCACAAGTTTCTTGTGTAATTTCGAAGTTTTCGAGATGTTCTTCGGGAGGCGTGGTTGGTAGTGTTGTTTGTAGACGACCATCTTCGACGTTTCGGCGCCTTGCCCGGGCGGCACGTTGTCGGCGCCTAAGTCGAGCCATTCCAATTATGAAGTGTCGGTAAAGTAAAGCAGGCATGCTCAAAGTGATCCATAAAATTCGTAGCCATGCGTCTTTTCATCTTAAGTTGAAAATTTGAGAGTGAACGGAGCAGCCAAGGCTGAGTTATCCACAGAATAATTTTCGATCGAAGCAAAATCTCATTATACGTTGGTAAAAATTTGGCCCATAAATGTCTTACTTGTTTGGTATTGACATGTCTGCTCAATTTACTAGACACTAACTAACTGTTATTAACACGTATAGCTAACTATACTGTTCGTGTAGAGGGCGAACACTAAGTCCAAGCAGTTACGCACGGAAGGCATGGGCCTGATGTCAAAGAGGTCTTGTGCTCGTCACTGCTGGATGTCATAGGTTAGTGAGCTGGTGGTCTGTGATTGGACGACGAAGTTGGAAGTGGCCGACCAACGACCGTGGCGTGGCTGTTGGAGGTGACGAGCTTTCATATGTGCCTGGGCTGCAGTAGAATCCCCCGAAGAATGCAAAGTACTGCTCACAAATTATCTTACTGGGCGTACGGAGGATGAATCATCGATGGGCACGAGCTAGGGACCCCGCATTAGCTTGATCCTTGCCTACTTAAGTATGATCAACGATGCCATCGCTGTGTCGAGACGCTATTAATAATAATAAGAGATCAGCTGGTATTAATAGTACTTCCGATGGATGCAGCATCCAACGCAGTATGCTAGAAGGATGTCGTGCAGGTGGAGGCAACAAGTATCTTTGGCAGGTAAGTTGAGCCACAATCGAACCCGCTCCCAGACACAAATATCATGGGAGTAACAGCCGCGCTAGCAGTCCCGGTGTTTGTTTGACCATGGTGGGGCAAAGGGGCTACATGCATCGCCCTGCATCACTTGCGCTAATGTATCGTTACTGCACGCGCTGAAACGACCTTGCTCCTGCTTTCGTCAGTTCTTAATTAAACCGTAAGACTCGCGTTAAAAATTTGATCGACTTCGTCTTGATTCAAGAACAGCGTTGGCAAGACTGTAAATTAACGCCGACGCAAGTTGCTTCAATTCGACAAGCAACGTAAGTCACGCTAAGTATCATTCGAACGAGAAAAAAAATAGTAGGAACTGGTCGTTGAAGTTGCACAGACGGTGCATTCGAAACAGAGACGCGCAAATATTGCACGTTCATCATTGCAAGCAACGTCTCAATTCGATTGCAGGCTGGAATTTGCAGCACGCTGGCCCCAACAATCTTGGACCAAAATGTATTCTTTCAGAGAAGAAGAAGTCTATTTAACCTTAGTTATTAGCTTCTTTGTAAAGTGTGAGCCTTTCAATCAGCAACGGTTCTTGCTGACGGTGCCACTTCGCCTTCGGTGGCTTAATCTCTTGTGTTGTGGTCTCAGCTACCATTGTATGGAAACAGTCGCCACTCAGGCGCAAGTAGATCCCTTGTATTCGAGTTTGCGGTCTCAATTGTTCCTTCGTCGCTATGGCGAGAGTCTGTCGTCCACAAGCCGCCCACATATACTCCAATTGACTATGCGCTGCCCATTGTTTCCCTTCGTGCACCACTTGATTCCGAATCTGCCAGAGCAGAGCATACCCTATTCCACAAAAGACCCACCATATGCGGGTGAGTGCTTCCTCAAACTCCAAGTTCCATTGTCCGTAGAGATCACTTATCCGCTCCTACATCCGAGTTCCCACCGGCGGCGCTATCCTGGCCGCGAGGGCCAACATGTATTCTGTCGTCGCTCGCGGCGCCGATGACGCTAGACCTGCTACAGTTTTGCTGGCCTCATAGCGATGATTTCTTGCCGTCGGTCGTTTAGAGCGGTTTTGACAAACAGTCCTATGCAACCCTTGCCGAGGTACAGTAGGCCTCAGTTCTCATTGAGAACTTCTCAACTAACTCGGGATTCGAGCCCCTTACCAACAGAGCCTTTGGGTCATGCGGCTTCAACATCAACGAGCTTGACTGGTTTCAGCTGATGGTTAGCACAACGTCAGCCGAGACACCTATCGGCACCCAGTCCTCGCCGTCAAAACAGGAATCGCTCACGCCTACAATTAACGCCACCACATACATTGTATCAGATGGGGCACGTCAAGATACATGCACATGGACTTGTATCTTTGGCAAACATGGTCCTACGTGGTCCTGCGTGAAGGGTGGTGACCGCTCGATGAAACCGTAAACTGAAGACAAGTACGGTGCTTGAAGCAGCTAAACTTAGTGCACGAACAGCGTGATGGCCCAGATCCCTGCCACGAGCGCGGTGCGGATCCAAAGCGGCGTGCCAGATCCATCGTTGCCAACGATTCGTAGGTAGGTACAATAAATGCTCTCACTTCCGACACCCATGGCCCATCTTTAATTTATAAGGGTTTACCTAATATAATGAAAAATCAAATTATGCAGGTAAACCTCGGACGATGATCTCGTCCACGAACATGCTCCCCGTAGCTACTAGCTACATGTACTACATGTAGCTAGTAGCTCCACTCCTCCGCGCTCCCATGAAGCAAAAGAAGTGCCGCCCAGCCGCTCACATGCCCCGGTCGAGGGCCAAAAGGCACTACGATAACACATACTATCTACGCCTTCTCGTTAGAGTGGTACTGGAAGCCATGCTGCTTCGCGATGGTCATCCAGCGGCCCATGCTGCGTGGGTGGTCGGGAGCGGGGACCGGCTCCTTTTATGGTTTCCCTCCATAATTCCATAAATCGGGATGTATAAAGTTTTCAAGGCTATTGTGGGATTGTGGTGTCGGAAGTGAGAGCATTTACTGTACAGACTGTACTGTACAGTGCCACTGTACCGTACAGCGGCAAGTACATGTACATGTACCACTCCCTCACAGCAAGCTGACCTTGAGTTGCCGCAAGGTACTACATGTAAGGGCCTTAGTATTACTAAGTTAGAAAGGCCTAACGTTGCCTGTCCGCGTGGCTCATCTGCGCAAACAGAACCAATTCCTTCGAATAGCAATTTCAGTGTCGCTGGGTCCCACTGGGAGCGCGTCTGTGCCGTCGCTGGAATTCCCAGTAGGAGCTGCCTGAGAGAGCACAGTTAAAAACAACCAGGGCGGAAGGCGCTTCCGGCCTCGAAGTACTCACAACCGAATCGGACGCCTAGAGCGCACACCCTACCAAGTTGTCAACACCCAACGTAATCGAGCCACGATGCCAGTGCCCATGCTGTTCGCCGACCGGTTCCGCCTGCGCCGGCCGCTTAGCGACGCAATGTACGGGCCTGTGGGGCTCTACGAAGACGCCCACCACCACAACGAGCCCGTGGCCATCAAGCAGGTGTCACTGGCGCGGGCCATGTCGGCACTGCGTCGCAACCCCAACATGGACAACCCATGGAGCGAGCACCGCGTGGTCTCGCGCCTCATGGCACTGCCGCCGCATGCCAACGTCGTGCGCTTCTGCGGCGAGTTCCTACACGCACAGGACACGTGGTGCGTCGTTATGGAGCTCTGTCCAGGCGGGGACCTGTGGGATCTGCTAGAACGCGCACCCAAGAACCGTCTGCCCGAGAGTGAGGCGCGCCAGCTCTTCCTTCAATGTGTACGCGGCGTGCAATACCTGCACGCGAACGGCATCGCGCACCGCGACCTGTCGCTCGAGAACGTCTTCTACTGCCGCGGCGCGTGCAAGATCGGCGACTTCGGCCTCAGCACTGACACACCGCGTAGAGGCAGTGGCGAGGCTGTAGGCAAGGCCTACTACATGGCGCCTGAGGTGGTCAACCAGGAGGCGTACGACGCCTTCGCCGCCGACATGTGGTCGCTCGGCATCATGCTCTTCATCATGCTCACAGGGTCGCCGCTCACGTCCAACGCGGCGCGCGACAACAAGGCGTTTGGTGCCTTCTGTGAGCTGGGCGTGGCGAAGGTTATCGTCTCGTGGGGACTGTCGGATCGGATATCCCCGGTAGTGGTTGGGCTGCTGGACAAGCTGCTCAGCGTGAACCCCGTCGAGAGACCCACTGCTGATGAGCTGTTGGAACTGCTCGAGCTCTTGGACTCCAAGTTGGAGTCGACGGCAGTTAGCCCGCCATAGTTAACATGTAGTGAACTAGTTAGATGTAGTTGATAGTACGTAGGAACACGACGATGTCGTACAGCAGACAAGCACCCGGTGTGCACATAATATAACAAAGATATGAAAGATCCCCACAAGCACTACATGTAGCCTACCCCCACATCCTCGTTATCCGTTGACAATACCGTATTTGGGTCTGTTGACTGCCGATGTGAGGCGATGGCCGTCAAGCCTGCCTCTTAGGCGAAGGTTCTCAGGAGAACGACAAGAATACATGTAAACGTAGCAAAACTGGACTGGACTGACAGCCCACATTGCGGCAGTGCCAGCGGATTGATGCTTGATGCGCGAGTAACCAACCGCCGGCGGACCGAGGCAAACGGAGCCGATGCTACACCTGGCACCAGCATCAAAAGAGTGCTGACTTGTGTCACGCGCGTGGAAATCGGAGCATGGAGCACAGCTCCGGCTTTCAGCTCGATGCCACGCAGAATGGTTGGCAACCATGTGCGCCGTCGGACAACTTTTCCAGCAGATAGTGCTCACCTTCCAGCAAGCCAGCCCCGCTGACATTGCAGACTGCAACTTGCAGCCCTGCTGATAAGATAACCTTGAAGTCGCCCCCTTCGTCAAATGCCCACAAAAGTATTACAATGTAGGTGATGGATTGAGGAAAGGCAACGAACAAGCTGAAGTTCACAGCCCACGCTCTGGCAACAACCATGCTTGGCCACAACGCGCTTATTCCGACATCACCCGTAAGACAGACCTGTCAGGTTTGTCAGCCCAGCGGTTCTTCCTTCTCTTCCGTTCGCCACGCCGCGCGACTAGGCAGCGTCGCAACTTGTTCTTTTAGCAAAATTTGCAGGGCGTCAAAGCCTTCGAGAATCCAGCATGGTTCTCTGCTCCGTCTAAAACCTCTTTGGTAACTCGTACACCTTCAAATCTGTAGCCTGTCGTAGTGCCTTGCAATCATTCATGATCCCTTCTCAGCATCAAACGCCCTAAAACAAACCTGATTGCCACCAAGGCAAGCCTCGACGACAAGGTGGCAGCTTGTCCCGGAACAATAACACACCCACACCACTTCTCCGACGCAAGTCTGTGACGGAAGTGCACCGCGCGCCAAGGCGTGCAAGATAGGATACTGGCTGCTCGGACGTTGTTCGCAGAACGTGCTTAGCACGCATCAATCATTAGCACGCACAAATCATTGCCAGCATTTTATAAAAATCTGTGTTCTAGAGCAGGATAAACGTAGAGCAACAGCAGTAACAGCAATGAACTCCAGTGGCCTGCTCGAAACCCGTATCCTAGCTAGTCCAGAGTCACTAGCGCTGGCCGGAGTCCCCCACACCGCTACCGACGACATCCATTGCCTCAAGTGACCGTTCAAATTCGCGTTTGTCAGGCGTCACGACATTTCATGCGCAACATAACACAGTTCAGCAACTTAATCTCTTCACCCTCATCCTGCATAATTACATCGGCGCAATGATACTGCGCCGCGCCTGCATGCGCTCCCCCTTCGTGGGCCTCTCTCGCCATCCCTTCAAGCCCGCACTAACTCTCACCTCCTTGCAATATATCAGTAGTCAACGCTTGTTCTCCAGCTTGTCCTACCGCCGCACATGCCGCTCAGTCACCTCATTAACACCTGATAAACATTCCCCTGAACTGCCCACGCTTCACGGCAAGAACCTGCTGAGTCTCGTGTCCCGGGCGAGAGACTCGCACCCTTTAGACTGGTCTGAAGGTGCGGGGGTCGCTGAGGAGACGAACCAACTGGACCTCATGGACCCACACTACGACCTTACCACTGCCAAGCTCACGAAACTCTTCTCGCTCTTCCAACCCAATGGTAACGAGTTTTTAGCTGCAAAAATAGGGAGATTTCTGTCAATTTTGAGCTAATCTTTCACGGTATTGATGGGTTTATAGAGGACAGGATGGTGTCATACGACGGCTTTCGACGGGGTCTGCAGGCGATGGGCATTTCGTGCGAGAATGAAGACGAGTTCAAGGCCTTTATTGGACAAGTAGACGATGACAAGAGCGGGGGTATCACATATGAAGAATTTCTATACGCGATCCAAGAGATCAAGTTGGCGCAGCTCTTCAGTCCGGATTCTGTGAAGGCGTTGAATCGGGAATACGTCAAGACGTACGGTTCTGAAGTTCCTGTTGCAAGACTAGGCTCGATCGAGTACTCACCTGATAGAATCCGAAGCGCATATCCAATTCAAGGAGTCGAAAGGTTCATGTATTCGAAACGACCGAACTGGGCGAGTGTCCGATGGATCAACGTTGAAGGAACGGATCCACTCTTGATGCGAAGACTCGCGGTGAGGTATCGGCTGCATCCACTCGCGGTGGAGGATACGCTGGTTGCGGACCTGGAACGACCAAAGTACGAGCATTACGATGAGCATTCTTCCTTGATTCTCCAAACAGTACACGCGCGTGATCTGAAAATGACTTTGGAGTATCAGGGCATGTACCGAGCTTCGCTGTACGTTCGAGATAATGGCGTGTCGCCTTTTGAAAACATGAGCAAGGCAGAACTGGAAAATAGGCTCGATGAGCTAGGTATGGGCCGTATCATGGCTCCACCTGAACAACTGAGCTTGTATATCATGGAGAACGTGGTTATCAGCGTGCAGGAGTCTCCGAGTACGCTGTGGCCTACGTTAAAGCAACGGCTGGACACATCCTACTCCAAGGTTCGCCAGAGCGGTACGGCTTTCCTAGTCTACTCGATTGTGGACGTGTGCGTGGACGAATTATCGCCGATCGCACACACGTATGGAGCCAAGGTTGCAATGCTTTCTCGACTGTTGCGCCACGACCCACGGAATTTTGATGCTGATCGTCTGGCTAAGTGCTCGAAGGAAATCAAGGGGCTCAAGTTACTGTGCAAGCCGCTACGTGAAATGATCACGCAACTATTGGAGTCCAACGATTTCGAGGGCGAGACACTGCGGTACTTCCGAGACGTGCAAGACCATGTTACGGTCATCGATGAGACCTGCGATCGTCTTTTGGACCGCTGTCGAAGTCTGGTAGACGACTTCCACAACGCACGACATGCACAGCAGAGTGAAGTGAGCTACACGCTTACGCTTGTAGCCACCGTGTTCTTGCCAGCGCAATTTCTTACTGGTCTGTACGGCATGAATTTTGTCAACATGCCTGAGCTGCAGTACGAGCACGGATACATGATCTGGTGGGGTGTCGTGTCGACCATCGCCACCGGGACGATTTCGTACTTTAAGTTCTACAAGAAGTGGCTGTAGTTGTCCGCGTGGATCCGATCCATCCAGCCGATTGCTCGAGTTACGTAATTGGTGTTGGAAAATGGAAACAAGTACTTACCAACTAACTGGACACTCCAGGCGATCCGCTATCATTTTCGGTGCAAATGTGTTCTCTTAATTGTTTCTCGTTCTTTCTCTTGGGGCGGGCTTCACCGCGTTCCTGTTGACCAAGGTGGCACTAAGCAACTTCGCACCGTAAGAGGTTCGTATCAAGAGCCACTTTGGGCTTCAAGAGTTCAGTTGAGTTGCAGGTCGATTTCGTGGGCGGGATGCTACGAATGCCAACGTGGGCGAGTGTCAGCGTGCTGAACGCATATGATGGAGCTCTCAGCTTGTACCAACACAGCACTTTGCCATGAACCTCCACTGGACGTCTCAATAGCAACAGTGGCCACTCGATACTGGAAAGCGAGCATGAGAGCAAACGCACATTCCGGGGTCGAATGTGTAACGTCGAGCGCACTCCGTGACCTCAAATTTACAGCATGTCGGTATCCGTGACCGTCCCTTGTGCCTCAAGGAGTCAAACGCGCGTTTCGTTACTCCTCTATGCCCACTGGACTCGACAAGTCGCAGCGTGTGGCCATGAAGCACTCCACCAAATTCAGGACCGATTAATGCCTCGTTGTGAGCCTCAACTCCAGTGGGAAGGTGGGATCTGCAACGTCCGTGTCGGCCTCAAAAATTGCAAGTGGCAACTGCTACTAGTCGTCGACAGGCCGTTCTCGGCCGTTATTACCGAATTCACCACCTCAACAACGAAAGAGAAGCTCACAATGCCGCTGCCGGACTTCCGGGTGCGTTCAACGAGTCGGTTTGCGTCCATGAGCAGCACAGGTGCGAGCAGAGTCAACAGTGCCATTAGAAGCGCTGCATCGGGGTCTATGAACAGCAGCATATACTCGTCTCGACTTCATGGCAGCAAAGCGTCGACAGTTAGCCAGGAGAACCGACGAGTGGTGCGTCAGGCCATGGTATGCGCTGGAAGTCTTCGTGTCCGCTCATGCAAACTGCTCTGGAAACCTGCAGCACTGCAACTCATGGTCACCACCACAACCAGCTTAGGGGAAGATGAAGCGCACTTCGATGATTGTGATGACGACTCGGATGAATCGGACGATGATGATATCGATAAGTTGACCACGATGGCTCGACCGAACAAGATGCACCACTACTCACTAGTGTTCTGCCACCGGTCTCTCATGGGTCAAGCACGCCGAGAACGAATTGAGCTGGATGATACCCGAGACCCGGTCGAGTTCATTTGGGGCGAGGATGGCTTACTGAGCACCCGATTCGAGTTCAGCATTGTGTATGGAAGTGTTCAGCCCTCTAAACGACGCCGCACTCTCACTTGTCGCGCCAGAGATGCCAAGGATTATTTGCAGTGGACAGAAGCTCTACGTATGGCCCTGGAGTGTCGAGGAAAGAACAAAGGCGTCAAGATGAACCGATCCGTTCATGCACACACCTTATCATCGTCGAAAGCTCCGTCGAACTCCCAAACATCCATTGGATCTTCCTTTGACGCTGACGTTGTTGAGGAGCAGCAACAATTTCTCGAACGAGAAGCACGCAAAGTATCAACGAAGATGCCCACATCTCCTACTGCTGCAACTGCTGCTGCAGCGATCGCACCTCCAGCAGCTGACATCGCCCATGAGTCTGCGCTCAAGCCTGTTCCAGCAGACATCGCTGCTGAGTATGGAATAGGTCGACGACGACAAGTCAGTGTTGCGGTGAATCCACCACTACGTCCAACAGGGACTCGCTTGCAACGGCGGAAGCCATCTGTGCCTTTCGTTGGTATGGCAAAGCCCCTAACTATGGCTCCTTTGCGTCGCAGCAGTATTTCCAAAGCAGCGAAACCTACTGCAACGCTACCTCCCTTCGGCACCCCACACGGCAAAAGAAACATCGAGCGTCTTGAGGTAACCATATCTCGACCTGCTCCAACGGTCCAGCGACGCCGACGAAGCAGTATCACTGCACGGGCATCAAGAAGTGGCGTCCGGAAGTTCAGTCTCTCCGATGGCGCTCGGATGAGTGCGTGGAGGCCACACACTCCAGACGGCAATAGTGGATCTAAACGAAGTCGACTGCGTGTCTCGCCAACCTCAGGGCCAGAAGAGAAGCGACCACGTGTACCGAGCTCTCCACTTGCATCTGCCCCAGTACTTGGAGCTCTGCCCATGTTGCAGTCTCCGTCGTCTCTCACCGAGTCGCCTCTGGACTTCATCGACGCCATTGACAAGCCGCGCACAACCGAATTTGTCAACTCCCTCGTTAAGATTGCAGGTGTGCAATCGGCCAGGCAGCGACAGCAGCTGCTGCAACTTCAACGCAGGGAATCTCGCGTCATACCCAAGAGCTACGGACTCCCATTGATACAGCGTCAGTCCGAGGAAGAAGATTCGTGGCTTATGTCATGCCGCAGCTCCCGTCTAAATCTGGACATGTGCGACTTTGAGGACGTGCAATCTGCACGTTCCAATACACGGCGGGCGCGGGGCGAGTCCTGGTCCGCTTACCTCAAGGCCATGGAGTGCGAGTTGTAGCATGTAGCCATGTGTCCAGTATTTTATTGGACATAACATATGTGGTGTACAGCAAACAACATAGACATAACTTATGTAATATGTGGTGCACATCAATTTCAATTCCGTATTTTCTGTCGCGCAGCATTTGCAGGATGAAGGTCAACGTGTACGTTGCGGCGGAGGGCGGCGGTCATGCGCGGCGAATCTGCTGGTACATGGGCACATCGGACGCTCAGGTGGAAAAGGCGATACGCGTGCAACTGCAGCTTCCTCGAGACACGGAGTTCCTACTGCGAGACGGTGACGGCGACGTAGTACCTGTGTCCTCTACGCTTCCAAATGGCCAACACTACACTTTGGTGGTGCAAGAAAACCCGTGTGTCCAAGACAAGGGGTCGACAACGAGTAATGCGACTAACGGGACTATTAATAGACCGACCACGTCAGTCAACGGTGATGAATTGCCGTCTGTGATAACGCAAGTACAAGTGGCGTCAGCTTCGAGCCCCAAGAGGAGGAGACTCGAGACGGAGGTCGTGGAGGAGGAGATCGTTGAGACTGCAGCGCCGGCATCTCCACTGGTGGATACGGCTACTATTATTACCACACCTACACGGCATGAATCGGCCCCGCCTCGACCCATTGCGACGATCATCGCGCAGTTCGTTGACACATTCACGCGGCCAATCGCCAACGACGACAACGTTAGCTTCATTCCCAACACTGGTCGCTTTGCGCTTTATGAACTGTACAGCGAAATGGTGCGAGATAAGAAGTTCCATCCGAAGCGTGAGGACGTGTTTTACAAGATGACGTCCATGCATTGTAAAGTAGATCGACAACGTGTGAATCGATACTTCCACTGTCCAGCAGAGAATGGCGAAGGAACGGAATTTGTGCAGTGCAAACCTCAGGGCAAGGGAGTGCTGCTTAGGAGATATCGCAAGGTGGGGAGTGTGGAGGAACTGGAAGACGTGGTGAAGGCGGTGCCGTTTGTCTCTTGGCTGGAGCTGGATCCGAATGAGGTGGTGACGCTGTACGAGCACTTCGTGGACGGCTTCGTGCCGATTGACAAGTCTGCATACCGAACCCGCTAACAGCAACAGTCAGCGGAGTGAAATTGGGGAGCACAATCAGTGAGAGTGTAAAAGTTGCAAGGCGTACGTTTCTTTAGTTTGATAAGTCCTTGCAAAAATTTTGTGTCTTTTCTACAGTTCATCCTTCTCATCAGCAGGCTTGCCCGCTTCCTCGGTCTCCTCCTTCTCGGCTTCAACTTCGGGCTCGGCCTTCTCGCTGTCGGCATCCTTAGACGAGGTCTCTTCCTCGGCCTTGGAGCCATCCTTCTCGGTGTCATTCTTCTCGGTCTTCACCGGCTGCGGCTTAGGCCGCTTGGCCAGAACGGCAACGAACTTCTTGACACCCTGCACCTTCTTGGCCACATCCGCAGAAGTCACCACAGGCTTCTCGTGCTTGGGCGCAGCCTTCTGCGACGCCTTGGACTCGGTCAGCCACGCCTCAAGCTCGTCGAGCTTCTCGACCACGTCACTACGCTCTTCGTCCGTCACCTGAGGCTTGCTTGTGCTCCACTCGTTCATGAGCTCGCGCGTGCTGAAGGCGTACTCCTGGGCAGTGTTGATGGCGATCGGCAGTTCTTTCTGCTCGGTCACACGGAAGAGGATGGCACTGAGTTCCGAGTTCAGCGCATCCATCTTCTTCTTGTACTCAGCAGCATCGACCTTGTCACCATCATCATACAGCCACTCTTCCGTCTCCTCTAGCTTCGTTTGCAGCGACTCGACCTGCTCCGGCACCGTGACCTCCTTAATCTGGCTCTCCTGTGCAGACAGAGAATCGTGGGCCTTGTAGATAAAAGTCTCGAGGCTGTTCTTGGCCTCCAGGTTAGCACGACGCTTGTTGTCGGCCTTCTCCATCTCGTTCAACATGCGCATCGACTCCTTCTTAATAGTCTCGCTCATAGGCAGTACGCTCACGCCCTCTTCAGGCTCGTGGGTCTCACGAGCACGCACAACAATTAGCTTCTCACGGTGCGTCTTCGTCTGCTTCTCCATTCTGATCTCCGGCTTCTCTTCCTCCTCGGCTTCATCCTCGTCGCCAGCCTCGCTGCTGTCAGTGCTGCCGTCCTCCTTTTTGGCCTTCTTGCTCTTCTTCTCCTTTTTCACAACCACCTCGACCTCGACCTCCTCTTCCAGCGTGGCCTCAGCCTTGGCAATCTGAGCAATACCGTTGCTGTCCAGCTCAAAGGATAGAGTGACCTTAGGCTCGCCGAGGTTTTTGTCCGCCATGCGAACGGCAAACTTCTCCACGCCTGTGATGTTGAACTTGGAGATCTGCACGCTCACGCCAGCAGACAGCATCGACGGCTTGTCGTAGCGGAAGGTGCAGGACACGTCGTTTGAGTACGAAAATGATACAGACTTGCGTAGACCAAGGCGGTGCGACTCCGAGAACAGCGCCGCACGCTTCATCCACTGCTTCGTCTCCACCTCGTCATCGTTGTTGTCGTTGTCCTTGGGCTCCGTCGCAGACAGATCCACCAGACGCACACCGATCGGGTACGAAGCAATGTCAGTCATTCCCACCTGACGCACACGGAACGAGTTGCTCAGGTTGGCAGCGCGGAACGCCGCACCCAGGGCCATAGCTTCGTCACCGTTCAGGTGCACACCCAGGTCCTTGCCATCGAAGAACTCCGAAAGCTGCTGCTGGATCTTGGGCATACGCACACCACCACCGATGATTTCAATCTCGTCGATGTCGGCAGCAGTCAGTCCAGCCTTCTCCAAAGCCGTCTCAACAGGCTTCAGCGTGCGTTCGAACAGGTCGGACGACAGCTCCTCCAGCTTGGAACGGGTCATGGACGTGAAGAAGTCAATGTCATTGTACAGACTCTGCATGACCACGGGGATCTCCTCGTTCGCCGACAGCACAGTCTTGGTCTTCTTAGCCTGTGCACGGATCTTAGCCATCGGGCGGGGCACCTTGCGGATATCCTCGCCGATCTTTTCACTAAACTCAGACGCCAGGTGCTCAGCCAGACGCAAGTCGAACTTTGCGCCACCCAGAGACTCATCCCAGGCGTTGCTGATGGTCTGGAAGGTGGAGATAGTCTTGTTCTTCTTGAATCCATCAGGCACCACCTGACTTGAAAACTCAGCGATGCTCACCTGCAGCGATGTAGATCCCATGTTGTAAAACAAGATCTTCTTGGGTTTATCCTCAGGGTCGTAGCTAGCGTGCACCGCCAGCTGCAGCGCCGCAGCAGTGTTCTCATTAATAAGTGACAACACTCGCACACCAGAGATCTCAGCCGCATCCAACAGCGCTTGACGTTGAGCCTGAGAGAAGAAAGTTGGGACAGTAAGCACCCAATCTTTAACAGGTGCCTCTGCGAACGTGTCCGTGATCTGACGCGCGTGGGTGAAGACCATAGCCGCCAGTTCCTCAGCATGGAAGGTCTGGTCCTTGCCATGCTTGAGTGAGATGGTACCACCGCGCGTGGCGTTCTGCAGTAGCTCATAGGGGAAATGCTCTTCATCCAGCAACGCTGAGACCTGCGGGTCGCTCAGCGTCGTGCCCAGTAGACGGCGGATCTGCGCGTACGCCGTCTGCGGCCTACGCACGCCCACAGTGGCGGCATCAGCGCCGTAGAGACGCTCATCACCGTCGAAAGCCACCATTGTCTCGGTCTTACGCTTACTGTGCACGTTGGTGACGATCTCGAAGGGTGTACCAGGCTTGACCAGCGCGATCTTGAAGAACTCACCGCCGAAGTCCACGCCGGCTACAATGGCTTCCACCACGGAGGCGGCCAGGAGGCCGGCGCCCAGCAGCGCGAGCAGCAGCAGCCTCACAGTCTTCATACTGTCCGAGGAAAGAGTGATGGTCTTGTTTCCTCTGGATGCGGAATGCGGAATGCGGCAAACTAGCAAAGCGCCACATACTGACGGACGGCAAAGTTGCAACGGCCGACACGTGGCTCCATTGACTATAGTGAACACAAGTGAAGTGAATTTTGACCAATGAGAAGAATGTATTCGTCTACCGGTATGCTGACGTGGCGAAATGGGTCACAAGTGCAAGTTGCCTTTTGGGGCTTTGTAGCAACGCGTCGAGGACTGAGGCCTGTGCGTGAAGTTCGACGCTATGAAGCGAACGCACGCGACGCAGTTCTTGTTGCAATTGATGCAGTTGGTCTTGGAGTCGGTGGCATTCACTGCAGACTGAAGGAGGTGGTGACTGAGCCTCAGTCATCAGGGTTTCCTGATTATTGTCTTCATCTTCGTCGTCGTCATCGCTGCTGTCGGTTAGATGAAGAAACAACTCAATTGGAATCTGCTGCTCGAGCCGCCGGCGTCGAGTTTGGGCAGGAGCAAGTCGCGCCATTCGCCGCTTCTTCTCGTCTTGAAGCGTGCGCAGCTTAGCTTTACAGGCAGCCAAGTCGTTACGAAGTGTGGCTTCAGTGCGGTGCGCCTTGCGCAGAAGAGATTCAAGATTTCGTGTTTCGTTCACGTTTCGTCGGACGGCGTCGTTGGCGGATGATAGTTCGTGGTTGCAGTGCTTCAGCTGCTCCTCCAGTTTGGCCGCTGTGGCTTCTGCTGTTCGTCGCTGCTGGACAGCTTTCTCCGCTCTGTCCTTCATCTCGCGTAGATTTTTTCTTGCTGATGATTTCAGCTGAGTTTCTAGCTTGGTTTTGTCGTGCTCGAACCGCTGTAGGGCAGTCGCCAATCGGTTTTTCCAGTCCAGTTTTTCCTGTGTGTTGGTGATCTTCAGCTCGTTCATGTCGGCCTCCAGTTTACTCACCTTCTCAATATGCTGCTGTAAAGCTGCTGTTTTGTGCTTTAGTTGCTGCTGGCATTCTCTCAGTTGCTGTGTCAGTTTGGTGTTCTGCGCCTCGAGTGAAAGGTTTCGTGTCTGGAGGACATGAGATCGTGCCTTCAGCTGCGTCAGCACAAGTTGAGTCTGCACTGATAGCGCCTGTGTTTCATCGACCTGTGACGTCTCTTCCAGCAGTTCAGCTTGCAGTCTTGGTAGCTTGGCAGCATATAATTCATTTTCGGTCTTGAGTTTAGCCATTTCCGCGTTAGAACGTTGCAGGTCAGCGGTTGCCAACGAGAGTTGGTTCTTTAAGCGAGCATTTCGTTGTGCCAATTTCTTGTTATCGGTCTCAACCATCGACAACTGCAGTTTGAACGTGCGAGTTGCATTCGTCAATTCGCTATGAGCTGCATCAAGTTGAGCTTGTAGAGCTGCAAGGCGTGAAGCAACACTTTTAACCGAGTTATTGCCATCAATTTGTGATCTTCGCCTCCGATTTGACGTTTGAGCCTTCCTGGAAACACTTGATATCGGCACTACTTTCGCGATTTCACTTGGTGCTGACGCATAAGATTCATAGATCACGGGAAACAACGATTCGACAGTGTACACTGGTTCCTTTACAGTGTTTTTAAGGGAACCTGACGGGGATGGCTTGATATCAGTCTGTTGCTTCTCACATTCATGCGGAGATAATTTATTTTCTTCACTCGTGGTCTCGTGTTGCGTTGGGTTTGCTTGGGTTTGTTTCTCAGTGAGTATTTCAGATTTAGTGGACAAGGATACCAGTTCGGCAAGCCTCGATGTTTTGTCTTCACCGGCGGAGGTTGAAACGAGTCCTAGGTCGCTCACCTCGATCGTATTTTCCATCAACGAGGGCAACCTGAGTTTGTCGCACTGTAAATCGGAGCTTCGATCACAACCATTGTCGAGCACAATATTGAGCTCATCACCAGGCTTATGATGCTCAAGTTGCTTTTCATCTGAACTCTCGTCTCGACGGCCACCAAGCTCTGGTAATTTTGGGCTTTCACATTTTGCGATGGTGGTGGACGAGTTGCTCATTGCCACGCGTTCTTCACTTTGTAGTTCATCACCTCCCTTACTAGGTCGTTGCTCATCAAGACCAGGATCTTCACCTTCATTATTTTCTGGACTATCCATATCGTCGCGGTTGGCGTGCTCTTCACGTTCTGATTCGACTCTTGCTGGACTTGATGCTACATGTACATCGTCTATCTCAAACTCACCAACACCACTTTGATCGGTCTCACAACCGGTGCTTTCGTATACGACACCGTCATCTCGACCTGTTTGCAGGGGTGATCTGAGTTGCAAAGAATCTAGGGATGGCATTTCGAATGACTGTCCAACTTCACTGTCAGATTCACTTTCAAACAGGTCAGCACCATCATCATCGCTCATCTTTCACAGGCCCCTTGAAAAGCTCTGCAAAGAAGTGCACAATGCGCATATCAATAGACAAGCATCGATCGTAACGACAACCACGCTTGTTTTTTAAGTTTTCAAACTTTTTTCTGGTAAGAAAAAACGACTTGACTAGAGTTTTTTTTTTTTTTACATTTTTCCACTTTTCTTTTTTTTAAAACAAAAGTGAAAAAAACGACATGGCTAGAGAGCCCCAGGGACAAGATACGAAATCTACATCAAATCCCTGAGGCCTGGAGAACGCGTCCTTCGTTGAGCTCGCCCTCTGAGGGTTAGGTCAAACTGTACCGATGTTTGGACGAGGCTGGCTGGTGGTTGGTGGCTGCTAAGTTTTTACTATAGGGATAGGGTAATGCATGTCTCAATGGCCGTTTGACAGTCAACTTGACAGCGACCTCTGTGCCGTGCTGACTTTTATGGTGTTTGTCAGAGATTTTGCTGTATTTGTGAAACATTTCAGTGCTCATACAAACTTATTATTAATATTACATTCCTGACTCTCCTAGAGGGTTAAAACGGATGGCGCGCGGCCTAATATGAAGCCTACCCTTGCTGCTGCGAAGGGTTTAAAGCGCCGAGTTCAGATCCTTCTTGGGGAGGGACTAAAGACCCCGGGGTCAATTTTCGACATTTTCCTCTAGATTTGACGCTCAGAACGTAAAAGGTTCAAATTTCGGGACCAAAGCCTGGTAAAACATGGTATATCATGGGTTTTCTAAATTTTGAAACCTGGACGCTAGCCTCGTCCTTTTTAAAGAAGGTTTTTTTATAAAAAAATCTCCTCAAGGGGTCAATTTTCTGATTAGCGATCGACGAAAGATTTGGCCGGTGGTCTCGTTGACGGAGTCTTCTGCAAACACCGGGTTTGCAAGTCAGCCGGAAGATCTGGAATAATTGATGTCTTCAAGAGGAAACCCACGCCCCAAATGTCAACCTTGAACGTGTGGGACGAAGATGATATCTCTGCCAGAGATTCTCTGGGGCATGTGATTCTGCCTTTAAATGTTGTACTTCTGCGGCCGGCGATCGCCGTCGTCGAAATCAATAAGAAACCACTTGTCGCCTGGGTACTTTAGCACATTTTTCCATCTCAAGTCTCGATGTATCAAATTGATTGCGTGCATTGCCACCAGTGCCTTGAGTATATCGCGTAATGCGGTCAGTAGCTAATGAACGTTCCTGGGTTGGAAAGGAAGACCTATGGGCTTCAAAACTACGTATTTTTTCTTCATGTTTGTCCTCCCTAGTTCCACAACGTTCGGAACCGAATGCTTCTTCATTAGCTGATGCAGTATCCTCAATTTGCGAACGATGGCGTCGCTGGACATGTCTCGAGGATATGTTTTCACCACAGCATCGTCCCCGAACTTAATTACGACACCATTACCTCAATCTTTTAGGTCTTCGCAAGTCGAAGGTAGCTCTGTAACTTGCGTGTCCTTGATGGCCTTTATCCACGCGTCGGGGAAGTCTTCCAGTGTTCTTATCTTCTCCTCAGGCGGGCTCCAGTCTTCTCCTCTTCCTCTGCGATGCCCGAGTATTGGAACATCCTCCGGAATCACCACGAGCACGTGAACTTGCCCTATTCCGCTTGAAAGTCTCCGAAGTACATGTTGTTCTTGATCCATAGCGAGGGGTCCATCTTAGCGAAGCCTTGTGGATGTCCATGATCGTCGAGCACCACACTTGCTACATCAGCCCCAAGCAGCCAAGTGCCGTCCGGCGTCTTTCGCCAAGAAAAGCTGCAGGTCCTTAGCTTCACACGTGGTCGTATTTGAGTTCCCCGCCTTGATCGCGGTCTTCAGGAGAGCCACCGTCCTCCCCTCCTCAATGATGACAGACATCAACCTCCATTTTTCGATGATCACGTAGTTTAATACCACCATCTTCACTCGAGGTGGTAGATTCTGGAATGAGAGCAATCTCTTCTCTGAACATTTTGCTACGCGGCAGGAAATGAAGGCGTGTTGAGGTAGTGTCGATTCCAATGAATAAGTTTGTGAGCTTCAAGTTGCAATTTTTAACTGAGGTAAGTTGAAGTGAGCTGTGTATCTTGCCTTCATTATCCGTCTTTCATCTGCATCATCCAGGCTCTGATAATTTTGGGCTTTCACATCGTGCGATGGTGGTGGACGAGTTGCTCATTCGATCCAGCACGGCCACACCTTCATCATCTGCTAGACAATCTAAGTCCAATGGTTATCGAACTTCACTGCCATGATTTTCGGATTCACATTTCCAAAAACCAGCATCATCATCGTCACTCATTTTTTGAAGTCACTTAAGGTGTCTTATCCAAATACAAAATGATGTACTCCATGTGCATATCAATACTATTGATATTGATTCAATAGACAAGCATCCATCGTAACGGCAGCCACACTTTTTGCTGCGTACTTCGAAGCTGGTATCGATAGGATGTTCCATCGAGAACGCAATTATCCTAGCTGGCTGATAAACAAATTCGTTCAGTAGCTGCAACCACTGCTATTGCTCATACTACGTGTACATGTATTAGATGTAACATTCATTGCGATTTAGAATTCATGGTTAGTGATGGCTTTTTCTGCACAATTCAAGGAATGTTTGACAAGATTACATCCTGTTGGAGGCATGGACAGCGCTGTGATCAAGCGAATATGCATTCTGTTTGTTGCAGTAATTGCTATGGATATGGTTGCTGTCTATAATATCGGATTACATCGCGGTTTGTTGATGGCAACTGCGTCGTTGAGCTAACTGCTGCAAGTACAAGTACATGTAGTAGAAAATGGCTCCCATGCCCAAAAGCAAACCCGTGAGCGCTCCGTCCTCATTCTTCAATTTCCTCTCAATTACCACCGCGTTCCAAACCACCTCTCGACCATGGCCGTCAACGCCTCCACGCTTGAGCCAAGCCTTCCCAACACCTTCCGTGCGTACCAGTTCGAGGAATTCGGCGACGTATTGAAAGTTGTCAAGCTTGGCACAGCGCAGCAGCAACCATTGAAGCCCTCGGAGGTGTGTGTTCGAGTGCACAGCGCCGGAGTAAATCCCGTCGACTGGAAGTTCGTGGAGTACGGGGGACACTTTCTGCCCACTGCGCCGTCAAACGATCGTCCATTCCGCGTTGGTTTCGACGTGTCTGGCACTGTTATCGGTGTTGGCTCAGAGGTTCAAAGCCTTCATGTCGGCGACGCCGTATACGGTCAAGCCCCATTCGGGGGGAGCAGTGGCTTTGCAAATTACGTCGGTGGTTGAGGGACTTTCGCCGAGTTCGTCAACATCAAAGCCAAGTATCTTGCTTCGAAGCCCACGAACTTAAGTTTCACGAAAGCTGCAACCGTGTCAATCGCGGCACAAACAAGTTATCAAGCGCTTGCTGAGAGTGCCAAGCTGCAGGCAGGAGAGAGCGTCCTCATTCTCGGTGCCAGTGGCGGCACCGGCGTCTTCGCCGTCCAACTTGCCAAAATTCTTGGTGCATCCGAAGTGATCACGACTACCAGCTCCCGCAACTTCGAATTGGTGAAGTCGCTCGGTGCCGACCGCACCATCGATTACACGGTCGAAAAGTGGAGCGATGCCATCGAGGCACACTCGATCGACGTCATCTACGACTGTGTTGTGGAGCCGAATTCATGGAGCGAAGGTGCCCAGAAGGTGCTCAAGTTCAATACGGGCCGCTTTGTCACGCTACAAACCGGAGCTGGTAATGGGGCGGGGCTAACTGTATCCCCAATCGGGGTTACCCGACTTCCAGAAATTTCCACTCAGCCCACGTCGGAGCGCATGGCGACGCTCACGCCGCTGTTTGAAAGCGGCAAGCTTGTGGTGCCAATTGATTCGATCCACGCCTTCGAAAACTTGTTGGAGGCTTTCAAGAAGCAGAAGTCGAACCATGCTCGTGGAAAGATTGTTCTCCAGGTGCTTGAAAATGAGGATTAACGAGGACCAACGTAGGTGTGAGAGCTGTGAGGGAAGTTGTCTATCGCATTAGACGGGATTGCCTCGCAAAGAACTCGGAGAGAGAGAGATAATCACGCCACTCAAAACAATACTGTTATTTGCAGTATCGTACCTGTCCCTCTGGATCAGACCAGCGTTTAACCCAGCGTAATGACGGCTTGTTAAATAGCTATCAGTTCCTGGTCAAAGCAGATCGTCCTTCGCGTAAATTATACAGTACCAGCAGTAATTCCATTCAGCGTTTGTGGGATTACAGGCCTAGCACGGCCCGTATAGACTCCAGCGCTTCGACTGGGTCGCACACTCTCGTTTCTGCTGATTCGCTAGAAGCCACAGGTACGATAGCTCTATCTTCAGGGTTCCCGAGGAAAACAAGTGACTGCAGAAAGCAAAATTTAAATTAGATACTGACATAATCAGGGACTCGGAGACCTCAGTTCTTACCTGAGCGTGTTGCTTCCATCCCGGCAGCTTGACGAACTCCCACAACTTCGGGTCAATCTCACCGTAGTCATCAACACCAGTAGATTTGCGCTCGGTAACCCAGGGGCAAAAGTGACGGTGCTGCAGAAGCAGATCAATAGCCTGCGCTGTGCCAGCTTTCAAACGTTTTGCAGGTGGCTCACTGTCTTCATCACCGTTCTCCTTGTTGCTGGTCTCCGGGAAAGCTTCCCACCGCCGATTACAGGACCCGCACCACAGCATGTGCATTGAACAATCTCCATTGTCATCAAATTGCCACCCACACAGAATCAGGAATGCAGCATTGACGAGCTCTTCAGAGCTCACGGGTGTGTCGTTTTGCTGCGAAATCCTCGCCGACAACTTCGATGCAAACGTCACAGTATCCAGAGAAGCTGAAGCGTTTTCAGAGCAACAGGACTCGTTCAACACCTTGGCTGTCACTGCATCTACAATTTTAATGTCTCCGATTCGCTTCTGAAACCCGGCGTCCTTGTGCATCCTCGCCACCAGTTTCTCCAGTTGATTCATAAACTCTTCATACACCTGACGCTTCGTGGCGATAGGAAGCTACAGACAAAAAAAAACCCCAGCAATACACAATACTATCAGCACAACATATATCCCTTCTCAATTTTTCAGCTGTCCTCACTGTCGTAAAAGCTTCGGGTGATGGATTGCCCCGCCACGGACAGAGCTGCGTGTGGCCTGTGACTAGTTGCTTAGCGAACTTCTGAGCCACTTTGAGTGCACCAGCCTCACTCAACTTGTCGTCGATCTTGAAACACAGAAACTGCTTGCAACTGCAGCAAACAACAGCGTCAGCCCTCAACATTCTACGTCATTTTCTCTTCCTCCTCTCTCACCAGTTGCAATGCAGTTGATCAGGCGCCGAGTTCCTCCAGCCATGACGAGCGCATTCGAACGCACTGATTACATCTGGTTTGGCGAACCACGAGGCGATGGAGAAGCTGCTTACTCGCGCCAGGAAGTCCGAATGATCCCAGGGACGACATAAGGCTGAGGTTTCAGGACCTTTCAGCCGCTTGACGCGAGACGAAGCAACGATCTCTAGATCGGACGCAAAGAGCAGTGGATCCTCACGTACACGGGCGTCTATCGGCGCCGTGGCGTCGTCCCAGGCCGCCAGTAGCGCGTCCATCTGCGACCCCAATGATGCCATCGTCCAAAGCTCTATAGTCTAAAAGTTGATGTACGTGAACATCAATTATGTACGATACACAACTTACTTGGTGGCTGTTGCTAATGTCGCCACATAAACAAATAGCAAGACAAGTGGCGATGGCGGACGAAGCGGTGGACGTGAGCAAGTTGGAGGCTGAGGCGGCGAGTCTGGCAGGCGAGACGGAGGCGCCCAAGACAGATGGAGAGGCCGCTGTGCCCCCCGCTGCGACGGAGGAGTCGGCTGAGGCTGTGGACGCTGAGATCGAGGACATGAAACGCCGCGTGAAGGAGATGGAAGAGGAGGCCGCTAAGCTCAGTGAGATGCAGTCCGAGGTGGAGTCCCAGATGGGGAAGAACACGGCCTCGTCCCTCAACGAGATGGGCGGAGCAGCGGGCGCGGCGGCCAACGCGCAGCCTGCACAGATGGACGACACGTCCGTCTACATTGGCCAGGTGGACTACGGCAGCACGCCCGAGGAGCTGCAGGCGCTGTTCCAATCTTGTGGCACCATCAACCGCGTGACGATCCTGTGTGACAAGTTCACGGGCCAACCTAAGGGCTATGCGTACATTGAGTTCGCCTCCCGTGACGCTGTGGAGAGCGCGCTCCTGCTGAACGACACCATGTTCCGCGGCCGACAGCTCAAGGTCACGCCCAAGCGGCAGAACGTGCGTGGATTCAACATGTCCCGTGGAGGACGGGGAGGTCGCGGACGAGGAAGGGGACGAGGACGTGGCCGTGGCCCTCCCCGTGGAGGATTCCGTGGAGGCCGGGGACGCGGTTTCCACCCGTACTACTAGATTGGTAGGTTTAGCGACGCTGTCGAGACTACTGACAGACGCTTGCTGACTGCTTTTCAAGCTCAAGTTCTCGTGTGGCCACTTTATCGTGATGTGGAGAACCAGCGGTTATCCATAGGATGCAGTGGAGGGGGAGACACGCACTGCCCCGTGCGGATAGTACAGAAGACAAGAACTAGGATGGGGTGAACGTGAGCAAGAGCTCGTGAAGCTTGTGAAAAGAGGGAGAAAATGACAGAAGCTGAAATGTCCCCCACGGAAAAGAAAAAAAATGAAAAAAAAAGTGAAAAGAGGTTTCCCCCCCCATGGGCAGTTGTCCATGAAAGCAGCCAGCGAACAGCTAGGCATGATCATTAGCAATGTAGACTAGATAGGTTTGATGCAGTGCGGTGTAGATACTGTACATTCAACAGCGTTGGAAGCAATTCGGTTTTGACGACACCATGGAACGTGCATCCTTCTACAGTGAGCCGAAGCAGATACGACAATTCGAATGAAACCAGGGCGTTGAACCATGAACGGGTGACAATGCTTGTGTATTAATGCGGCACTTTCTTGTTGCGCTTGGCAGGAAGGCCCAAGTGGCCGCTGGAGCTACGCCGCTTGGCTGCACGAATTGCCTTTTCCGAGTGCTTGGATGTCTTGCCTGCAACCGCACAGCAAAGAAGCGGTTTAGTTCAGAGGATTGCAAAAAGACCACCGACCCGCCACATAAATGAATAGTGCTAATGACGTACCCTTGCTGATTGCCTGTGCATGGCTCGCCGCTAAAGAAGCAGCGCTACCACCGTCAGTCAGCGCTGCATCGCCTGGTCGTTCTGCGGGCACGAACATATTAGTTAACACAGAATACATCAACGATAGATTCCTTGAAGGGGGTCTTACCAGACAGAGTGGCAGGAGTGGTGTCTGACTTGTATTCCATCCCAGTGAGCGCGTGATAACGCTCACGCAGCGCTTGGACTTCGTTCTGTTTACTCTTCAGGTGCTTTCGTAGTGATAGCAGCCCCACGGCATCCTGGCGCAATTTGTCAAATGTTTCGCACACCGGCTTCGTAGGCATAGGACGCGGTGGGACACCCATCTCCTCTAACAGAAGCTGCAACTTCTTCAGCAACTTTGCACTGAGAGCATGTTTCTGCTGAGGAAGAGCTAACAACGAGCTCCGCAAAATCACTCCTGTGGGCAGCGCGCGCTTGATCTCGTACGGCACATCAGCAAGCTCCTTCTTCTTCTTAGAATCCGCTCTCACTGCCACCTTCTTAAGCTGTTGTTCCACGCCACGCAGCTCGTCGTTCAGACGGCGGATCTCGTTCTCTTCCTCAACAGTCCGAGAGAATGCAAGATCCAGCTGCCTCTTTCGCTGCTTTTCATACGCGATGTTAAATCTATAGTGCTCTGACGCCGAAGAGGTAGGCGTAGCAGGCACCGGCGTCGACGGTGTACTCGTAGCAGCTCCAAAGTCGGCCTTTATAGCGACAGCAGAAGCCTGAACGGCAGCTCCGACCACAGTTGCGTCCGCTGCAGGAGATGCAGCTGGAGTTGAAGCACTGGCTGCAGCTGGGGTAACCACTGTAGTCTTCTTCTCCAGTTCACCTCTCGCTTTCTTGTCTCTGTATTCAGCTAGCAATCGCGTCAACTCGTAGTAGCGGTACTTGATATCTTCAATAGATCTCAGTGCGCCTTTAGTAATCGGGTTTGAATTGTACTTGTCTGAGACCACAACCCACCTGTACACAACAGCTACGTCAGAGTCCCACTTAACCACTCCTTATCACCACCAATCGTGTACATGTAACTCACCGCATATCGAAGCGCTGACACAGCTTCAGCAGCAGATCCGTCTCCTCTTTCGTCCATTTCATCATCGGATCTTGATGATGCGCCAGCGCCGCTTCATACTCTTCGTCCGTGTAACTGGTGGTCTCACTCTTGACATTAAACCGAGCAAACACGTAGTCGGGCTGCTCCAGGTGGGCCTTCCCCCAATGGGAGAGCGTCAGTCCTTCCTCCCCATTCTCACCCGCCAGGGATGCTCGCGCCGGATTCCGGAAGGACTTGCGGATCCACTTGACAGCTGGCGACTTCTTGCGTTCCTGCCACTTTTGCTTGAGACTTGTTTTGCCAAAGCCCTGGTACAGCGCGTGGCTGGCACGGTGATTGCTCTCCAGCAGCTCCAGCACCTCGCGTTGCATACCCGTGAGCTTCTTCTGCTTGCTGGCGCCGCCGCTCTGCTTGCCACGTGCAGCCGGCGACGCGCCAGACGGTTTCAGCTGGTCCAGGTCACCCGCAGCGGCCCCATTAGCGCCGGACTTGGGCCCCGCGAGCCCCAGGATCTGCGCTACGTCGCTCATGTTGCCCGCTTCCTAAAATGCCGTATTGCAGGGAGACCTTTTGATTGGATGAAAGTGAAACACATGTGCACCACATGAAATGGAGTGACCCACACCGGAATGAGATGCACCACACCATGTTAAATCGTGCGGCTGAACTGGTATCTACTACTATAGTATCTGATGGACCGAAGCACCGGCGCTTCGGCGGCATCCTGCCGGGAACACAGGCAATTGACCACCATGCCATCGCCTTGCCAATCTGCTATATATTCATGCCTTGCTTCTCTGCAGTAGCTGCAGCCCGCTTAAACCAATTGTGGGGTACCAACATGCTCCAGTGGGGTTTCGCGGGAGCTCCAGTCGATTATGACACAGCGCTTGGTTACTAATTCCTTGACTGTCGTCGCATTAACTACGTTTCGTGTCCTGCGTCGACGCGGCTTGCGCGTTCTGCGCCGCCTGGGTGGCCTTGCTAACCTCCGCCGCTACGTACTCGCCCTCGGAGATCTGCCAGCGCTGCATCGTGTCTTTGAAGATGTACACGCCCGTGACGGCGCCCAGGATGACCGCGAGCCCCACGTCCATGAGCGGCGTCGCGCGCCGCACGCGTCGGCGCAGCGTCCTGCCTTCCTTCTTCTTGTTGAACAGCGACACCATCGTATGCTCTTGCCTTCTTCGCCTTGCTTGATCAGCCGTATTGCGCGCGCTCCAGCAACGTGGTCAAATCCCGATTAAGTGCGAAAATTCGTTTACCAGTAGACCATCATTCCTTTCTTGATGTTCTGGAAGGATCCAAAAAGCGGGCCAGCAATGGAGCAACGTGACCAAATCGCGCCACGGATACAAGTGCGCTACAAGCCTAACTTTCTGCTTACCATTGCTAAGTTACCAGTGCTCCAGCATATTGCCGTGCATTACTTCCACCGCCCCTGCAGGTTCGCGAAGGCAGCTTCGGCCAGCCCTGAGAATGTCTCCGATCTCATCGAGATCGGACAGATCGTCCACAAGAAAAGGTCCGGCACTCATTATCCAACAAAAACGGATAATTCTAGAAATACATAACCTATCTTATCAGCTATCTGTCTCAAACATCGTCTATCCAAATACTTATCCATTTACCTCTGATTTCGAATCTACTTGCCCTATAACATGATTTTATCATTTCAGAGCGTTCTAGATAGAGGCCCCAAAGCTCAAGTACGTATGGCCCAAAAGCGAGTGGCTGACGGGGGCCTCTTCAATCGCGAATTTGCGCATATCCCCACAGCCGCATATCCCAGACCCGCCCTTCAAAAGTATGCTGCGCCTCGCCGCCCGCTCCCCCGCCCCCGTCGCGGCCAAGCGCATGTTCTCGGCCGCCGCCGGCACTGAGGTCATCGGCATTGACTTGGGCACGACCAACTCGTGCGTGGCCGTCATGGAGGGCAAGACCGCGCGTGTGATTGAGAACTCGGAAGGCGCCCGCACGACGCCTTCGGTTGTGGCCATCCTGGACAACGACGAGCGCCTTGTGGGTATGCCCGCTAAGCGCCAGGCCGTGACCAACCCGGAGAACACGTTCTACGCCGTCAAGCGTCTGATTGGTCGCAAGTTCGAGGACAAGGAGACCCAGGAAGTGTCCAAGGTCGTGTCGTACAAGATCGTCAAGGGCAACAACGGCAAGGACGCCTGGGTTGAGGCCAAGGGCCAGAAGTACTCGCCCTCGCAGATTGGCTCCATGGTGCTCACTAAGATGAAGGAGACTGCTGATGGTTTCTTGGGCAAGTCTGTGACCCAGGCTGTCGTCACGGTGCCGGCCTACTTCAACGACTCGCAGCGTCAGGCCACCAAGGACGCCGGCAAGATCGCTGGTCTGGACGTGCTCCGTATCATCAACGAACCCACGGCTGCTGCTCTGGCCTACGGCATGGACAAGGCTGATGGCAAGGTCATCGCTGTCTTTGACTTGGGTGGCGGTACCTTCGATGTGTCGATCCTGGAGATCTCGGGCGGTGTGTTCGAGGTCAAGTCCACCAACGGTGACACGCTGCTCGGCGGTGAGGACTTCGACGAGGAGCTGCTGCGTTACCTCGTGGACGAGTTCAAGAAGGAGACGAGCATTGATGTGTCGGGCGACAACCTCGCCATGCAGCGTCTGCGTGAGGCTGCTGAGAAGGCCAAGCGTGAGCTTGATGGCCTGGCCCAGACGGACATCAGCCTGCCTTTCATCACGGCTGACGCCACCGGCCCCAAGCACTTGAACATGAAGATCACCCGTGCCACTTTCGAGAAGCTGGTCGGCAAGCTGATCGAGCGTACCATGGGCCCGTGCAAAAAGTGCGTCAAGGACGCCGGTCTGGACAAGAGCGACATTAACGAGGTCATTCTGGTCGGAGGTATGTCGCGTATGCCCAAGGTGCAGACGACCGTGGAGGAATTCTTCGGCAAGAAGCCCTCGAAGGGTGTCAACCCCGATGAGGTGGTGGCCATGGGTGCTGCCATCCAGGGTGGTGTGCTTCGCGGTGACGTGAAGGACATCCTGCTGCTGGATGTGACTCCTCTGTCCCTGGGTATTGAGACTCTGGGTGGTGTGTTCACCAAGCTGATCCCGCGCAACACCACGATCCCGACCAAGAAGTCGCAGGTGTTCTCGACGGCTGCTGACTCGCAGACGCAGGTGGGCATCAAGGTGCTGCAGGGCGAGCGTGAGATGGCTGCTGACAACAAACTGCTCGGCAACTTCGACCTCGTGGGCATCCCGCCTGCCCCACGTGGCGTGCCTCAGATTGAGGTGAGCTTCGACATTGACGCTAACGGAATCGTGAACGTCGGTGCCCGCGACAAGGCCACGGGCAAGGAGCAGAACATCGTGATCCAGTCCAGCGGCGGTCTGTCGGAGGCTGAGATCGAGAAGATGGTTGCTGACGCTGAAGCTAACGCTGCCGCTGACCAGCAGCGCAAGGAGTTGATCGAGGCCAAGAACGAGGCCGACTCGACGCTGTACACGACGGAGAAGACCCTCACGGAGCACGAGGACAAGATCGACGCCGAGACTCTCGAGAAGGTGAAGGCTGCTCTTGCTGACCTGCGCACCAAGTCGGAGGGAGATAACACGGAGGAGATCAAGGCTGCCCTCGAGGAGGTGCAAAAAATGTCCATGAAGATCGGTGAGGCCGTTTACAAGTCGCAGCAGGGCGAGGGCGCTTCCAGCGACGACAGCAAGGACGAGAACGTGCACGACGCTGAGTTCAAGGACAAGAAGGACTAAGCACGTTATAAGATATAGCGAGTCTGCTTGCCTTTCTGTCCAAGAGCGAGCGCAGCTGGCCGACGGATGGCGAGCGACCTTTAGACGACGGCAAGTCTCCTCTTTGGCCTTAGTATTTTGCTGCTTACGTTTTGGGTTTCTCTATTAGATGGACACATGTAGGAAAATGCCGACCAGTAATTTACTGTTTGCAACGAGAAATCAAGATGCAAAGCAAATTCTGATGCGTGTCTTGTTGATATTTGCATGAGCGTGTACGGTGATGTGGGTGAAGGCTTCATCGGGCTTAAACGCTCTCACCTTTGTCCTTGGCTGCTGCCGCCGGCTCCTGGTTCTTGTCGCTGCCGTCTTCGTTTGTCTGTAACCGAGTCGAAAATACAAACTTGTCAGCATCCCTTTCACCGTCCTTTGCTGCACCAAGTTGCAGCAACTGTTACCTGCTCCATGAGGTCTGCGATGGACTTTTCCAGCTCGTCGATGCGCGAACCCATTTCGTCGAGTACACTTCCATCACAGCAACAAATCGCACACCGAAACAGTCAAGGAAACCCAACCTAAGATCCTCATCTGAATCTACCGCAATATACAATGCAATAAAAGTTGTAAAGGATATTTCTTCCGATGATGGCGTCCGACATTTGCGCAAATCGCGATTGCTGCAGCAATTACAACACAAAACAAACCCAACACTGTCAGCAATCGCAGCTCAATCCAAAAGCTGCAGCAGCTTCGGCCAACGCACCATTTGCTCCAGCAGACTTTGCACCTGTTAGCAGCACCAGCACAAATCATTTAGTACAAATAAAACTACGATCACAATAATTGGTATCTTTTGCAGTTAAGCACGCACGAAGACCGTAAGGTCCTGGGCATCCGTGGGGCCGCCAGCCGAGGCGGAGCTGGCGTTGGCGTTCTTGGATGCGTCTGAGGAGCTCTACGTGACGAGAACAAGGCTGTCAGTTTATCTCAACATTCTAGGCATCCATATGCACTCCAAAGAGCTCTGCGATGCGCGGTACTCGCAGCGCAAAGGTATCCTGAAGACGCACCATGTTCGCTTGGTGATCTTGACAGTTTCTGGAAGGCAAACGAGACTCTGGAAGTATGTGGACCACACTCATTATATTGGTATCAGATCTGATCAAATCAGTCAAAATGGCAGGTGTAGTACATGAGTGGCATCCAGTTCCGAATTTGCCAGCTGAAGAACAAGTGGAGTTTCCTTCATCGTCATCATGGGCTGGACCTGCGTGCAGTGCACATTCCTGAACGCCAACGACTCGGCCGCCAACTGCGGCGCCTGCAATGCCATCCGCGTGCTTCAGTGTCCCACGTGCAAGGGCGAGATCAAGTGCGTCTTCCTCTAACTTCCTCTATACCTCTCTGTATATCCTTTCTTATCGTCTATAACTCTGTAGATACGGCAAGCGCCTTCATGTGAATGGCATAACCTATCATCCGGACTGTTTCTGCTGCACGGGCTGCAAACGTCCATTGCCCAGTCGCTTCCAGGCTGTCAATGGCGGCAACTATCACCCGGAATGCGCACCCAAGTCCAAGCCAATCACCAAGACAACCACCACGACCAGAATGTCGGGTGGTAAAGGTGGAAGCCGGGTGCAGAACGAGAACCGTAGCAGCAACGCTAATATCAAGACGAACAGCAGTTCTGGTCGTAATGGATCTGGGGGCTGGAACTGCCCCACCTGCACGTTCTTCAACGCAAACGACGCAGCGCCGACTTGTGGAGCTTGCAATGCTGTCCGCATCATGAAATGTCCAGGGTGCAAGGGCGAAATCAAGTGGGTTGATGCCTTTTAGTGAGGTATCGATGGATTCATGGACTTACGATGTTTTTTTGGCTGGATTCAGATTCGGACAACGTGTCAATGTAGACGGCAAGGCGTACCACCCGGACTGCTTCCGTTGTGCCGCGTGCAATGGGAAGTTTGCTACGAGCAAGTTCCAGGTCAAGGACGGAGAGTACTATCATCACGAGTGCTTCAAGCAACTCTACCACCCACGGTGCGTCACATTCCTCTGCAACGGATTATCACTGCACAACATACTAACATGATCGAGCAACTTATTTACAGCTGCGATGTGTGCGAGGGGTTCATCCCATACCAACCAGGCACACAGAAAATTTCGTTCAAGGTGGGTTAAACAAAATCTTGACCGTTGGGGATGGAATGAACTTATGCTTTACCTGTTAACTTCGTTCATGCAGGTGATGCCCTTCGGAGACCAGAAGTACTGCGCTGAGCATGAAAACCGTGACCGCTGCTGCAGTTGTCAGCGTGTTGAGGTTCGTACATACCACCCACTTAGGACGTGTACAGAGTTGCTGATATCTACGTTTCTTGTACCATCAGCCGACTATTCCAGGACGAGAGTTCCATAGCCTCAGTGACGGACGCAAGATTTGCCATGATTGCTGCAACTACCTGGTGCTTGATTCAAACGAGGTACTGCCGCGTGGACCCTAGACGTTTTTTTGCTGTAATAACGTGGACGACACCGTTTTGCAGGCACAAGGTGTTGTAAAGGAGGTGTGGGCATACATGCGAGACATCGGCATTAATCTCCCTGAGGTTAGTCAACTCCAATTTTTCTTTTCACCTATCCCGACGGTAGTATTTGCTAACATTTGCGGTGGTTATTCATTATCATAGATCCCTGTGTATCTAGTGGAGTCTCCTGTTCTCAACGAGCATTGCAACGCCCACAAGAAGACCAACACGCTGATGAAAGGTAACAAACACGTGAAAGGCCACGTGACTCGTGGTCTTTGCCTCTCGGAGGTATCGCAAGTCCAGCATATGGTCCGCAAGGGCAAGCACGCAGTTCCTCGGGTGGCTTCTATCGAAAAGGTTTGTATCTTTGCGGTTTACTGTTTGCGGTTTAGTGTACAAGCTGTATTTTCATCTATCCATGCGTTTGTCACGAACAGACCCGCTCGGTGAACGCGATCCTGATCCTGCATGGATTGCCGTACGACCTTACGGCTTCAGTTCTGGCGCACGAAGCCACCCACGCATTCATCAAACTCAGCGACAACTTCCCTGATCACATCCCTCCCAAGGTATACTTTGTGTCGTCGTGGTGGCAGTGATGAGCAGTGCCTGTGGCTGACGTTGGATTTGCTTTGATCAGATCGAGGAAGGCATGTGTCAATTGATGAGCTTTCTGTTTCTGAAGTACAAACACATGATGGAGCGCAAAGACTCCAAGAAGCGGACGTACGAGGGCAGACTGCGAAAGTTTTATATGCGTCAACTCAAGAACGACATATCCCCGGTCTACGGTGACGGGTTCCGCGAAGCGTACGAGGCTTACAAGCGAGTGAACTCACTGCAGCGAATGTTTGACGCGATTCGGCACCACGCGTCGTTCCCATAAGGTGTGTCTAGCTACCTTGGCTTCTCGAGAGCATTATATCGACTGATAGAAGCCTCTTCGAAGTAATCTGTAAGTCTCATCAATGGCGGAACTCAATTTGCATTTGTTATCATAGATTTCAACCCACAACCTGTTCACTACTTGTACCTGCACCAAAGTTGATATCTTGCAGCATGGTTAATCGCGCCGTTCTCCACCTCTTTCTCCGTCAGCCACGCGCCGTCCTCCTTCGCCAGGAAGAGCGTCAGATCATCCGCATCACACTGGATTTTGTTCGGCTTCTCCGCCTTGATCGCCTTCTTCAATTGGCCCACCGACTTGTTCTCGTCAATGTCCATAGGGAACGCGCTGCCAGCCCCACCAACGACGGCACAGTACAAAGTGACCATCTTTGCAGATTCTGGAATGAGAGAGAAAGGGGAGAGAATTTGGAGTAGTACCCAAGCGGAAATGAAGGTGTTGGACAGACATTCGAGTTATCGTCTCTTGAGTCATCGTCTCTTGAGTCATCACAACACCATCTCCATCTTGAAGTGGCACCTCCACGGCGTCAGACCGCCTGACAACCGCGTGGTCGCCCGATGCATACTCCATGCCTTCAGGAGCTAAATAATTCTTTGTTCCCTGTTTGACTTGAGCTTTGAAAGGTAAAAGTAAAAGTGTATTCAAATGAGTGAGGTGAGGAATAGAGTCGTCTGATACTGCTACTCCTACGTCCGTTACTACCGGCGCCCTCCTTGGCTAGGAGGCGTTCCTAGGACACTGTAGACTGTTCGTCAGACTAGGACGTTCCTAAGGCTGGGTCGTTCGTGAGTTTGATCAGTTCCTCAGACTACCAGTGTGCTGTCAGCGTGACCGCTGCACTGGTAACACTTTCCAACTTGCCACGGTAAATACAAGTTACCGCAATTTCGAGTTGGTGAAGTCGCTTGGTGCCTACCGCACCATAAACCAAGGTCGGAAAGTGGAGCGATGTCATCGAGGCATACGCAAGCCTATTGCTTCCTGATGCTACAAACCGGAGCTTGCAATGGGGCGAAATTGTTAATGCCAAACGATTCCAGGCATTTCCACACAGCCCACCTCGGAGTGCATGGCGACCTCATTATTTGTCAAACTTGTTGGAGGCCTCAACAAGTAGTTGTCGAACTATGTTCGTGGCATTTGCCACGGTGGCAAGATCGTGCTAAAGGCACTTGAAGTTGTCGGCGGATTGGCATACCACTGGCCTAAAGCTGTTGAATGCGGCGCGAGCGAAGCTACGTCGCGTGGGGCTGTCGGATAAGAATGCCGGCGGAGTGGATGAAGAAGAAGAAGCAGAAGGGAAAGGCCCTGTGAACGTTCTGGTGGTGGTTCCCAGTGACCCCAGAACTGTGAAGTTGAAGCGTGCGTGGCATCCTCCACCCGTCGTGTTTTTTTGATGTATTATTGCTAATTTCTTTGTGTTATTGGTAATCTCAATCATGCAGAGCAGAACGACGAGGATGGATCGTCAGAGCACAGTGGTACTTACCATTCGTTTTTGGGGGACTTGCTCTCTTTGCTTTGGCCGCTGGATAAAATCCAATCGACGAAAAAGGATGTCTAGAGAGTGCTGGCCGATCGATGCTCACGGTTCTTGTCATCGTACCCCTTTTGATATGATAGACGAGCTTCACGTGTACGCTGATAGTAGCGTCTCTGCGCTGCCTTGATGCGCTCTTTGTTAGCTTGGTATTGTTCAGGAGAGTATGCCATCTTTGTATATATTACTAACTTTTTATTTATCAGGATAAAAATATATATAAGGGAGGTAAAAGTTAAGCACCTACTACTTAAGTGCTTCGTTTCTTCTTGTTATTTTTCTGCGATCTTCGATTTTGCTGCACTGGGGCGGTCGCTGCTGTGTCTGATATCTTCAACGGAGTCCTCTCGTCCCATTCGTGATTGGTTTCCTCGATCAATTCAATCACGGCGTCAAAGTGCGATAGTGTGTGTGGTGGGTTTTGTCGACGCAGTAATTGCGCTAGTTTTGAAGTATGTGTTGCCGTCGTTGAAAGCCAAAAAGCGAACTTAACCAAAGCGAAATCGAACTTAGTGGTGAAAACGAACTTAATTAATTAATTAATTTTTTTTCTCAGATAAAAGTCAGCCACTATATACAATGACTGATAATGCAATGCTTGAGATTTTGGTCTCTGAATTAATTATTTTCAAATATTTTGTCTGTGGGTATGATATAAAGTCGATCCTGATACAAGATCCAATAATATAAAGTCAAACTTATAAGAATAATATAGACAGTGATATATAGGCAACATGTTTGCATACGAGCTTGAAGGTCTAAAGCGATTAAATATTCAAGCTATTAAATGGGGCAGCAGCTACAGGGTAAAGGTCCGCGGTAGAACGGGGAAGATGGTTTATATCAGCAACCTTTCTCGCCCTACTAACCAAAAGCTTGTAGCCAAGCAATATAAGGTTTCCATCGAAACCCTCAAGAAGCACATGTCAGCTGACTACAAGGCTGATTCTACGTACCGTTTCTACATAGGAAGCTATCGATATTCTGTCTCATGAGAATCATGCTCTATACATTAAGAGCATCGACATGCTTCAGAGTAAGTACCAGTGTTCTAAGTGTGAGATGATTTTCGTTAGTTCGATAAAGCTCCGCGACCACGTCAAGAACCAATGTGAGCGTATCAATATTGAGACCTTTCCCGCTGAGCCGACTATCTATCGTCCAGCACCAAACACTATCCAATCGCTATTGAGGAAGTACTCCATCAAGGATGCTGACCATTACATCGACCATTTCATCGTATATGACTTTGAGGCAATTCTCAAGCCGACAGGTGTCAAACACGGTGAAAGAACTGGCTTCACTAACGAACATATCCCGGTATCAGCATCAATAGCCGATAGTTTAACTGAGAAGGTGCGTTGCTTTGTAAATGCTGATCCGAAGGCATTGCTTATGGATATGTTCAAGTACATTGCTGATGTAGCTGTGAAAATTCAGAAGTAAAATGTCGAAAAGTATGAGTCGCTTCTGCGAAAAATTGTCAATGCTTATGGGCTGGCTGGTTGGAGATTCCTGGTAACAATTTGGGTAAAACATATAAAATGGATGATGTAGATAGCTGGATTCGAGGAGGAAAGTATGCTAGCTTCTTCGACTTCCACAGCAGCCATGGAATTGGTAAGCAGAGATCGGATTAGGTAAACTTAAACAACAGCTCGATCAGGTACCAGTATTCGGCTTTAATTCTGGTCGATACGATATTAACTTGATTAAGAGCGAATTGTTTGCTGTGATTGGTACCAACAACATCAAATCTGTCATCAAGAGCCCGAGCTACATGTGCATCGCTACGTCTGATATGAAAATGCTTGATATTAGCAACTATGTGCCAGCTGGTACAGCTACGATAAGTATCTTACGACAATCTCGGAGGTTGCAAGTGTGATGACAAGGTTCGATGTGTTTGTGGTCTCGGCAAGGGTTTATTTCCATACGAGTACATAACTAGTTTCAACGTCCTCAACGAGACTCAAGTCCCACCGAAATCAGCGTTTGACAGCAAGCTTCGTGGTAGAAGCATCTCCAATGATGAGTACGAGTGAGTCAAGTGGGTGTGGGAGTACTACGCGATGAAGACTATCAAGGACCTATTAGTTTGGTACAACAATCTTGACGTAGTACCATTCATCAAGGCTATCAAATCTCAACGATAGTTGTTCAAGCGGTTTGATCTCGATATGTTCACCGATGGTGTCTCACTTCCGGGTCTCTCAGAAAAGGTTATGTACCAGACCTGCTTTAACAATCTCCAATACCCCAGCAAAAAACCTGCCAAATCGTTCAAATTTCCAGCTAAGCGTATGAATGGGTACAAGAGCCAGGATGCTGAGGCGAAGCGTTAGTTTGGTATAACGCTTGATCACTTAGATATGTTGCTACAGAAGCAGAAGTATCTTTGTGGGCTTTGCTATAGCCCTTTGAGTTCTGACACTGCTTCCGCCGATAGAATCAACAACAAGCTTGGTCACATCGACGGCAACATCTTGATCAGCTGTTTTTCATGCAACATCGCTCGTTAGGGTATGTCTCTCAAGGGTTTCCGCTACAAAAAACTGCTTGAGTTCAATTCGGACAGACTGGTATATTCGATTGATAAGGAAGAATCTGAGATCTTCGGTAAAATGAAAGCCAATATTTGTTGCGGACCTTCAATTATCTTCAACCGCTACGCTAAGCGAAATGAGACAAAGATCCGTGATGGAAAACTCTGTAAGAAGATTATCGGATACGATGCTAACGCTCTGTACCTTTGGGCTCTTGGTAATGAGATGCCCTGCGGTCGATTGACAACGATTGATGCGTATGATGGTATCATTGATGATATTAAGGCTGACAATATCTTCGGCTTCCTCGAGTGTGATATTCGAACTCCAGAGCACCTGGAACAGTATTTCAGCGAGATGACACCCATTATTAAGAATGTGCTGATTGATTGTGCTGATGAGAAAGTCATTGGCACGCATATGTACGAATACAATATGACTCGCGGGTCAAACCGTGCCAAACCTGCTCACAAGCTCATTGGATCGTACTTTGGGGGAAAAAATCTTATCTATGCACCACTGCTCAAATGGAACCTATCTCATGGTATGGAGATCACCAAGACCTACAGCTTTATCAAGGCTAGCTCTCACAAGGCATTTGCCCCATTTATGGAGGCGGTATCGAACGTGCGACGAGAAGGTGATGCTGATAAGTCTAAGGCAATGATTGCGGAGATGACGAAATTAGTAGGCAACAGTGCTTTCGGTCGATCTGGTATGGATATGAACAAGCACCAGGAGGTCAAATATGAGTCGAATGACAAAAAGATCAAGGCAAATATTGAACACTTCACGTTCCACGAGCTGGAGGAGTTGAATGATGCTTGTGAAATCACCATGAAGAAGCGCCGACTAATGAACAAGAATCCAATTCACCTCTCGATCGCTATCTACCAGCTTGCTAAACTTCGTATGCTCCAGTTCAACCACGACTGCATCGACTTCTACTTCGATCGATCTGACTTCCAGTATCAAGAGATGGACACGGACTCTGCTTACATCGCTTTCAGCTGTGAGAACCCTTTCCAGGATTGCATCAAATCCGAGCTACGTGATCATTTTAAGCAGCACAGTATGACTGGTTTCCACACGACTATAGCGACGAGGTGGCTAAGTTTGATCGACGCACGCCTGGTTTGTTCAATGACGAGTGGTCAGGTGATGCTATGGTATCCTTGTCATCCAAGAACTATATTTGCTATCTACCTGATGAATCTTACAAGGTCGAGGTTTTTTCAGCCAAGGGGGTGCAACAGGGAAAGGGACGGAATGAAGACGTTCTTAGCCCTGATGGATTTGAGACCGTTGTTCGCGATCGCATCACGCTCCAGGGTACTAACAAGGGGTTTAGACTGTCAAAGGAATCTAAATCAATCATCACCTATACTCAAACGAAAAGTGCCTTTTCGTATTTCTACGACAAGCGACAGGTGCTCTCGAATGGGATCAGCACAATTCCACTTAACATTTAGACGCGACAAGCAACACTTTTTTTATTTTTGTTCGGTTATCATATACATGCCATGGCTGAGCTGCTAACAAAACTTTACTATGCCCCAAATACGGGAATCGTTGGCGCGCAAGCGTTGTATCAGAAAGCTCGTGAGTTAGACCCTACGATAACTTTCAAAATCGTAAAGGATTGGTATACATCGCAGATCGATATTCAACGATTCCAGGAGCAGAAGAAACGGTTCGATGGGTTCAAAATTGCCTCACATAACCCCAACTCGTGGCAAATGGATCTTGCTTTCTGGGATAAGCGACCAATAGTGACTGCTATCAACATCAACTCAAGGCTGGGGTACGCAAAGTTTTTGTCAAACAAGACTGCAGCCACGGTTTTAGCAGCACTTAAAGCGTTTGTTCGCCTCCACAAAGTTGACACCCTTACAAGCGATAATGGTAGTGAGTTCATGAACTCACAAACTCAAGAATTCTTTAAATCCCAAGAAAATTGAGCACTATAACAACGAGCCCGGTGATCACGGTACTATGGGGAAAATTGAGCGATTCAACAGAACGTTAAAGCAAAGACTAACTAAATTGTCTCCCAAGAGGATTACGCGAAAGCTTATAGCTGATGTTATCGAAAACTACAATAGCACCTTTCATCGATCAATAGCTATGACCCCAAATGAGGCCAAAGGTAAGGTGATGGAGTCTGAGCTGAAACATAATCAAGAGGAAGCAGATAAAATTGATAATGATTTTGAGGTTGGATCAAAAGTACTATACAGACTCAAAAAGCAAACGTTTAATAAAGAAGCGGCTCGATGGAGCAGAGCTGTGTACGAGATTGTCGGCATTGATGGGTATCGAGTCCAAATTCGCGCGAAAAATAGTCATACGCTCTACAAGGCACCAAACGATCTTAAAATAGTTCAAACAGAGACAACAAATGCCACAATTAACCGAGGTGATATAATCGAAGCTGAGAGGATTTTGGACCATAAGAAGATGCGCTCAGGTAAATACAACTATTTGGTCGAGTGGGACCTGACTCCTGGGAGCCACAAGATAATTTGAGGCTCGTCAATAAGAATAGGAGATCAACACTCGAAAATGAGTACTGGGCAACAAAAAAATGAGTTATAATCAGCTTTGTAATAAATATGATAAGCTGTCGCCTCGCACTTGAGCGACGGGTGATACCCGAGAGGCCTGCCTCTCAGTGGCTGAGCCCCCACGCTCGGCGTGATAGAGCAATCCTCTGAATGCTTTTACTCATTTTCTATTATATGTAATATTTTTTATTAGCTTTTTTAAATATCTGACTTGATATATAGAAAACCATATCAGAACAATGTGTCCCAATTGTGTAGATAACCAACGTGAGCTTGCTCAACTCAGGTGCAAAATCTGGATCATTCAGGAGGTTAGTCGAATCAAGAATGAATTGATGTTATTGGATCCAGTAGCCAATTTCCAAAGAACTGTTAAGAATAAACAATATCGTAAGGAGCTTGAGCAAATATTTGGAGTACCGTTTCACTGTATCAAGAATCGTTATCTAAAGCTATTGAATGAGAGAAACGATATCTGCCACAACTATCAACCATTTAGACATGACTCAGTAATGCCAAGTTTGTGGTGAGCTGTCGCTCAGACGAAAGGTGGAGCCGACAGTCTGCGACTGCGACCCCACCGAAGGTGGTAGGATATCGCGTGATATTTTTTTTTTTATGTTTCTAATGATATATACAACTCACTATGTTCCCTAATTTCACTAGCCTCGCTCAACGAGAGGAGAAACGACAGGAGTTGCTTGAAAGAGCGCAACGCATGTATGCTGATGCGTTATGGGCAAGCGACGCTTCGAGCTTAACCACCTTAGCGAATAAAACAACAACTTCAACTCAGACAGACTCCTCAACAGAGACTGCTGAGATCTAAAAAAAAGCCTGAGTAATGAAAACTCTCAAACAAACCCTGAGGTATCAAAAGGGCAAATCACTCGACCTGAAGTTGAGCGTAATGTACGATCTGTCATGATCGATGCTGAAGTTGATGCTGAACCAAGAATGGTTGATGCTGGGGTAGATAAAGGTGTGCGAACGGTAAATAGTTCAATTAATACTGATAGAGTTAATAAAACGGATAGAAACATTCAAGCAAGAGCTCAAACATCTGATTCTGGAGTAAATGTATCGCCTCAAACGACTGATATTGGAATCGATAATACGGTCGATGCTGAAACAAACATGAGACAAAAAGCAGTGGATACGGAGGATCAAGTTGAAGCTCGTAAGTGGATTAAGAATTTATTTCAGGCAAATCGGAACTGGGCAACACTTCGCATTAAGCCAATTATGCGCAAAACCGGTAAAGATGGCAATAGGTACTTTTTTTTTGGAGAAAAGGGGTCATTGATAGCCATCAAAACGGGTAGAAAGAGTAAGACTTACAAATCGATTGACTGGATTGCAACCGAAGAGAATATCAGAGATATTTGGTATGATGGTGAAAGTAAATCAATCGATGAGAACAGTGATATGAGGCTTGAAGACCCACTATATCATGCTTCACTACTAGAGAAACGACGAATGGGACGGAAACGGAAAATCGTGAACCCTTCAGAAGGTGATGATGCAAATCGCACTAAGCAAAGACTTGAAGACAGCTTCGAGTTCGATACATCAAGCTCAACCTCAACAGATCAAAGTGATAGCAAGAATAGGTTGCTTTGGTCTATTTCAAGAATAAGGAAGTGTTCGAGTCAGCTGGTTTGAATAAGAAAATCGTTCCTGTTCTAAAGAGTACAAGTAAAACGTCTCAGATGGATAAAACTGGATACGTGTGGATTGATGGCTCATCGATTAGCGTATTTGGTGTTGATAGTGGAAGAGTCAAGCCCGCGATTACCAAGAAGGTGGATTGGAGATCAACATTCCAAGAATTCATTCAGTTAGTGAAGAATCGTAATGATATCACCATATTTATCAATGGAGAAAAAGAGAAGATCGCGAAGGACTTCGTACCGGGAGATGGTGAGGCTCGACACGGAATGAAGATCGGAATTGATGAAGACATGGACAGTAATCTAACCAACGCTGATAACGATGCGAAGAAGATTCTCATGAACTACTATAGCAAATTATCACAAACTGAGGGGGTTAAAATCCCTTTTAGATTAAATCATGTGGTAGATAGTGAGAAAGGTGTGACAGTTCATCAACATTACTATTTCGGTGAGCCAACAGCAGCGAAACCATTCTACATCAGAAATCGTGAAAACAAACCTGTTTCTGGTAAAGTGTGGAGTGATCTTATGAAAACAATCAGATGGATGGATACTTTCAATGCGCTTATTATTGGTTTTGAAGACTTAGAACTATATGTGTATGAAAATGATGATCTGGCATTGAAAAAGAATCTTGACGATAATCTTCAGCTCCTTAATAGTGCTATCATTGCTAACACAAAATCAACAGAAGCTACTGCTCGAATTAAATCATCTGAGGGTAGTCGATATCAAGAGGACGTTCTACAAAAGCTCCATGATGAGTCAGAAGCTGCATACCAGAAATATGGAGAGGCTCAGAAGCGATATGAAGAAGCTAAACAGGTGGTTAAATTATCTAATAATAAGGCAGCTAGATCTGCATTAAAGGCAGCTACATCAGCGATGAAAGCTACAAAAGCTATCTATCAAGCGAAAGCTAAGACATACTCAGATGCTAGAAAAGCAACCCTTGATGATGTCGAAACCTTCACTGATAAGCAAAATGATCGAAGGGTTAGAGGAGTCATGAATGATATGCTTCATACGGTTAATGGAGGAAGACCTGGCGTAGCCGGTCCGGGTGGGGCTACGCCCGCACCAAAGCTCACTGGCAGAGGTCTTATGGGCGCTGGAGTTGCCCCACTCGAAGGAGTCGTCAGACGCGGTAGGACGTACAACCTTAATGAGATTCAAGGCTTAGCTACCCCTTCTGCCTACGTATATCGCCAGCTTGGTAGCAAGTACATCCGGATACCAGATCTCGATAACAAAACGCTGGTCATCGTACAGCCCAACCGTCGCAAATGCGGAGTGTCAGTAATCAACTACAGGCCATGATCAGGGAACTGGCTTTCAACCAACATATCGATCAGGCAGCATACGGTAAGCTCAGTATTGATGATAAGAAATTGTTCAAGGAAATCCTTGCTATCACCCATCTCCAATACAACTTTCAAGATAAGCTCGAGGATCCATTAGAATCTCTGAAAGCTGAGTATAATAAATTGAAAGCAGAGTTAGAGCTCGGTAATGACAATCCTTCGATTTCAAGCAGATATTATCGTCCGTTTGATTTAAATCTTCGAGAAAACGTAGTTTTCGAATCGACAACAAAGTTGTCTCGATGTTAATATAAACGAAAGAGATCATGTTCTTCTTTAACCCACGCATTATTTCCAGCTCTCATGGTAGCTATGGTGACAACGCTGATCTGAATATAGCCGAATCGAAAGCAATTATGAAAAACCTCATCATTCGAGATCGTCCACAACAAACCCAAACCGCCGTATGGGCTACTGATAAACCTGGCAAAAAGGTAGATGCATCCACTCAGACTGAAGGCGGATTTCACAGTTTAGCCGGAGGCAAAACACAGAACTGGGCTTACCAGCCATAAAAAAAAATAAAGCAGTGAAGACTTTCGCTATTTAAGTCGAAATGCTGTCTCTGACTACCCTATTGCGATAACCGCGGTAGACACTTATTTTTTTATCGCTGATGCTAATTTCCAGTATGGCAGAGTCTCCGTCAGGGCTCTTAGTTGGTAGGAATACACTATCCCCAAGCACAACTATACGGTCGGCCTGTAGCATGGTTGAACCAACGATTTGACTAGGATCATCGGTCGATAAATTAGTTTTTAGCTCCTTGCTTGATAAACAACCCATTGTATATTATATCACAAAAAATATTTTTTAGTGCATCACACCGAGCGTGGGGGCGCAGCCACTGAGAGGCAGGCCTCTCAGTGACAGCTTATTACTGGTATGATCCCTAATTTTGTGCATTTATTTTAGCTTTGATCGCATCAATCTCTTCGATGAGATGCTGGATCACTTTCATGCAATATACAGTAACACGAGGGTAATTGATACTGAGTTTGACTCCCTTAGGCTCTAACCACTCATCGGAAGACTGTTCTAGGTTCGGATCGGGATCAGGTGTTCGTGATATCAGATCAATGAAACCGGCTTCAAGTACGTCTTGTGCAATCAATCCAAGCTCGGGGTACGCAGGCTTTGATTTCCATCGATAGCTCTTAATATCGACCTCTTCGAATAATGCTCTCACGCGAGCGATAGGAACATCTTTGATATCCTGCTTCAAACGACGATCAGACTGCATAACAATAGCTTCGCATCCTACGTAGCCGGAAAACAGTGCTCCCATATTTGTATATGTAATCGGTCCCATAGCACTTTCGATGACGCCAGAGTCTGTACGTAGTCGATAGACTGTAGTTCCACCAGCTCCCCACGTATAAGATGCTTGGATAGTACAATGGACACCTGCGGCAGGAGATGTCGTTCCAATACCGAGTCGTCCATTATTAAGCAGTACCATAGTAGTATTGTCATTTGTACCAAAGCGAAGGTCGTTTGGCGTTTTATTACCAATCCACGATGCGTTGCTACTCGTCGATCGCGTTCCGTTGTTCACTTCTATCTGGAACTCCACAGGGGTTGCGTTGCTTCCAATGAAACGAGCCATTCGAGTATAACTCCCGTCGAGATAATCTGAGCCAGATCCCTTAATATTGAAATATTCAGTGGCTGGAGTATTATTAATACCAAGCTCTGTGAGAGCTCCTACTGTTGTAATTGCTGACTGATTACCATAAGCTAAAAACTTATTGATAACTCCGCTGCAAGTGATATTACCACTTGTAGAAAGAGAAGTCAGCATTCCAAATGGAGTAATGTTAGGCTGAGCGGCGGTTTGAAGCGTACCATGATACCCTGATGACGCATTCACAGCTCCATTTACGTCGAGTTTATATGCTTGTGATTGAGTACCGATACCAACATTGGCAGCAGAATTAATGCAAAATGATGGTGCTAATCCATTGATACCGATGCGAAATAGATTAGATGTTGTTGATCCATCTGCCTAATGATAATAGCTAATAAACACACCGTTATAGTCCACCCCATTTTTACCTAATATCATATCTATACTTTGAGTAGCTGTCATTGCCGTTTTTGTAAATGAAATATTCCCTCCGTTAGTTGAGAGAGAACTCAGTGTGCCAGCCGAAGTGATGTTAGGTTGGGCTGGTGTTGTAAGAGTACCAGTAATAGATGGTGATGATAGACTCGATAAACCAGTAAGCGATCGCGACGCGCCAGAGAAGCTAAGGTTACCGTCAATTGTTAAACCAGTTAATGTACCGACCGATGTGATATTAGATCGAGCTGCTGTTGCAAGAGTACCAGTAATAGTGCCGGATACCGAAAGAGAACTCAGCGTTCCGACCGAAGTGATATTAGGCTGAGCAGCGGTTTGCAGCGTACCCATCAGGTTCGTAGCAGTCAGCGACGTTGCGGTCAATGCATTAATACCAGTGGTGATTGAGCCGCTGGAGTTCAATACTAAGGCTTTGCTATTTGCAGCTGTAGCAGAAGTGATACCAACTATATAATCTGGAAGTGAAGCGATCGATGATCCATTCACAGTCAAACTGCTGCAAGAAAGCGCTCCAATATTACTGATATCGTTGTTAGTATCTGGTACAAGGGCTACTCCTTCTGTTGCTGTGCAGCTGTGATTCCAGAAATGTAAGTCAATCTATAGTCATTCTTCCCTAGGTAAAGCGTCTGAGCATGGTCATATGTCAGGTATCCGCTTGCATCTAATGAGAGATAGAATGCCGGATTGTATATCGGTGACTGAAAGGTTGGTTGCGGATATGAAAAACCAGAACTCATTTTGTGATATCCTATATAGATCAGACGATAAACGAAATCGATTGTTCATTATGAGCACTATCCCGAACTATGACGAATCCATTCCAAAACAGTTTAGAGGTGCATCGGTCAAGACGATCCCCGAATTGGATATCAAAGTCTCTCTTCAGAATGCTAATCCTCGGACCCAGTTATTCAGGTAAAACGAACTTGGTTTTGTTTATCCTCAAGCATTCACCAAACGTGTTTGCTCACCTTCATGTAATCGCTCGTAATCCAGATCAACCTATTTACGATTATTTGAGAGATAAGCTTGATGGCTTCATCACATTCTATGATACACCTCCTAATGCAGATCAGGTGCGTCGAGTAGTAAAAAGGTTGAGTTAGTTCTGATAGATGACTATGGAGCAGACAAGCTACTTCAAAAAAATGTATTCAGTAGCTTTTTCATTAGAGGACGACATCATTATCTAAGTACCATATTTATCGCGCATAGCTACTTTGCTATTGATAAAATAATTCGCCTGAATTCAGAGTATGTAGCTATCCTAAAAGCTAATTCAAAAAGGGACCTGAATATGGTTGTCAAAGATTTCAATATACCTGGTGTAACCGAGAAATCAATCATGAAATACTATAACACAGCAATCTCACGAGGAAAAGGTCAAATCTTGCTTTGCGATTCAGTTAGAAGTCAGCTAAGATATAAGTTCAATGAGGTTGTAAATACAGACGATTCATAAGAATAAATCTCAATAGTAATATATACATCTGTACAATGGCCTCGTTTGTCAAGCTCGACTCTACTGATCTCGTCCAAGATAATTATAACTCAACATGGCGATACAGTTTCCCCGGCGCTCCTGCTGATTTCCGTGATGTAGAATGTGCGGTTCAGTCGATCTCTATGTACAACTCCGAGTACAACATTGACGCGGCACAATTCTTTAATAACTCATTTAAAGTAGAAGTACCGACTGCTGCTACTACTTCCACTATTTCTATCACTCTCCCTGATGGTATTTACACATATGCTGACATCAATCGAAGCATTCAGACGGCACTCGTTGATGCTGGTGCCTATCTCATTGATCCATCTGGAGATAATGTATTTTAAATTCAATTGACTGAGAACAGTGTCTATTATGCTGCTCAATTTGATTTCAGCCCAACTCCGACGAGTCTCCCAACGGACTACACTCGCCCTGCTAGCGGACTCTATTCCACTGGTGGTACTGGTCTACCTACAACGAGTCGTGTCCCACGTCTAATCATTGATAACGAGGCGTTTGGAAAGGTTGTTGGCTTGACTACTGGCACGTATCCATCTGCGTCTGCAACTGTAGCGTCCGCTCAGCTTTCGAACATCATTCCACAGATTCATCCTACTTCGAGTTACATCGTGCGATGCGATTTGATTAAGAATCAGTACGTCGTGAGTGGTGATATTCTTAGTGCATTCGACCGAGGAGATGCTCAGGTAGGTCAGTTGATTTCGTACAGGCCGAGTCAGTACGCTTGGATGAATTGCCATGACGGATCACGTTCATCCATCACCATCAGTATCTACAATCAGAACGATCAGAAAGTGAAGTTCCGTGATACTTCCGTATCGATCATGCTACTGCTTCGACCAAAAAAAAAGTGATTCATTTATATAGATATTTTTTCTCACAATCTAAAGCTCCCTCCAGCCTTCTCCTGCTTCCTCATGGCACGGTAGCCATATGGTCTTTAGCCTCAGCTGAGCCTTTAACAAATTTACCCTTACGAGCTGAGCCTTTAACACCAACTCCGTAACGTCGTCTTACTTCACCTCGCAAAGATTTGATTAGAGTTTCATGCTCCGGCTTGGTAGCTTTGCTTAGGAGGTATTTCTCACCTGCATCAACAGCATCTGTAATAATTCCTTTACGTTTTGCGTATCCCAAAGCATTCTTCGCTGCCTTCTTAACATCTGCTACTGTAACGCGACCACCATCATGTACTCCAACGCCAGTTAGTGATTTAATAGCGGCTCTAGCTGGGATAGCAGCCTGAGGTGTCCCCAACGCTGTTGCTAAAGCTGGAACGGCTGCGTCAGCTGCTTTGCTGAGTAATCCTGAGTCTTTCGCAAACTTGAAAGCCGATTTGATTCCTCTCCAAACTTTACTCCAGATGGAGCCTCCATACATGCCGCCACCATTCATATGCTTGAACGGATAGCCTATCTCCTTCTTCGTGATAGATAGTCGCGTTCCTTTTCCGGCTTCGCGAGCTCGAAGAGCTTTAGCATACGATTCAGGGTGTAGGTGGAGAGTAGCACCAGATCCACTTAGCTCATCTTTGGTCAATGACAGCGTACCTGTCTTGAACGCTCGATTGAGCTTGCTCGATGGTACGTTGCTCGAGATTGCTAATTCGCGATACATCGTTTCTATATAGCTTGAAACATAATTAATCAAGAATTGTCAAATTCAGGTCTTTCATATTCTTAAATAGATCGGGTTGGTTGTACTGCTTGGAATAGAGCCAAAGCATACAAAATGGTCCACAGTAGTCTCCGTAAGTATCTTGGTATTGTTTAGGATTGTATTTTTTGATTCCATACTTTCGTGGAGGTCCCTCTCCCATGCTATCAAAGAAATTCCCGTTGTAGACTGCCGTCCAGTGTCCTATCGAGAGATTTGGTGGTCTCAATAGAATTAAATAAGAACCTTTCTTTGGAAGCGGCTTTGTAATTTCGCTCGAATCGTAAATATCATCAAGATGTACTCCTAATCGATCTGCGAGCTTGATAAGGTCATGACCACTGGTAATTGGCTTGATAAGGCTTGCCATAATTTTTATTTTAGTAAAAGTATATTAGAGACCATATAGATTCTATCATGAGTGAAACGCAACTTTCCGACCAATATCTTTACCAGAGCTCGCTCAAGAGTGATAGAGGAGACCCGGATCAAGGTCTCCTCTGGCAAGCGAGTGCCTTTTGTAATCGATCTTAATCAGGGCTCGTACCAGAACGGTGTTATCAATATTGATACTACAGCTCAGCTAAATGGAAGCGAAGGATTTGCTTGTCTTCGAGATGCGTACATCATGCTACCATACAAGGTCTCGATGAAGAATGGTGCTACTGCTCAGACCGCTGCTGCTAACCGTTTCTGTGCTACGCTGAAGTGCGGTAATTGGAATGTCATTGATTCGATGAGCCTTGAGCTCAATGGCAAGACTATTGTCAATATGGCTGACTATAAACTATTTTGGAACAATATTCGTGCTCAGACTGGTTACAGTCCTCAGTACGTTGAGAAGCATGGCGCGGAGTTCCCGACTCTGCTCAATCGGCGCTGTATAGTGCTGCCAGCTCGACTGCGGGCGATGGCTATACCAACACTACAGCATTCTCAAGCACATTTGCTACTACTGCACCCGCTGGTGGAGCCTCTATTCCTAACGATGGTCTCGTAAAGCGTCTACTGTCAAACCCTCCTACGGCTGGCGCTGATTTCTCATCGACGTGGCCTTCTGTAGGTGCCGCCGCTGCTTCAACGACCGTAGCTAACCAGACTGCTCGCGGTGCCTTCGTAGCTGGCGCTGCTACTGCTAACGCTATAATGGGAACGTGGAATTATATGCTGAAGATTAAGCTTGTTGACCTCCACCCGATCTTCAAAGACCTTGATCTGATGGCCAACCCCCAAATCCGACTCCGCTTCCGTGTGAACCAGGGCTCTTCTTCGATTGCTGTTGACAGTTCTAAGGGCATGTCGCTAACGAGTACTACACTTGCCAGCGGTAATAGCTGCCCAGTCATGGTTGCTGCTTCTTCAACTGGTAATCCGATGGCTGGAGTATTAGCCAATAGCACTCCTTTCAGTATTGCTTGGGGTGCGGTAGTCAATTCGCTTGAGCCTACCATCGATGGTACCTACATGCCTTTCACGACTGCTCGACTGTATGTGCCTTTTGTACACCTCGAGAACCCTCAGGCTATCATCTCGAAACCAGTAAAGCGGATTAGATTCAATGATACGTATGCGCAGTGGTTTTATCAACGCGCTGGCACTGGTAAGCAGTCGACTCAGCTTAATGCATCGTTCGATCTACAACTATCAGCGAGTGTTAAAAATGCTAAGTACATTGTAGTACTCCCGTTTGCTGAACAGACTGGAAACTTTGCTTCGGCCGCTGTACAGCAATTCCAGAGTCCTTTTGACAGTGCGCATTGGACCCTTCATCCAGGTTCTTCGATTCGCAACTTCAATGTTCGTATCGGTTCGAGCCAAACGTTTGATATCTCACATGACTATGATTTCCACCAATTTGGCAACGAGGTTTCCAAAATTTCCGCGATCAACGGTGACTTGACTCCTGAGCTTGTAAACGGTCTTCTTGACTACCAGACGTGGTTGCTAACTAATCGTGTTCTCATCACTGACGTATCGCGCCTGACCGAGAAGGATATCCCTCAGGCTATCCAGATACAGGGTACAAACGCAGGGCGCCAAGGCTGCAACCTACTGGTCCTAGTAATTATGAGCAAGAACTAAGCTATAATAGACTAACCGGGGAAATTCTAGAGTATACGACAGCTTAAGAAAAAAATATATGATTGTTTTCTTAGTTCATTGATAATGCTTCATGTAGCTTAGGACATTTGTCAATGACGAATTGACTTTTCCTTAGCCAATCCATATAATTTTCATCGATTCTACTAATCTGCTTAAGGGTCTTACCCTTGTATTTTCCCCAAGTCATCATATAGGAATTATCATCATTGAGAAACTTGCTGTGTAGGAAGATTTTAATATCCTCTCCAATATTTAGACTGGGTTGGTTGAATAACCATCGACAATACCCCGGATCGGAAGTATATACCTCCTCAATGGTCTTTCCCTTGTTTTCCCAAAAGTTAATTCGTTCGCCATGTTATTAGTAGGTGTATCTACATAGATAGCCCCGTAATTGTTTTGTGAAAAAAATTAAATTAATCATGTCAGCTAAATTCAATTTAAAAAATTTAATAAATTACTCGGATTTCATTTCTGATTTTGCTGATGCTTTCTTTCTACGCTCTCGAATTTGATCACGATGCTCACCATCATATTTCTTTTGATTTGCTAATCTCTTCTCGCGATTTTTAAGATAATACTTCCTCTGAGCGCGTGAGATCGATTCCTTGTTCCGTTGGTATGCTTCGGGTGAGTATGCCATCTTTATATATATATATATATATATAACTTTTTATTTGTCAGGATAAAAATAATTAAAGGGAGGCAAAAGTCCGCATTCATTTACATTTACCTTTTTTTTTTTTCGTTCGTGTCTCTATATCCTCATTTACTCTGGAGTAGAGACATCCTCTAGTTCACGCTTCAGCCGCATGTTCTCCATCTGCTGATCCAGCTGAGCATCACGCATTGTGAGAGTGATCTCACCAAGCTTGTTGAACTGCTCGTTCAACACGTTGTAGGCTTGCTTCAACTCTACCTTCTTGACTTCGAGTTGAAGTCTCTTCGTTGTAGCATCAATATGTTTCTTCTCGGCAGCCAGCGAAGTCTTCTGAGCTGATGTCTCTCTCTCTCTCTTCTTTGCCGATTGGAGCTTATCTTTTGCCGTGGTCTCTTCTTGCAGAGCTGCTATCTCCCCATTTATACGTTGAGCCTCCTCGTTGAGTTGAGCTGCATCAAAAGGCGTAAGAGGATCCATTTCGGTCTTATACTTGGTCTGGTAGAATGTGGAATGAAGTCTCTAGCCGTCGAGCGGTTTTGAAACGCGACGGGTGTCTCCTCGCCTTCTCAGCTGGTCGAGAGGTCGCGTCGATGAAACTGACAGCTGGCGCTGTGGAAACGTTAAACCTACTCTCGTTGATAAAATACGGTAAGAAAAAAGCCAATTAAAAAACTGGCGGTGTCATGTGCTAAACCTAACTACTCATGCCGGCTACATTCGTCGTCAGTTGCTGTAATACTGTGGCGATCGTTGCTAGCCCATGAAGCCTCTTAGCTTCATTGTCAACGTCCTTCGATTCGTCGTCCAAAATTTCAACTCGTGTTGCTGCGGTCGTTTGCTGCTGAACCACGACCCGCTCCTCGTCATTCTTTCGTCTCATGGACTCCGTTTCCTGTTGCTCGTTGTTGGAAGGAGGTGCGTCCTGCTCGGCCTGCTGCTCAATCTGACGTGGACCACGGCTTCCATCTCGCTCGTCTCGTTCGTCTCGTTCGTCTCGTTCTCAATCGTCAAGGTCTTCTGCTTCGGAGCTCGTTTACCCCTTGCAGCTGTCTTCGCACGTTTTCACTGCCATAGTTGTCGTGGTTCTTGTAGCGTTTACTCGTCACTAAGCCCCAAGAAAATGACCACCATGTAACAAGTCAATTGTACGCCTGCTTGTTTGGGCGGGTTCGTAAGCTCTAGTGGCACCTGCGTTGGTCTCCCAAGGTCCGTACGCGTCGTCGGCTTCTACGAATTCAAACAGCTGTTGGCTCAGCTCACTGCGCCGGAACGTCGCCGTCCCTATTTGTATTCAATAAACTTCAATTGCTCCGTACAACAGAGTCTTCTCGTCTCAAAGCAACTACGTCTCTCCTCTGCCGCCTGTACTGACACCGTCCGCAGAACCCACGTAACACACCACGCACTGGCACCGGGATTCCCCGTCCGACACTATCACGCCGTACATCACGCCGCCTACGACCCAATGCGTTCCCAGCTGCTCGTCCAGAGTAGCCTCACCAGTAACACGCTGGTCATCGGTGCACAACTGTTCACTCAACTCAATTCCACCGTCCGACTCGTCACAGTCGATACTGAGGCTTCACTCGTACTCGTTCGCCGTACTCAGCCGCCGATTCTCAACTCCACTTGTCCTCGACTTAACAAGTCCCAGACTGACTGCTCGCCCGAAGTTCGTGGCCCTCAAGCCACTCAGATCTTCGCCTCACGCCCTATCGACGTCCAGTTCGCCACTGAATCTTCGTTCGTTGCTCAATGAGAGCAGCGACTGCTCACAGTCTCTTCGTCACCGCTCATTGCTCGCTGAACTGCAACGCCACCAGACGGTCGCCCTTCATCCAGCATCCGTCGCGATCCCTTACAATATACTTAAATTGTACCAATTATTATTATTGTTTCCCTTCGTATTGCAGTTATTATTACTTCGATTTTGGCCTTGCAGTACAATATTATACTGTATTGTCCGACCCCTGCTGTGCTCTGCTCTGTAGATACATGTATAGCTGCAAACTGCTTCATGGCTGCGCTTATAGGCAAAACTACACATGATACTATTAGTGTTTGATGTTCAATTAGTTATTTCCCAACAACCACTTAGTAGTTGAAACTTTCCTTTGAAACCGAAAAAAAATGGTTTACATGTATACTTCGAAGTACAGTACGGGGCGTCTTAGAGAGCCACCTGATATATTCGAGTTAGACGGGGCATGTCTTGATAGGATAGCTCCGAATATAGTTTCCTTCATACTTGAATAATTGATAGTATTCGATATAGCATGTTATTAATTATTAGGTGGCTCTCTAAGACGCCACGCACTGTAGTTTGATTTTCTCTTTTACAAACTCGTGTTTTTTTTACTTTTTATAAAAAAGTACTTTTAAAAAGTTGAAGCAGCTTGTGGGACCCGCCCCAGATCGGATTTCAAGAACAGTTGTAGAAGAAGATTTTCTATGATACTACAGTACTACGTACTACGTAGTAGTACATGTAGTGCAAATTTGATAACCGTACCTGGTCGGCGTACCATTATGAGTAATTATGCGTGTCATCTTCGAAGATATTGCACATGGGGTTCTACAATGTTTTGGGATTACAGCAATTTAAGCACTGTAGTAAAGCACGGTAACAATCACGCTTGCCGTTCACAAAAAATCACTGTTTAGATGGCGAAGCCGTTGTCAGTGATGGCTTGCTTGTACCAGAAGGACGACTTTTTCGGCACGCGCTCGTGGGTCTCGTAGTCCACCCAGACCATGCCAAAACGAATACCGTAGCCCATTGACCACTCGTAATTGTCGAAAAAAGACCACGCAAAGTACCCACGAACATCAGCGCCGTCCGTAATAGCCTCCTGGACGTTGGCAATGTGCTGACGGTAGCAGTCTTCGCGCTGGGTGTCTTGCTGCGCCTCCTCCTTGGTCACATCTGGCCAAGTAGAGCCGTTCTCGGTGATGTAGATGCCGTTCTTCGGGTGATACTTCTCGTGGATGTACACACAGAGCTTCTTCAGCCCCCATGGCGTGAAGTAATTCCACGGGGCGCCGGTTTGCACCCAAGTCGGGTCGTGATACCCCGTGACGCCCTCGTCAGCCTCGAGGCCACCAGTGTTGTCGTTCGGAGGGGGGATGCCATCCTCAAACTCAGGAGACGGCTTGACGCAGCTTGAGCTGTAGTTGTTGAGACCAAAGAAATCTGAACTTCCCTTCAGCAATTTCTTCTGCTCGTCGGTGAACTTCGGCAAGCGGTCACCACAGCGGTCCTTCATGATCTGGGGATAATCGCCGTAGTACACCGGCTCCGCGAACCACCCGAAGCTCCATGCCATGGCCCGCTCCGCCGCAGCAACGTTCTTCTTCTTTTGCTCCGGGTCGTCCGTGGGGCCAGGCTCCTTCCACTCTGCACTCAACGTGATGCCAATCTGGCCGCCCTGTGTCTCTTGAAACTGCTTCCGGTACACTTCCACACCCCGAGCGTGAGCGAGAAGCATGTTGTGACCTGCATGGTACGGCTCAAAATGCTTATTGTGCTTGTGTCCTGGGGCCAACATACCCGTACCGAAGCCCATGTAGTTGGCCACCCATGGCTCGTTCATTGTGATCCAGTTCTTAACACGGTCACCGAACCGCTCGAAACACACCCGAGCATACTGTGCGAAATGCTCGTGGATCTGCTCGCCCAGGAATCCATCAAACTCCGTTTGCAATGCCAGCGGCAGGTCCCAATGGTAGAGTGTGGCCATGGGCTGGATTCCGTTGGCCAGCAGCTCGTTGATAAGATTGTTGTAGAACTGTATCCCCTCTTCGTTCACTTCACCCACGCCAGCCGGAATGATGCGCGGCCAGGCAATAGAGAAGCGATAGGCCTTGAGTCCATACTCTTCATGAGGGCCACGTCCTCCTTGTAACGATGGTAGTGATCAATGGCCACATCTCCCGTCTCGCCGTTCTTGGTCTTGCCCGGAGTGTGCGAGAACGCATCCCAGATGCTAGCACCGCGACCACCTTCGTTCACTGCACCTTCGACTAGGTACGAGGCCGTGGCGGCACCCCACAGGAAGCCATCGGGGAATCGGATCTCCTTGGTCATTGCGAAATCGTGCTTATGTAGGGCTAGTGAAATTGCCAAATGAGCTCTTCGTGTTTTCAATCAACTGACGTCAGCGAGGGCATAATCACCGGTGGGATCGTTGAATTCATGACATCCGTCCTGGTCGTTATTATATTGCTATTATTTTACTAATCGGATAGGAAGGGTCATGCCTACACTATCGTAATTTGAAGCACAATCCTTCCCAAAAGTTCAACAGCTGCAGCATCAGTTGAAAACCCCGCCATGGCATTTTTCGCCAGCAAGTGGCGCTTTGACTTCGTGCCAGTCAAAGACAGCAAGCTCAGCTTCAGTAAATGACGACTTACCACATGTATTGCTTCCTACACAAGAGGTGCAGCTCCCCTTCCTGACTTCGAAAATAACGAGTTTTCCCGCTCCTACATGTACTCACATCCTCAAGTATGACGTCTGCCTACCCTTTAGGTACAGGTTACCCGCTCACAGTTCTCACTTGCCCACTCTACGCAGTTGAAAACCCGTTATTGCGAATGACTTCGCCGTACCAAAGCGCAGACTTTTTGGGGGTGCGCTCCATTGTCTCGTAGTTGACCCAATGCAGACCGAAGCGCTTGGTGTAGCCCTCGGCCCACTCGTAATTGTCGATGAAGGACCAAGCAAAGTACCCACGCACATCTGCGCCTTCCTTGATAGCGTTGTGCAGGCCCGTGAGGTACTCCTTGTAGAACTCCACTCGAAAGTCATCTTTCTGGGCCTCTTCCTTGGTGCGGTCGGGCCACGCACATCCGTTTTCCGTGACCAGGATGCCGTTCGCGACTGTGTAGCGCTTCTGAATCCAGACGAGTAGCTTCTGGAAACCCCAGCCGACGGCGTTCCAGCCCATGTCCGTGCGCTTCCAAGAGTCATCTGATGTCAGCTTCGTGCCTTCATCAGGACCATAGCCACCAGTGCTGTCGTTCGGCGGCGAGATCTTAGCCTTGTACTCATCCGACGGCTCCGTATAACTGGTTCCATAGTGGTTGAGCCCGAAGAAGTCCGAGCTGCCCTTCAGCAATTTCTTCTCCTCTTCGGTGAATTTAGGCAAACGAAGTCCGCAGCGGTCCTTCATGACTTGCGGATAGTCGCCCTTGTAGACCGGGTCAGCAAACCAGCCCAGAAAGAAGAGCAGCGAACGTTCAGCAGCCTCCTCGTTCTTAGCCTTCTGCACTGGGTCATCCGTTGGAGCAGGTTCACGCCAGTCGCAGTTGAGCGTGATACCAATTCTGCCCTTCTGCACAGCCTGGAACTCGTTACGGTAAACTTCGACCGCGCGTGCGTGGGCCAGCAGCAGGTTGTGAGCCGAAAGGTACACCTCCGTCTGGGGCTTGTACTTGCGTCCAGGGGCGTGGACACCAATACCGTAGCCCAAAAAGGCCGAGCACCACGGCTCATTCAGCGTCAACCAGTTTGTCACACGGTCTCCGAAGCGCTGGAAACACACGCGCGCGTACTGCACGAAGGCATCTTGGATGAACTTGCCGCCCAGCCAGCCGTCATACTCGGTCTGCAGAGCCAGCGGCAGGTCCCAATGGTATAACGTCACGAGAGGTGTGATGCCGTTGGCCAGCAGCTCGTTGATGAGGTTGTTGTAGAACTCTACACCCTCCTCGTTCACTTTGCCGACTCCAGCGGGGATGATACGAGGCCAAGCGATAGAGAGGCGGTAGGCCTTAAGTCCCATCTTCTTCATGAGCTGCACGTCTTCCTTGTAACGATGGTAGTGATCCACCGCCTTCTCTCCAGTGTCACCGTTCACGATCTTGCCAGGCGTACGAGAGAAGGCGTCCCAGATGCTGTCGCCACGACCACCTTCGTTCACTGCACCCTCGACTTGATACGATGCTGTAGCTGTGCCCCACATGAAGCCTTCCGGGAATTTCAGCTCCTTCGACATGGTGCGCGTATGTTGTGGGGGTAATGCTGAAAACTTGTGTCTTGGACCGAGCAAATGCGAGAATGAGGAAGTATCCGATCTTACGCTTGAAGACTGTCAGAGTGATTGTTTTGGCCGTTTCGATCCATACAAATTCCTAGATAAAGATAGTGCGTGGAACCACATACTCGTACGTGGCAGAGCAACACAAAGCTTACCTTATTCTGAGACCACGAGTCGTGGTACGTGGTGGTTGAAGCAGCTCATGCCGATGACTTCTGTTTTGGATCGAAACTTGTCAGTGATGAAGGTATTTTCTAGCCTCTATAAAACTTGGAGCAAGCATGCGGCTCGCAACAAGTGGTTGCCAATTGTCTGCAACTGTCTAGGACATCACGGATTAGTGGAGGGCAGTTAGTGGAAGCGCTGCGTCTCATTGAAGCAAAGACTCGACCAGCATAAGCGCTGCGTGTCATCTAAGATCATCTTTGATGACATTGGTGCAAGGCGTGACTTCGTCTGATTCCGTGCGACGCGTGCCAAGTTGCCAGCCAACGTATGACAATCTATTGCTTATGACTCGTGTCGAGTGTACGACTCGATTCTAGCTGCGTACCTGTCTAGCCTTCCTGCTGGCAATCTCTGAGCTACTAGCGTTAGCTCTTGTAGGGTGCTACCGTTTGACGAAGTGACCACACGTAGGCTGCCCTTCAAGCATCGCCGCCGCCGAGATTCGAGTGTGGGAAATGATTCTAGCGTACCGGGCATCCAGTTGAGCTGCAGTGCTCGCAGATTTCCGTGCTCCGGCACTTGTCGAGCACCGTAGTGTAGAGCCACAGCGTAAAAGTATAGACTGGGTCGTCTCGAAGAAGTTGCAGCATTGGTACCTCGAACCTCGAGCCACGCGTAGCCCGGGTCGGTAGGCAGTGCCATCCTGGTACTTGTATCAGAGCTGCAATAGGCCCGACAGGTTACAACCTCAAACTTCTCGATTCCGGTTTGCCGTCTCGATCGATCTTGTCCTGCAGCACCTTCAGCTGATGTGATTTCATCTTCTTGCCGCTCAACCGTAATATATCCTTGTACGCAGCATCCAGCAACTAAATTTCCCACCATCGAGCGGAATGCGATCGATATTTCGCACGATTCACGGCGTGAAGGCTCCGGCAATGACCGAATGGGCCGCAGGGATCGGAAGTGAAGCTGAAGAAGCTCTTGCATATGAATAGACACCACTGCTTGCTTTACCAAGAAATAATCCGTCTGTGCGTTTGTCTCTGTAGGCACCTCCAACTCCAAAACCAAACTGCCATCCTGTGATACCAGGTCAAATTGGCCACGTCGACTTCCGATACTAGCCGCCGCCAGCATACGCTTCTCTGGAAGTGTTGATATCTTCCATTCCCCGAATTCTTTCAGGTATGAGTAACTACGCAGCACCAATCCATCACCACTGGCACCTTCATCATCTCCACCGTCGGTGCTTGATCGCAGTAACTTGACTGAGATCATCGTGTAGATCCGACGATTCCTCTGCACAACATTTGTGAGCATCGGGCGCTTCCCTGTAGCGTTGGCATCGGCCACGAAACAGGCAATCACACCATCCCTGTGCACACCCGGTAGTTCCATCGGCTTCAACGACACTGAACCACCACCACCAACCTGCATATATCACGGACCAAGCACTAGTTTAGCACCATTCGCTCCTCAAAAGTTATAGATTGAAGTCGCACCTGTCCTCTCTCGGTCCAAATGGATACCACACGCGGCGGCACTCGCGGATCGTTCGACCGCGGGATATTTTGAGTCTCCAACACTTGATAATAGGCTTGAAACTCCACACGCAACCGCGAAAAGCACAGCGATGCCAATGCCAGGCGAGCACGTGCACTCTGGAAGGTGGTGAACACCTTCTGGACGCTCTGGCGGCTCCGTTTCTCTACCTGCAGGAGCCTCGCAATATCCACGGTGTCCATATACATCAACACACGTGAGAGCAGCTCGGCGCCTGATGGAACATTCTTTGTTGACTGCCACAGCGCTGGCACCCCTGCAGCAGACATCCGATGCCAGAAGATTTTTGTTGTTGTTGGATTAAATGACCACCCACACAAATAGAAAATATGGGTTTAAACCCATTTTTTTTTAAACTTTTGTGTTATCAAAAAGTATTGAAAAAAAAGGAAAAGTTTCGCTTGAAGAATATCAAGAAAAATAATGCGAATTTTGGTATTTTACTTGTTTAGTTAACGCATAAGTTGATTGAAATTTGGTTTTTCAAACAAGAAATGGGAATCGTTGGTAGCTACATGTACAAGCTGCAGAAAGAATGATGCATGAAAGATCGATCATGGTCATCAGATGAATCATTCTCTAAAAAAATGTTGTTTTTAGGTAGTTTGCAAAAATAATTCATATATTTACAATGAGAGAGTCGCTTATACCGCGTTATTATTTATATCTCTTCAATGCATTGCTGTGGATCTGCGTGCGCGGGGCCAACAATTATCAATACTGGTCTTCTTTGCCGCACGCGTAGAAGCGCGGACCATTGCTGCATGTACGGTAGACGATTTTTCGAGGACAACTTGTCCTTGGTTTCCGTTGTAGCAAATCTATGAGGATCTTTGTCGCGTTGATCCGTAATATACATTTACGGGGCTATTACATGTACTTCTCTACAAATTTCCATGCCATATCAAATCATAGAGTACTTTTGTGCAGAGGTCGGACAATAAACATTGGTTATTTATTGTTCAGCAACCGGTCTTCCCTCACAATAATTGTAGCAATAGCAATATACGGAAAACAACATTGCAATACGAAGATCTTATTGTGGGTGTTACGCTTCAGTTTCGTCTTGGTATAGAACAATGTTCCCTCGCGGTCTGTGCGATGGGAGAGACGCACTAGAATAGCACAAGCCCACTGCGATCTGGACTGCCAAGGTCCCCACTTCCAAATTTGAGCTCTCAAGCTATCAGTGTTCTCTCCTGCACCAACTCGCAAGCAACACACCGCCAGGCCTCAACCTTTCGTCTTATCTCGCCTCCGACATCCAAACCGACAAGGACAACTATGGTCTCGACACAGCACTTACCGAAGCTAGCCTCAAAGACCATCGTTTCCATGATGTTCACGGATGTCACGAACGTCGGTGGAGTTTGTATTGCGTGCGATGATGGAAAATTCAACAAACAAGACAAAAAATACGGCTACACCAACTTTATCATCCATCTCATCTAACGGCTGCCATCTCAAAGCAGTTCCGATGCACGATCTTCGTTGGAGCGGCCTCAACAGAATGACGAAGCGATACGCACAGCTGCACCCTTTCCTTCATCTATTCGAAATGGATCAAGACGTCGACAGATACTTACCGACAGACACTCCTCCCAACGACTTTCGGAGATTTCCCATAGTCGACTTCCTGCCTACTCCTGTTGAGCACTGCCGCGTGATGGATTTACTCGAGCATATGGATCTTTTAGAGCTCGGGACCAAGCGCCTGCAACGAAAAGATCTGACTATCCTTGGTGCTAGAGACATCTTCAACGAGGTCTTAGTTGGTTTTCCACAACTATCAGTCAAACTTAAAGCGGATGCCGAGATTGTTAAGTCGACCGACTTGGAAAGGGCTGTAGAAAAATCATGATGGGCGAGGAAAACACATTGACAAGTACCGAGAAGGATGCTGTCATCCGTCTCCGACGCGTACCCGATCCAACAATCCCCGACCCAACACAAAAAATACCAAGAGATCAAAAACAGCGAAGCCTTCGTCATCCAAACGTCCAAAGGACTGCGACAACGCCGATACCCCATCGAGACGCAAGCGCACACTTGAGGATTTTAATGACTCTATTGACCACCGTGCAGTCGCTCGTGAAGAAGAGAAGTCTGCCTACGTCGACTTGAAGTGGTTACCTGCAACATCGATTGAAGTAGAACATCTCTTCTCAACCACGAAGATCACGCTCGGCTACCTTCGTAAGTCCATGAGCAAGGAAACGCTCGAGTGTGATACCTTCGATTGATAGGCCAGTCTAGACTTAGATCACGCTGTCCTTCTGTACAATAATGGAGCAATAAGGCCAGGATATTGGGGACGTCGACCAATACAATAATTGTACCCCTCCAATAATCCAATAAAACAATAGCAATGTTTTTTTACCGACCCCTGCTTTTGTGTGCTCTACTCGAAGTCGGAGTAGATTACGCTCTAGCTGAAGCCTCAAACTGCCGAATACATGTATGCGCTCGCTAGATAGGCACGCGAAATAATGGTGGTTCTGATGCTCACTTCTCATTTCACCGCAAATTACTCGGGGACTTCATCGATCGACGAAATACCCTCCAAGCCAGTGTGCGTATTGCCACCATGACAATGATGTTTTTCGTAGCCGCCGCCTTCATGGTACTTGATCAACTTGGTGGCAGTTCTGCTCAAGCTGTTTCCCCCGAATCCGTCACTGTACTAATGGATTCGATGGCAGACCCATGCGACGACTTTTTCCAGTACGCGTGCGGTTCGTGGATTAAGAGCAATCCCCTTCCTGAGGGTAGACAGATTTTTTTACTACGTTGCTGACTCCACCATCGCTCGGAGTAATGCCGTGATCAAGCAAATTATCCACGAGAGGTGGCCTCTCGTCGGGGAATTGTGGGACTCGTGCATGGATACTGAGCAACTCAATGTGCTTGGCAACACGCCACTGCAAAAAGGACTCCAGAAAATTCAAGCTGTTGATTCAACGGAGGAATTGATCCTCGTGGCAGGAGAACTGGGCCGGACGGGACTAACTTATCTCTCGAGCGTTCAAGTATCCGCTGATGAGATGAACGGCTCAACGAACGCTGTCCACTTGAGTATTCCATCGCTTACGTTAGATCTGTCCTACTACGATCCCGGCACATTCAACAGAGTCGAGGAGAATTTCCGAACGTACATTACGTCTATCTTACACCTCTCTGGGTACTTACCAAGCTCCAAGTCAAGCAATTACAGCGCTGAAGATGTTGTTATCGACATTCAGTTCATGCTCGCAAATCTATCAAATGCTGCCAACGCCGATGACGCTGAGCAATACAACTCCATCACGCTCTCAGATGCGGACAGCCGATACTCCGTCAGCTTTCAGCAGCTAGCCAAAGGACTTGAAATACTGAAACCCCTCCAGAGTGCCGATGACTCGACGATCATCTTCAGCTCGCTCGATTACTTTGATACTATCGAAAAGGTGCTGAATAGCAAGGATCTTGATGATCTCAAGCTCTACCTTGCGTATCTATCTTTACGTGGATTCGATGGCAACGTTTTTGAATGGCGAATTCTTCCAGGCCTCTTTTGATTTTTATCAGAAATCTATCGCCGGGCAGAAGACCCTACCAGTGCGCTCAGAGATTGGACTATGGCAGCCACGGAACCGAACGCATACTACTCGGATTCGACCAACCAGATTGTATTTCCCGCAACCATACTACAGCCTCCCATGCTCAATGACTCGAGCCACCCAGCATAAAACTTCGGTGCGATTTTATGACGGTGATGGAAACCAAGTAGGCTCGTGGAGTGAGAAGTCAAGCGAGCAATTCAACCTTCACGCACAGTGCCTTTCAGATCAGTACAGCACATTTGCAGTTAATGGCACGAACGGAACTCTCTTGGGGTATGTGGACGGCAACCTGACCATCACTGAGAATATTGCGGACTGCGGCGGACTCGATTTGGCCTTCAATGCGTTCCACACCTATATGCAGAACGCACTGGCGAAGTCTAGCGAGTATGATCAACTTTTCTTCGTCGTGTACGGCCAAATGTGGTGCCAGCAAGTGAGGGACAGAGATTTAGTGAATCAGATGTCAAGTGATCTCCATTCACCTGCTAAGTGGCGTGTCAACGGTGCAGTGATGAATAGTCCAGACTTCTCTCGCGTTTTCAAGTGCACACCAGACTCCCCAATGAACCCTGAAACTAAGTGTGGTTTATGGTGAGGATAAGGTTCCGTAGTCAACTTCGATGGGCTACCGAGAAATAACGGGGGCTTGAACAAAAGTAGATGGTGCTAGCTTACGTATTTGTTTTCACCATTAAGGTATAAAGGTGTACCATGTAGTTGCTGCACATATTTCCTTTCTCCTGACAGCCGATTAGATTTTTTAATCAGTACTGTACGGCTCAGATAGTATGCGATACTTCAATCAGTTCCTTCATATTAACTTTCATTTCAGACGGTGTATTGTAATTACGTAGAACTAACGATCCCTTCATGACAACGTGGGAGATGTTGTGCTTCCATGCGCCTTTACATCCGTTGAGCGGCTAACTCGTCGAAAATTGTGAGACCTCGTGCGCTGTTCACAGTGGCACAGATAAAATGAACGATACCGACAATTTGTTGAGCACAAGAAATAGGTACCATATATCTGTCTAATATGTTTCTTCGAGAAGGCTATGTACTTTCGTACAGAAGTCGAATACTACATGTATATGTACACCGATAGGTGATTTTCAGCAGGAAAATAAATCAACAATTGGTATTTTTTAAAAATCTTTCAGTACCAGCCAACTTAACTTTTTAACTCTTTTCTTTTTTTGAGCTGGTTGCGCGGTAACCCGGTGCCTAAGTTGCGGGTGTTATTATACTGTTGTGCCGGATAAACTCCATGTCACGGCCATGATTAGAGAACTGTAGTTTCTGGAGTTATGGGCATTTTGGTGGTAAAATTGACACCTCCAAAAATAAACTCCTTGGAGTTAAGGGGTTGCCATACATGTAGCTTGAGTATTGAAGTATCCGCCAGTAAATTATCCGTCATTTATTCCCAGTTATCCAGATAATTTGTAGGTTTCTTAGATTTTCTGAAGCCACTACAGTTATCTACCGCATAACATATATCATAGAGCACACGTCCTGTACATTGCAGTTGGTACATGTATTACCTTTCCTTGGAGGCCATTTGCTTACTGCATGAAATGATTACCCGACCACAGTAACCACGAGTTACTAAGATGCACATCCTGGACATCTTTGGGTTCGTAGCACACTACTCATGCCCCACTGGGGCTCGCGGTTCGACGTTGTCCGAACATCAACAACAACATGCCTCCGGCTCCCATTCCTTATGCCATCGCAACGTCGAGATGAAACACGTGCAAGCAACTTCAGACGACATGACACCGCGTCCAATGGATCTTGTAGCTATACATCCATTGCAGAGCTTCCTTCGTAATCCCACCTCAAGGCGTTGCATCCCGACACGGCGGTTAACATCCGTGATTGACCTCAACTAAAGTTTCCACGAGTTTATTTTTCATTTCTCAATTTGCGAACACCTCGCCAAACCTCGAACAAGTCCCTTCGCCGACCGCCATGCGACTATTTCTCCCGGTTGTTTTGATCATCCTGGTCTGGCGCTGCGACGCTTCTTCGAATTCGGTCAAGGCCAACAATTTGAAGCTTGATTCGGATATTAAGCTTTTCCACAACCAATCTCTGCGTCAATATGATCCTTACGAACTGCATGAAACGGAGTCCGATGATGAAGAGAGAGGTGCCCTTGATAAGGTGGATGGTGTCATCTCGAAAGTGGACGACGTAGTGGGGAAGGCAGGGAAGAATCCAAGCAAATTGAACGCTATGGTAAGGAAGCACATGGACTTGCAGAGTATGCCTCTCGCTCGACTCTAGTGAAAAAACTCTCCGAGAAGTACAAATTTACAGACACAGTGAGCCTTTCAACACTGAGGCAGTTGGACGAGATGGAAGATTTGAGAAAGGTGGATATCGCTAATGGTATCAAAGGTAGCAAGAAGACGCTTGATGGCATGCGCAGGAAAATTGAGCACTTTGATGGCATCAAAATCGCTCCTAAAACGTTTCTGGAATCACACGTGGGTCGCTCAGACCATCGATACGGAAAGGACGGGGGCCGGTGGTTGACATCCGCCGTCGTTTCGCGGCCTAAGGAGCAAGGCGGTGGCGACGTCCTACTCATTTCGAGCTCCAATCCGACCAAGGGCGACTGGTTGCTGCCTAAGGGTGGTTGGGACTACGGTGAGAACGTTAAGAAGGCGACGTTGCGTGAGGTCATTGAAGTAGGAGGTGTACGTTGAGCTATCTGCTGCTTTTTGACATTGATAGTTGTCACTGACTATTGACTCTACAGGTGAAAGGACAACTAACACACGGTTTGGGCAGGTTCAAGTTTACTAACTCCAACGCGGAAAAGCATACCTACCATGCGTACAAATGAAAGCTAGCACGGTGTACGACGATTGGTCCGAAAGTATCCGATATCGCCTATGGGTACGTCACAACATGGAGGAGAGGTTTTACCAATAGTTGCGGTAAACTTACAAGTGAGTGTTGCATGTTGCTGCAACCACAACATTGTTGCGCCAGGTTTCATACGAAGAAGCGATTAAACTTCTTGGAAAGCGCGAGGAGATGATTCAAGTGGTCAAGGGAGCACAGGTAGTCGACGACAAAATTAAGGCCGCGATTCTTCCTACGATCAACCCCAAGCTTGCGAAGGTCAAACTTGACATGAGCTAAGTAGCTGCAGACATCTTGGAACGCAGGCCAACATCGAAATATACCCGCTCGCACCCAGTGCATGAAGACATCCAAAGCGTAAGCTACCGGTAGCACCGCCAAACATAATCGGTATGCGCCAACCGCTCCGGCAACAATTTCATTTCCGTCATGATAGTATCATGATGATAATCTATAACCTTCCGAGCGTGTGAAATTGCACGGCCCTCTGTTAGCACCTAGTATTTATTGGATCTTCTTGAGGTCCTGGTGCGTTGAACGTGTCGACATGGCCCAAAACTTACTGAAAAAAAACTCCTGCTATTCGGCAATATATTTCACTGGAAACTCAATAGATTTAGAAATAAATCCTCAAGTTTCCATGTTCATATTGAGTTCCTTCACGGTACATGTACGACCTCCCTCTTTCTCGCCCCTCAGCGTATTCACTTCAGTGCCTTCATACCACGCGACGCGAGTCTGCGTCCACTACGTGGAACCCACTCGTTGAACTTGGCCTGCGTTCCTTGGAATTGAATATTCACTTCGTCTTCTGCGACATCGACAACAAGGGCCGGCCTGCAAACATGAGCCGGTTTGATATGAACTTCTCGTATGCCAGAGAGGATTTTGGACAAAAAGGCAAAGGCTTACCAGTTGTGCTCGTCCGAGAGCCTGATGCCGCTGCGCTTAGAGGCCAACATAGCGGTGACAACGCGAGAGGAACCTTTGCTGGAGGAAGAGCAGCTTCATACCAGCACGCGCGGTCCACTTTTTTTGTTTTTGATTTCGACAGGTTTGCCAACCGAGTGAATATGAGGAAGGGCGTGGATGCTTGCGACCACGATCAGGACAGTGATCGAATCCACTTGTCCGATCAACGATTTTCACAGACGTTTTCGCCATACGCGTGCCTCCTAAGAGTTGAATACAATGTTGTCAGATGAATTCCAAAGAGAAATCCTTACCAATTGTTATTTTGGTCCAAAGACCGATTATCTAGCATGCCGAAACTCACCCCCTTCTTAGCCCGTCAAGTTGCGAAATGAGCCTTGAGAACACAGCACAAAATCGTCACAAAGCAGATTTTCTCAATCATGGAGCGCGAGCTAACAGGGTGGGCTCTAAAGGAACAGTTGAACTTATAAACCAAAGGGTTAATGAATCACGCCACTGCTAAACAAGTTAGGTAAGCTTAATCAACCGCCGAGATGAGTACGGCAACAATTTACCGCTAACAAAAGCATTCAAATGATGCATCGATGCAACTACATATACTGTAGAGCAAGTACAGTAGCAACATTTTAATCCTCGTGACGTTGCGCCTTAAGCAGCTTCTTCTTCATGGCGTGGAAACGTAGCAACATCCTGCAATCAATAGCAACATCAGTTAACCTGCTCTCCATCTTTTCCCCCTAACGCTATCGACGCACCAGTAGATAGCGAAGGTAAGCGCGCTGATCCACCAGTTGCGCTCGGACCGCCAGCGCGAGGCCTTCTTCTGCAGGTCCGCCGAATAGTGCGCCTCAATGTGAGGCTCGTGTGGCATCGAGTAGCGCTTCTGCAGGTCATAAGTTTGCGCCACGAGCACCACGAAGGACACGAACGTGATGACGGAGAAGACGCTGAGTGTGCCGATGCGGATATTGAACACAAAGTCGCCAAACTTGACGATGCCGCGGTTGAGCATGAGCCCCGGGAATGGGATGGTCATTAAGAGCAGGCTGCACGTACAGTTAGAGAGCATGTTATGATTCTTGCTGTATTTATCGACGAATATGCAGCGGATTGGAGCGCAACTGATACGTACAGAACCACTGCAGGCGGGAGCAACACATAGGTGAAGGACGACCACATAGACGCCATATTGAGCGCAGGAGGGACGCGTATAGTTTGGCTTCGAGACTTCCTGGCTTCTTGAGAAATGATGGAGGATTCCACTCTTGACTTAGTATGCGGATAGAGAGGTGAAGAATGTGGAATTGAGAGGATTACCAGCATTCGTGAAAAAATCCACTTCAACTTGCCATGTGCTGCTTGTTGTAGGAACGGTCTCCTGCCAATGGCAACTTGTCATGTACGCTAGAGGACAGCAATGGTGCTATCAAAATAGACTATCGTCAAGCAATGCAAACTTGGCCGGATGTTGTCAGGATATGCGTTTGCTAGTCAACGAGATGTATGGGACGGGGCGATCGCTCGATGGAACGGTTGGTAGTCAAGTCACTAGCATAGCTGACAGTTTGTCGCGATGGATGTCGGTGGTGCGAATCCTGTGAGAGGTCTGCAGCGTCTGGAGCGGCTTTCATACGTGGGTTCCGCTGTCTCAAGCCGCGATGACGAGGAGAAACCTGTTGGTGTCACTCCGTTGCGGAAGACTGGCGAAAGTGATGATGAAGAGGGGCTGCCACTGCGAGCCGGTGACGTGCCGAACTTGTACCATTGGCGCCACATTGGTCTCCTAGTTCAGTATGCAGCCGTGGGTTTGCTGTATGGCGGGTTGCCGCGTACAGTGTATCCGTTCTTGAACAACTATTTGCACTTGAATGGCTACCAAACGCTGTCGGCGCGTGTGCTGCTCTCACTACCGTGGTCATTCAAAGTGATTATTGGAGTTGTATCCGACTGTTTTCCCATCTTTCGGTCTCGCCGTCGTGCCTACATGGTCTTGGGATGGTTGATTTGCTCCAGTATGTTGCTCATCCTCGTCTTCGTGAACCAAGTTCCTCCGTACTACATGGACTCGACACTGCGCGGCAAAGACCTTTCGAAGTTGTCTGCTAATGAGCTCAAAGATCGAGTGAATCTGGAGGCACCAAACTCGGGCTCCCTCTACATTGTACTGATGATGTTAGCAAGCTTAGGCTACATGATCGCCGACGTGGCGTCCGATGGTCTTGTGGTGGAGTTTGCGCAGCGTGAGCCCGAAAACATTCGTGGCAACATCCAATCGACAGTTTACCTTGTGCGCAGCATTATGATGATTCTGGCAGCGCTACTGGTTGGGTTTGGTCTGAACGGTGAAGATTATGGAGGATCGTTTTCGTGGTCTTTCTCGATGAGTCAGCTCATGCTGATCTTCTCATTGCTGAGTCTTGTGGCAATCCCTGCTGCTATATGGCTGGTGCAAGAAACTCAATTGGATGATCACGCACCGCAATTCAGTGAATACATTCACAGTCTGTGGATTCTAATTCAGAACTCCGCCATGGTGCAGATTCTGGCCTACCGCTTTTTCAGCGGCATTTTCGACGGCTTCACTATCACTGCAAGCGACCCGATTCAGCGATACTGGGCCCGCGTACACCCTCTCAATGAGAGTTTGTTTACCGTGCTCGGGCTTGTCGTTTTCAGTGCGGTGCTGTACATGACCAAACGCATTGGTTTAGACTGGAATTGGCGACTCGTTATCGCTTGGACGACTGTATCGGTGATTGCTCTGGACGCCATCGTAGGAATGCTGACGATTTGGGACGTGTTGCGCAGCCAGTGGTTTTGGCTAGGTACACCGATCTTAGAGGAGCTCCCGCAAGCTATGAGCTTCCTGGTTTCTACTTTCGTCGTGGTGGAGCTGGCTGAGCTTGGCAACGAAGCTGCCGTGTATGGTTTGCTGACGACGGTGAGCAACCTGTCCAGTCCATTCGCTTCGTGCATCTCCAAGAACGTGAACGCGCTCTTCGATGTGGGTGTGACCGACATCATCCGCGACTCGAAGCACGTGCGCTGGCAAGTCACGTGGACGTTCGTTATCGCGTATATCATGAAGTTACTGTCGCTCGCGTGGCTGCCTTTGCTGCCTCGTCAGAAGCGCGAGACCCAAACACTCAAGCGCCGTGCCCGACAATGGTTCTGGGGCGGCGTCGCCACTGTTTCCATCTTTATTTTTGCTTTGATATGGTCTGTCACGACAAACCTTCTCAGCGTCTTCCCAAGCACCGCGTGCCTTGTTCTTGCCGGCGGCTCCGGGTGCAAATCAACTTGACCATGGTGAAGACTTTTATGTCGTTCTGTCGGTTCGTGACGCGTTCACTCATTTTCTTGTCATGCAGTAATCCCAATTATCCATTTATTACCCAATCAGCATCTATATTCTCTACATAATGTCCACACCATCAAAACTAGCTGATCCTCCATCACACATCGGACTCCGCTCATCCAGACCAAGAGAGATGCTGCGCTTCCTGCCCACCCTCGCCGTCCGTGCCGCGCAAAAGTCAGCGCTGCAACAGCGCTCACGTGCGCTGCAGGTCGTGGCTCGCCGTCCTGCTGCCTCCACGCGCAGCTTCACGTCCACGCGCTCTCGCCTGAATCCGGAGAAGGTGCCGCAGTTGCTTCACTCGGCTTTAGTCGATGAATAGCATTGCAATTATTGATGTTGACGGGTAATTATGATGTGGTATTATTGCAATTGATGTGGTGGTGATGACAGCCGGCTGCGCAGGCTACTAAAGAAGGACAGAATGCTCCGGACGCATTGGTGCTTACGCCCTACGAGAAGGTGACGGCTACGGCCACCGGCGGTTTCTGGCTAGGCCTCATTGGCTTGGGAGCCGTCGGCGTCTACTTCGTAGCTCGTGAGCTGCTACCCAAGTACGTGGGTGTTGAAGTTGGGAGGGTATTTAACGATTCTGACAGGTGATTCCGGTGGTTGCGCAGCCGCATGAGCCCCAACGGCCTCTTCAGTGAGTCGCTGGACTTCGTCTCGGACAACACTGACGTACGTGGATACAGAGCTGTATAGGGCAATTCGGAGTGCTGTGAACTTACATGGTTACTGGGGTTTCTACAGGTGACCTCACGTCTCGGACTGCCGATCCACGGCTACGGCCACGATCACGGTGGTCACCGTGAAGGACGTCGTAATCGCATTGAGCACGTGAACCTCAAGTCCAAGGACGGCACCCCGCGTCTTCGCATCAAGTACAACATCAAGGGCCCCTCCGGTCACGCCTACGTGTTTGCTGAAGTGAACCAGAACATGAAGAAGAACGAGTACGTGTACCTCATCGTGCAGGTGACCAAGACCGGCGAGCTGCTCAAAATTGTTGACAACCGACAGATCCTCGCAGCCGAGACCAAGGAGGAGCAGGACGCTCTGCGCCAGTTGCTCGGCAAGTAGGCAACCACTCATGTTTGTATGAGCGGACTCCCAAGCTACGTCAGACTGGGATCTTTGTTGCTTCATTAGTGAAGCACAAGTTAAACAAAGGAACCTTACTCTTTCCATTGGAGTGGTCTGTAGCCTGTGCACACTGTGCATGTGGTCTGTCTTGTATCGCTGTCGAGCTGGCGATGTCTACTCGCTAAATCCTGCTACTGCGTGCTAGGAATATTTTTTCTGAAGTACTAGTAGACAGACGACAGAGCGTCAAGGTGCTGCTACTCGTCGTATAGGAAGGCGTTCTGTGCTTGGTCTTTGCGGGACATGTCATTGCGCTTGTGGACTGCCTTTGCCTTGCGGTTGGCACGGCGCTTGACAGTGGACACTAACCCAATCTTCGCATTGGCGTTCTCTTTGACTTCGAAAACGTCACGCAGCACCTCGTTCTCAACAAGATGCGTCTGAAAACCAGACTGTAGTGCACGACGAAACGCGTGTGCCTGGAAGAAGCGACTCCATGTGGATACCGTCAGTGTCTCACCTTCAGCCTGCAGCTCTTTATGGGGGCCCTCTCCTGTCTGCAGTGTCTCCAGCACTTCCTTCAACATCGAGCGCTGAAACTTTCGGTTTTTCTTACCGATACTCTTTCCTGACTCGCGCATGTACGCCTCGATGCGTGAATCCAGACCGCTGATGATGCTTCCCGCTGATTCGTGCGAGTAAGCCCAGCCGTCCTCCCCTGCGGTGATGTACTTGAACTGCACAATCAGCCCCAACACCTCGCACGCTGAGGCACGAACTGAAGCATTCGTGCCGCCTCGAATAAAACCTGCCAAAGCTGCCACATGGCCATGCACAATGGACTGCGCATTATACACCTTCTTGATCATAACCGACGGGTTGAAGAAGCTGACGAGGAACGCCCAACATTCCATCACTGCAATGGTCAGTGTCTCCGGGAACTCCTTTTCATCGTGGCCGTCGTCCTCTGCATCCTTCGCCTCCACCAGGAAGCTGCCAAGCACCTCCAGCAGCTCCCACTTCGGTTCATCATCCGGACAGCACACGAAGCAGGTGATACTCATGGCGTACACCGCCTCCACGCGCAAGGCACTGTCACCTCTGTCCGTAAAGAGTCTCTGCACAGGCGACAATATGTCGTTGTAGAACTCCTGATCATCGGCTCCAAGCGTGATCGCCATCATACTCAGCACTCGAAGTGCCAAGGTGCTGGACTCCTTGGCCCGTTTCTTCAGACACCCGAGTGTATGCGACGTGAGCGTCACCTTGGAGCTTTGCACTCGGTCGATCATGACCTCAGCACGTAACATAGCCAGGATTTTCTCGAGCGCCGCGATCTTAGTGGTGTCTCTCTTCTCCGTAAGCTCCTCCATGGCACCCTCCAGGTCGTCGTCCCCATTCTCTACTGCATCCTCCTCTTCTTTCCACTTCTTGCCACGTCCTTTGCGTCCTCCACCTCCACATGACGCTGCTTGTTGTTGCTCTTGCTCCCATTGGAACGTGTTCTCCAGCTCCGACTCAACTGACGAGTCGCCGAAGTTGGAGATGATACTGTAGTCGATGGATCCGTCCTCTCCGCCGTCGCTACCCGCAGCCAGCGCACTACGCAGCAGACGCTTACCTTCCTCAGACAGACGACGACGCTGGTGCGGATGCAGCTGCTTGGTGCGAGTTCCCTTTCCGCTACGCGTCATGGTGTCCGATGGTCTCTTCCTGCTTTGGCGGCCGTTATGATATCCTCACTATTGAAGCAGGCGGCATACAAAGTCTGAGTCAGAGTCTAAAAATAGCAAAAGCAGCCAACTTCAGGTGTGTAACATCACTTTACGTCCACCACACCATCTTATTCGAGACCCGCGGGTTGGCGCCAAGCAAATAGGATCAAGCAACAATGGCGGACGACTTTGAGGCACCATGGGTGGAGAAGTACCGGCCGCGCGTGCTGGCAGACGTGGTAGGCAACCGCGACACAATAGGGAGTCTACAGGCGATGGCGCAGGCAGGCAACATGACGAACTTGATCCTCTCCGGCCCTCCAGGTACAGGCAAGACCACGAGTATCCTGTGTCTAGCCCGGGAGCTGCTTGGAACTAGCATGAAGCAGGCGGTACTGGAGCTCAACGCCTCGGACGACCGTGGTATCGACACGGTGCGCAGTAAGATCAAGATGTTCGCGCAACAGAAGGTGACGCTGCCCCCGGGACGCCACAAGATCGTGATCCTGGATGAGGCGGACTCCATGACAGGCGCCGCCCAACAGGCGCTACGCCGCACTATGGAGATCTTCTCAGCTACAACCCGCTTCGCTCTGGCCTGCAACAATTCGACCAAGATTATTGAGCCTATCCAGAGTCGCTGCGCCATCCTGCGCTACACGCGACTGCCGGACGAGATGCTTCTGCGTCGTCTACTGACAGTCTGTCAGGACGAGAACGTCGGCTACAAGGAGGAGGGGCTGGCTGCACTCATCTTTACAGCTGAAGGAGATATGCGCAATGCGCTCAACAATCTGCAAGCTACAGCCAGTGGGTTTAATTTTGTCAGTGACGAGAACGTGTTCAAGGTCTGTGATCAACCCCACCCGGCGGTTGTGAGGGAGATCTTGACGCAATGTGCTAAGGGAGAACTGGATGGAGCTGAGAAACAAGCGGTGGAATTGTGGAAGAGCGGATACTCGTCACTTGATATCATTGGAACCATCTTCAAGGTGTGCAAGGCGCTGCCCATGGACGACGAGAAGCTAAAACTCGAGTTTATTAAGCTCATTGGGGCGACGCACATGTGCATTGCTGATGGAGTGTCGACTCTGCTGCAGATTCATGGTCTCGTGGCGAGATTGTGTTCTGCTGCGTTGGCTTCGAAGACGCAAGGTTGAGAGAAGCAGGACGGTAAGAACGACGTAACAAATAGATATGACCTTACTGACGGGTGAAATGGGTTTGAAAAACTTAAAGGTGGTGTTTGGAGATGCCTAGTAGACAGGTGCCTCGAGTGAGCTTGGTTTTGGGTCCGTTGCCAGGTTTGAAGGCCTTGCGTTCGCGCAACGAGTCGGGCAGGTCTTTAGTCGCTATCTTGACGGGATTACGGCGGTTTGGCAGCATGGCTCGGTTCACGATGGCTTCGTCGTACGGCTCTGGAAGTCTCTCTGGGAACTTCTCAAACGTGCCTTCCTCGCCCTGTTTGATCGGGTGATTGGGCTTCCAAGGCTTGCACGTTGGTGCACGAGCTGCTGCGCGCTCCTTGGGGTTCATGAGTTCTTGCTCACCTGGTTTTTTGGCCAGACACTGGTCGTCCCAACCCATGACGCGTGATGCTGCTACATGTTCGTGACTGTCGAAGAAGTCAACCCCCTCTGTGGTAGACTTGAACGGTTTGCGGTCACCAATTGCCGCCTTGTGCTTCGCTTCGATGATTTTTGCTGCCCGCAGCTCGGATCCAAAGTCGGCGTCCATGGCAGAAATATTTCCGCCGATCAGAGTTCCAGCATACCCGAAGGTGCCGCGGCGTCCAGGGTTTGTCAGCACATTTTTCCTCTCGAACTGTTTGTCTTTCGGGTTGGGCCTCGGGGCTGCATTTTCCTGTGTCGCTTTCTTGATATCGTCTTCGTCACGCTCGAATTTGCCAAATGCGCCATAGTAGTCGCCCGAACCGGTGTGATTCTGAGCGGGGTTCGAGTACGTGAATCCGTTGGGTTTGACAAACTTCTTCGTGTTCTCAAGTCGACGGCGAGCTTCAAGCTTGTACTGCTCTGCATATTCACCACCCAGCGGGTCATATTTCGGGAAACCCGGACCAAAGGTAGCAGCTAGTTGACCCTTCTTGGGCGGACATGTGAGGAACGGCTTCAAGTCGCCACCCAGACCTCGTTCCTTGGACTTCTTCTGAGTATACGGGTCGCCAACTCCTATGAAACTCGGGTCACTAAAGCCACCATCACGAGATGGAGTTGCCATAGCTGCAAAAACTCAAGATAAAGAAGCTGATTCTGCGTTGTTGCGAGCCTCAAATCTGTGGATGACACAATTGCAAGTGGGAGGTGAATAGCTATTTTCAAGTTGACCATGGACATGAATAGAGAAGCTAAAATAGCGATGACTGCTAGGATAGCTCGTCACAAGAACACAACTACGGGATCGCGTCACCGATGCCGACGTACTTCGACTGGAAGCCATTTTTGGAAATGGTATCGTGGTACCAGGAAGCAGAAGCCTTGGGCGTGCGTTCAAGAGTGTCAAAGTCCACCCAAACATTTCCAAAGCGGATGTTAAAGCCTCCAGCCCACTCGAGATTGTCGAAGAGTGACCAGGTGAAATACCCGCGAACGTCAGCACCCTCCGCAATGGCTTCGTGCACTCCGCTGAGGTACTGCTCGAAGAAGTCAATGCGCTTCATGTCCTTGATACCCTCGTCCTTGGATTGATCAGGCCACGATGATCCATTTTCGGTGATGATGATACCGTTCTTAGGCTGGTACGTCTTGCTGATGTGTACGCAAAGCTTCTTGAGTCCCCACGGCGTTACGAAATTCCACATCGCTGCGGTTGGCTCCCACGACGGGTCTTCATAGGCAGTCACACCTTCGTCCTGGAAGAACGATCCGGTGCTGTCGCTTTGCGGGCAATTCACCAGGTTTGTATGACTCGGACGGTTTGGCAAACGAGGAGGTGTATTTGTTCAGGCCGAAGAAATCCGAGCTACCTTTCAGCAACTTCTTCTGCTCCTCCGTGAACTTCGGTAGACGGCCTCCTTGTCTGTCCTTCATGACCTTCGAGTAGTCGCCTTTGTACACTGGATCCGCAAACCACCCGAAGTGGAACGCAATCGAGCGCTCAGCTGCTGCAACATTCTCCTTAGAGTTCCTAGAAAGGAGACACACGAGATGAAGTCTGTTTTGGAAAAGATGGTGGCTACTAATGCCCAGTGGATCGAGGCTCTGACCTCTGCTGGCCTTGTTCATTCTAACAGTGCGCCTAGATTAAGTGAGACCTCCATTTCGGATCCGGTGGCTCCTGTGGAGTCGCCTCCGGAAACGAAATACCGTGAAGTCGAGACAGCGTACACGGAGCTGCAGAACAAGTACGAGGCAGTGTGCCAGAAGAGTGAGCGCTTGGAAGTGAAGAATGCCATGCTGGAGATCCGTCTCCAGCAGCAGATCAACCGGGGCGTGCACACCCAGTGCTAGACCCATGACACTGTGCACCCAGGGTTCATTTAGCGTGATCCAGTTCTTCACACGATCACCGAAGCGGTCGAAGCAAACGCGTGCATAGGCAACAAAAGCATCGTGAACCTGCGTGCCATCACCCAACCAACCGTCATACTCCGTCTGCAGTGCCAACGGCAAGTCCCAGTGGTAAAGCGTCACGAACGGGGTGATACCATTAGCTAGCAACTCGTCGATCAATCGGTTGTAGAAGTCCACACCCTCCTCGTTCACGTCGCCTACTCCAGCAGGGATGATCCGTGACCACGAAAGCGAAAACCGATACCCTTTCAGCCCGATTTGCTTCAGGAGTGCAACGTCCTCCTTGTAGCGGTGGAAGTGGTCGATAGCAACGTCACCCGTTTGGCCCTTGTAGGTTTTGCCTGGCGTGTGAGAGAATGCATCCCAGATACTTGCACCGCGTCCGCCCTCTTTAGCACCGCTCTCTTTAGCACCGCCCTCGATCTGGTATGCGGCCGTGGCAGCACCCCACATGAAGTCTTTGGGAATTGGCGCTCGTGAGTCGTTGCGGGGATCTTGAGGAAAGGAACTTGTTGTTGACGTGGTAAATTCGGGAATGAACAGATCGGAGGTGATGAACACGTAACAGGTTGGTAAGCAAACCACTGTTTTTGGCATAGTGAGTATCTCCAGGCATAAACGCATCATCTGGACCTCCATGCATGCGTGAATGTCATGAGAATTTGCTGTACTAGCGGGCCGCTGAGCGGCAGCACAGCTACATGTACCACCACCATTTGGCCGCGTTCTATACCTGCAAACGAGTCTCAACGCCGGCTGTATACATGTATGTACGTGTAACTTACATGCATCGATCTTTTTCGTCCCACTCACACTCTTTATGCTTGTCACGGTGACTTGAAAAGCAACAACTGTGGTATGTCGCGAGTAATCTAGGCATAAACTTAGCTCGTCAAAACTGACCACAAGGCAAAGGAGTCTACATGTACATTTACTTGCATTGATACTGTCAGCGTCGACACCCCCTTTGCGAGTCTCTGTTGCTGCTGTTGCGATGAGACCTGTTTCTAGTCCCCAGCACACACCTCCAAGAATCTTGGACCAAGATGATACTGAAATTTGTATGCTCTAAGTTGAAGTTGTTTCAAGATCAAGCTGAAGATTCGACTGCTAAAAGCGCCTGAAGGTGGGTGGCGACACCATTGTTTACGACATTCTGCGCCACCAAGCCATGCAAGCGCCATTTCACGCGCTCGCACACGCGCGCGTCATGCAGGATAGCAAATGCTCAACTACCATCGATTCTTCATCGCGTTTAGCCTGTACTTCCTGTAGTATCTGTAAACGAAAAACAAGGTAGGAGGAGCGACGACTATTTCCGATGAAGAAACTTCAACAAAACAATAATGGTTCGTCAGCGACAAATACATGGTTTGTCTTTGATAGAATGCTTGTATCGCCCAATAATAGAGCCCATTGCTATATGATATAGCAGCTAAATTATAGCCTATATCTGCTAATGGGGGTCTTCTGGCACACATATCTAGAAACTTCCTCAGGAGCTCGCACTCGTCACGTGCTTTTCGACTTTAATGTAGGGTACCCTTTACGTTCCAACGCCTGGCAATTGATGGTGCTGTTCTTGAGCATACACACGGAAATCTCATGGTATTGAATCTTTCATCACCCCATCCAACCCTCTATCGTACTGGAGCAATAAGCTATTGAAATCTAGAAGAGCAAGACATATTTCCGCATCTCAGTTGCGTAAAATATCGAAAACAAGAAAAGTTTGTGGATTACATTTATGACGATTATATTGAAGTCATATCGGATGGTGACGATCATATCGGAGTTGTGACTTGTGAAGTAGCACCAAAGTAACAAATCACATGGACATGTCGAAGCTGCTGAACAAGGCCGAGCAGCGGGTGGCCGAAGCCACTTGCAACGTCGTCAAGACGAAAACCTCATCAACCTTGCCAAACGGACAACGCGTCGTGTTCTTCTTCTACCGTCGAACTCCCGACTCCCAGTGGCTTTTTGGCGCCAAAATATGCGCCTCCGACGTTCCATTTCAAGTTAAACCCCACCTCGGCCAAGACTTCGTCCTTCAGTGCTGCTGCCTTCGCCGATGCAATTGCCCAGCCACCTTCAGAGACTTAGCCGGTATCCAGAGATGCGAGCGACAGTGAAGACGAGTTTGATGAAGACAACCCCGAGTGGGCCAAGTGGAACTGCAATCAGATTCGCAACAAGATCCGGAAATTCCTCGGCACCAAGGAGATGACGCAAACAGCTTTCCTCAAAAAGTGCGACATCAATTCCAACTCTTACTACAGATTTATGAACCTCAATGGCCCATACGCGGGTAATGGCAACCAGACGTACGAATTCGCAGCTATCTTCTTCTACCAGCGTGAGCAGAAGGAGAAGGAGGAGAAGGCCAAGATCAAAGCTATGAAACCCAATGACAGAAAGCGCAAAGCTGACGAGCAATAACAAGTAAAAGCGAAGAAATCGAAAGATGGGGCTGAACTGCTTAAGAGGATTATGGAGGTGGAGCTGCCCGATATGGATGACGACGGCACCGTGCCAGTGTTTGACGATTGCGACGAGATCCGCAAGAAAATCAATTTCTTCCTGGGTGAAGGTCTGGTTACGAAAGCAGTTTTCCTGCGTGCGTTGGGTGACGTGAACAGCAACAGTCTACGGAGCTTTATGAGCTTGAAGCGAGGCGCCAATTCCGGCGCGGGTAATGTTGTGTATCGCACGGCCTACGCTTTCTTCGAGAAGAAGCGCATTCTAGAGGGGAAGGAGAAATCAGTCAAGCGGTTAGCGAACGAGGACTTGCAGGGTGCTGACGGCTTTCCTTTGGACAACAGTCCGAACTGGCATTTTATCGAGAAGGTCTTAAACCGTTACTAAGCTGCGTATGCAATGCTGTTGCCGTGCAGTCCTGGGGATAGCGCGGGCAATGTCGCTTTGGAGTCAGGACTGCCGAATATTGCACTGTTATCTATTGTGGGCATTGCTTGGAAATAGATTATTGTATGGACACAAGAATTGTCGGAAATAGATTATTGATTGCCTTTTCTCTATTTTTGCCAGATCCTGTCGTCTCCTTCTACTTAAACTTTGTAAAAGACTTTCAACTACGGAAATAGATAATTTCCCGAAACCTCTCCAGTAAATTATTGATACAAATTTATTCCAATAACTGCAGCACAAATTTATTTTTAGGCAGCCCTGGTTGGAGCGTTCCGGAGGGCGGAAAGAAGACCAAAACGCTTCTGAGAGACGAGGAAATTCAAGATTCTGGTGGTTTCCCTTTTGAAAGGATAACACGAACTACGTAGTGCTTGGATTACATCAACAATGGTTTCAAGGAAGTTTTGCGAAGCAGAATCTCTTTGTATAATAGAAGTAAGCGGTCAAGCGGGACAGATCGGCAACCTCTTACGCCTACCGCTGGTACCATTCGTCGATACATGTAATTCGGTTTTTCAATACAATTATCGTGTCGATCTGCACCAAAGATTGCTGCTATCACTGTTTGCCAAGGAATCAAGACGTCCCAGCGGATTATCTATCCACGCCGAGAAATGAGTGATGCAGGTGATGGTGGTGAAGACATACCGAGAATATTACTACTACGTACTTTGTGACTGAGAAGAAGCGATACTACTGTACAGCGCCGAGGGTATAGGAAACACTTTTGACTTCCAGTAATTGGAACTTGACAAACAACAGCAACTCATACATGCTAGTACGGTACTACCTGTAGTAGTACCTATGGTCTTTCGAAGTAACAATGGCACTTGCACTTAGCTGCTGGTCTTCAGCTGGTATACGGTTCATCAGCCACCTCAGAAAAGTGTGAGCCGCCACTGGGAATCCGCCCACCAGTAAATTCTGCAGCATTCACACAACGATGAGCCTCGCACACGTTTTTTTAGTAACCGAGGAATTTCTCGAAAAAATACCCGTTCGGCTCGTGGTCCAAAGGAAAGCCATCAGGGCCCTGCAGATCTTCGTTCGCTAAACGCTTGATTGATTTCTCCTTCCCCTCCAGAATGCGCTGCCTCAAAGAAGCGTAGGCCGTGCGATATACAACGTTACGCACGCCGGAATTGGCGCCTCGCCTCAAACTCATGAAGCCCCGTAAACTGTTGCTGTTCACGTCGCCCAACGCACGCATGAACGCCGCTTTCGTAACCAAACCTTCACCCAGGAAGAAACTGATTTTCTCGCGGATCTCGTCGCAGTCGTCGAATACTGGCACGATGCCGTCATCGTCCATATCAGGTAACTCCACCTCCTCAATCCTCTTGAGCAGATCTGCCCCATCCTTTGACCTCTTCGCTTTTACTTGCTTTTGTTCGTCAGCTTTACGCTTCCTGTGTTTAGGTTTCATGGCTTTCAGCTTCTCCTTTTCTCTCTTCTCCCAACGATCGAAGAAAATGCACCCACCTTGATACATTAAGGAATCTTTACCGGCATTGGGTCCAGTCAAGCTCATGAACGTGTGGAACTCTTCCGGTTCGATGTCGAGAAGGCCAAGAAATTCCGTCTGCGTCAGCTCTTTAGTGCCTAAAAAATTGCGGATCTTGGTTCGGATCTGGTTGCAGTTCCACTTGCTCATCTCTTCAGGTTCTTTGACGGTGGGAGCAGGATTTGGCATACGAGAAGCTAGCGGAGTGTATGACCGCCACAAAAAGCGGTTGATTGCCATGATGTCAGCTTCAGAAGCAGGAGACGACCGGTTTTCAAAACTCGCTTCTAGTTCCTTCCAGGTCGTTGGAGTTGGCTCAGTCTCTGGGAGTGGGTGGGCGATTGCATCGGCGAAGGCAGCAGCACTGAAGGACGAAGTCTTGGCCGAGGTGGGGTTTAACTTGAAATGGAACGTCGGAGGTGCGTATCTTGGCTCCAAGAAGCCACTGGGAGTCGGGAGTTCGACGGTAGAAGGAGAACACGACGGGTTGTCCGTTCGGCAAGGTTGATGAGGTTTTCGTCTTGACGACGTTGCAAGTGGCTTCGGCCACCCGCTGCTAGGCCTTGTTCAGCAGCTTCGACATGTCCATGATGGCGCGAATTCCAGTTCAAAATTGATACGTGGGATTCATCTGTTACTTTACTGCTACTTCAAACGTATACTTAAGTATAAAATATCGGGACCCAATAAGTACAGAAACGGCTCAGATATCCATCCTTGAATCTACTTACTCAGGGTATTAAAATACAAAGGTTACAGTATGAAGTGTGAGTGAGCGTCGACGGGATGACTGCTTCGATGTGTGTGACAATCACTCTATACCCGTTAAAACTACTACAATCTACTTGAAGAGGATACAAGTAGTTAGTGGTATCACAAGCGGGAGCGGAATCTGTACCGTAGTCTGATTCTTGGACCAAATCTCATTTTTTGAGAATTTGAGTCAAAAATAGTCCAACGTCAGATCTAATCGAGCCAAGTGAAGCGCATCATGGGGAGCGCTCTGCAGAATGTGCTGCGGCCTGGTAGCCGCGAGTTCGTGATCGCGTTGAATGTGGTGCTGGCGCTGCTATTCTTCGTGATGTTGACGGTGATCTACGCAGAGCTGGAGGACTCGTACCACGTGTTCGTGCTGCTGTTCCTCGTCGTGGGGCTCACAGTCTCCATCAACTGGTTCATCATTGAGGCCAACAACCTCAAGCACACACAGGTGGCACAAGGAGGCAGCAAGCAGAAGCAGGACTCCAATACAAGAGCCAAGACGGACTAAAACCAAGCAGTAACTCCAAGAGATACGAGACACAAGACCAGTAGAGATCGAGGATATACACACACAAGCGAAAAAGGTCGTTCCTTTCTTTCATCATTGACTTATAAACTACCCACTACTTGGTGGCTGACAGCACATTGTCAATCTCTGTCTCACACGTCGTCGTCGGAAGCCAAGCCGAGGGCGCGTTTGCAGCAACTCATGGCGATACTGCGGCCGTAGGGTACGTACGATAGTGTGTACCAGACGAGCGCCATGAACTGCACGATCACCGTGAGCAGCACGAGGAACATGCGATGGTGAATGTGAGGGGAGAAGCACAGCAGCAGCGTCACGAAGATGAAGACGACGTAAACCAGAGCCGAGTAGCGACGCTTGGAGTGGAACATGGTCTGCACCTGTTTCCATGGCCCCACGAAGAACGTCGTGCAGCAAATGGACAAGATGTTGCCGATGGTGTACGCGATGGCAAAAGGTGCCGGGTTGCCGTGCACCAGTTTGGCCAGACGGAAGGTTGATCCCAGAGACAGCACGAACCCCAACAGGAAGCACGTTACGCAGCCGATCACCCGCTCCTGGTACGACAGACTCGGGCACAGCCAGAAGCTGTTATTGTTACTTGGAGAAACTTCCGCCGGCTGGCCGCTCTCCGGGTCCAGCAGCTTCTGCTTCTGCGCGCGCAATGCGTCCATCATGGTGGCTTGATGAGTAGATGTCTCGCCGTCAGCAGCTCCGTTAGTGACGTGCGAGATCCGCCCCTTCAGAGCAGGACTAAAACCTTCGAACTACCGGTATTTTTTTATTTTGGTCCGACCAAATAATTCGTACCTAATCGGAACCGCGTCGCCGCCATACACCACTGTACCAATCGACCATCGCCATGCATCCGCTGCTACAGGAGGCGCAGTTCGCATGCTTCGAGGACGACGAGGGCGTCTCGCCCGATGTATCGTCACTACCGATCTTCGTCATCTCCACTCCATCCGTCCGTTCGCAGCCGCCTAAGAGCTTCGCTCGAGGTAAGACGTTCTTTAACCAAAACTTGTCTTTTAATCTCATTTCTAACCATATTTCTATCAGTGCGCGCATTAGAATGCAGCGGTTCAGGCAGTTTCTACTTTCAAAATGAAAGTTTACGTGATCGCTTCGTGTGTTGGCGGGTGCTAAAAAATGTGGTTTTATTACGCGAATGGAGTTTAAACAAAACTCTCAATCAGAATGGCGTACGCCTCGAGTTCCCCGCCCCTGTGGTCAACACTGGCGTCTTCGCCGTCGAGAGCTGGGAGGACGACGCAGTTACTATCAACGTGGTGACACATGCTGGAACTATCCACCGGTTTACGTATTCCGTGCCGACGGACAAGACACTTAGCGTCTTCTCACAAGCTCAAGTTAAAGCTTTTCCAGAGCCAAAACCAGCCACTCGCAGTCGTTGCGACGTGTTGCAAACATTGAATAGTGACGAGATCTTGACGGTGGCATTGTGGGTGAACGAGTACAATTTGGTGCTGGGAACTGATGCAGGAAGAGTTTTAGGAGTGAATTTTGGACTCCCCAGTGATGCCAAGAAGATGCAGGAGTTTTTATTCTCAGACGAGTCAGTGGTGAGTTGGATCTGGAACGGATTGATTAAAACAACAGCAGCCAAGTTGAAGGGAAGTGGAGAAGATGGAGAGAGGAAAAATGTCGGGGCTGCGGTGATGGCTATGACGTGTTTCCAGATTGACGGGGAGGAAGATGATGACGGGAGTGAGAAGGATGTTTGTATCGTTACAGTGTCGGTGGATTGTGTGCTGAGAGCGTGGAGTTTTGGCTCTCAGTCGTGTCTTGGACGACAGCAGTTGCGGACGTTGGTGACTCAACAGACGAATGAGAACGAAGAAGCAGGTTGGGACGATGAGGATTTGGATGGTGACGACGGATCCAGCAGTATTAGAGTGAACGCTACTCATGCCAAGGTGGTGGCGCTGTCCCCGACGGAATCGGACAATTGTAGGTTGTTGGTGCATCTGGATACTACTGCGGCGCACTCGTCGGAGATTTATCTGTTGAGAGGTGATGTGCAGCCTGCAACTGCAGCTAGTGCTGGAGCAGGTGGTGAGGATCTTGCACTGGATACGGCAAGGGTCTTTACGGTGCAGCCCCCAGCGCAGAAGGCTAAGCGTGGGCTGAAGATGGTGGATTTTGCTGTGGACAAGAACTTTCTCTTTTCATCGTGGCGTTCCCTGGATGGAGATGAAGTGTACATTCACCCCAATCCAATGGCACTTACAGGCCCGAAGCGAATTACAGGTCAACTTGTTAGCAGCCTGGATGTGCAGATGCAGAAGTACGAAGTCGAGGACAGTGAATGGCTTTTTGATCTAAAGGAAGAAGGCGTGATGACGCTTATTGACGACTTCTTCGCCGAACGGATTCTTCTGCCCGGCCGCTTTTCGCGACAGAACCTGTCCAATGCCATCGTGGAAGCGCAGATTAGTGCTCTGGGTGGTTTTAGCTCGCAATCTCCTTTTGCGAACCGTTTGCCAAAGTACAAGGACGTGCTGGTTCGCCTGGTGTCAAGCCGGTGCGTGGATACGGCTGGTGCCGCCGCTGTCCGTAGTGGCACGGCCCCAAGTGTGTTGCGTATTAGAATTTGGAAGGAGCTTATTGCGCTATGCACGAAGCACTGGCGCTGCGAGAATGTGCCCATTGGCTTTGCTACTACGACGAACGCGCTTCTTCCTGGTGCACCTGTGATGCTACGCCGTAACCGTGTGTCGTTGCTATTCCCCTCCGCTCCATCGATCACTGCTGCATTTGTTCCCCAAGCGGAGCAAGGTTCCACAAGTGGCGAATGCGTGGCAGACCTAGTGTCTGAAGTTCTCCCAGTGTTTGACGCGTTCCCTAGCCAAAGCTTCCAGTCTTTCATCCACCGTGAGGTTGCGGATGTGGCTTCCGACTGGAAGGTAGAGTCTTTTGTGGCTTTGGCGCGCCACTGCGTTCGCCTCGGTCTGAACCCGAATTTTGTCGCAAGCACCTCTGTTACTGGTCAAACTATCAGCGCTGAGTTGGTTCTCACCCGCTCGATTCTTCGTCTTAGCAAGCTGCTTGGTGGTGATGCCGCCTTTCAAGACCAAGTTTTCCACGACCTCGTGGAGCACCTGTTCCCGTTCGAGCTTGGCCGCGGCTCAGGGGCTTATAAATCATTGTCGCCGAAGCGTGGAAGTAGCCCTGCCCATGATGATGACGAGGACAGGAGCAACGACAAGGGAGATTTCGTGATGGCAGACGCCGCCGCACCCAGCGACTATTACTCGACCACCCGCCGAGCATTTTTCGCAGGTCATGAGATGTGTTTTGCTTTGGACCAGGTGGCATCGCGCACGATCGACGAAATGTGTAACCAGTCGTTACGCGTGGTTCTCTTCCTGGCGTATCTGGTGGACACTCGACCAGCCTTTCTGAGCTCAACGACGCTGAGTAAGATTGTGCGGGTGTACCTGCCCAAATCTATCACTGTATACCAGCGATGGAGGCTCGGCCGGTGGGTTGCCAGCCAAGGCATCACGCAGCCAATTGCTGACACGGATCCTGCTATCACGTCTTCGGCTACGCTTATGCCACCGCTGCTTCAGATGTTCCTTCTGGACGTGAACCGGAAGCTCAACCGCTCAGGCAGCTTTAAGCGTGCGCTTTCGGTTCTGCAGCTGGCAAGTGCTAGCAACAATGTGCGCAGTGAAGAAGCGCACGGAGTGCTGGCTACGTTTACTCGTGAGGTTCTGCAGTATGTTTCTCAGCCGAACGACTCGCTTGTGCGTTTCCTTCAGAAGCGACAGCAATTCCGACTTTTGCGCGCTATGTTCTGCTGCAATCTCAGTGACATCAGTCTGCATGGCTCTAGCAAGGGCGAGGCTGCCAGCTCACAGCACAGCGAACAGGTTCATCAGTACGTGCGCTCGATCGGTGAGTGCCTTGCTTGTGAAGGTCAGGAAGCTGCTGCGCGCGCTCACAATGATGAAGACGCACGCTATCATGCTCGTTGGTGCTTCCAGCAAGCTATTCGCTGCTTCAGTATCTGCCTGTCGAATTTCTTCGTCGAGCGGAAACACAGATCCTCGTTGTCGGAAAAGGCTGTGGAACAGTTCATTTACGAGGTGGTGGGGTTGCTGAAAGAGACGGTGCCCCGTGGATTCTACGACCAGTTGCTCAGCTTCCTTTGGACTGTGGTCACGCAGGCACTTAGCCACTTGGCGCACCATGACGGTGGCGAGCAGAGTTTTGCGGTGCAGTCCTTTGTCTGGGTGAACGTGTTCAAGTTTTCCGTAGAGGAGCGCTTATTCCGTGACGCGCATCTTGCGCTCATGCACACGGCGGAACTGTCGGCAGCCTACGGTGGCTCGGAGACTGCTGCGGACACCGAGGGGACAGCTAGTGAGTGCGTGAACTACCTGGTGAAGGAGTTGTACCGCTACGGTCACCTTGACCTTATCTGCGAGCTGCAGTGGGGATCGTTGGAGTCGCACGTGGAGAAGTATATTCTGTGGCAGGCGGCTAATGCTACCGTGGTTCAGGGCGATGGTCTGGATGCAGGTGCTATCCGCTACTACAACCTGCTGTTCACCTTCTACATGCGCAAGCAGCAGCCAACTAATGCGGCGTCTTCGCTGTACGCACTTGCGCTACGACTGCGACTGGCAGTATCCACGTCGAAGGCTGCTCTCGAGGCGCAGCGCAATGCATTGAATGCAGCTTGCAACGCTCTACGAGCGCTCCCCGCAGAGAATCGCTGGGTTGTGCGCAAGCTACACACTGAGGAGCTGAAGCGCCCCGCGGTGAATGCTCCTGAAGGTAGCAAGTCGGCACCGTCGCTTAGTGTGGTCACGCTGGAGGATATGCGCCGGGAGTTGGCAGTGCTAGACGGCAAGCTGCGTTTACTCGCGCTTGGCCATTTGGAGAGTGTGCTATTGAGCACAATGGACGGCGACGAGGTGATCGCGCTGTTGGTGGACGCCGTCCACAAGAGTTGCCATAACACAGGAATCACAACGCTGGCTGAGCGTCGGAGAGCTGGTGTGCGTTCTATCGAGGTGGCAGCTGATATTGCGAGTAGAGGATCAATAGCTAGCTTGTCTGGCCTGACGAAGTCTTTGGCTCGCTACTGCGTGGCCAGTGAGCACCCTGCGGCGTCCTCCATCTCTCGCCTCAACAGTGATCTGTTGTGGGAATTGCTGGAGATGTTACTGGCCAATACTGCATCATTGACGCAGTACGAGGTCGCTGCCGAAACGGTGCTAGACTTCTGGCAGCAGCAAGGCCGAAAGCTTGCGTTGCCTTTGTGGCTGAACAAGAAGCTGACGAATTCGACGTCTGGAAACCCAGCCAAGCTGCTGAGACTCTACCTGAAGCATGGTTTGTTGCTTGAAGGCCTGCAACTGGTGGAGGGTCTTCTGCCGGATGTCGCCACCATGCACGGAGGAAGTACCAAGTCCGCTTTCAGCTTCCAGTCTCAGATGCAGCCGAGTGCTGGTCAACCGGAGCTGCCTTGGATTCCGTACAACCTTGTCGATGCACTGCTGGACTCGACGGCGGCCGTGCTGAACCAAAGCGTGGGTGGCGAAGTTTCTGCTGCTGCCATGACAAAGCTGCGTGAACGGGACCACAATCTCCGTCAACAGTTGAAACGCTACTTCAATTCGGTGAATGCGCTTCAGCAAGCACGAGAAGCTGCGAATCTCGCACGAAGCAGCATCGAATTGGACTTGTAGACGACAGTGTTAACAGCGTAGGTTAATGGGTGACACTCCTGCAACTCCATGAAAATGTTTTTTGAGTACGTAAAATTTAGTATAAATGCTTACGCAGCTACATGCAGGCTAATCGATCCAGAGACTTGATCTCTCCTTATCCAGTGCCTCACTTGCCAACGAAGACCCAACGCATCCCATTGTCGTGACGCAATGGGAATCCATGACAACCTTGTTTTGCCTCATTCTCCAGACGTTTCTTCGTCTTCTTGTCTCCTTCCAGGATGCGTTTCTTCTCAAAGAAGATGTAAGCAGTGCGGTAGGTGACGTTGGCTGCTCCAGATCCAGCGCCACGCTTCAAGTTCATGAAACTGCGCAGACTGTTACTGTTGATGTCACCTAACGCCCTCAAAAAGGCCGCTTTTGTCACGATCTTTTCACCCAGAAAGAAGTTGATTTTCTTACGGATCTCGTCACAGTCGTCGTACACTAGCACGTTGCCGTCTTCGTCCATAGGGATTTCCACTTCCTCAATTTTCTTGAGAAGTTCCTCTCCCGTTTTGAGTTTCTTGGTCTTTTGTTCCTTCTCCTCTGTGGCCTTTCTCTTCCTGTCTTTAGGCTTGAGTGTTTTCAGTTTAGCTTTCTCTTCCTTTTCTTTCTTTCACGACGATAGAAGAAAATGGCAGCACCTTCGTAAGTTTGATTGTCACGTCCTCCATATGGAGGGGGCCTTCGAGGTTCTCTGTAGTACGAGTTGGAGTTGATGTTGCAAAGTTTGAGGAAAGCTGATTGCGTCATCTCGTTGGTACCTAGAAAGTTGCGAATCTGGTTGCAATTCCACTTGCCCCATTCGGGGTTGTCTTCATCGAATTCTTCCTCACTCTCACTGGCACTGGCAATTTCAATAGGAGGCGGTTGCGCGACGTTGCTGAGAGTGGGGAGGCCGGCCAATGTGCTGGCCGGCATCGGGTTGTACGTTGGCGGCATGTTGTCGCTTGTGGCCGCGGTGCTGGCCACTTTGGCCACGGACGACGCCATCTCGCTCAGCAATGTGGTCATGTCCATCGCTCTCACTTGGCGGGAAGAGTTGGCGATTTGCGTTTGGCGTCGATTTTTACCCGCGCATTTTCAACCTATGAAACGTCATATTGAAATACAATATGAAATTATAAAGTCTTATCGATTGGCTGGGCCGAGACTTGCAAGTTGCAATTGCCAAACATGGCCAAGGACGGCAAGAACAGCAACAAGGCGGCGCCGGCCGCCGAGAAGCATGGAGAGACCAAGTTGGAGTCCGGCAATGTGGCCCAATTAGTGGCCCTTCTGGCCGAGGGTGTGGCCTGGTACGACGCTGAGCCCAAGCTCAAGCCCAAGCTCAAGAACAAAAACGACGGCAGCGAGCCATTGAAGGCCACAGACGAGTTGGTGTTGACACTGAAGAAACAGGCACAGCAGCTATTGGAAAACGAAGTTTCACGTTTCGAGACGCAGAAAAGTGGCAAAATGTCAAGTGATGACAAGTACCTGGCCACTATGATGAAGTCCGGTACTTTGGCCGATAGAGTTGCAGCCTTGACTCTCACGTCACAAGCTTCGCCGTTGCATTCTTTGCTACGTCTCGGCCGACTCATCACCATGGCCAGTAAGAAGGCCCGTCGTGAGAGCCTCATGGCCGTCGACTCACTCAAGGATTTGTTTCTTAACAACCTTCTACCGGACGACGCGAAGCTCCGTTTCTTCCATCAACATCCGCTACGCGCGGCCCAAAACTCGCCGGCCCACTTGGTACTTTGGTTCTTTGAGCATTGCTTGAAGACGGCCTATGCTCAGTTGACGGGCGTGCTGGCCGCCGGTATGGACGACGCTGTGGACAGCCACAAGCGTGCGTGTCTGCGTGCAGCTAATGCACTGCTTAAGGCCAAGCCTGAACAGGAGGCCGTGCTGCTGGCCATGCTGGTCAACAAGCTCGGCGACCCAGACCGCAAGATCGCCGCTTATTTGCATCGTATGCTGCAAGATTTGTTGCGTGAACACCCGGCCATGAAGCGCGTCGTGGTGGACGAAGTCGAACGTCTACTGACGAGACCCAAAGTGTCGGATCGTGCCAAGTACAACGCTGTGCTGTTCCTGAACCAGATTTACCTTGAAGGCGATGGAGTTGATGCTGATCTGGCTGGCCACTTGATCTCCGTGTATTTTGGACTGTTTTCCAAGGAGGTGCATCGTCATGACGAGGAGAAGAAGATGGAGAAGAACAAGAAGGATGCCAAGAACAGCAAGAAGAGTAAGAAGAAAAAATCTGCTGGATCGAATTCAGAAGAAGCTATGGACCGCAAGCTACTGAGTGCGTTGCTGGTTGGTGTGAACCGTGCGTTCCCGTACGCGAATGCTACCTCGGCCAACTTCACCGAGGAGATCGACTCGTTGTTCCAGGTTGTGCACCGCGCCCACCACAGCACCAGTGTGCAGGCGCTGATGCTGTTGTTCCAGGTCATGAACAGCACCAACTCGGTCTCTGACCGATTCTACACTGCACTGTACGGCAAGCTCATCGATCCCAAGGTGCGCGAGACGTCCAAGCACACGCTGTTCCTGAACCTGATCTTCCGCGCTATGAAGGCGGACGTATCGCTTGCGCGTGCAGGTGCCTTCACCAAGCGTTTGTTGCAGCTTGCCAGCGTGATGGCTCCGGCTTTCGCTTGTGCCGTGCTTTTCCTGTTGTCAGAGCTGTTCAAGGTGAAGCCCCAGCTGCGCACTTTGCCGGACCAACCCGAGGCTGGGTCTGCTAGTGGCAATGCTGACGATGAGCACTTCGAGGATGCTAAGACGGAGGAGACTTCTTCATTTGAGCTCGAGAAGGAGGAGTCCGATGACGACGATGATGACACCACGGAAGAGGCTGGATCGGGTAAGCTCAACGATGGACTGACGGACGCGGAGCGCTCAGCTAAGGTCCTGGCGCAGATGTTCGGCAAGTCTGAGAAGGAATCAAAGAAGACTAAGGAGGCTGCAGTCGTGAGCTTTGATGACGAACCGGCTGCAAAGAACAAGAAGGCTGGTGCTGACAAGGAGGAAGGCGGCTACGACGCTAGCAAGCGTAACCCGCTGTTTGCTGGTGCTGAGACTTCGTGCGCTTGGGAACTTCAGATGTTGGCCCACCACTACCACCCGTCCGTGCAGAGCTTTACTCGTCAGCTGCTCGACAACAAGGACACTGGTATTAAGTACGCTGGAGATCCGCTTGTTGACTTTACGATGCACGCGTTCTTCGAGAAGTTCGTCAACAAGAAGCCGCGTCACAAGGCGGCCGAGGCCAGTGGCAACAATGGTGCTAAGGCGAAGAACTGGACGTTCGCCCCGATTAACACAGAAGCCGTGCTACACGAGAACGAGGCCAACGTGGACGCAAGTGACCAGTTCTTCTACAAGTTCTTCAAGGAGCGTGCTTCTCGTGATGCCGAGCATCCTAACAGCCGACGCACGAAGAAGGTTAAGAATGACCGTGATGCTGACGCCTTCTCCGACACCGAGGATGCCGATGATGAAGAGATCGACGCGTACGCTCAGGAACTGGCTGAGGGTATCATGCAGGATGGAAACCACGACGATGAAGACCCCGATATGGCTGACTGGAGTGAATCGGATGATGACGGGGAGGAACACACACTGGAGGGTGAGGACGAGGAGATGCCTGAATTTGGTGCCGATAGCGAAGAGGAGCAGGAACAGGAGAGTGAGGATGATGCCGATAGCGAAGAGGAGCAGGACCAGGGTGAAGGTGAGGACAACGAGGAAGACGACGAGGATGCCTTCGACTTCTCCGTTATGGGTGCTGATGACGACGACGAGGTGCTTCAAGAGGAACTGCAAGAACTGGATGCCAAGAGGAAGAAACAAACGCCACCAAAGGCAGGTGACAAGCGTAAGTCCATGTTTGCCAGCGCCGACGACTACGACCAGATTGTGAAAGAGGCTATGGCCAAACAGGCCAAGGGCTCAAAGGGCAAAAAGTCAAAGGAGCAGCGGCAATCGTAGAACAGAGTGACGGATAGCAGGCTGCATCAAACAAATTAGAGACGTTGTTCATTTCCTATTGCTGTGTCAAAATGCAACTTACCTGTCACTATTATGAGGAAAAGAAAAGCGCGGGACTTAAATCGATTTGCACCCCTGACATCAGTGCTCTCAACCTTCCGCTTCCAATGGTCAACGATGCCCCCACGCCATGTAATGCACCTGCAACGGTCACGACTACACCGACATCTGTAGATGAAGAAAAGGAGTACAGTGACGACGGCTTCCGTATCAAGTACAATTGCGACGAGATCCGCGCCAAGATTCGTCAGTTCCTTGGTACCAAAGAAATGACGTTAAAGAAATTCCTTAAGGAATGCCAGGTTAAGGCGGGTCCGTACTACAGATTTATGGACGTCAATGGTCCAGCTAGAGGTGCGGGTAACAGCACGTTTGTAGGAGCTTCACGGATCTTTTATCATCGTGAACGGAGAGCGAAAATTGACAACAAGAAGCAAAAAGCCAATGGCAAGAAGTGCAAAACTTCGGAAGAACGAGAAGAGAAGGCTAAAAGGGCAAAAGACGGACTTGATCTACTCGAACGTATTGAGGAGACTGAACTCGAAGAAGAAGGAGGGTATGGTTACCCCCCAGTGTACGACGACTGTGACGACATCCGCAAGAAGATCAGTGAATTCCTTGGAGAGAAAATCGTGACGCAAACAGCTTTTCTGAAAGCTTTGGGTAATGCCAGTGCAAACAGTTTTTTTTCAATTTCTTGGGCATGAGACGTGGTGCTGGTTCTGGCGCAGTGAATGTGGTGTAACGTTTTCTTCGAGAAGAAACGCATTTTGGAAGGTGGAAAGAAGACCAAGAAACGTCTCGAGAACGAGGGTCCTGAAGGCTTTGAACTTCGCCATGACGACGGCAAACGCTACTATTAATACCTCGTCTCGGAACTGTAGCTCAAGGCTAACAATGCGTGTATGAGGAACAAGCATATTTTATATTTTTCATCTCTCTCTTCCTCTGTTCGTTGCACCGTTTTGCTCTGTGTCATTCCAGAGGTAGGATACGATGGCAAAAGTACTGAAGCGATAAATGATTGCCGACAAAATACGCCAGCGACAGTGTCCGCAACTTAGTTCTTGAGTGCGATCTCGTACGTCTGCTCGGCGATGCTGCGCTCCTCGTCCGTGTTGATAACCAGTACCTTAGTCTTGGCGTTGTTGGCCTGAATCTCGACAGGGCCCGAACCCATCATGGACCCAGCGTTCTTGTCCTCGTTCAGTTCAATACCCAGGAATCCCAGGTTGCGACACACCAGCTCACGGATCATAGCCGAGCTCTCGCCAATGCCGGCCGTGAAGATGAGAGCATCGAGGTCGCCACCAAGCTCAACCGCGTAGGCGCCAAGGTACTTGCGGACCCGATGAGCAAACACGTCCAGCGCCAGAGAGGCAGCGGGGTCGTTGCCAGCACGCACACGGTCCTGAATGACACGGATGTCGCTCTCGTCGCAGATACCGAGCAGTCCGCTCTTCTTGTTAAGCATAGTGTCCACCTCCTGGATAGTCATGTTGAGCTCCTTGCACAAGAAGGCGTGGAGGGCAGGGTCGACGTCACCGCAGCGCGTGCCCATGACAAGACCCTCAAGTGGGGTCATGCCCATGCTAGTATCAATGCAGCGTCCCTTGTTAATGGCAGCAATACTGGAACCGTTGCCCAAGTGGCACGTGATAAAGTTGCACTCATCCACAGGTTTGCCGAGAATGGCGGCAGCTTTCTTGGCCACGAACTGGTGGCTAGTACCGTGGAAGCCATAGCGACGCACACCAAAGTCCTCATAGAGCTTGTGTGGGATACCATAAGTGAAGGCCTTAGGCGGCATAGTGGCGTGGAACGCCGTATCGAAGACCACAACCTGTGGACATGGGCCGAAGACTTCAGTGGCCACCTCAATACCAAGGAGATTGCCAGGGTTGTGCAGTGGGGCCAGTTTAATGTTGGACTTGATAGCCTCAATGACCTGGTTGTCCACTAGTGACGCCTGACTGAAAGCTTCACCACCATGCACGACACGGTGACCCACAGCTTTGATACCGTCGAGATCCGAGCCGAAGAACTTGCCCACAGCCGTCTCAAGTGCCGTACGGTGCGTGTCAAGCGGGAGTTCGATCTGTTCCTTCTTGCCTGTGGCCAGCGTCTTGTGCGTGATGCGACCGTTCTTGTTACTGGGTGTAGAAAGCTCCACGAGGCCCGTGAACACAGCGGCGCCCACACCTTCAGGCTGCAGGTCGAACATCGAGTACTTGAGCGACGAGCTGCCGGCGTTGATCACCAGCAGGTGCGAGTCGGCCACGGAGCTTGAGAAGGCGCGTGTGGCCAACTTGTGGGCCGGCAGTTTGGCTGAAAGGGACGAGAAGGAACGCAACATGGCGGTAGAGAAGTAAACAGATACCTGTGCGCTGCACGGCGAAAATGTTGGAATGATACAAAAAGTTGTTGGGTGTCACGTACTTGCAACGAGTTGCAAGTTGAGGGGAAAAGCTACATGTACCGGTAGTTGGTCGACTTGGAAATGCAAGTTTGTTTTGGTTGCAGTGCGTGCTGCTTCAAGACAGGTGTTGACGTTGAAGGAGTTTGCTAGTTTTTAGCTTGTGGCGGTGCGCGCAGATCATGGTTGACTTACACTTGCGTGTGTGTCGATGAGATTGTTTTACATCGAGCAAGACGCAAGGTCCACCGCGATAGACTTGTAAATTGTATGGGGCGTCATACGGTTGCTGAATGGGAGGTCTCGAAAAGCGCGATATAACAAGTAATTTCAAATCGTGATTGAAGCATAGATACGCATTTACCTTTACTAATATCAAGTTTAAATCACCAATACAGTACCGTAGATGCTTTGTTATGACCGATACAAGGACATCGTAAGTACGTCGCCGGTCAGTGTGCAAATCGTTCACCCGACAATGGCTGGAGCCGCAGCGCCAAACGCACGCAGCGAGCACGCGGTTGCAGCAATTTTCCTCGGCTCTGGGCCAGGATGGGGATCACGCCTCGCGTATTTCTGCTTAGTGCGCATTTTCGGATCCGGCTCACGGCTCGCGCGTATTGGGCTGCTTTGTATCATTTGCGAGTTTCAAGTTGAAAATTCGTTGACAAGAAGCCACAGACTTGTCTGCAATGCGGGGGAGAGGTGCGCAACACTGTGGCAATTGAGAACGGGTGCTGACGGACGTGAATGGTGACGAATCTGGCGTCTCGTCCGTGGCCAATTGTGGGCTCGTTTGTGAACATTTGTCCGACGATCCGAGGAACCAAGTAGAAATTCTGAGGCGCAGACCGCGATTTGCTCCTCTCGCTACGGGCTGCACTGGTGTGGCAATGGAACTCAGAGAGCAGCGAGAAAGCTGGACGCTGGGTGACTGCGAGGGAGTTGGAATTAGAATCGAGGTGTGTTCGTGAGAAAATGGGCGGTCTGCAATTGTCCCGAGGGATACCTTCACGGCGATTCAGTCCGTGGACAGCATTAAAATGTTCGAGGCGACAACTGGCAGTCGTCCTTGCTGCTGGCTAGTTTTGAGGTGGCAGAGTTGTTCATCAGACGATTTTGCAGCGGTGAAAACCAGTTAGGCAAGAAATGTCAAGGTGCACCTCGACGAGCACATCCTGCCGTTTGTAAATGCTGTACTAAGGTTATGTTGAGCTGGCGGCGGTACATGTATTGCCGCTTGCAATTTGGGACCAGCATACAGCGTGGATATTTTGTTTCGCAAAGTTTTTTAAAAATTGATGTACATGTAGCTCAATGAAGGAAGGCGAGTGCGCTTCGTAGTTATGTAAGGTGTATTGTACTAGCAAAATATCGTAGCGTCCGCGTCAACAAAGCAAGTCGTCGAAAACGGACGTGCTCGGTGTAGTCGAAGCATTCTCAACAGCACTGTGCGACAGAGTCACTGCTGCAGGTTTACCGGCGTTCTTAGCAACCGACGGTGGTAGGTCTCTAGCCCTCGCAGAATTTTGTCTGAGCGTTTCCCAATTGACCTCTGGATCAGGTTCTCGACCAAGTGGTGATGCTGCAGCTTGCTTGATCTGGCGAACAAGTGTGAGAATTTCTCGAGTAGATTTCATCCTCTGTCGAGGTGTGGTGCGTTGGGAGGCAAACGAGGACAAGTCGTCCACGGTGTCGACGGACGTGAACGATGCTGAATCCCACATTTCATGCGCACCCAATGTCGCTTCATCGGTTGCTAGCGTGGTCTCGTTCATAAATGGAGGCGGCTTGTTTTCCGACGATACACTGTTGAGCGAAGCATGTGAAGAGCCCAGAAGAGCTCGAGCCAGCGCTTTCCTCTTTCCACTGACCCGGGGACGAAAATTGCTCTCACTGTGAATGCTGCTGCTCCAACTGGTGTTGAGATCATGTCGACTGCCAAGAACACTGCTCGCTGAAATACCGTCATCTGAATAGCAGGATCGACACCGCCGACTCGATGATAAAGAGGGTGGCGTCTCTTCAAACTTCTTGTCGAGCAGCTGCTCCAGAGCCTGACAGCGACGTGTAAGTTCTTCGATTTGTGCTTGCGCTTGATGATCACTACGCCCCTTGGTATTCGTAGATGTACTGCTTTCTTCGAATAGCGGTAGATCTGTCTGAGTTTCAATTGCTCGAACGCTTGGAAGCTTTGACTCGAGTTGTCCCATTAACTCTGCAAGCTGGTGCTTGTGTTCGGACTCCATTATCCTTATGGCTTCATCGTGTTGCTTTCCCAGATCGGCAATCTTTTCGGGTAGAAGTTCGTGCATCACCTGTTGCTCGATATCACTCCTTATTCGAGCTTCGAGCTCCTTTTTCTCTTTTTGCTGCACCGACTTCAGCATTTCAATCTTCTCAACCAACATTTGCTTATCGTGAGCATGATGGACTTCCATTTCGTCATTGCTCTGCCGAAGCTGAAGAATTGTATCTTGAAGAACACGCACTTCCCGGTCGTGGAGCTCCTTCGCACGCTCTTGCTGCTTCTTCAGCGCGAGACACTGTCTCTCCAACGCAATTGCCCCTTCCTTCGCCTGCGCAATGACATCTTGGGTATCTCTGTGCTGGTTAACAACCTGCTTTCGCTCGCCTCGCCTCACTTCGAGCTGGCTTTTCAACTGCACTAGGTCACCCTCGTAGCGCCGACATTCATGATCATGCTGAATATTCGCCGGAGATGCATGTCAAACAGTTTTAGTCCAGACAAAACCTAATTCATCCAAATAAGCTGTCTCACCTGCTCTTTTGCTGCCGAGAACTGAAATTCCAAGGCTTCTCGATCCAATTTCTTCCGGTGCTCAGCTTCTGTCGCTGTCTGCTTCCATCGCTCGATCTCTTTATTCGCAGCACGTAGCTCATCTTCTAGCTGCGCCTCCTTCTTCTTGTACCGTCCTCGAACAAGCTTCAGCTCCGAAATAGACTCATTCACCACATGCTGCATTCGTTCATGTTGGTATCCTTGCACTTGCTGCACCGCACGATCAAAGTTGGTCACCTGCTGTCGTTCATGCTGCTGTACGGCTGCATTCATACACGCCATGGCATGCTCCAGCTCCATAAACTGCTCCGCCAACGCTACTGGGACCGCAGTCTTCAGTAGACGACCTACATGCCACGATGATAATAACGCCACGTCATCTGCCTCCCCGCAGTCCTTATTTGAATGAGCCTTTTCCCTTTCCTCTGGCAGATTGATGCCATCCTTACGCGAGCTCCAAACTCCTGATAGATGCGACATCGCTGTCTGAAAATTTTGCGTGGGTTCATGAGAGTACTTCCTCGCCAGCATCTCCAGCCTCTGCGTCAATAGCAACAGCCACTGCTTCACTGCTGCTTCCACCTCATCCTTCTCGGTTTGGATTGCCCCCGTCGCAGCAACCTCCTTGTTTCCCTGCTTAACAGGAATAGGAGACGACCATGAACTATCGACCGTCGGAGCTCCTGAACTTGCTGTTTCTCCTTCTGCAACACCAGCTCTAGCGCCCACCGACTTCTTCCACTTGTCCTGGAAGTCACTCAGCTGTTTCCTCACAGCCTGCAACTCTGCGCTAATCTCACTTTGCTGAGCCAAAAGCTCGCTCTCCACCTGCTTCTCCTCCTGCTTAGACACTGGCTTCTCCTCTGGCACTCGTGGCGACGCACAAGGCGCTGGTTGGAACCAGTTGGCACTACTTCTGACACTCGAAAAGCCCTGGGAACTCTCCTCCAGTCTGCGTCGTGTATACAACGAGTGCAGTTCCTTTAAGTCCCGCTGTTTCCCATCCGTAAAGCCTCCTCTGGCCCGTTGTATACGGTACACACGCTGGTGCTCGGTGCTGGCCACGCTGCTGGCCGTGTCCAGACTCACGTCGGCCTCGACATCGCTCCAATCTCCCACAAAGCTGTTGCTGGTTGCTTCGCTGTACTCTTCCCAGTCAGGTAGCGCCCAGGACGCGCCGGCGTCGGACTCGAGCGCTGCCATGGCGCAAGAATTGACGTCGGCGTCGCTTGACTGGAGCTTTTGGGAATTTGAATTGAAAACGGCATGTGATTGGATGAAAATCGGTGGAAATGCACTTCAACATGTTGCAGTCGAGCGCAATGCATTTGTTCAGCTGGGGCTGGTAGCAATACGTACAGGATGAGGTTCGCTTGATTGCGAGTAGCTTCGACTCTGTTAGTTAATCGTCGTACTGGGATAATTGGCTGGAGGACGTTTTGAGGCGCTTCCGACCGACGGAAGTGGAGGAGCTGCTGCCCAAGGTGGTGACACTTGTAGGAGAAGACATGGACGCTGCGCCAGCGTTCGCACCCACGTTGACGGCGCGGTGCGTTCCTGGTGGACAGAGATTATCGTCCTGTGCGTCCATCCAGCGCACTTCGTCGTCGATCTGGATCTGCACGAGCAGTGATTTGCGAGTGGCCAACACCCTAGTGTCTCGCCATAGCGTGCGCTTTTTTCCCGGTCTCGCCTCACCTACCTGCACTTCGTCATTCACCCGGAACTTCCGCCAGTCCCGCACTTTCGAGTGCAACGGCATAAGCCTCGGTGAAGTACGAGACAGCCACTCGTCCCACTTGGAGCTCCAGCCCCGATAGTGCACTTTGACTTGTGCGTCTGTGATGGCCACAATCGTCGCTTCGTACCATTTGCTGTCTGTATCCAGAGCATCCACCATTTGTTCAACCTTCAGCTCCGATCTCCACTGCTCCAGAGCTTCAGATGTCCACTCTTCTCGCTCCGGAGAAGTCGGTGGTGAATCACCAGCAGGGGCATCAACAGACGCAGAGTTTGGAATGTGGCCGTGGCCTGTAGCACGCTCTTCCAGGCCTGCAGGATACACGTCCACGCCTAGTCTCCGGCCCATAGTCATCACCTCGCGACGTACGGCCCAATCGTAGCCGAACTCCATGGAGAGTGCACTCCACACCCGCTCACTGACCAATCGGAAGTCCACGTCCTCCATTAGGTTAGGCTGAAGGATGGAGCGACTGCAGCAGCGACAACTGCGCTTAGCATCTACAATGTCAGCATTGCGGATACGTGAATCAGTGGGCGTTTCACCGCGCTCCATCACGCGCTGCCACCAACCACAGGACACGACGAACCAGGTGTCTCCGAGCCGATAGTTGCGCGTCATTTTCGATAGATTTGCTTGCTAGACATGGATACACTACCGGATACCTGTGTGTCATACACAGCTATTTCAGCCAATCCGATGACGGTATGGTATTATGCGAGACGTACGGTGTGCACCACACAGGCGACGAATATGCTGGGCACTGGACTGCAATGGCTACGGCGGCAGCGGCGCGTGCTGACGCTGGCAGAAGGCGCGCTCCGACCGCATCAACCTCGAACTCCTGTTGTGACGAAGCTGTGGCTGCAGAATGCAACGCAGACGCGCAGCTTTGCGATGCCTGCAGCCATTTTGAACCAGATGGACCTGCTGGGTCGCCGCTACGACGAATTGGCGCACGAATTATCGCAGTACGTGGCTGTTTGTCCACTATTTCATAGCTATTTTATGGCAAAATTCCTAACGTTTTCATGTTGACGTATGTGCAGCAATGACGGCAGCTTCTCGTCGGATAAAATCACTAACTTGTCCATTGAGATGGCGGAATTGGAGCCGAAGGTGATGGCGGTGCGGGAGCTACAGAACCAGCAGAAGGCAGTGGAGGAACTGGACGAGATGATCACTGAACAAGCGGAAAGTGACGACCCGGACGCACTGGAGCTGCGTCACATGGCAAAGGAAGAGCGTCGAGAACTGTTCGAGACTATTAACAAGCTCGAGAGCGAGGTGGTGCGTCTCATGCTGCCTCGCGATGAAGCAGACGACAAGAGCTCAATCCTGGAGATCCGAGCTGGTACTGGCGGTGACGAGTCTTGTCTGTTCGCTGCAGACATCCTTAAAATGTACCAGAAGGTGGCGCTGGCCAAGGGCTGGAAGTTCGAGCTCATGAGCATTTCGGAGACCGATTTGGGTGGTGTTAAAGAGTGCGTGTGCTCTCTTACTGGGCGTGGTGCTTACGGTCGCATGAAGTTCGAGAGTGGCGTGCATCGTGTGCAGCGCGTGCCGGTAAACGACGTGCGGGTCCACACGAGTGCTGTGTCGGTGGTGGTGCTACCTGAAGCCGAGGAGATTGAGGTGGAGATCGATCCTAAAGACCTTCGCATTGATGTGTACCGTGCGTCAGGCGCTGGTGGTCAGCACGTTAACACCACTGAGAGTGCTGTGCGTATAACGCACATTCCTACGGGCATCGTGGCGGCAGTGCAGGACGAGCGGTCGCAGCACCAGAACAAGGCCAAGGCGCTGAAGATCCTGCGCGCGCGTGTATTTGATGGCATTCGTCGGAAACGCGACGCTGAGCGCCAGACGATGCGTAACTCGCAGGTGGGCTCAGGAGATCGCTCGGAGCGTGTACGCACCTACAACTTCCCCCAGAGTCGCGTGAGCGACCACCGCGTGAACGTGACGGTCTTTGGCATTGAGCGCATGCTGAACGGCGAGCTGCTGGACGATATCGTGGACGCGCTCGTGGTGGACGAGCAAAACCACCTGCTGCAACAACTCGAGACGCCCTAGATCCTAGAACTAACCCATGTCGCCACATAAAACGTAAAACACCATTTTGCATCAAGTGCTGCTGCATTTGAAATGTTGATGCGACGTATATGTTGGTTCTTGTTGTTTGCAATGAGCATTAACAAGTCCGGGTCGCACGTATGTGTCCGGTGTGTCTCCGGTCGAGTCGCACAAAATCCAGTGTACTCAAGGAAGCAGCATTGAAAGTCTTATGAAAATGGGGTCGCGTGTTGAGTTACGCTAAATAGTTGGCTGGTCAATCGGCAGTTTCAGGTCTAAAACTACAATAAAATAACGGCATGTGCGTGAGTCTTGTCACTGGGCCAGAGCAGCCACGGCGCTATGCCGCTCCTGGAATCCGAACGAGAAGCGACGGCTGCCCATGCTGACGCTGATGCTGCCGCGACGCTTCTTGGTGAAGTGCTGGTCGTGACGCTGCACCTCGCGTTGCATCGAAATGCTACGTGAAAAGCCAATGGTGGCGCAGCTCTTGGCCTGTTCGGCGTCCACCTCGAAGAAGTTGGCGATGAGCGTGAGCAGCGGGCAGCTGCGCAGGCGGCAGGTCTCCAAATCGAGTGGGTTGCACAGGTTGAGGCGCATGGCCAGCTTGAGGAAGAACTGGTCCAGTTCGCTGGCGCGCGCCTCGAGCTTGTGCTGCGTGAGTAGCAGGTGCCTCTTGGGGAACTTGTCCTGCTCGAAGCCAGCGAGGAAGTGGCAGTGCTCAGTGCAGGTGTTCTGCGTCTCGTTGTCGCCTAATGTCTTGCTGAGCTGGAGCCACAGCTCGCGGATCTCACTGTAGCGCTTGGGCACTTGCCAGCGCGCGCGGCCGCAAGTCACCTGGAGCAGGTACAACCACGTGCCGTCGGCCGACAGGCGCAGCTCGCCCACTTTGACTTGCAGCGTGCTGAGGTCCGGCAGGCTTTGCGTCGACACGTCCATGGACATGCACTTAGATCGGCTCACAGTCACCATTGTAGTAGAGTGTGTGTTCGTGGCACAGTAGCGGAAGTTAGTGCGCTGTATCGGGCGAATTGGGGAATGAGCCATCGCAGCCGCTCGCCAGCGAAAAGCAACTTAAGCGAACAGTAGGTTCAAGTTAGTCAACAATACAGAAAGATAGAAAGTCGGCCAGAGAAAGACCCGATGTGCGGGATTGGTTAAAAACCGGCTGGCGGTCGCAGCTGTGGGATGCTTCCGGTGACACGCGGGCGTTGATAGTGAAGCCAAGTGGAGCGCGATGTCGTTAGGCAATGGAAGGACTCTGTGATCGCATCGCTGTGTCTTCAAGGTCGATCAAGCGAACGAGCAATGAATCAAATGCCGCCGCAGGTTATCCAAATCTCCGTTACACGGTGTACTACATCGCCGTCGAAATTCGCACCGGATTCCACTTGGACTGTGATGGCCAGTCCAAAATAGAACTGAGCGCATCGGGTACTGTTTGACTGGGCTCTGCTTTCGTTCGAAGTAGGCGGCTGGATATTCGATCGCCATTACATGTACGGGAAGTTTGTCCCACTCGAAAACTCACACATGGCAGAGAGACTATGATCTGGAAAGGCGCGTGTGCAGATCCAAGCTTGCTACATGTATTACTGTCCTAAGGACAGCAAGGACACTGTCCTTGCTGTAAGTGTTGCTGGCCACCGCTCCACCGCAAACGCCATAACGGTCTCCGCAACAGGCGCCGACGCTGGACAAATTCGAGGTCAGTCGCCATGATCCGCAGAAAGTCGAGCCTGATATCATCGGCCAACGTGGCGTGCAAGCAGCTTCACTATTACTGCGTGCGAAATAAACAACGCAAGCAACCTACATGTACTACCGGTACAGAGAGGCTCTCTGAGAGCATGGGCTCACTTCTTCGTATTTCTACGGTCTGACCCCAGTCTGGAGCACAGGTGGTACAGGCCCTCTGGCACCACGCCACCGTGTTGCCAACACCAAGCAGCACATTCAATTCACCAGCGTCTGGTCCGTTGACTGCTAGTCAGCGCGGCACAGCTGGGCTTACGTTCGCAGTTGTCCATGATTGGTCCCGTGATGATTTCGCTCGAAAGACATGCGGCCCACTTCTCCCAGCATCGCCCAAGCAACACCATGATGTCCACCATCGGGAACGTGTCCAAGATCCTTGTCGATGGGAATACTCAGCTGGCAGAGTACGGCGCATATCTGTTTCCTCGCATGCCCAAATGACCAAATCCTGGACGAGGACGAATGCGAACCATTTGGCTGAAAGACATACTGTACGAGGCGCCAACCAATCCACATGTAGCCATCTCGAACCTCCAAAATGTATCTATTTTCTTATCAACCAACCACATCAAAGCTTCGACCATCGAAAAGATCTTCTAGGGACGCGCACAAGAACATGGCTGCGCTGCAGGTCGCCGACCTCTTCGATGCCCACGCCGCTGAGGCCCCCATCCACCGCCTTGTGTCGGTACTCAACGCGCAGGCCGCTCAGATCCGCGAGCTGCAGGAAAATCTGCGGGTTCTGCGAGACACACAGCGTCAGACGCTCCAAGACTGCAGGACTCTTCACACTACAGTCACACCGCTCTGTTCCCGTGTGGAAACCACGGAGAACGACGTCGTTACTCTGAAGAAATTTCAAATTGCAGCCCTACGCCAATTAGAGGTGATCAACCGCCAGCTCCGAGTCAAAGCGGATTGTCAGGAGGTCCACGACGTCGAAAGCCGAGCCAAAACCAGCTCGGAACAGCTCGGAAAAGAACTCCGCAGTGAACTCGCCAGTTTGCAGCTAGTGCAGTGTCTGCAGGTAGAACAGAGCGAGCTGCACGAGAGATTAGAGACGGTTGATAGACGATTGGCCTCCAAGATGGACAAGGTGCGGGTCGATGTTGCTACGACTGACGGTTGCTTGATGCCTGACTAAATGCTGCATCTGGTCTTGTTCTGTTGACAGTCGGAGGCTGCACGGTTAGATGGCGTGTTGGTGCAGATCCACGGCTTCCGACCGATGGTTACGCAGCTGTCGGCACAGGTAAAGAGTGTGCAGACGCACCAGGAGCAGATTGAGCGCTCCGTTGCTCAGCTTGACTCGGAGCGCGAAGCTCATCAAATCGAACTGGAAGAGATTCAGCAACACACGAACAATCTCCAGCAGATGCTCGACAATACCGAACATCGTCACCATCAAGCTGTAGCCCCGCAGATCCAGCGGCTGGACGATGCGACTGAGGAACTGCAACAGGGTTTGGATGAGGTCAAAACTGCTGCGGCAACAAGCGAAACCGCACTGCGCACGCTTTTTGCCAAGTTTCACTCGAGTGCAGGTTCATTTGCCGCACAGCTCCAGCAGCAGCATCGCCATTTTGAGGTTAGTACATGACTGTGTCGTATCTGGTGTTGAAGCATGGTTTAATCCACGTTTTTGTTGTTCGTTGCAGCTTCTTCTAGACGAAAAAGCCCCACAGCTGGAGACTGAAGCTCACCTGGCCGACTTGAGTCGTCAAGTGGCCACAAAAGCTCCCGATGCAGCACACACAGCTCTATCGTCGAGTGTGAAGGATCTACGCGCACGCTGCGAAAAACTTCAGGAACATGTAGAGTTAAGTACGCGATTTTTGGATTGGTTTGCGCGTCGTGGAGAAGCGTACGAACACAATTTTGAACTCGTAGAAGCGCAACTGGGGCGTCTAGCTCTGGCTTCACATCCCCGTATTCGTGAGCCGTTCGAAGAATGTGTTCGCTTTCCTCGGTCGCCTTGAAAAATAACATTCATCTAACTTTTCGTGCGTGTCATAAACTGCTGAAACATTTCTCGGAGCGGCGCACGTTCTTCTTGCTGCTTCAACCGGGTCGCAGACTTGTTGGCATCTTTCGCTAGAGCAATAACAGTTCTTTTGGGAGGGCGAACTGTTTGGGTTGGTGGCATTGTGTCTTTGGAATCGGATGATGTGGATTCTTTCTGCTGCTGCTCGAGCTGTTTACTCAGTGCGTCAAATTCAGCTTGGCGCTGCTGTTGGACTTGAACTGTAACCCGTGACGTTCGCTTTATGTGGTCCTGGGTAGCTGTAGATGGCTCTAGTTTGGTTTCCAGAGAACTGAGAGTGACAAAAATGGATTCACGAGGTGTAGCAAGGCTGAAGCGAGAACTTGTTCGATCGGCGTTTGCTCCGTCAACAGCAAATTGTGGTGCTTGGGCTCCTGTGTTCTCGTTCTCCTGCGCTTGGTTGCCATGCAGAATGGCGTATGCTGCAACCTCATCGCCTTTCAATACATAATTCGCTGGAGTCATGACTGAAAATCTTGGAGAACTTCCGTCCTTACGGTTGAGTGGACAACGTGGAGCAAGACCTCGAGTAATTGTCACTGCAGATGGCAACCTCACTTTGATATGTGTTCGACCTATGGAGGAGTGGTCAGACTGCTTCTCGTCTTCATCTCGTGCAAATTCATCGTCGCTTTCATCGATAGCTGGAGCCACATGAGGCCGAACTCCTTCGTAGATGATACGAAGCCGCTCCTGCTCCACTTCATACAGCAGCTCCGTGTAGTCTTTCTTCATTTTGTCGCGGTACGGACGATCACCCAGACACACAGTATCGCCACAACATCGCCAGATCTCGTCGATTGCTTCTAAACAAGTATGGGATGTTTGGTTGAGCTTGTAGAAGAGTGCGTCACGCTCTTTCTCCTCACGTAGTCGATGCGTGGAAATTGATCGGAAATGGCGACGAGGATCACTTGCCAGCATTTCAAAGTCCCACAGCGACTTCATCACCCGTTCTCGACAAGAAATAGCTCCTCGAACTCGCTCCCAGAGCTGTACAGCCATGGGAAAGTGATCATAATGGTCGGCATGCGTGTACTTGAGCACCATGTCGAGTTTCGTTTTGGGCGGCAGCTCTAGATCGTTGAGAACGGAATCCATGCGACGCTGTAGGTCTGCACGTAACGGAATAGGTGCGTGACTGTGACTTTGGTGGAGCTTGGGGGCGGCAGATTCCGCGTGATGACCAAATTGAGGTCGACTTCGATTACCTGGCGATCCTATCGTACCGCTCGAAGTTGAAGTGTCAGCAAAATGTTTCTGGATAAGGACCTGCTGTGCTGTCTCCTTGTCTAGCAATTTGCTGTGTCGGGCCATGGTCGCTGTAGACTGCCTGGAAAGCATGCTATTCAAAGCAGACCTGCGGGCCCGGGTGGATGTCGCTGGTCTGTCATTTTCCACTTGGTTCTTGGAAGGTGAAATTTCCCCATCGGATTCATTTGTCTCTGGAACAGCGTTATACAGCTTGTCAGTTAGCGTAATGGCATCACTGTCTTCGCATGAGGCTTCATCTTTGCTGTCATCTTGCTGAGGATCTTGCGGAGGTGAATTAGTTGTTGATTTCAGTGGGGATTTTAATGGTGACGGTAGTATTGGACCCTCCTTCAATGGTGAAGACGCAGCAGGGTGGCTCATCAATTGCGAAGAGAATGAGTCACTCCGATGTCGACCGTGAAGTGGCGAACCTGCACCGGAAGTATTGCCCACAGCACCGTCAAGTAGCGTTCCATGCTCGTTTTCAAGAGTTTTAGGAGGAATACTCCAATCTTCAGTTTTTTCGTCCTCGTGCCACCGATTTGTTTCCGAGTCGACGGTGGGGGCTGCTGCTGTCGCTGTTGCTATTGCGACCTGTGCACCTGCGTTGCTAGTCTTTCGCTCAGAACTTATCTGCACCATTTGATCTGAAGTCGCACTGGAGGCAAGTCGTGCTTTCAAGACAGAACGCCGAGCATTGAGCCCCTTATAAAAATCTCGTAGCTGATCTGCCGCCGTACCTGAACCAGTGTGTGCTGATACTTCGCCTACCTGGTGTTGTTGTGGATCGTCAGGAGAGTTCTTGAGATCATGCACACGCTGAGGCTTGTGCTCTGGATGATCTGCCATACCCTTCCTTGGATTGTAACTCGGGTAATACTCATGCCGTGACCATGGTTTTTTACCTGGAGATAGCGTGGACTCTAAAAACTGCAAGAATTGTGCGTCGTCCTCTTCATCTGATGCTGGTAATAACTCCTCCATCGCCCTTTGTAGAGCTTCCAGTGCAGCTGCTCGTTGCTCAGCCTCGAGTCCTGCACGATAATCCCGAAGCTTTTCGTCTCGAACTTCATGCCATCGTGCAATATTGGCCTCCATCACAGTGGCTGAGGCAGCAGTTGATGGCCGACGTCCAGACAAGGAGCTGTGGAAGGACCGAGCAAGGCGTCTAGCGATCACTGCTGGTGACGAAGATGGTCGTCGTGGTTGCAGGAGACTAGAAGTTGCAGCCAATGCAGGCGGCACAGCTTTTCCAACGTTGAAAAATCGGTGTAAAAGCGCCTCCAACGTCGATTTCGGCAGTGTCAAGACCTTAGCTCCTCCTGTTGATTGAGCTACGAGTGTTTGAGGCCAGCGCTCAGCGTTGCGAACCATACCTAACTCCCCAAGACATGCAGGCGCTGTGACAGTCACACCAGAACCTGGAAGAGGGCTTTCTGGACCTGACGTGGGCTCTGGAGAAGTAGCCGATACTAAGGATCCGTCCATGACGACGACAAGTGCCTCGATCTCCGTATTTCGGACACAAAGCGTATCCCCTGGAGCCAATATTTGCCATTTCGCAGCTCTTGCTACCTCCAGAAGTTGGTCGATGGTCAAACCTTGCAGCAATGGCGTTGTCAGCAGTGTTGCTACCCATGTACGCAATTGTCGAGCTGTGTCCTCCTTGGATAATGGTGGTTCCTCCCAAAGAGGGTAGTTTTGACGACTTCGGTGGTACAAGAATGCGGTCACACGTTCTTGGATTTGAGCTAGTGTTTCATCCGACAATTCTGTTAGACTCACCGGTACCGCTTGAAGTGACATCATACTCGTAGATCTACTTCCTTGCCAAGTCTTAGCAAGAAGACGCTCCAGTGCCTGCAGCTTGAAGGCATGGACGGATTTGACTTTGTCAGCATCTGAGGCATTTTGCTGTCCTTGACCAACGCGGCCTGCTGCATCGGCTGGAGCGCTCGCTGCTCGAAAAGACCGTGTTGAGTCTAGGTCACCAATTCTTGTTACTCCAGCACTTTTGGTCTGACGTCGAAGCAGTGGGTGCGCGCGTTTGTTTGACTCTTTCTTGGCGACGTTAAACTCTGATTTGTTCCCGTAAATTTTGTTGGGGGAGACACTGACGCTGCTGTCTGCTTTGTGAATACACTCCATCACCGCACTGATTGTGACGTGTCGCCGCAGCTCCAGCTTATACAAAGATGTCAAGCGCACTACCTGTGCATCCTGCGGGAGAACTCCATTGGCCTCACTACGGCGTACAAACCCGCGCACCATGTAGAAAATCTCTTCACCTAGCGTCATGGCAGCTCGACGAATGCGACGGTAAGCTCTACGAGCATCCACCAACTTCGTCGACGAGCTGGAGTTCGTGGCACAGTCAGAATTTGGATCGGATGCCGCCATTAGCAGCAATTGACGGAACTGTTGGGGCTGTGAGCGCATTTGCTGCATCAGTCGGGCCACGTGCTGTTCCAGTTGCTGATGCCACGGCGCTTTTGGATCTACGACTTCATCAGGCACCTTCTCCTTGGTACCTCGATCCTGCAGAATCCTCGCGACCTTAGCTCGAATACTGTCCGGCATCTCAGCCGGTAGCAGCGCATGGTCACACTTGCGATCATCTTGTACAGATGTCACCATCCACGCCCCGGCTCCATTGAGCGCACGCTGTAGCGCCACACTCGTCTTCTTGCCGGCATACTCCTCCTCGTTCACCTCCGAGAAATTAGTAGCGGCTAGCGTCTCCATGCTGGGCTAAATATTAACACAAATGGAGGCGTTCATGCCAGAATTAACTTATCGACGCGCGAGCACCGAAATGATCTGCAACCTACAGAGTGACGGTCATCTAGTTGCCTTTATGTACGTAACACCAATCTCACAAAAGTCTTCGTCCGTTGTGATCGTAATAGTGACCGTTTTACGTAAAATGTAGATATTTATTCGACCTCGTCTCAAGAACCTCTATAAAGCAATTATTGATGTACTCATTGCAAATCCTTCACAATCCATTAGTGCTTATATACCTGTAATAACGCTATAACCCGTTGTATCGGATAGTATTCTGATGTAGTGCATCAAGTATCTGAACGTCCCTACCCCTATTGTTGCCGCTCTAAACCGTAAGACACTTTGTCATTTGCTTTGCTTATGCCGCCGGTACCGCGCGCTACCGGAGCCTCTCCGCACTATCCAGCGGCGGCGGAGCTCCGCTTCATCGGACACTCCCCACAGAAGCCTCCCATGCGCCGCCCCCCTAGCAGTTCGCCGCGCTCGCAGCGCACTCGATGTGTGAACCCTGTGTTATTGTACTTGGGTATCGCACTCTACACCGGTTGTCTGCTCTTCTGGTGGCTCTTCTTTAAGGGTGACGCCAACCGCGTGCGGATGTCGCGATGGAGTAGCGCCGTTCTACCTAATGGTAGAGCGACCTACGACTCAGCGCTCTACACCGACGCAGGAAGCGACACTGCGGACGCTCTATTGACAACCTTCGCTCGAGGTATTGGGGCCACGACACCCGAGCTGCTGGAGCTGCACAAGAGCCACCACGTTCCGGACTACAAGTGCGTGGGGTGGAGACAAACCGGCAACTGTTCACCTGATGGACCGAGAGAAACGCAGAAGGACATGGGTTGTGGAGGAGTTGTATTGGCAGGGGCATCGGGGTATTGTTTATTGATAGATGAAGTCACGGGGGAGGAGATCCAAGCCATGAGACTCAGTTGCAACTCCTTGAGGAACAAAACGACATTTAAGTGCAGTCAGGCTGTGGACTTTGCACGGGTGGCACCACAGGTGAACGCACTTATTGCAGCGAAATCGAGAGAATTGGAGGAGAAAACGACGACAAGGGAGACGCAGTTGAGAGGTAGCAAGCAGATGAATGGGACAGAGACTGCAGTGCAGGTTGAAGTGGTGAAGCCCACGAGGGGAATTGTGATGGTGGTTTATCCGAAGCTACTGCAGAGTGTCCATGCGACGATCAAGTTGTTGAGGGGCTATGGATGCAAGCTGCCGGTTGAAATGTGGTTCTTGGAGAGTGAAATGGGAACGGCCCCGTTGGATTACTCGAGGATACTGCAGTCACTAGTGAAAGACTACGGACCTATTACACTGAGGGGCGTTACCGATGATTTGGTGGTTGGATTCACGTCGAAGGTCTACGCGTTGGCACATTCTGATCTGGATCGAATATTGTTTTTGGACGCCGATAACGCACCTGTAAAGGACCCGACGTATCTGTTTGATACACCCGAGTTTTTGAAAACCGGAACTGTGTTTTGGCCGGATTTCTGGACACCAGCTAACACCATTTTCAACATCAACGCCGAGTCACTCATCTGGGAGCTCGTTGGTACGCCTTTTGTCGACATGTTCGAGCAGGAGAGCGGACAGCTGCTAATCGATCGACAGCAAGCGGCCGTTGCATTGCATGTAGCACAATTTCTAGCCATGCGTGAGCCGCGCCACTTGGAACGACTCCGACTCTCGTACGGCGATAAAGATCTTTTTCGACTGGCATGGCTCAAGACAAATACGCCTTTCCACATGATCGTCACGCCTCCAGCTGCAGCGGGCATGGTCCGAGAGAAACAATACTGCGGTATGACGATGGTGCAGCATGACACGCGAGGTGAGGTTATTTTTCTTCACCGAAATGGCAAGAAACTCTCTGGAGAAGAAGACTTTACGAGAGACCACACATGGGGACATCTTCAAACGTTTGTCTTTCCTGATAGACTGGCATCCGTGGATACTGACCCCGCCAAGCGCTATGCGTTTGTGAAGAAATACTTTAAGGTGAACATCTTCCAAGGTGGAAAGCAATTTGTGAAAACGCGCATGTGCTACGGCGACCGGTATCTGAAGTCGAAGCACTTTAAGCTTACGCCATGGGAGGAGCTCCCATGGCACGATATCGAGGACACACTGCTGGACTACGCACGCGATGCAAGCCAGCTTTAGGAGTTTGATGTTGGTTAGTAAAATGTGTAAATGTACTTTACTTATTTCGAAAGATTTATAAAGGTATGACGACGTACACGTACGTGGAAGCATTGTTGGAGTGTTCCGAGCTTGATATCCTGTTGCTCTGAGTTGTGGATATTTCTGTTCGTCTGTTTTTTCGCGACAACGAGTTGTGTGGTTACTATGCGGTGTACCTAAAACAATGACAAGAAAGTGCGAATTGAAGCAACATGCTGATCAAAATTCCGACAGACTGTCTAGCGTCCTGGCTCAGCTGTGGTTGACGTGCCAGCTATGATTATGCTCAGGCTTGTGCTATGCCAGTAGCGTTTGCAATCCTGTGGTGCCTTCCCAGTACTCACAGTCGACAAGACGGTAAAGTACACTTTTCTACAATGTGACCCAGCGATTAAAGTGTCCATGCTAGTGAATACGAGCAATATGACCTATTTGACCCATTTTACAAAAGCTTGGGTTCATGTTTTCACGAGCTGTAAAATTCTTGCTGTAAAGTATTTTTGCCTTGCCATCTTGAAATATTCAAAACACCTACACACGTTATACCGCGCCAAAACCAGCATCCTTGATTGCATACGAGAGTAAGTGCTCGAGGTCAGATGTATTTTAATAAACTCAAACAAAGGTGAGCCGGGCACTGGCATAAGCGTGTGACTCAAGAGATCACAAAGAGTGCGTTTTTAAGAAACCTACGTCTACACGTTTTGTGTTGACAGTGATATTCGGTGTTTACGGGGGCCAGAGGATCATAGAGCCCATTACCGCAACGCCAAACAGCGAAAATGAGTAGCTTCACTGAAAACTCAAACCCACAATTGAAAACTTCGACACAAGCGCATTCCATGTTGGAACCAAGTTTCACGTCGAAAATGGGATTCAGACCTGTTACATCCAGAAGAAAAAGAACTTGGATGCATTTACTCCTCGGCGTACTGCTGGTTGCCAACTTACTCTGCGTTTGGATGACTATTGCCCGATACCCCGAGACAATTCGATCAAGCTTCAACGCAATTGCTGCACGGCGAAAAAGTTCGTTCACGCTGAGCGGCGATGAAAGCGCAACATCCATGGCATCCCAGTCGAAGATCTCGAGGCCAACGGCCAGTGCTTTTGAGTTGCCGTCGAATACCTCGAGTGCACGGCGGTTGAAGTGCCTTGGGTGGAGGGCTACAAAAGACTGTAATCCAGACGGAGCTCGCATTCCCGAGAAAGACCAAGATTGCAGCAGAAAAATACCATTCGGTTCATCAGGTTACTGCGAGATCGAAGACGAGGATACCCACGAAAAGTTCCGGGTGATGAAGAGAACGTGCTTCAAGGGCAAGTCAGGGGCTATTTTCCAGTGCTCTGACGCTCCGGGGTTCGCAAACTTTCACGTTGAAGCTCAGAATGCTGTTGCAAAAGCTTTCGCAGGTGATATTCCGCTCCAAAACGAGAATAACGACCAAAACATTACAAAAGGAATTGCCATCGTGGTGTATCCGACGTTGATGGCCAGTGCTTACGCCACAATTCGCGTACTTCGAGATGTGCTGGGCTGTGGCCTTCCGATCGAGATCTGGTATCGGCCTGATGAAATGCGCGATTCTTTGGATACACTCAAGAGTTTGGCCGGCAACGACAGTACTGGTGACATAACGCTCGAACAGATTGACCACCCCCGAGCTCGTCGGTTCAACGCCAAAATCTATGCCATACATCGCAGCAAGTTCGATCAAGTGTTGTTTCTCGATGCAGATAATGTGCCGGTGAGAGACCCGAGCTACCTCTTTAAGGCACCGGAGTTCGTAAGGACTGGTGCAATATTCTGGCCGGACTATTGGCATCCAGATCATACCATCTTCTTCATCAACGAGAAATCTCTAGTCTGGGAACTGCTCGACACGCCGTTCGTGGATATGTTTGAGCAGGAAAGTGGTCAGCTGCTCGTCGACCGAAGACGCCACGCCGCGGCACTCGAGCTCGTAACATTTTACGGGCTTCATCAACCCAATTATTTCGATCGGCTAAAGCTCGCATGGGGTGACAAGGACCTCTTTCGTTTTGCGTGGCTGAAACTAAATGCACCATTCCACATGATTCAAACGCCACCGGCGACAGCAGGAAGGATGTACGGGGACTCTTTCTGTGGGATGACAATGGTGCAGCACGATATGAATGGAGAAGTGCTCTTCCTGCACCGAAATCAGTTGAAGTTGACGGGAAAACCCAGCACTAATCAAGCTGGCAATCCCACGGGTCAACCGCAAGCCGATTCGTTCCCTGACCCCGTCATGTGGACGCACTTGCTGTCGTTCCGCAGTACCTCGCCGCGTTCTGAGTACGTTGTTCAAGGGCATTCCAATCCCCAGTTCTCAAAACAACGGCGATGTTTTGGTCGAAGTAAAGTGGAAAGCAATTTACACTTTTACTTCCGGGAATTCGCGGATTTGAGTTTCGCTAAACTCGAAACGAACTTGCGGTACTTCGCAATGGACGGTGTGATGCAGATGGATAACAAGAAGACAAACAAAAGCTAGTCCAAGGGAATGTAAGCGCATGTATCTGTTGTAGTTATAATGTGAAAAAAACATCACAAACCAAAGCAGCGTTGTTGGGTCCAACGTCAATTTTTTTTTCATTTCATCAACGGCTTGGTGCAAAGACCAAATTCCTTGTTCCCTGCTAGCAAGATATACTCAATCTATAGTCTATTGCCCATTCAATGCATTATTCAACTAGTCTATGGCGAATGGTGTCGGCATTGTGATTAGCTGGGAGCAAACCGACGGCATCCACGGCAAATTGACGAACGGTGTTCTCTAAATCAGCAAAGCTCGTAGTGCTGAAGTTGTGTGACGTAAAGTGCGGGTCCTTCCTCAGCGTGCGCTTGCCGAAACAGCTTTGAGACTTGGGGAAGGCCGGTTGCGCTCTGTAATAGTCAATGATGTAGTTCTCCCTTTCGTACGAGCGGTTGAAGGAGAGCAGGTGCGTCCAGATGACTGGGTCTGGTAGTCCATCGGCCTCAGGAGACTCTCTTTTCTTAAATCCTGCAACTTTTCCAGTGAGTTTGAATTGATTCCGATGAAGAAACAGCACATTGCCTTCAAGATCATGCTGCGCCATCGTCATACCGCAAAACAAGTCATCGATCACTTTACCAGCCACAGCAGGCGGTGTCTGCACCATGTGAAAAGAGGCCTTCAACTTGAGCCATGCGAACCGAAAGAGATCCTTGTCGCCGTGTGCGACCTTGAGTTTTTCAAAGTAATTCGGTCGATGAAACATGTAGAAGAACGCCAACTTCATTGGTGCTGCATGCCACCGCCGGTCAATCAGCAGTTGGCCACTCTCCTGTTCGAACATGTCGGCGAAAGGTACGTCCAGCAGCTCCCAGAGCATCGACTTTTCGTGGATGTTGAAAATGGTGCTCGTTGGATGCCAATAATCTGGCCAGAACACTGCACCCGTATTTTTAAATTCTGGAGAGTCAAATAGCGAACTGGGATCTCGAACTGGGAAATTGTCAGCATCAAGGAATAGCACACGATCCAGCAAACTATTGTAGATGGAAAACACTTTCGCGCCAAAGCCCATGGCCCGGGTGTCTTCAATCTTGTGGAAAGTGATGGTGCGATCAGAGTCAACCAAATGCTTCAATGGTGTGAGGGGCCCAGGGAAGCTGTACAGTTCTTGCGGACAGTACCAGAGTTCAATAGGCAATTTGCACATCAGAACTTCACGAAGTGTACGGACCAGCGCGTATGCACTGGCAACCTGCTTCGGGTAAACGACGATTATAATACCATCTTTCGGTTGATCTCGCCCCTCCTTCAGCACATTTGGCAGAGTAAATCCTGGCACGAGCGCCTTCGCCACTGCCTTCCGTGCTTTCACGCGGAAATCCACAAACCCCACCGCATCTTCACAGCGTAGTCTAGCAGCATGGAAGAGACTGGTGCAATGTCGTCTCATGACTCGGAAATATTCTCCAGTTTGCGTGTCCTCCACTTCGCAGTACCCTGCGTATGAGTTGTACACCGTCCTACTGCATGGTTGGTCTCGTTGTGGGTCTCGAGGTCCGAATGGAGTGCAATCTAGTGTGGCTCGCCAGCCAATACAGCGAAGTTTGCGTTCCTTCGTTTCACCCATTGGTAGCGCCTTGATTTCATCCATCGATATTGAGTCATTGCTCCCAGTCCAAGTGGCGAACGAGTCACTGGACCAAACCAATAGCAGCGATGTGTAAGAGAAGAAACTCAGCAGCAACAGGAAGAGAAGCCACCGTCCAGCAGACGTCGAGCGACTGGAGTGAAGACGTTGGGCGTGGAAGATCGCCATTTCATTCTGGTGCTTGACTGTCGAAACTGAAGCAAGAGCCAGCAGCTACGTCTGACTCGTTGCGTATCAGATCCAGCCAATCACAAAAGAGGGATATTTCCCGGCTCAGATCCTTTAACTACCTTTTGATTGGTAAATACAAATAGGTACCTAACCTCGTTATTGGCTGAAAATAATTAATTGCTCTACATGGCGATCGTCTCACTCTGGCATAATGGACCAAGGTTCCACTCGCCTTCGAGTGGGTCCTGCAGTGCCAACTCCAGTCCCATCACCTTCGGAGGCCTCGCTACTGCCTCATCATACTCAATCCAACACAACCAGACCTTCACTACCCAAGCGGTGGCCACGCCTACTGCTTTACTGTGGCATTCTCTACGGGTGTGGACTCATCACCTTCATCCTGTACCCTCGCTCCTCATCTTGGGCCAATTCTCTGGCAGTAGACGCACCAATCGATACCATTCATTCGTCCTTTAACTACCAATCAGATGCCGCTGCAATTGCCCAAGCGGAGGAACATGCACGCAACGTGAAAATGCTGCCACAAGGTCAGAACCGCCTTCGAGAACTCCGTTGCATTGGCTGGAGAGCCACGGACAACTGCAGCCCCCACGGACCGAGATCACCTCATCTGGATAAACCTTGTCACATGATGGTGCAACATACGCAATCCGGTTACTGCGAGGTGGAGGACAGACACACCAAAGAGAGATTCCGAGTCATGCGACGATATTGTCGAAGTGTGCGACCTGAAAGTCAATTTCGATGTTTTGATGCCGAAGATTTCGTGAATTTCCCCGTTATTGCAAAAGATGCAGTGAGTAAAGCATTGGTGGCGAGTTTTAAATTGCCGAATGTGGAGGAGAGTGGAGAAGGGTCCAAGGGGATCGTCATGGTTGTGTATCCGAAGATGGTGCCGAGTGCCTACGCGTCACTTCGAGCGTTGAGAGAAGTTTTGACGTGTGACTTACCGATTGAGCTTTGGTATCGACGGAAGGAGATGGAGGCGGTCCCAGGGTCGATGGTGCCGTTGCAACAACTTGCTACTGTGCATGGACGAATGACGTTTCGTGAGATTGACGACAAGAAGGCGACGGGGTTTGGCGCAAAGGTGTTTGCGATTTATCACAGTTACTTCGACAAGATTTTGTTTCTAGACTCGGATAATGTGCCGGTGAGGGATCCGAGTTTTCTCTTCGAGACGCAAGATTTCAAGGAGACTGGTGCTGTCTTCTGGCCGGACTTTTGGCATCCGCGACACACAATCTTTAATATCCATGGCCAATCGCTGCTGTGGGAGCTATTGGATCAACGGTTTGTGAATATGTTCGAGCAGGAGAGTGGACAGCTCGTAATTGATCGACGAAGGCATGCTGCGCCGATGGAATTAGTGAACTTCTATACTTTTCACAAACCGAACTTCTTCAAGACATTTGGACTAGTGCATGGTGATAAGGATCTGTTTCGCTTGGCGTGGCTTAAGCTCAAGTCACCATTCCACATGATTGACGTGCCACCTGCCGTTGCTGGGAAGGCCTTTAACAATTCCTTTTGTGGCATTACAATGGTGCAACATGATTCGAACGGAGACGTGCTCTTCTTGCATCGAAACACTCGCAAACTTACCGGAGAGGCCAAACGCCAGAATGTACATCTCAAAACTCTTGCAGCTCTTCGTGCGAAACAAAAGTTGTTGCTCATTCGACCTGGTGGGCGCACCAAACCCACGATGAAGGAGGTTAAGGAGGAGCTACGTATTGGATTCGTCACACCCGCACCTACCCTTGATGCGCCTGAGGTGGATGGCTATCCCGACGCTATTTATTGGACCCACCTGCTATCCTTTCGGAATACTTCAAAGAGGATACACTACAAGATCGATGTTCATTCTACCCTTGACGGCTTCACTAAGGGCCAAACTTGCTACGGTGTGGCCGATATGGTGGAGAAAAACGACCACTTTTACTTCGAAGCGTTTTCCAACTTCAGTTTTGGTGGCCTCGAGACTCAGTTGCGCAAATTTGCAGTGGAAGCCGCACAAATGGTCCGTGCTCATCAAAATGAATCTGAAAGCCCACAAACTCAAGACTAAGTTATTGAACAATTTTTAGCTACCAGCTATTGCCCGAGTTGGCTGGCCTTCTGAGCGAACTCGTGCAGGCGCGTCTCGATATCATGGCACGGCATGTTTTCCCACGGCGTGAGACTGGAGTGATCTGGTTTAAACCTGTAGCACATTGGAAGCCCAGGAAACGCGTTACTTGCGCCGTATATCCCAACCAGGTAATGATTCGCCGTGTATGCGTATCGTTCGGCAGCATCTGCACTTAACGAGGCGAGGTGCTCGGGGAACACAAAGGACTGAAGGTGGGTCCACACGTGCTGCTGATCATTGCCTATGGCCTTCTTGCCATTGTGGTGAAGGAAGAGCACCTCTCCTTTAGTGTCGTGTTGTACCATAGTCATGCCGCAGAATTGATCGGAGCTCACCATTCCTGCAGCTGCAGCAGGAGTCTCGATCATGTGGAAACTTGTGCTCGTCTTGAGCCATGCTAACCGGAACAAGTCTTTATCTCCGTACAGGAGGTTCAGACGCTCGAAGATGTTGGGTTGACGCAGTGCAAGCAGCTGAACGATCTCCAATGCGACGGCTGCTCGACGGCGATCAACTAACAACTGACCGCTCTCCTGCTCAAACATGTTGGCAAATGGCATATCGATAAGCTCCCACAGAAGCGACTCAGCTTTGATGTTGAAGATGGTATTGCCTGGATGCCAAAAATCCGGCCAAAATATTGCGCCGGTCTTCTTAAACTCCGGAGTTGTGAACAGATATGTGGGGTCTTTAACCGGAGCATTGTCTGCATCGAGAAGCAAGACTTGATCCAGTTCCGAGTGGGCCAATGCATGAATTTTAGTCATGAACCCGCTCACATTTCCGTCAGCGATGCCGTGCAACGAAATGGGACCGTATTCATTCACTAACGCCTGCAGTATTTGCCAATTCTCCAGTGGATTTGTACCCAGTTCGCTCTCGAGATACCAGAGCTCTACAGGCAGTGAGCATTCGTAAGATCGAATCAGTCGGATTGTGGAGTACACGCTGGACAGCAGCTTCGGGTACATGACCAACACTATGCCGTTCCTAGGCTCAAATTGCACCTCTCTTTGAGCGAGAGCCTCGTTCACCTCCTCCTGCTTCACTTTCATCAAAGCATCAATCTGTGGTGCTACACGTGCGAAATTTGCAGCATCGTCGCAGTTGAATGTAACCTTGTCACGCAAAGATGAGCAGCTCACACGCATCACTTGTACTTCTTCCCCAGACCATTCATCGCGCATTAAGCAGTATCCAGACGCGCCTGGCTGGATGCTTGTACTACAACCAGCATCGTACTGACTTTCTCGACGTCCATCAGGACTGCAACCTCCCGTTTGGTGCCATCCAAGACACAAAAGTTCGTGAATGCCAAGTGTCGAAGGCCCAGTGCTGTTTAAGAAGGTCTTCAGCATGGTCTCAGCTGACACGTTGAAGTCTGATTTCGTTGCGTTCGCAAAAGTTCCTGGAGCCGAGTTGCTTACAGATTGGTCGACGTCTTCATCCGATGCTCCACCATTCGAACCTCCCAGAGAATCGATTAAAATTGTGAAGTTGGTGGCCACGAACGTTGTTTCCTGTGCATCCGTTGGTGTGTCCTTACTTAACACATTCATTTTATCCAGAATGGGTGAACTGGGCTCTTGCGTGGAGTTTGGTGACGTGTTCGACCCAGTACTTGTGTCACCCCACGAAGTCGAGTTAGCTACATTCGAGTTGGTCTGCACTCCTTGGTCAAGGTTAATGCTGAGCAATTGCAGCTGGCTATGGTCTCCTGTGGTGGTGTCAAGAGTTTGCGTATCATACCACATAAACGAAAACTCCCAGAGCACGATACTGACGATGGACGCCCTAGCTACCCAACTCCTCGTTATCGTAGACAGCTGCATTGCGCCAAGACGAAGCAACCGAACTATAGCCACGAGAGGAATGAGCGTGAGGGACGTGAGAGCCCTTCAACCCGATATAGCATTTGTGGCCTACCAGTAGACGAAACGAGGCAAAGCTGCAACTTCTCATTGAGTTTCACCGAGTAGGAATGCTTTGTAGAGTCGATTAAAAAATAAATACCAAGGTGATAGTTTACTGTTTTTCGCTAGGTTTCTCTAGAGCGCCCGCCTCTTTAGCAAAGTCGTGCAGTTTGTCCTCGAGGTCGTTACAAGGAAGATCTTCCCACGACGTTATATTATAGTGCTTCGACTTCATCTTGTTGTCACCGTAGCACATGGAGAAGTCTCGAAATATTCCTCCACCGAAGATACGAACATGGTAATTGGTCGTCAAGTACTCGTACCGACCAGCGGCGCTCGATTTCATCGAATTAAGATGGTCTGGAAACACAAATGACTGGAGGTGCGTCCAGGCGCGAGTTTTACTCGTTTCTTCTTCGCCAATAAATTTCTTGCCATTGTGATGCAAAAACAGCATTTCCCCTTGCGGGTCGTGTTGCACCATAGTCATACCACAAAATTGTTTGCCTTTGACCATTCCTGCAGCTGCTGCAGGAGTCTGGATCATATGAAACGAAGTCTTCGTCTTAAGCCATGCCAAACGAAAGAGATCTTTGTCACCATGAAGTAGTTTGAATCGCTCGAAGTGATCAGGTTTCCGAAGTGCCAAAAACTGCACGATCTCCAAAGCCACTTTCGATCTGCGGCGATCGATCAACAGTTGGCCGCTTTCCTGCTCGAACATGTCCACATACGGGGTGTCCATCAGCTCCCACAGCAATGATGCCTTATTAATGTTGAAGATAGTGTTTACTGGATGCCAGAAATCCGGCCAGAAAATCGCTCCAGTCTTCACAAACTCCTGCGTCGTGAAGAGATACGTTGGGTCCTTGACTGGAGAATTGTCCGCATCAAGGAACAACACCTGATCCAGCTCTGAGTGTGCAAGTGCAAACACTTTCGTGTTGAATCCGTCCACATCTCCCTCTGCAATTCCACGTAGTGAAATTGGTACATACTCCTTAACTAACGAGTGTAAAATCTGCGACTCATTCAATGGGTTTTTACCCATTTCGCTTTCAAGATACCACAATTCCACCGGCAGCTTGCAGTCGTAAGAACGCAGGAGTCTCACAGTCGAGTAAACGCTTGCCAGTAATTCGGGGTACATGACCATCAGTACTCCGTTCTTGGGCTGTAATTGTACTTCTTCTTCCTGTATCTTCACTTCTTGCTGCTTGATTGCGATCAATGTGTCGATCTGTGGTGCAACGCGAGCAAAGTCCGCCGCTTGACGACAGTTGAATCTTATTTCTTCTCTCATGGACGAGCAGTTGACACGCATGGCCTGTACTTCTTCCCCAGTTGCTTCGTTCTTTAGTAGACAGTAGCCTGAGGCTCCAGCCTTGATGTTCTTGCTGCAACTGGCGTCGTTGTCAGGTTCTCGGGGACCATCGGGGCTGCATCCGCCCGTTTGGCGCCATCCTAGACATGTGAAGTTGGGTATACCGAAGGAAGAGGGTCCTTCACTGTCCAAGAAAGCCTTGAACATTTTCTCAGAAGACACTTCTGTCCTTCTGGACATCGTTTCCGACTTGTTTACTTGCGTCGAGTTGACGATGGACCCATTCACTTCTTGTTGCATTTCCACGTCGATATCACCGCGTACCAATTGCAGATGCTCACTATTAGTGTCCTCTTTAAGTCCTCGGTGCTGTGTGTCGCTCCATAAAGCCAGAACTAGCAACCCATAGAGCAAAATACTGATGACAAGCCCTCGGACCAACCACCGACCGGCCATAGACGAACTCTGCTGCATTTTGCACTGGAAGAAGCGAGAAACGGAATGAAGCTGACTCAGGTCTCTTCGGGGGTTGGTGTCACACGCAGGAGCACCACTTTAGAAATCCAGCCATGTGTGCCATACTTCGGGTACCGTCTCATGTGCGATGTGTAGCGCTATCCCGCACTGCAACAGCAGTACCGTACGTAGTGGATCAGCATTGGCACAATGCCCACCAGTCCATGTCATAGACGAAGATGGTTGTCACGCGTGTTGCTATCGATCGGTGTCATCTACGGGGTTTTGATACTGCTATGGTACAATACGCGACTGGCGGATCTGGTTCCGGCGTCGGTCAATCGAACACTTCGCCCGAAATTCGGGGAGGTGGAGGTTGTCCCCATCACGAGGAAGCCACTGCCAGCATCACGTAAGAAGCAATTGCCACGACTTATTCTATCGCCTCAAGGACGCGCTGCAATGAGAATAGGGGAAGAAGCTAAGGCTAAAGCAACGGAGACTGTCGACCAACGGAACGAGACGCAGACCACTGAAAATCCCAAAGTGATTCAAACTCCACACATGAAGGAGAAGGTAAATGAGGCAGAGAATCACGCTACGATGGTCAGGAATTACCCTAGAGGGGAAACGAGGAAGCGGAGTTTACGTTGTGTCGGGTGGAAGGCTACAGGTGACTACAATCCGAATGGACCAATACTTCCGGATAATGATCACTCGTGCATGACAAGAGTGTTGGCTGGAGCATCAGGTTACTGTGAAGTGGAGGATACCGAGTCAGGTGAGAAATTTCGAATTGGAAGGAGGTTTTGCAACAGTATCAAGGCCGAAGCGGTGTTTCGGTGCTCGGATGCAATAAATTTCGCTAATTTTCCAGTGATGGCGCAGGAAGCGCTGACTAAAGCGTTGGAACTACTGTTGGTTTGATGCACTGCATCTTAAAGCATCTTAAATCCGCCCTACTTTGTGTGGCACACACTAATATGTAGCCATTGCCAAATTTCCCGTCAAACGTCAAATCCCCGCCACCAAATTTTCTAGCGGCAATATTGCTGTCGCTGTTGCTTCTGGCAGCCTCGTACCGCTTCGTGGCACGACGAGGGAGGCCGAAAGAGTAGATTTGGGAAGAATTCACTTTTGTTGGGGGCACCGAGAACCGAGAGTATAAGGATGGGACCTGCAACCACTGCCACGATACCTTGCACCAAGTGCAACCTTCGGGTTGAATGCTAAACCATGCAATTCGCTGCCGAGATATGCCATCTTTTCTTCGCAACCAGTACAAGGAGGTCGCGTTGAAGAAGAAGAAGAAGAAGCGGCCCCTCCGATTGATAGCTGGGAACCGGTGGACGACTGAACTTTCCTGAACGATGAACATTTTTTTATGGAGCTCATTGGGGTGACGAGGATCACTTTCCTGACCAACTGTCTCAAGCAACCGTGCCCACGATTGAATGACCCTACTGTGAGGGATGCAGTGCTTCTCGCATATCTCGGTGACTGGATTCCTCTTGTCTTGCTCGTGAATGATAGTTTTGGCTTAAGCGTAAGTTAGTTTAATATCTTGAGTTTAAAGTGCAATTTTGTCCAATGTTCGGGTGAAACATTAACCACTTGATGAATAAGATGCGTGTATCATATAATTAAATGCATGCATCTGAATCGGTGGTAACTACGATGCAGTGCATCAAACCAACAGTAGTTGGAACCGGGTTTCGCACTGCCGAATGTAGGTGAAACCACGTCGAATCCACGAGATGGAATTGTTATGGTGATTTATCCAAAGTTGATGGCGAGTGCTTATGCTACGATACGTGTACTGCGAGATTTGGGATGCAAACTTCCAATCGAGATTTGGTTTGTCCCTCGAGTGATGAGAAGCCATCCAGCCGATATAAAGACACTCCATGAACTTGCTGCGATGGATGGAGTGGAACAAATCTCCTTCCATGAGGTGACGGATTTAGCCGCTACAGGATTTCGAGTCAAAGTGCACGCTATCTACCACAGCCACTTCGAGCGTGTGTTGTTCCTTGACGCCGACAACGTTCCGGTGCGAGGTCCAAGTTTTTTATTTGAGTTACGGGAGTTTAAGGAGACTGGGGCAGTGTTTTAGCCGGATTTCTGGCATCCCACGAACTCGATCTTTAACATTCACAGCCAGTCGTTGATCTGGGAATAGAAGCCGCGCCAAGCAAGACAGAACAAACACAAGACCCTGACGGGTATCCGGATCCGTCCATTTGGACTCACTTGCTTTCTTTCGAGAACACATCGCGTCGCGTGAACTACGTCATTGACACATATAATGCTTTCCCGGATTTCTCTAAGGACCAGAATTGCAATGGTCAGAGAGAACTGGGGAAGAACCCGAATTTCTACGTGCAGAAATTTGCAAATATTAGTTTTTCGGGATTGGAGACGGATTTACGCCGCTATGCGATGCAAGCTGGGGGTCGGCGGCAACGAAAACTGGACAATCCATGAGCTAACTGGGTATTGTCAGTCGATACGATCTATTTACTCAAATTCCACCGACAGTGAACCAGACCAAGAAGCCGAAATCAAAGTCGTACGCTAGCATACGACCGATCCAAGATATTCTCAGCCGAGCTAAAAAGCACCTGGATCACTCAGGACACTCCGGTAATTAGCTATGAATAATCTGATAACCAAGCTTTCGCGACTAATATCCCATTGAAGGTGCACGCAATTTACCACGGCTTAGGTACTCTTCTTAGATGCCGGCGCAAACTCATTGGTGTACTGTGGATTGATATCCCGATGTTAGAGTCTGTAAAGAGTGCCAGTGAGGAGCTGTGACTCCAAAATGTAGCGCTGAAGAAGGAAGTCGGACATCCCCGCCAATTTCCCGAAAATCATCGCTGATAGCTAATACCCAAACTTCTACAGGAAAGTGCTGCCAATTTAAGTTTGGCTGGTTTGGAGACACATTTGCGGCATTTTGAGATGGAGGGAGCGCCGGAAAAGCAAGAAATTACAGATTCCCAGTATAACCTCACTTACATGGGATTGTGCGAGTTTGAAAGTTTTCATGAAACCCCTCGAGATACTATGTGCACTTTGAAACCACTGATGTCATGCGGTGAAGTTTTGTTTGTTCCACTCGTCAATCGAAATCGACAAGCTTACACTACTATCCAAACAAATTGATGCGATTATGCGTGGTGTTCAAGGCACTCGAAGAGCTCAGGTGTCGCTGCAGCGATGGTTGATGCGATTGATCATGTTCAGCTCCCTATTGTACGGGTCTGTCATCGTCATGTTTTGGTCAAAACAGCACAATTATGTCTCCATATCACAGCCTGTCGTTCGGCAACGAGCGCTGAAGGGAATTCAAGACCAGAAAACTACCTCTGAAGCCATTCAACTATTGCATATTGATACTCACAATGACCAAAATCTTTCACATGACATGAACATGCTGGAAGTCGCATCGAAACATCGAGCGGTGGAAATTTTACCCGAGATCGGAGAAGAATCGATGGACAAACAGGTCGGTTCTAGTATGTTGTTGGATAACCAAATACCTTTGACATCGATGACGATCAGGACGGAAACGAGCTCAGAGACTGAAAGCACCGCTGATATTACTGTCGAAATCAACACAAGTTCCCATTCCAGTTCCCCCGAGGCTACACCAAATGGCGCGGCAGTACCTTTACGTGATGATTATCTCCAGTTACAGGCTGAGGAGCACGCTCGATTGGTTAAGTTTCTTCCTTCGGGTGAGACGAAGAAGCGTGTTCTCAAGTGTGTCGGGTGGAGAAATACGGGAGACTGTAGTCCTGATGGACCACGTCAACCTCGTAAAGACTTGACTTGCTCTGAATTTGTGCCAAATAATGCTTCCGGGTACTGTGAAGTGGAAGACACACATTCAGGTGAACGTTTTCGAGTGATGCGACGTGCTTGCAACATCCTACGAAATCGCGTCCCATTTCGCTGTATCAATGCACCAGCGTTTGCCAGATTTCGCGTTCAGGCTCACACTGCGATGAAATCTGCGTCAGCTACACTTCCAAATATTGTAGATCCTACCATAACCCCACGCGACGGAATTGTTATGGTTGTCTATCCAAAGCTGGTCCCAAGTGCTTACGCTACTATCTGTGCACTACGTGAACTGTTAGGCTGCTCTTTGCCTATTGAGATTTGGTACCGACCCGATGAACTGGAAAATGCACCCCGGGCACTCGTTCCTCTTCAGAAATTGGCGAAAAATACTTTAGTTGGTCAGATTTCATTTCATGAGATACTCGACCCTGTGGCAAAGCGATTTGTAGCCAAAATTTACGCTATCAACCACAGTTTCTTCGATCGAGTGCTCTTCCTAGACGCAGATAATGTTCCTGTGCGGGATCCAAGTTTTTTGTTTGACACTTTCGTGTTCAAGCAGACTGGAGCCGTCTTTTGGCCTGATTTCTGGCATCCGACGTCGACCATGTTTGGTCTGCACAATAGATCGTTGCTGTGGGAACTACTTGATACGCCTTTCGTTGACATGTTCGAGCAAGAGAGCGGTCAATTGGTAGTTAATAGACGAAGACATTCTGCACCGCTTAAGCTGGTTCTCTTCTATGCCACTCATGATCCAAACTTCCCTGTCCACTACAAACTTGCTTGGGGAGACAAGGACCTCTTCCGTCTTGCATGGCTAAAGCTGAATTCTTCGTTCCACATGATCGAGACGCCACCTGCGATGGCTGGTATGGTGACCAAATTGTCAGCTTTCTGCGGGATGACAATGGTACAGCATGACCTCGAGGGTAACGTGCTGTTTCTTCATCGCAACAAACACAAACTTACTGGAACGGCCCACTCTGATACGAAATCCACTGATGATGAAGCAGAGATGGAAGGTAGCTTTGAAGAACCAACAGAAAACCCAAGCTCTGGCAATTTTGATGCGCATTTTCACAGTTTGAAAGCCGAAATATACCCAGACCCAGCGATTTGGACACATTTGATGTCTTTTGACGGCAATTGGACTCGAGATCACTACGTTATCCAAGCATTTACGACTTCGTTAGATTTTACCAGCAAACAGAAGTGCTTCGGAAGGCGGTCGTTGCGCTACAGTCCGCAGTTTCAAATCCACACGATAGCTGATCAGGAATTTGCTGGACTTGAGATGGAGCTCCGGCATTTTGCAAAACGGGCAGCTGAAGAGCTGCAAACATAAATATTTCGATCCGTAGCCTACATGTAGTATCAACTTTACCTGTGCACTATCCTACGAGCTCAATGCCGGAAATTGCAATTCGAAGTTGCGCTAAAAAAATTAAACGACAACAACACCTTTTAACGAAGTACTCCGATCTTAGCCTATGCAGCCTCCATGGTAAGTCGCTTGGAACGTGGGGGTGTGCTTCGGTACGAGAGCAAAGTTTGGGTAATTATCAGCTAAGCCGTGTCCGCTAGCTCCGCACGCCGATCTTTGGTCGCCCAGTGCTGATTGGGTCCAAGAATCCGATAGGCCGTCGGTAACAGAACTACCGCGCCGGCGTGTGCCACACTGACACACCACCTACTTTATTTACCGTAATGCAACAGACTCCGACTAACAAGTCGCTAAGCCTTCAATACTCGACGTTCCCGTCTAACACGACATCTTGAGTTCAGGTGTCGCCTGTCAGCCACTCGGACGCTACGCCTCGTGCGTGTCATCCTACTCGACGCAGTCGTCAGTCGACTTGAAGACCACTGCCTTCCGTCCTGCCCTCGTCGCCGTGTCCTCGACCAGTCGTCCCTCCACCGAAGTGTCGCCACCAGCCGCTGTCGTCGTCTGCTGCTCCGTCCAAGTGCCCACGTACGCGTCCACCGAAGTGTGTGTCGTACTCGTCCGTCCAAGGTTCTTCGAGAGCCACGTGCCACCGCCCGTGTCGCCCGTACGTCCGTCCAAGTCCGCAGTGAGGCCGTTCGTGCCCCGTTCCGCAGGTTCCAAGTTGTCTTGCTCCCAAGTCCGCCAATTCTCGAGTGAGCTCGACCGTTGAGCGCGTCGTGCCAGTGCCGAGGTACCTCGCGATACCGTGCTGCCGCTCCTGCCCAGCTCGCACTAGATACGCGTGCAGCGCTTCCATCAGTCCACCCACTTCAACCACGTTCACCGTGTTGTCCGTCACTGAACCTCGGGGTCCATTACACAGCATTTGAAATTCTTCGTATTAGTCACTGGTTCAGTGAGGTCACTGTAAGTTGTCCATGCTAATTTCTTCTCGTAGTCCAGATCCTGGATCGTTAGCACGATTGGCAGCACCACGTAGACGAAGTTGAACAGCATCAGCAGCCAGAGTAGAAAGGGTTTCCGACGAGTTTCTCTCACTTTCGAAGCCAGTACCACACACTTTCATCGTAGATTCCAGTGTAGCTTGGCAGTGCGGAACAGAATTTAATTGTTCGAATGGATAACCCACTTGAGTTGACCTGGACAAATTCGTGCTTGGGAGTGCATCCACAATCTGGAGCCGATCGTAACGTCCCGTAAACGAAAACCTAAGGCTCAACACGGTCGACTGCATTTTAGTTGCAAGCTTTTGGCTTGGGTCACACAACCAGCAACCAGTGGCCTGATCTGTTTGTCGAGTCAACCTTTGCTCGATTCATTGTACATGTACATGGATGTCTGTACTGTGGCTATCAATTCGCCCAGTGTCGCATCTTCAGGTTGCAATTTCGGTGGGTGTCATCAACCTAAAATTTCAGGGGAAAAAATACTTCCCCAACATTCTCTAACAAGATGTCAGCAACCTACATTTACAAATTTATTAATTAAGTATGCGCTTCAGTAGCTCCTAGCTTAGCAAACTGTGCTGCGTCCATTGCAAACCTGCGCAGTTGGGTCTCGAGACCAGCAAAACTTAAATCGGAGAATTTCTGCACGTAAAAACTTGGATTCCGATCCATTTCGCTTCGTCCAAAGCACCGTCGTTTGTCAGAAAACTGAAACTCCCAATGACCGTGGATAACGTACTTGGAACGCGGTAATGAGCTTCGGAAGGACAGCAAGAGCATCCACATCGCAGGATCCGCATAGTTATCCGCATCTTGTGTGCCATTTGGCGGACATTTGTCGACTTTGGGCTTTCCGGTGAGCTTCATCTGGTGAAGAGAACTTCCCACTTTGGATAATTGTCATCCCGCAAAACAAATTTCCAAATTGTTTGCCGGCTACAGCAGGTGGCGTCTCGATCACGTGGAACGATGCTCCCAATTTCAACCACGCAAAACGAAATAAATCCTTATCACCCCACGCCAGACCCAGTCGACTGAAATAATCGGGTCGATGTTTCGCGTAGAAAGCCACAAGTTCCAGTGGAGTCGCATGTCGTCGCCGATCGATGTGCAGTCGACCAATTTCTTGTTCAAACATGTCCACGAATGGCATATCCAGTAGTTGCCGAACTAATGATTGCTCGTTGATAAAAATAGTGTAGCCAGGATGCCAGTAATCGGGCCAGAAGACCACACCGTCTTGATAAACTCTGGTGTGTCGAATAGGTCGCTTGGGTCTCTCACAGGTACATTGCCGGCATCTAATAACAACACCTGCTCGAAATGGCTATGGTAGATCGAGTAGATCTTGGCTCCGTACCGAACTACACGTGGATCGGTAATTTCCCTGAAGGTCATTCCACCCGAACTATCGTTGCCAGCCAGTGAGTGTAAAGGGTCAACTGCACCAGATATACGTCGAATTTCATCGGGTCGGTATCGAATATCAATCGGAAGTTGCGATCCCAACACATTTCACAGCGTTTGAATCATGGCATAAGCACTTGGAATTAGCGCTGGGTAAAGCACAATAATGAATCCGTTGTGGCCGTTGTTCGTGTCGGGTAGTGTGAAATCTAGTTCCACCGCCTTGTTGATCACCTGCTGCGCGTCTGCTCGAAAGTTGAAGAATCCTGGTGCATCGATGCACTGGAACACGGCTCCAGACTTCGCTTTGGATTCATTACTGCAAATACGTTATGAGTGTCTTCATCCTCGACCTCACAGTAGCCCGAGACGCCGTCTGGTATTTTACTTGTACAGTCATGGTTCTGTTCAGGTTGTCGAGATCCATTAGGGTTACATCCATCCGTTGCTCACCACCCAAGACATTTGAGACGTCGGATAGTGACCGAAGCACCAGCTACAGGGGCTGTTTTGTACTTGGCATACATTATCTCGTCCAGAAGAATATATTCGCGCAGATGAACTTTGTCGGGACTTTAAATTGTCAGCAAAATGCCCAGTCCGAGATATAAAAGGTTACTGAGTACCAGAACACCTAGCAAAACGGGTCTCCATCGCCGTTCTCTCTGTGTCGGAACAAATCCAAAGTTCTCCTTCTTGGACTCGTTCATGACGAAGACCGCTTGTCTTGACTTGAAGAGTGGGGGGGGTTGTAGTGTGGAAGGATAAATCAAAGTAGCGAGAGGGATAGAGCATTTGGATAACACCCGTTGACGCACGTCGTTGCAGTAGCCGTCAGTATTTTCTCTTGGAGTCGCACCATCTTGTCCAGTTGTACTACAACTTGCAACAGATTAGAGATCAACCCCGCCCGATGACGGAAACCACACACGATAAGCTGCCTCAATTCAAGCGTCGCATCATCACAAAAGCACATCATGCGGTAGATAAGGATACTTTAGAGGAGACCTCGGTGGATACTGATGCACCACATCCTGTCTATGTTGAAGGTTGTCCGCTGACGAGCTCAATGACTAGAAAGTCACCATGGAACGTCTGGTACATGGATAGTTTTCAATGAATACCAGCAGAGCTTTAACCAAGAGCTACAAACTTAAAGCATACAACTGCTCATCCATCCATTTTTTCATGATGATAACCCCCACCTTATGCTGTTGCAGTACGTCCGTTGAACGGACGAGGTATCCGTTATCCCATGCTATCTCACTAGAAGAGACCGTACCAATTGAATATTCCTCATGATGCTCTTAATACGCAGCAAAATACCCTTGTCGGTCCCGTTGCTGTTGCTAGCGAGCATCGCGAGTATCCTACTAACAACCGTCTACATTAACTCAATACTGGTGGATAATCCGTCTATTGGTCTCAGCGACAGCTTCGATGCATTCCGATCCAGAACGTACAATCTCCGAGTTCAAACGACTGACCAAATAGTGCGTGACAACATCGTTGCGCACCCCATTTCGCCATTCTATCGACGTGGGGAGAATTTCGACACACTCTTGCGTCGAGATCGTGGAATTTTGGTCTGCATGCACGACGGGGCTCTTGACATGGGGTTGTCACTCATCCGGGAGCTGCGTTGTCTTGGAAACAAAACCTCATTCAGGTTTATCACTGTGCAGAAGAAGAGCTATCGGAGAAATCTGTTCATCTTCTTTTCAGTCTTGACAATCGCGTGGAACCTGTAGACGTGTGTTTGGATCTTTCGTCACGAAATGTGATCTCAAAAAATATGACGGGTGCGTTACAGAGTTGGTGGATCAAACCCCTTGCAATGTATTACACGGATATTCGTCATGTGTTGTTACTGGATGTGGACGACGTTATCATGAAAATCCTGCCGTTCTACGCTAACTCGACGGATACGTGGAAACTGGAACTACGTTTTTCTATGACCGCGCCGTGTACAAACACCAATATCTCAATGGTCACGACCGGGGTAGATACTATCTGCGAGGGCTGCTGCGGAAATTTGACTATGCGAGGTTCAATGTGTCCGTGTGTTTTGCACCCTCCGATCAAGTACTCAACTCATTCGCGTCCCGGGGCAAATCGTGTCACGAAATGGATTCGTCCATGGTTTTAATCGACAAAGAGCGTGTTGGTCAAACGGTTATGGATATTATGTTATGGTTCATTACGGAGGAACGCTTTCGCTTCAAATACTCGTGAGGTGACAAGGAGAGTTGTTTTGTTTAGCTTTCGAGATGGCACATGTACCGTATTTTTCTCTCAGGCAACACCTTGTGGATACGGATCAATCAGTGACCGTTGGCGTACAATACATCAGTCTCATTGTTGTCAACGGGTACGAATTGCAGAATACTCCCACAAAGGAAATCTGGATGCTTAATCATATCTTCATTCGGCACCGAGTCCACCACACTCACACACCACGATATTCGCAAGGCCAAGCAGAACAATTTGTTTAATATCCTTCCGACGCACATGACTCCAGGTCAACGACGGAGAGAAATCAATACGACAGCGCATCCACACGAGGAATTCAACATTGAGTGTATGGTCGGCATGGGTTCGACTCGATTACCCGACACTTTCTCGCACAAACTTTTACGTCGTCGACTACATTTTCTTGGAATCGCCATGGATGTTATTGAATCAGTGCAACACTGTCAAACGTACGATAAAGTAGTTAGAGGTGCTGAAGCTATCTAACATCGATGCATTTATTCTCTATTTTTCCCTTTAAGGTTGATCACCCTGCTAAAATAGCAGAGCCTCATATGCAAATCGTCGCAAATACTTTTCCAGCCCTCCAAAGCTCAGATCAGAGAACGTTTGAGAATAAAAGTGTGGATTCCTATCCAGGTCAAGTCGACCATAACGTCGTTGCCATTGCGGAAATCCTGGTGGACCACTCTCAGCGTACACAATATAATGTGAACGTGCTGATGTATTGCGAAAGGAGAGCAAATGAGCCATCGTCCGGGATAAAATCTTCTGTGTCCTGAGAGAGACTATTCTCCAGTTCTTCCATGAGAGTTTTCCCAATGGCTTCCGTTGATTTCTGTGCAAGAAGAGTACTTCACGACTGGTGTTGGAAAAAAAAGGCACTATCGTGTAGGATGCGTTGGAAGGGGCTGATTGGTGCAGGTTTAGCTATAAAGCGTTCTTATTGGCTGAGAAAATCGCAAAAATGTGACCCACTTATACTTTTGGCCAGCACGATTTAAACCTTTCGTGCGCCACTTACCTAAAGTATAGCATACAAATTCAAGTGATTTGCTTCTAAAAGGGCGCTGTGAGCGCCCTTTTAGATATTCACGGTACTCGGTTTTCATGTCTCATGAGACATGTCATCTGAGGTGATTTGTAGGGTTTGCTCGGTGCATGAGAAAGTCGGCATATTACTTAAATTATTTATAGTGTGGTGATTACTTGATGATTACGCCACACACCTTTTTGATATGTCACAAAAGACGGTGAAGTGTAGGTTGAACTTAGTGCAAAAGGGCGCTCACTGCGCCCTATTAGAGATGTTTTTTTCCACCGTGTTTAAAAACAGCCTTAAAGAGCGCAGTGAGCGCCTTTTTCGCACGAAAGAGTTAATCCAGTGGATTATGGAGATTCCTCGAATCACTTTCCTTTTACGAGCTACTTCATCATTGGTTGACAATGACTATGACGCCGCATCATCACGCCTTCATTTCCGCTTAGGTACGGTGGCCAAATTCTTCCTCCGTTCTTTCTCATTCCAGAATCTGCACGATAATTGTAAAGCTGATCAGCAAAAGAGCGGGGGAGGAAGATCCCGCGATCCCTGTGAACATCAGCGAGGAAGAGACGATTGGGGAATTAAAGGAGGTCTGCGCAAAAAGATAAACTACACGAAGCCAGTCTCCAAGCTGCAGCTCTTCCCGGCGAAATTAGGCGACCACGCATGGCTGTCGTCCGACACTGACGATGTCGAGTAGCTGATGAATGGGGAGAAGACTGCTCTCATCAACACGCTAACGAAGAAAGACCAACAGCTACAGGCACACCATTCCCTGAACCAGGTGCTGCTGGAGGGAGTGGACCCTCCATTAACTGGCCAGATTCATGTGCTGGTGGTGGTTCCGGAAAGCTCAGCGAGCGAAGCTACGGCCGCGCCGACGCCGCTGACTATTGACCAAGTGAAGATGGAAGTGAAAGAGGTTCCCATGGAGTGTGATGAACGACTTTCAGTGTATTCCATTTCAGCATGCACGCGCTCCAAAGAGAGACTCGTACAAAAATTGGACTATCAGTACAAAGCATGGATGTTACGGAAGCGATAGATGAATCCATTGATCCTTATCCATGACAAGTAAGTGTGACTGAGGACCATGAAGGCCAGCGAAGTGAGTACATGCAGTACTTTAAAGACAACCTCCGTGGTCTTTTGCATCAAGATGGAAGCACAACTACTCCAACAAATGCTTCCCCAAGACGTAACCCCAAGCCCAAGTATTACCTCAAGGACACATCGCAGACGAAGAACTTGCTTGATTGTGATGTTCGAAGAACTCTACCCTTCGGGTTGTAGGGGACGGCGGACATGGGGATTATCAATGAAATGGCAAACCGCATGGATGAAGTTTTTACTGGTCTTCGGTTTGTGATCGAACTAAAAAAAGCCATTGTGGTGATAAGAGCATCTCCACCGGCGTTGGAATTTCTCCAACAAAAGGGATTAATTGCATTCGGAAAGGTTTTATTGCATTCATTGGAAAATATAAGAACAAGTGTACAGGCTACTCGTAGTTCGTAACACCCGAAGAGCTCGCTATGACAAACCTTATGCCGTACCGATAGATGTCTAATGAAAAGGAGTACGTTTCTCCGAAGGAAGGCTTAAGCTTCGTAATAAATACGATTTCTGTCAACTGTCATAGTTGTTAGCATCAACACGCGCCAGGTTGCGAAACTACCGTTTTTAAGCGATTCTCCTAACTGGATCGTCTACAGAGTATTCAGACCGTCCAACCGCATCTTTCAAGGACCATTGTGGCCCAAGGGGGCCACGTGACTTCCATACCAGCTCGCCATGGAGCGCGATCGACCGTCTACTATATGAGAGGAATTTTTCAAAAGTATCACTATGGCCATGTTGAGGTGTTTTGTAATTGGCCTCGGAAGTTGGCAAACGCTGAGTGGTGCCGCTTTTACTGACCGGAGAAACAGAGAAAAACAAAACTACACCACTCAAAGGCATGTCCGACGACAGCGAAGGCGAGTGGGCCGACGACCCTGGAGGCCCGAGCACATCGAGTGGCGATGATATCGCACCTCCTCGAGGACAAACTGATCCCCCTTCAGTCCCCGCTGGGCCGCTGCTCCAAGAGATGGGAGATATAGGAGCACGCATCGCTAAGCTCGAGGCGGTAGAGTGTTGTTCAAAGCACTGCTTTGTCGGCAAAGAGTTTCCGCCATCCGCTTGTTGACGTCGCTGTCGAAGATGTGGAAGAACGAGCGCCAGGTGTCTGTGTTGACGGCGTTGGAAATGTCTGCTTCGTTAGCTGACAGAGAGACGAAGGATCGAAAGCGCTTCCCGTACTATCTTCCTTTCGTGGGTTTAGTGTGCAAATTTGCGTTCGAAACGGCTTATGGCATTTGTCGTAGTACGCTTCATATCTACAGAATGCGAGTGAGAGATGGGTGGATATCTGTCAAGACACATGGAAACATCGAGAACCGGAATGCAGCAGCAATTGATGAGGGTATACTAGTTGGGTGTGTTGAATCTATAGCAGAGACAGTTGGTGAGATTGTCCCTGTTCGAGTGCAAAGGAAGCCGGCCGGCGCGGCTAAACATCGTCGCTACTTCTCGTACGCCATGCATACACTGTTGCCACCAGTCTTTACCTGGGATATGCTGTGTGCCGAGTACACTAAGTACCTCGACGATCTCTATGAAGACATTCCACGCCCGTCCCACAGTGCTTTCGTACGCATCCTGCACAAGCGGTGTCCGCCTATAAGGATTCGCTCTGGTAGGAGCCAAGTCTGTGATGTATGTGCTATTTACCACAACAAGATGGGCGCAGAAGCCGATGCTGTGGAGACAGAAACATTTGGGGACCATCTAACTACAGCCAAGGCCATGAGGTAAGTAGTGATACTTTTGATTAGTTGTGGACATTTTGGTTTTTAATGTTCATTTGACTTACTTGCTTTTTGTATAGGGTCGAGTACCAACTGGATATCAGCAAAAGTGACAAGGATAATATAGTGCTCATAATGGACTATGCGCAAAATCTCACGTTGCCTCACGTACCGGACGTCCCTTCGAGCTGGTACTTCTTGTCTCTGGTTTCGGTCACAATGTTCGGAGTTTTCTGTGCAAATGACGCAAGCTACAACCACTTCATGTACACTGAAAAGAAGGGCGGCAAAAGAGCGGACGAGGTGACAAGCATGCTGCATCATGAGCTTGATCTTTATGGGTTTTTCAACGCTGCCTACAAGAACCCTGTCGAGACGAGCGAAACTGGTGTTCGAGTGACAGTCTGGGCCGACAACTGCGGAGGACAAAATAAGAATTCTCAAGTCGTCTGGTATCTGATGTTTTTGGTGGAGTTTGGAGTGTTAAACGAGGTGCACCTGAAATATTTTACGAAGGGGCATACGAAAATGCGTGTGACCGCGGTTTTGGAATAATTAAACGTCACATGCGACGCCAATCGTGCTGGACCATGTCGTCACTGGTGGATGCAGTAGATCGAGCTACAGCAAACGTGAGTGTTACCAATCTTGAAAAAGAAGAGAATCCGTTTTGGTCCTCCAAAGCCTTTTTCGCACCTAGATACAAGAAGTTAGCCGACATTCAAAAGTATCACATATTTCGAATCACCAGAGAGAAGCCCGGGTTTGTACAGTGCAAACTATCTCCTACGTCAACAGGGGAATGGATGAAGATTGACAAGGACAAAGATCCAAGAGCTAAGTCGCTAGCTGATTTTGCCACCGTTTGGAGCACAGTACCAAAAGCCGAAGACAAGCCGCTAAATCCCGAGAAAGTATCCGACATCTACAACAAGGTGCTGCCTTACGTACATGCTTGTTTTGCTGACGATCCAATTTACCAGAAGCCGTCTGAGGCTATGACGGAGACAGGTCGAGAAATTAAACGCGCCAGACGCAGCAAGGCAGACAAGAAACGAAAGCAGAGAGAAGTTGAGATTCTGAATGCCGACCCAATGCAAGAAGAAGGCGGCAATCAAGTTGACGACGAGGAGGGAGTGGAAGCCATCGTGTAGGCTTCCGTACACGGGTACACTTTTAGTAATACTTTTGTATAAATGAAAACATTTTTTCAGGTGCGATCCAACCGCTTCCTATAAATCTTTGAGCATGTTGCAGTATGATGTAGAGGTCGCTGATTGGTTCATTGGAAAGCCCACGATCTTAGCTTCCTGAAACTATAAAAAAAGTGATTTGACATTTGTGGTCATCCAGACCTGTTGCCTCTGTTCTCTCCAGCATAACTTTGCTTGTACCACAAGTTCGGAGGCGTGTGATAGCCCAAGAGCAAGCCAAGACATCGCTGTTTGCCCTGTATCGGTCGTTGAATAACCTCAAAATGGCCATAGTGATACTTTTGAAAAAACGCCTCTCATATGTAGCACGCCTATACATGCTTGCATAACCGCCCCGTTTAATCGCTAGCCTTGCATCACAGTGGGTTTTCACGATAGCTTGTACTGCATCACAAGGTGACGCAGCCAGATTTTAGACACGATCATACAGAATGCGCTCTCGAATCTCCGCCACGGCGAGGATAGTGACGCTGCAGGTACTCAACCATTACGTCCGGTGGGAGGTTCTCCCATCAAGTGAACATTGATATAACTTTGTCTTCTCTGCACTGATCGAACGGCCAATCACGTCGGCGCCACGCAACAGATTGTAATGGGTTGGTGCCGCGACGGACGAAGGCGCCAGTAAGTGTTAGCTCGATTGGAGTAGCATCCTGTAGCAAATTAGACTCAAAAGAAACAAACCCGTCTGATATCAGCATTGCCAGGAGCAAACGTTCTTGAATTAGCAGTGTCTAATACAAGTCGGTCTCTTGAATCAGCCGATTGGAGTGGCAATCGAGAATGCCGGGTGGCGTACGGGGTGGAGCGTGTGCGAGCTCGTGTATCGAGGTTGAGGTGAAGTCAGTTGATGGGAGAGAAGGTTGAGTTGCGTTGAGAAGTCTCTGGAAACAATTGAAAATATGTACTAACGGACCATTTGAATTGTGCTGAATTAGCAAATAGGACTTCGGCCAGTTGCTGTATGCGGCCCGTACGGTGTTAGAGTCGGGTGGTACGGTGGAAGAGAGGCCTTGAAAAAAATAAGCACGAAGCACGAAGTGCGAGCAGCGGCCCTATCGACAAGCGAGCGTCAAATAGACTAGTTTTATATAGTGGTCAGTGTTGAAGTAATACCACTGATTTTAGCCACAGAAAATCACGATTAATGGTTGCGTATTTAACCTCACGACTCTTTACAGCATTCCCTGCAAGACCGCCGGCACCAGCTCTGATACGTATAGCCTGATAGGCGTTAACCCGCTGTCTCTTATTATTATTACATGTAATAGCTTGTTTTTGATGTCCTAAATCGGGGTTTGATTCTGCATAGCAGTCACTAGTTGAGTAAAACGAATGGTCCCAATGATCACTGAGGTGTGGCATCCAGGCACTAGGTATACATGCTTTCCCAATTCGCAGAATTTGCATATCAACTCTGAAACGATATCGACTTGATCCAGCGATCGGGTTTGGCTTCGATAGTCAATTTGTAGCCTTTGCGAGCCGACAGCAGAGCCTTCCCCTCTTGAACCAACGTTCCAGATGAGATCAGCAGTCTAAAAGCTTTGTATAGCACGGTAAACACAAACAATCGTTGTGGAACAGTGCATTCAACCAATTGACAGAATTGTATTGGGTGAGAAAAAAAATCCTCGAAGCCTTTCTTGCATATAAAAACATCCTCATGCATCTGTTCAGTAAATAAACATTGGAAATAACTAATAAGTATTGGAAATAAATTGGAGAAAAAATTGGAAATAACTTCTGATGGTACTTGAGCTCGGTCGTGTTACGAACGCCGAACGTCCCAAGCGAAACGAAGATCCTATCCCACCACCAATGTGTAAAATGGCCGTCCGTTTCTCGCAGAACACACATTTGCGCGAGAGGATGTTCACAAAAGGCCACGGAGCTAAAGCACTCATGTGTCCTCGAGAAAAAGTCAAATTCCCTTATCTCGACCTCGACATGGTTGTATTGACGGCGACTTGATTGATGCCGTGCCTCCGAAGTGGCCTGGAGATTTCTGTCGTCTACTATGAGAGCGATTGGTCGGCAGTTGCATGGTGAATTCATTTGTGATCCTCGATCACGCGCGGCACACTATACTAGAAGGCAAGGACAATATATTATCTTACTGTTAGACAATAATCAAACCTAAATGCCTTTAATCTACTTGATACTTGAATTGACCGACTTATTTTTTCCACAGATCAATCTAGAAATCTTTCACGCAGATCTAATGAATTTAAATTGTATATAATGTAATTCTATAGAGAATGCAATTGAATTTATTCACAGATCAATCTAGATATATTTCACGCAAATCTAATGAATTTAAATTGTATATAATGTAATTAAACCGCGGTAAATGCAATATAGCCAGTGGTAGAATGGAGAAAAGGTTTCCGGTCGAACCCACCAGATAGAATTGTTATGGTCTAGTGCTTATACTACAATCCGTGTACTGCGAGACTTGGGATGCAAACGTCTGATTGAGATTTGGTTTGTCCCTCGAGTGATGAGAAGCCATCCTGTAGATATAAAGACACGGCATGAACTTGCTGCGATGGATGGTATTGAACAAATCTCCTTCCATGAGGTGACGGATTTTGTCGCTACGGGATTCCGAGTCAAAGTGCACGCCACCTACCACAGCCACTTCGAGCGTGTGGTGTTGCTAGACGCCGACAACGTTCCAGTGCGAGATTCAAGTTTTTTGTTTGAACTACGGGAATTTGAGGAGACTGGGGCAGTATTTTGGCCAACTTTCTGGCATCCAACGAACTCGACCTTTAACATTCACAGCCTGTCGTAGATCTGGGAATTACTCGATGTTCCGTTCGCCAACATGTTTGAGCAGGAGAGTGGACAATTGCTGGTAGATAGACGAAACCACGCCCCGAGACCGGAACTTACACGGCATTATGGCACTGGAGACGGACTTACGCCGCTATGCAATGCAGGCAGCGGATCAGCGGCAGCAAAAGCTAGACAATCCATGAACTAGCAGTGGTGTTGTCGGTGGTATGATCTGGCCGTTCAAACCATTTTACCTGTGCGTCCTTGTGGACAGTACGGATTGATGAGTACCGACAAATGTACTAGGCCATGAAGACGAATTTTGCAAGATACGCGAGAAGCCCTGTGAATAGTGAGGACGGTGATAATGATAATGCAGAGCAATTGCGATGGCAGTCGTTTATGACTGAGGCCGATGGTGTCAAAGAACAATGTATTGACGTATCCTCTAAAGTCTGATACACGACGTGTATCCGTTTGGGCGGATACCTTTACACAAAAGCATCGCATTAACTCGAATCAATACGTAACGTTAGCTAGTGTCGAGTGCGATTTGTTTCGGCCAGGGAACCCGAGTACACAATTTTTGATTAACTGGGTCGACCAAGATCAGCACAATTAATAACTCAATTATTTCAGTTACGGCGATCAGTTTTGGCGGTGCTGCTCAGATCGAATCTCATCGACAAGATGCACATCCCAGTATGATCGGTTGTAGACAAAGACGAATGCATCCAGAGCACCAAACGTTTTTGATGTCGGCCGATACATCCGCTTGCGAAGGTCTGTGTAGACTAGTTTCACAGTTGAAAAAAAGCGCTCCATTCGTTTGATGTTAGTGGGATGTACGATGTGTTGGCGTACTGGGAGCGCTTGGGGGCCCTGCGCTTCATGAATGCGCTGGCCTCAAATGAGGGCTCAGCAACGTCTTCATCACGACACTGGACCACTACCTTGAAAGGAATGCACGCATTACGTTCGGATGCGCTGAGCGTTTCGTGCCGTTGCAGCTTGACAATACCGGACTCGAATTCAGGATAGTTGACAATGCGTGCTTGAAGTCCCAGGCGGTTTTTCATGGCAGGGTAGTTTTTGGCGTCGAGGTCGAAAAGCCGTCTAGCACCAGAAATTGTGAGTGTCGTTTTTTGCAATGTTTTTGTGACTGCTTCAAAATTCTTCATATCACTCAAAAGTGCCTTAACGCGCTTGTTGTCACTACGACAATGCAGGAGCGGCCGTTTGTCGAACTCGACGAGCACGTCATGACCCAGAGAGCTCAGAGATGGCTCCAAATCAGCGTAGCGATCCAGCATAGCATACGGGCTGGACCACCTCGTGACGTTGCAAGTCAGTGGGGCCTTGTCGTAGACGCGACTTAAAATTGCGCGGCCTTTAATCGAGCGCAGCTTGGTCATGAGCGCGTTTACCTTCGCAATCAACCGGTCATCCTCCTTTAAGTAGTCTGTGACAGCGAGGTTGAACCGGTAGCTGGCACACCCGACTAACGGGATGCCGCCGCGTCTATTGCTGATGTACTGGTTAACCGCACAGTTGTCACCGGTCATAACAACTACCGAATCCCACGGTTTATTGTACCGCGTGAGGGTGTCAGCAATTAAGTCGAAATGACTTTGCGCACTCAGGTCCTCCTCGTTATCCAGCGGAGAGAAGGCTAAGAGGACAAAACTCACGACTTGTACAGTCGAGATCGCTGAAGTAGATGTCCGAAGCCTATTCTGCAGGTGCCGATCCATAGTCATAGACTGCAAAAATTCCGATAAAGTGGCGCCCCCCTTCACCCCATCCGTCAAGCACAAGGCCAAACTTGTCAGGAAGCGCACAAGCAATCGTAACCTCCACCTTGGCGGCTACCAAACACAAGTATCGCACAGCCGTCTCCTCGCTGATGGTGGATAGGTTCGTGTTAAGCCTCGCGAGCTTTCGCTCGACAAACGAGAAGGGGAGGCGCTCCATACCCAGTAGCTCGAGCCACCGAAAAATGTCTCGGGTTCATTGGTCCACCACGTGAAGCCCCAGGCGATTGCACCGTTTGACGGCCTCTTGAGCGTCCGCCTCGTACGTGGGGTGGTCGCGCCTAAGATGGTTGAGCAGATTGGTGTAGCCTTGGTTGCTGGAGTAAGACTTCGTACACGTAGAGCACTGGAACCGTCCATATTCTCTTTCAGAGAAAAGAAGGGCACAGATGTCCTTGCTGCTGAGCGACATCGAGTTGGGGTGGGTGGTGCTTGATGGAGGCGGGGGAAGGTGGCATGACGAGCTCTTCGTGGAGAACTGAAAAAGCGAGAATGAGCATGAACGGCCTCCATTTGTGCGAACCACCAATACAAGTGAATGGTTGAGAAGCTGGGTAACATCAGCGGCAATTCTTTTTTGAATTGGAAAAATTTCCAGAAATTTCTTCTGGTCTACAATTAATAATTCCGTACTAAAATTGAAATTAATTTTTGAGTAATTTTAACTTCGGGTTCACTGGTTTCGGCTATACGACGTCACTGTGGTAGCGTGAACAAGAACGTTTTCCTCCGCTGTCTCAATGCTGATGACCTAATGGATTTGGAGACACATTTGCGGCGCTATGTGAGGAAGCGCAGATTCAAAAGCGTGCATGCAATTCATTTTAACCTTGATGCAGCACTACATGGGATTGTGCGAGCTTGAATTTTCACGAAATCCCTCGCTGATACTAGGTGCACTTTGAAACGACCGATGTCATGTCAGCTATTCACGTAAGGCATTATCTTATCTGCTAGACTCAATTGAAGGCGACAAACTTCCGCTACCCAGACATATTGATGACGATTCTGGGTGGTGCTCAAGGCACTCGAAGAGGTCAGCTACCATTGCAACGATGGTTGATGAGACTGATCATGTTTAGTTCCCTTCTGTACGGGTCTGTCATCATCACGTTCAAACCAGCAGAAAAATCTTTCTGCATCCCCGCCTTGCGTTCGCCAGCGAGCTTTGAAAGGGATTCAAAACCAATAAGATGCCACTGAAGACATTCAACTATTTGGTGGTGTCGGTCTCGGACGATACCACCACTGTCGAGAAGGTTGGGCCGGACAACAAGCCATCAACGGAGACATTTGACGTACCGACTAACGTGGCCGGGTTCCGTGTTGTCCCTGATTTCGAGCGACGCTTGTGACCAGGTTCTTACGTTTCGCACCCAGTTGCTTTTATTCGTACCTCGAAAGAAGGGGTTGATGTTTGGGCCTACGGCGTTGTCTCGGGCTACACCTCGTCCGACAGCACAAGTACTCTCCACGTGATCAGTGCTGAAGGTCCTGTTTGATTGGTTCTCACTCAGCAATTAAAGTGGCCCCGCTAACCTACGCGCAAACAGGGGGAGGAGTTTATGCAACAGCGAGTAGCCCCCTTGAGCTGCTCCACCAGCAGAATGAAACTGTTACAGCTTGCAGCAAGAAGCAATCGGGGATTCCTGCGGCGGTCACCGCTTTACTATCCATTGAATTTGATGGGGACGCTGTCATTCCGCTGGTAAAGCCAACCACGTTGCAAGTGGTGCACGTTAGACGTCAACACGTCGTTGATTTTGCGACAGCAACACGTACCAAACGACCCCGTGACCTTTATAACGACCCATCAGCATCAACCGACAGTCGCCCCCATTCTCCTTCTCAAGAACGTCGCGGTTACGCTGCGACTCATCGGTACGGCGTATTACAGAACCCGCTAGATCAGCACAAGTGCGACTAACCGAGGAGGGTGAAGACGAGATCGATGACTTTGGGGATGATGGTCTTGACGAAGATGAGGAGGATGAGGAGGATGAGTAAGATGCAGACGACGATATGGATCATGGAGAGGATGAGGACATTCGCGCTGTTCGCCACATGAATAGGCCTCTTTCTAAACGACACCGCACACAGTCACCCTATTTGATTCGGAAGATGAAAGCCGCTTTGCAGACATTGGTACATCGGCACGTCGAAACGGCATCGTGTGCCGTTCGCCACCGGCCGACAGAAGAATTCACGCTGCGATCGTGAACAGGCGCCATACAGGTAAGACCCCTCAAACTTTACTCCAATCGAGGCAACAGGCCCCATACGTTGAGTTTCTCTCGACCCCTGCCGTGCTTCGAGGTCTCTATTCATTTGGGTTCGATCTTGGACTGTCGATTATGCACTGTCGACGAGTCCTTATAAACGACGAAGTCGCGGACGGAGAAAAAGATGTAAATCTGTGGGAGTTTTCGACCAAGAACGGCATCCAACCTCCCCCTAAAGCCAATAGTTTCGCGGACATCATCAGTGCCCTCGCTACTCTCCACAAATTTGCTCAGGAATTCTATAACCCTAAGTCAGCAGACTTCATCGCAACGGTACGCGACTTTGTGATTAGTTATAACGACCATGCTCGGCCAGACCCGACCATGGCCCGCTTGTTGGCATTCTGGCTCAACGGGAAGTTCAGTCTATTCCACAATCGACTTGCCACAATAGGCTTGGACGCTGCTGCCGAAGTATGAGCTCGGTTTACTCGCAGTGATGACAAGTTAGCGGCTCTCCGCGACTCTCAACACTTGCTTACGACGTCGTCATCTTCGGGGAAGCAGCGCTCTCACGCTCAGGATCGGCACCAGCGTGGTTTGAAACAGGGCTCTGGTTTCATTCCACCAGCGGTGTTCACCACACTCCCGAAGGCCTATGATGGACGGCGTTTGTGCTTAAACTATTTGTCGAGTGACGGCTGCAAGGTGGCAAAATGCGCTCGAGCTCATTTCCGCCCCGACTCATTATCCGAGGAAGTTAATGCACACGCCACCGAGAAGTGGAACGGGCTGGCTGCACAGTACCAACATTTATGATGTTCTATTCGGCATGGTGGAAGCAGTGCATTGGAATATGAGAGGAAAGAAGCGGCTCTTTACGGTCGATTCATGGACACGTTAATCGGTGTACGCAATCAAAATCAACACAACACTATTGAGCACTGTCGTTACTATGCCAGCATCGCTAGTCTCCAGTTTCCCATTTCTGACCCGACAAACACGGAGCAAATCGATGTCGATCAAGTTCGGTTTTGGACCACTTTGTGTGAACAACAGGGATTATCCCTTGCTGACACTGTGCGTCTACTAAGAGGTCAAACCTCCGATGATCCGCGTTCAAACAAGGACCTTTTTCCGGTGCCTCCGCCTGCCGACCCATCCATGACACCGACGGTTGTTAGCTGGAATGAAATCGTGAACCACGGAGTTACGCCATGGTGGACTACATCCGTGGCACCAACTCAACATGATCGACCCAACAATCATCGCAGTACTGTGGGTAAAGAAACTCATATTCGCTGCCATCGTCGGGCGGGCCAGCTCGAAGAACAATATCTTATTGTCGACTCGCGTCTCCTTGACAAGTGGCCCGTAGACTTTATCAGTCCGACCCGGGCTGTTGATGAGGCTGGTGGTGCTCTAGGAGACATTCGCTTGATCAATGATTATTCGTTTCCGGAAGGGAAATCGGTGAACGATTACACAGACAGAGGAAATTTCCCTTCAGTCTCGTACAATCCACCTCGAGATATCGCTAAGCGTATCCACACTCTGAAGCAATCTCACCGTCAACTGTACGTGCTAATCATGCTCGATGATGTAGCTGGTGCATTTCGACACGTTCCAATTCACGCTAATGCAGTGCACATGTTCGGGTTTCGCTTCGATGAGTTTGTCATCATCGAATTGTCGTGTGGCTTCGGGTGGTGCGGGTCTCCCGCCTTTTATTCTTGCGCAGGCACAATCATTAACCACCTCTTCGAGTACGGTAATCTATTAAACCGGGATTTATCGGCGATGGGAGGTGTGATGACCACACTTGCGTGGAAGTTGATTCGTGTCATCGCTGTCACGATGCCAATTTATCGCTCCGTCGAGCTATGGCAACCGTTCTAGGACCGACTGCTATCAACAAGAAAAACATCACGACATGGTCGACAAAGTGCAAAGCGCTTGGTCTCCTACGGGACACCGAAATAGGAAACGTATCGATCCCAGTGGACAAGCTGGAAAAGGCCATTCATCGTGTCAACAATCTGATAAGCTCGGTATCGACCTCGAAAACAGCGATCCTAGAGACCATCGGCAGTCTTCGGCACGTTGCCAGCCGTTCTTCGCCTGCTCTCCAAAGTACCGCAAACACATTTTCCCGTTTCGGACTTCGCCGTCTGTCGATACAGGCACTAGATGACCACTGGTTCCGTGCGGTATTATGCCACCCAGAACAATTCAACAAAATTCCAGTTGCAGACTTCGCATCGGTCATTACTCCGACGTTCGACGTCTTCATGGATGCGAGTGGTGAAGGTTTGTGTGTACTGGAGCCTACGCGGCGGGAATATATTCGGCAAAAATTTGCTGGTTCCGAATCGCTGGAGTTATCGATCAACATCAGAGAATTACGGAGTGCTGTGTTTGCTGCATTTCACTGGGGACCTTATTGGTCAGATTCATCGACGACAAAGAAGCGCATTCATGTCCAGCTACACATTGATAACACGAGCGCTGTCAGCTGGACAAATCGCCGCACCAGCCGGCACCCAATTGCCCAGATGTACAACAGACCGCTGTCGCTTGCAAAGTTCCAGTACAACATCTCATTTACAGCGACTCACATTCCGGGGAAACTCAACGTTATGGCCGACGCTGGATCTCGTGCATGGGACTCCTCGCACTCACTTTACTCGTTGTGGTCTAATCTCACGTCCTGTTGAATATAGGTTCCACTAGAATCTCCATTCACCGATCTCTAAAGTGTTTGGGCACACTATTGCGAAGAAACGCCGTGGCGCGCTCTACCATCGCCAAGTACCGTCAATATTGGCGCCAGTGGTGTGGGTTCGCACCGCAAATGAAGGGGGCCGATAGCTATCTCCCACAAACGCTTCTCATCGTCTCGAATATTTTGCTACTCAACTGTGGGCTCAAGGCAGGAATTCGGACAGTCAGGGCAATCAACATGGTACAATTTTGCTGAAACTATCGGGCGTCCGCTGGTATCACCGACGCCACAAGAAGATTCCCCTTCAAACAGCCCACTACTCGAAATGTTACTTGCTGGTATCAAACGACTGTCATCACCGCGACAAAAGAAACAGCCGCTTACGCCGCGATTCTTACGCCTGATTCACCGTTCTCTCGACCTGGCTCGGCCACGACAACGTTTATTGTGGGGTAGTCTGCTTATCGGCTATTTCTTCTTGTTACGAACGTCCGAGTTTCTGAAAATTGAGAAGGCTTATCATTTTTATTGCCTCAAGACAAGGAACGCCTTGTTTTCGGACGATAACGGTAGACGAACGGGTTACAAGCACGCCACTTCGGTTACGATTGGCCTTGAAGGAGCCAAGAATGACCAATTCGGTCGTGGGTCGTGGCGCACAATGAGTGCGTTGGGAGACAAGTTGCTGTGCCCCATCCAAGGTCTTCGGCATAATCTATGAGCAAGAAAACAACTACATCAAGAAAGGAATCATCGCCTCTGCGCTGGACTCACGTCGCTGTCTGTCGTTCGTGTTATCAAAATGACCGCCCGAAGGATTGGCGTACCGTTTTCGAAGTACTCAACGCACCCCATTCGGATCGTTGGTGCAACAGCCCTGGCAGCCGCACGTGCAAGCCAACTTGCAATTAAGTTCGTCGGACGGTGGCTTTCGGATTGCTTTGAAGAATATCCGAGGCATGCAGCTACATCCTCGAAGGGGCTATCCAGCAAAATGATACGTTGCTTTTAGCCGTAGCACACGGCAAACAATGTGGTGTCTTGGGGCCGTTCGCCGCGCCCTTCCGACTCAGACAACTCAATAAACTATCTCCTGATTTGCCCCCAACTTCGATTGCGACGGAAAGGGGAAGTATCCGTTGACAGGGATACTCCTATTTCCAGCAGCAAGAAGAAGTGCGACAAGATCCTGGAGTCGAAGCTCAGCATCGCATGCTGCGATAGTGCAGTTCGGACAAGGTTAGAAGTCGTAGAGTAGCTAGATAGTAGTTCTCACTTTCGATTTGGTTCTCTCACTGCGAAGTCGCCGCGCCCTCCCGACTCGGACAACTCAATAAACAATCTCCTGATTTACCCCCAACTTCGATTGCGACGGAAAACCATAACAATTCCGTCGCGTGGGGTTATGGTAGGCGTGACGATATTCGGAAGTGTATAGTTTGCAGCTGCAGCAGATTTCATTGCTGTGTGAGCCTCAACGCAGAATCTGGCAAACGCTGGCGCATTGATATATCGAAAAGGAGACGATTCCGTAGGATGTTGCAAGCACGACGCATCACTCAAAAGCGCTCATCAGAATGCGTAACTTCCACTTCACAGTACACGGAATTCAGAGCACGTCAAGTCTTTATGAGGCTGGCGCGGTCCATCAGGACTACAGTCTCCCGTATTTCTCCACCTGACACACTTGAGAGATCGCTTCTTCGTCTCACCCGTAGGGAGAAACTGTACCAGTTGAGCGTCTTCATCAGCCTGTAACTGGTGATAAACATCACGTGAAGGTGATGGAGTGTTCCTTGGTGTAGCCTCGGTGACTCTGGAATGGGAACTTGTGTTGTGGGTTTTGATTTTGACAGTAATATTAGCGGAGTTGTCAGTATATGAAATTGTTTTCCCCTCCATTGTCATCGGTGTCAAAAGTTCGTCGACAAGTTTGAAAATACTTGAGCCAACCTGGTCGTCCATCGATTCTTTTCTGATCTCGGATAAAATTTCCGCCGCTCGTTGTTTCCAGACTGCTATTGATGTGGTTTCCAGGTTATTAATGCTATGTGATGCACTTTGCTCATTGCGATTATCGATACGTCGATGGAACGGGACTCAGTCAGCTTCCTTGTGTGGGCTGGCCCGAAGAAAGCGATTGCGCCACGGAGGACAGGCATAGTGAGAGTTGGAGCTGGGTGGCTCGAGCAGGTGAAAGTGCGATTTCGCAGTGAGAGAACCAATCGAAAGTGAGAACTACTATTTAGCTACTCTACGACTTCTAAACTTGTCCGAACTGCACTATCGCAGCATGCGATGCTGAGCTTCGACTTCAGGGTCTTGTCGCACTTCTTATTGCTCCTGGAAATAGGAGTATCTCTGTCAACGGATACTTCCACTGTCTATCCAAAGCTGGTGGTAAGTGCTTAGGCTACTGTCAGTGCGCTACGTGAACTAATAGGGTGCGCCTAGCCAATTGAGATTTGGTACCGACGATGAACTGGAAAAATCGCCCCGAGCACTCGTTCTGCTTCAGAATTTGGCACAAAACACCTCAGTTGGTCAGATTTCGTTCCATGAGATATTCGACCCTGTGGCGAAGCGCTTCGTAGCCAAAATTTACGCTATCTACCAAAATTACTTGGATCGTGTGCTCTTCCTCGGCGCACACAACGTTCCTGTGCGCGACTCATGTTTTTTGTTTGATTCGGCTGTCTTCGAGCAGACTGGAGCCATCTTTTGGCCCGACTTTTGGCATCCGACGTCTACCATGTTTGGTCTGCACAATAGATCGTTGCTGTGGAAACTGCTTGATATGCCTTTCGTTGACATGTTCGAGCAAGAGAGCGGTCAATTGGTTGTTGATAGACGAAGACATTCTGCACCACGTAAGCTGGTTCTCTACTATGCCACTCATGATCCAAACTTCCTTGCCCAGTACAAACTTGCTTGGGGAGACAAAGATCTCTTCAGTCTTGCATGGCTAAAGCTGAATTCTTCGTTCCACATGATTGAGACACCACCCGCGATGGCTGCTATGGTGCCCAACTTGCCAGCTTTCTGCGGGATGACAATGGTACAGCATGACCTCGAGGGCAACGAGCTGTTTCTTCATCGCAACAAGCCCAAACTTACTGGAACGGCCCATTCTAATTTCAAACCCACGGATGCTAAAGCAGAGGTGGAGGCAACGTTTGGTGAACAAGCAGAAGCCTCTAGCACCGTTGATTTTGAAGAACGTTTTCACAGCTCGAAACCCGATATATATCCAGACCCGGCGATTTGGACACATTTGATCCTTCGATGGCAATTGGACTCGAGATCACTACATTGTCCAGGCATTTACGACTTCGTCAGATCTTACCAGCAAACAGAAGTGCTTCGGAAAGCGGTCGCTGCATTTCAGCCCGCAGTTTCAAGCCCACACGATCGCAAATCAAAAGTCGCTGGACTTGAGACGGAACTTCGCCACTTTGCAATGCAGGCAGCTGAAGACCTGCAGTATTCGGATCCATGGCTAGTATTTTCTAGGATAACTAATTTCTTTCGTAACTTTTTTTTAAAAAAAAGTAGAGCGCTAGTTCGCACGATATATGTTTAATTTGTTTTTTAGAAATTTATCGGGTTCTCCTTTTTTCCAAAAAAAAAAACAAGCAAGATATGGCTATCTCACAAACTCGTTCTTGTCGACGAGACTCTCCACCACTTTTTTAAACATGGTTATTTGTTATTTGTACGGTAGTAAGGCCGTGTGTATTGATTGTGTTGAGGTTCTTCACCACTTGCGAAGTCTCACAATGACACGTCGAGCTCAGTTTTGATATACGGATGAGCTCGAAAGCTTTTGGGATTGGACTTGCTCGGCACCCTCCCAAGTTGGAACCCCAGTGCGACTGTGTCCGTACGCACGCCTTAGCACGAGATGGGGAAATACATGTATTGCGGACGCTTTTTGGCGGATAGTAAACGTTACGATCCACCAGCAAGCATTCGCAAGATTTTCATTTGAGATAAATCAAACACGACTTCCGCCTTCCTAGCAACACAAATCAACAACGCCACATGTACCTGCATCAGATAGAGCCTTGAGAGGAGCGACGGCGAGGCTATGCAGCTACAAATGAAACTTGTGCATCAAAGATTCCGTGACGTCAAATCCAGGTTCATACCACACACAAGCTGAGTCAGATTCAAAATTTAATCGAGCAGAATAAGACAAAAGCCATGACCGGGAAGGAGGATCGCAGCACCATAAAGTCTCTTATGCCCACAAATGCTGTGTTTGAGCGGCGATACATGCGTTTGTTGCTAGGCGTATTGGTAGGTGGTACAGTGTTGTGGTGGTTGATAATGTTCTGGGCAGCCAACAACACCCTCACACAGCGTTTTTTCAAGTTTCAGGCAACCAATGGTGCAGTTGCGACTTCTGTCGCTGGCGTCCAAGATAATGGAAGCATCGGTGCCAACACTTCTGCTTTACTACGAATTGTCCACGCTCAGAGCGACGGGCTTTTGATCAAGACTGAGGAGCCTGAAGTTACGTTAATGGATTTACCACCAGGAACAACTAAGATGCGCGAATTCAAGTGTCTCGGATGGATGGCTACTGGAGAATGCAGCCCAGACGGCCCACGCAACCCACAAAATGATTTAAATTGCAGCAGTCTGATGCCAAAGCAAGCGTCCGGCTACTGCGTCGTCGAGGACACAAGTTCCAACGAGAGATTCCGCGTCATGAAGCGTACCTGCGCAAAATCCCAAGGTGGCGCCGTATTTCGCTGCTCCGACGCCCCAGGTTTCGCCAACTTCCGTGCTGAGGCGCAGGTTTCTCTGACACGAGCTCAAGAGCCTGGTTTCGCCTTGCCCAACGTGGAAACTAAGTCAGAAGGCTCCAGCAAAGGCATCGTGATGGTGGTTTATCCCACTTTGATAGCTAGTGCTTATGCCACAATTCGCGTGCTATACGGCGTCCTGGGCTGTCAGCTACCTATCGAGGTCTGGTATTCTTCGGACGAAATGCTCGAATTACAAGGAGCGTTGACACCACTACAGACAGACAATTGGTCAGAAAAATTCTGCTGGAAATGCTACATTCCGAGAGATCAACACCAACGGGAATCCCATTCGCTTTGAAGCCAAGATATTCGCAATCTACAACAGCGGCTTCGACCAAGTGTTGTTCTTGGACGCGGACAACGCTCCAGTTCGCGATCCCAGCTTTCTTTTCGACACACCTGAGTTCGTGAAAATGGGCGCAGTCTTCTGGCCAGATTACTGGCATCCCGAGAACACAATGTTTCACATTGACTCGGAGTCACTTGTCTGGGAACTACTCGACATGCCGTTTGTAGATATGTTCGAACAAGAAAGTGGCCAGCTTCTCATCGATCGTCGACGGCATGCGGCACCGCTTCAACTTGTAGCATTTTACGCCTTTCAACAACCCAATTTCTTCAAGCTACAGCGATTTGCATGGGGAGACAAGGATCTGTTTCGATTCGCGTGGCTGAAGCTTGGAGGCCCATTTTTCATGATTCAGACGCCGCCCGCTATTGCCGGTACACTATCTGCGTGGTCATTATTATCTGGGAGGACATTTTGTGGGATGACTATGGTGCATGATACCAACGGTGAGGTACTCTTCCTGCACAGAAACCAACGGAAGCTGATGGGAAAACTCCACCCTAAGCTAGTCGAGGACCTGGAGAATAGTCCCTCTCAGAATGAAGACGCTTTTTTACCGTACGATGGCTACCCCACAACAATGGAGTCGTATCTGCGCAAGCACTGGCCGCAGGGCTCCGTGTCCGTGAGCTGCCGCGTTTACGCGAGTGAGCGGCGCGCCGACGAGAACAAACGTCTGCAGCTGTCAGCCAAGGGCATCGAGCTGCGCTCCGTGGGGGCGTCGTCGTCTTCAGAGCCTGACGTGATCCCCTGGTCTTGGATTCTCGGCGCTTCCGAGTCCACAGGCGGCATCCGACGCCGCTTCGTGCCCGTGTACGAGGGTAGCGAGTACGGAGAGGAGAAGGAGTTTGTGGTTTTTGGTTGCCCGCCCAAGTCTGAAAATGGAGGCAGGGGAGGACGATCCTTAAATTTGGACACATTTGCTATCCTTCCGCAATACGTCGGCACGTTCACATTATATTGTGTATGGCGAAAGTGGTCCACCAGGCTTTCCGAATTGGCAACGGTGCTATGGTCGTCTTGATTTGGATAGGAATCCACACTTCTACGCTCCGAAGTTCTCTGATCTAATCTTTGGAGGGCTGGAAAAATATTTACGACGATTTGCGTTCGAGGCTGTGCTACTTCAACAGGGTAAACAACCTTAAAGGAAGTATAGAGAGAATATATGCATCGTGTTCGACGATCTCGCGTGAAGGATAACAATCTCACTTTGTTAAATGTGGATCTCAGCTACTTTATCACACGTTTCACAGTGTTGTAGTGATTCAATAACGTCCATGGCGATTCCAAGAAAATGTAGCCGACGACGTAAGAGGTTGTGAGAGAAAGTGTCAGCAATCGAGTCGGGCCCATGCCGACCATACACTCAATGGCATTGAGTCGATGTTGAATTTCTCGTGTGGATGCGCTGTCATATCTATTTCTCGTCTTCGTTGACGAGCAGTCATGAGTGTTCTTAGGCTAAAACTGGGCCGTATACATGTATTATACATTTACCAATGTAATAATTAATCATGCGCTTCGGTAGTTCCCACCTTAGCAAATTGTGCTGCCTCCACTGCAAACTTGCGCAATTGCATCTCGAGACCAGCAAAACTTAAATCAGCAAACTTCTGCGCGTAGAAGTCCGGATTCCGATCCATCTCGCTTCGTCCAAAGCACCGTCGCTTGTCATTGAACTGAGACTCCCAATGACCTTGGATAACGTACTTGGAACGCTGCGACGAACTGCGGAAAGACAGCAAGTGCGTCCACATTGTAGGGTCTGGATAGTCATCCGCATTTTTTGCGCCATTTGGCGAGTGTAGCGAAGGTTTGTCGACTTTAGGTTTTCCACTGAGCTTCATCTGATTCCTGTGCAAGAAGATTACTTCTCCTTTTAGATCATGCTGCACCATCGTCATCCCGCAAAACGAATTTCCAAAGAGTTTGCCGGCTACAGAAGGTGGCGTCTCGATCATGTGGAACGATGCTCCCAATTTCAACCACGCAAAGCGAAACAGATCCTTGTCGCCCCATGCCAGACATAGTAGACTGAAATAATCAGGTCGATGTTTCGCGTAGAAAGCCAAGAGTTCCAGCGGAGCCGCATGTCGTCGCCGGTCGATGAGCAATTGGCCACTTTCTTGTTCAAACATGTCCACGAACGGCATATCCAGTAGCTGCCAAACTAATGATTGCTCGTTGATGAAGAAGATGGTGTGTGTCGGATGCCAGTAGTCAGGCCAGAAGATCGCACCTGTCTTGGCAAACTCTGGTGTCTCGAACAGGTCGCTTGGGTCTCGCACAGGGACATTGTCAGCATCTAAGAACAACACCTGCTCGAAGTGGCTGTGGTAAATGGCGTAAATCTTGGCTCCGTACCGCACTGCACGTGGATGGTTAATATCCCTGAAGGCCATTCCGCCCGAACTATCGTTGCCTGCCAGTGCGTACAAAGGGTTGAGAGCACCAGGCACACGTCGAATCTCATCGGGTCGGGACCAAATCTCAATTGGAATTTGCGACTTCAGCACGTCTCGCAGCGTTCGAATCGTGGCATACGCGCTTGGAATTAGTTCCGGGTAAACCACAATAACGATTCCTTTGTGGTGAAGGCTGCTGTTCGTGTCTGGTAGAACGAAACCTGGCTCCAGCGCCTTGTCGATCACTTGCTGCGCTTCTGCTCGAAAGTTAAGAAATCCTGGCGCATCGATGCACCGGAACACGGCTCCAGGCTTCCCTTTGGCACATGTGCGGTTCATTACTGCAAACACCTCGTGAGTGTCTTTATCTTCGACCTCACAGTAGCCTGAGACGCCGTCTGGTACTTTACTGGTGCAGTCTTGGTCCTTTTCAGGTTGTCGAGCTCCATGAGGGCTACATTCACCCGTAGCTCGCCACCCAAGACACTTGAGGCGTCGTATGTTGACTGAAGCACTAGCTCCTGGAGCTGTATCGTGTGGGCGAGTTTTGCCGTACATTAAGCCATCCAGAAGAATATCTTCACGTAGATGGATCTTATCACGACTTTGAATTGTCAGCAAGATGCCCAGCCCCAGATACAAAAGGTTACTGAGCACCAATACGCCTAGCAGAACGAGTTTCCATCGTCGTTCTCTCTCCGTCGGGGCAACTCGGAAGCTCAATTTCTTGGACTCGTTCATGACAGACGACGCCAAGTTTTGTTGTGTGGAAGGATAACTCAAAAAGTGGCGAAAGGGACAACCCCCCTGGCTCAGCACGATTGTTTGGATCACACCCGTTGACGGATGTCATTGCAGTAGTCGTCAGTATTTTCATGGAGGAGTCGCACGTAGTAGCACCATCTTGTCCAGTTTGCAGTTGTAGCAAACCAAAGATTCAATAACGCACGACGATGGACACACCACACACGATTACCGGCAGCATTTCGAGCGTCGCATCAGCAGCAGAACACACCATGCGCTGAGGATATCCTACTTTAGAGCAATACTCCAGTCATTGGAGTTCAGTGCTGCTCTGTGGATATTGCCGTACCATATCCCGTCTATGTTGTAGGTGCATTTTGTACAGAGCTCTCCGTTCTTGTCTTCTAGAATCCAGTTATTATATGGATAGAGCTTCATTCAACCGAGAGCCTAACTACAAATCTGAATCAAAACAATTGCAGGTGTTAGCTTCCGTCCATTTTTCCATAATGGTAACCCCCAGGTCTTGTTGTTACAGTCCGTTGAACGGACGATGTATCCGTTATCCCGTGCTATCTCTCTAGGAGGGCCCGTACAGATTGAATATTCCTCATGGCGCTCTGGATACACCGCAACGCGAGCTTGTCGGTCCCGTTGCTGTTGCTGGCTAGCATCGGGAGTATCCTACTAACGACCATCTACATCAACTCGATACTCGTGGACAATCCGTCTATCGGTCTTAGCGACAGCTTCGATGTATTCCAATCCAGGACCTACAATCTCCGAGTGCAAACGGAAGCTACCACCGACAAAACAGTGCGTGGCAGCATCATTGAGAACCCCGTGCACCCCATTTCACCATTCTACAGACGTGGGGAGAGTTTCGACACACTTGTGAGTCGAGATCGTGGAATCTTGGTCTGCATGCATGACGGGGTTCTAGACATGGGGTTATCACTCATCCGAGAGTTGCGTTGTCTTGGAAATCAAGAACTCGTTCAGGTCTATCACTGTGGAGAGGAAGAGCTGTCGGAGAAATCTGTTGATCTCCTTTTCAGTCTTGACAACCGCGTGGAACTCGTGGACGTGTGTTCTGATCTTTCATCACGAGATGTGATTTCAAACAATATGACGTCTGCGTTCCAGAGTTGGTGGATCAAACCCCTTGCAATGTATCACACGGATTGTCGTCACGTGATGTTGTTGGATGTGGACGACGTTATTGTGAAGGATCCTGCTGCTCTGCGCGAATTCGACGGATATATGGAAACTGGAACTACATTTTTCTACGATCGCGTCGTTCACAAGCGCAAGTATCTGAATGGCCACGACCATGGGAGGCTTTATCTGCGAGGGTTGCTGCGGAAGTTTGACTATGCGAGGTTCAATGTGTCCAAGGGTTTTGCGCCATCCGACCATGTACTCGACTCGTTTGCATACAGGGGCAAATCGGGCCACGAAATGGATTCGTCCATGGTTTTGATCGACAAGCAGCGAGCCGGTCAGACTGTTATGGATATCATGCTCTGGTTCATAACGGAGGAACGCTTTCGCTTCAAGTACTCTTGGGGTGACAAGGAGACTTTTTGGCTAGCTTTCGAGATGGCGCATGTGCCGTACTTCTTCTCTCCGTGGGGTGTGAGTGTGGTGGACTCGGTGCCGAACGATGACATGATAAATCATCCCGATTCGCTTTGTGGGAGCATTCTGCAATTCTTGCCCGTCGACAACAACGAGGCTGAAGTATTGTACGTCAACGGCAAGGCGCTGATTGATCCGTATCCACAAGGTGTTGCTTACATTCGCAAGGCCAAGCAGAACAACTTGTTCAATACCCTTCCGACGCACATGACTCCTCGCCAACGAAGAAGAGAAATTAATATGACAGCGCATCCACACGAGGAATTCAACATTGAGTGTATGGTCGGCATGGGTTCGACTCGATTGCCCGACACTTTCTCTCACAACCTCTTACGTCGTCGGCTACATTTTCTTGGAATCGCCATGGACGTTATTGAATCACTTCAACACTGTGAAACATATGATAAAGTAGCTGAGATCCACATTTAACAAAGTGAGATTGTTATCCTTCACGCGAGACCGTCGAACACGATGCATATATTCTCTATATACTTCCTTTAAGGTTGTTTACCCTGTTGAAGTAGCACAGCCTCGAACGCAAATCGTCGTAAATATTTTTCTAGCCCTCCAAAGCTCAGATCAGAGAACGTAAGTGTGGATTCCTATCCAAATCAAGACGACCATAGCACCGTTGCCAATTCGGAAAGCCTGGTGGACCACTTTCGCCATACACAATATAATGTGAACGTGCCGACGTATTGCAGAAGGATAGCAAATGTGTCCAAATTTAAGGATCGGGGTAGCCATCGTACGGTAAAAAAGCGTCTTCATTCTGAGAGGGACTATTCTCCAGGTCCTCGACTAGCTTAGGGTGGAGTTTTCCCATCAGCTTCCGTTGGTTTCTGTGCAGGAAGAGTACCTCACCGTTGGTATCATGCACCATAGTCATCCCACAAAATGTCCTCCCAGATAATAATGACCACGCAGATAGTGTACCGGCAATAGCGGGCGGCGTCTGAATCATGAAAAATGGGCCTCCAAGCTTCAGCCACGCGAATCGAAACAGATCCTTGTCTCCCCATGCAAATCGCTGTAGCTTGAAGAAATTGGGTTGTTGAAAGGCGTAAAATGCTACAAGTTGAAGCGGTGCCGCATGCCGTCGACGATCGATGAGAAGCTGGCCACTTTCTTGTTCGAACATATCTACAAACGGCATGTCGAGTAGTTCCCAGACAAGTGACTCCGAGTCAATGTGAAACATTGTGTTCTCGGGATGCCAGTAATCTGGCCAGAAGACTGCGCCCATTTTCACGAACTCAGGTGTGTCGAAAAGAAAGCTGGGATCGCGAACTGGAGCGTTGTCCGCGTCCAAGAACAACACTTGGTCGAAGCCGCTGTTGTAGATTGCGAATATCTTGGCTTCAAAGCGAATGGGATTCCCGTTGGTGTTGATCTCTCGGAATGTAGCATTTCCAGCAGAATTTTTCTGACCAATTGTCTGTCTGTAGTGGTGTCAACGCTCCTTGTAATTCGAGCATTTCGTCCGAAGAATACCAGACCTCGATAGGTAGCTGACAGCCCAGGACGCCGTATAGCACGCGAATTGTGGCATAAGCACTAGCTATCAAAGTGGGATAAACCACCATCACGATGCCTTTGCTGGAGCCTTCTGACTTAGTTTCCACGTTGGGCAAGGCGAAACCAGGCTCTTGAGCTCGTGTCAGAGAAACCTGCGCCTCAGCACGGAAGTTGGCGAAACCTGGGGCGTCGGAGCAGCGAAATACGGCGCCACCTTGGGATTTTGCGCAGGTACGCTTCATGACGCGGAATCTCTCGTTGGAACTTGTGTCCTCGACGACGCAGTAGCCGGACGCTTGCTTTGGCATCAGACTGCTGCAATTTAAATCATTTTGTGGGTTGCGTGGGCCGTCTGGGCTGCATTCTCCAGTAGCCATCCATCCGAGACACTTGAATTCGCGCATCTTAGTTGTTCCTGGTGGTAAATCCATTAACGTAACTTCAGGCTCCTCAGTCTTGATCAAAAGCCCGTCGCTCTGAGCGTGGACAATTCGTAGTAAAGCAGAAGTGTTGGCACCGATGCTTCCATTATCTTGGACGCCAGCGACAGAAGTCGCAACTGCACCATTGGTTGCCTGAAACTTGAAAAAACGCTGTGTGAGGGTGTTGTTGGCTGCCCAGAACATTATCAACCACCACAACACTGTACCACCTACCAATACGCCTAGCAACAAACGCATGTATCGCCGCTCAAACACAGCATTTGTGGGCATAAGAGACTTTATGGTGCTGCGATCCTCCTTCCCGGTCATGGCTTTTGTCTTATTCTGCTCGATTAAATTTTGAATCTGACTCAGCTTGTGTGTGGTATGAACCTGGATTTGACGTCACGGAATCTTTGATGCACAAGTTTCATTTGTAGCTGCATAGCCTCGCCGCGTTTGTGTGGCTACAGTACGTAGTCGGAACTCCCGCCATTGTACATGTGGCCACACAAAAGCGGATTTTACGATCCCAAAGTAAATGTACGCAATACCATACAGTACATTACATGTACCGGGTATCAGTGTGCAAGTATTTGGTGCCATCTCGAGCTGAGTTGTACGGAAACATACAGTATCGTTGCGGTTGGGTATCAAATCGGAGGCAAGTCCAATCCCAAAAGCTTTCTGTGCCGCGTAAGCGAAGCGTAAACTGTGAACCTTTGCACGTGTTTTTTGTTGTGAAAGATTTTAGGACACCTATTGCCACATACGCATTACAAAATAAGTACATTTTATATGACCAATATGTGGCGAATTTGGTCACATATCGGCAGGCATATATAAATCTGGCATCTTAAACTAATTCTGGCATTCGTGCCATATATTATCTTTAGCAAAATGCCAGTTTTGAGACGTACAAAGAAAACATTAAATCCTTACTTACTTCGACCTGAAGGCTAAGTCGTGGCCACTGAGAGCACATTGTGTAGACGTGAGTATAGATGGTCGAGGCTACCGCGTAGGTGGTGAAGAAATAGAAGGACAGAGTCAGGATTTAGTCTCCATAGCTGACCATACAATGTCGAGTAATAGCCATGTTGGCTTTTAGGAATGGCTAGGATTGAGCAAGAGCAGAACAGTGCCAATTGCACAATTCATTTATATTCTGTTAGGCGCATCATTCGCACAGCGTCACCGTAATGTGAGACCCATCCAGGATGGCTAAGTGTCAGTGAAAGATTTTCGACGTTTTCCTGTACAACGTACAACAAGTTTTGACAATTTCTCGCATGAGAATGCCCGCTGTATAAAGGAGACTGACTAAACATTTCTCTTGATAAGCCTTACACCCAAACAACGCTATTCTCGACAATTTCTAACACCCTGAACGACGCGTGGGATCTAGAGTACTTTGATGTACTAGATTTAGCCTTGGAGCAAATCCCATTGGATATTTACACTTTTAAATTGTATGGTGCCAGATCGATGCCGATTCCTATATCCTCTTGATGACAATTCTGAGCTAAACACGTACAATTTGGCATATACCAGTTTTATAGATGCCTGCATATCGGTCACACACAACTACAACAATTGCAGACTAAAATATATATTTTTTGAAATGGAAAGCATAGTGGTTTTCCCGCCAAAAGCGCATCTGTGTTCGCGCGGCTCATTGACGAGTGCTCGGTGACAACATTGACAAGGACGCCATTCTGTCGGGCAAGCTTCTATGCGAAAACAAAATGAGTGGGCACCAGTCTCGCGAAGAAGTCTCAACGGACTGACAATGAATGCAGTTGTGCTATGCCACTTAAAAAAAATCGCATAGCACGACTGCATTTATTGTTACTTAATGAGTATAATACATGTACAAGTACGATGACGTCCTCCTTAACCCATTCAAGCAGCGAAGGCCTCACGCAACCTCTAAAGAATGAATGCATATACACTTCAACGCATTTTCCGACGCGCATAATTCGACATCTTGCGCGGGGACTATCACGCACTACATGCACAAACGAAATGCTTTACGTACGACCGCAGAGTGTTCGCGCCATTATTGCTGCAGCAGTTTTTCGGCGCTTCTGCTGGTCATTATGTCCTGCGGGCACGCAATGCCATGGCGAGCGCACCAGGCCGCGAACTTGGACAGCAGCGAGTCCTGCTAGTTGTAATTTGTGACGACGTTGATGCTGAGCGGCACCGACGTCTCGTCGTCACCACTGTCGGTCTCGGTGGCAGTGCTTCGCGCGGCGACGTGAGCGCCATCCCTTCTTACCTGTGCACGGTATCAACAACAACGGCTACTAAAAGCAGTAGAAAGTTCAACATCCAGAGCCTGCGGCGTTAGTTCTAATAAAAAAATGTTTTTCTTAAAAATAAGTTAAAATTTAAGCCAAATGATAGCCCCACAAAAAAACTGAATGGAGCTCATGTGCAGTAGTTAGGTGATGGCTTAAAAGCCTCGTACATGAATTTCTGTTCGCTGATTATTGTGAATTTCGGCCAAAGTTATCACATCGGGCCGCATATCCAACCACGCCAATACATCGTCAATACAAAAGCAAGTCATTAGTGAATCGCTCGCGCTCAAGAACATATGGTTTTAGGGTCTCCTTCTAAGTACGATTCGTACTTATAAGCGGCTTCTATGGCGTGCGTGATTGGCTGCGTGGTTGGCACGCATGTCAATTTTAAGTAGAACGCACAATATCATTTCTGGGATTAACCAAGGGTTTCAATGCCATTGGCAGGTTACAGGACCACCACCAATACCCTTGGCAGAAATCATGGCGATAATTATGTCTTCAGTTCTTGCGTAGCAAACCTTGGTACCAGATGGCTAGTCCATGCGGAAATCTTCTTTGGTGGACACCTGTCCACTGGACAGGCATTTATTCTCACCACCTCAAAAATTAATTGGGCATCCCTGGGCATTGGCGGCTAATAGCCCGACGCTTCAGAGCGGAAACAACACGGGGCAGCAGGAAACTCGCAAACTGAGATGACAACAACGTCCGAGCAGCCTTCCATGAAACCCACCGTCTTCCGCAACGCGCGAGTGCCGCTGCTAATGCTGCTGGCCGTGGCGACCATCCTCGTCACAACCATCTACGTCAATACAACACTCGTCAACAATGCGTCCGTCGGTCTGAGCAACAGTTTGGGGGCCACCCCTTACAACCACTCACATCTCGACTGGAAGATGGACACAGCAGCATTCGAAGACACCGTCGCGATGGCTACCCACCCCATGTCATCGTTCTTCAGGCGAGGGAAGACTTTCGACAGAAGCGTGAGTCGAGAGCGTGCAGCTATGATCTGTCTCCATGACGCTATGCTGAATATGGGACTGTCACTTATTCGTGAGCTGCGCTGTCTTGGAAATCGAGAACTCATCCAAGTGTATCACTGTGGAAACGAACTGTCAGATCAATCTGTGGAACTGTTGTTTAGACTCGACAATCGCATGGAACTCGTCGATGTGTGTTCCGATCTCTCGACACGAGGAATTATCACGAAGGAGATGGCGTCGAAGTTTCGGAGTTGGTGGATCAAACCACTTGCAATGTATCACACGGACGTACGTCACGCAATGCTGTTGGATGTGGACGATGTTATCTTGAAGGACCCAGCTATTGTCCGTGACCTGGATGGATACGTGAAGACGGGCACAACGTTCTTCTACGACCGAGTTATTAACAACAAACGATTTCTCACTGGCAACGATACTGGGACAATGTACGTCCGCAAACTTCTACAAGAGTTTAACTACTCCCGGTTCAACGTATCGGAAGGATTCACCCCCTCAGAACACATGCTCAACACGTTTGCTTTCAATGGCAAATCGGTTCACGAAATGGATTCGTCCATGGTGCTAATTGATAAGAAACGCGCAGGGAAGACGGTCATGGACATCATGTTTTGGTTCATCACGGAGGAACGCTTTCGTTTCACGTATTCATGGGGTGACAAGGAAACGTTCTGGTTGGCGTTCGAGATGGCTCGTGCGCCGTATTTCTTTTCACCGTGGGGAGTCAGTGGCGTGAATTCGATGCCCAATGAAGACATGAAGAATCATCCAGATACACTTTGCGGGAGTATTCTCCAGTATATGCCAGCCCAAAGTTCTGGCAACGAGACGTCCGATGTATTATACATGAATGGCAAGGCGTTAATCGACCCGTATCCTCAAGGCATCGGATTTATTCACAAGGCGAAGCAGAACAACTTGTTCAACACAATCCCGACACACATGACGCCTCGTCAACAGCGGAGGCAGATAAACATGGCGGCGCACCCAGGCAAGAAGTTCAACACCGAGTGCCTAGTTGGCATGGGAGCTATTCCCTTACCCGACTATTTCTCGCAGAACCTGCTACGTCGCCGACTTCACTTCCTTGGTATCGCCATGGGTGTTCTTGGTTCTTTGCAGCATTGCGAGACGTACACGTAAAAGCAATTGATTGGCATTTATTTCCACGCAACAGACAAATACTTACGTTTTCCTAACTCCGTTTCTTCTGTTGGAGTTGAGCACCAGTCATAGCAAACTGCCGAAGTTGTGATTCTAGTCCGGCAAAATTGAGATCAGTAAATTCCTGCGTGTGAAAGTATGGGTTTCTGTGGAGCTCTCGCCCGCCGAAACATCGTTGCAGACCTGTGAATTTGTTCATGGCTACGTGTTTCTGGATAGTATACTCAGAGCGTGGAGAGTTTTCGCGAAAGGATACCAAGTGTGTCCATATCGCAGGGTCTGGATAGCCATCGTCGGGTATGACAACGGGGTGATTAAGTTGCGCGTTTCCAAAACCTTTTTTCAAGCGAGGATCGAAGTTCTCAATCTTCGAATCTCCGGTCAGTTTGAGTTGGTTGCGATGCAAGAAAATCACGTCCCCGCTTGGATCATGTTGGACCATTGTCATCCCGCAAAACAATTGTCCAGTTACCTCGCCAGCTACAGCCGGAAGTGTTTCAATCATGTGAAAAGCTGCACCGAGCTTCAGCCACGCAAAGCGGAACAAATCCTTGTCACCCCATGCGAGTTTTAGCCGGTTGAAGTAGTTTGGCAGGTGAAATGCGTAGAATAGTACTAGCGCGAGGGGGCCTGCGTGTCGTTTCCGGTCGATAAGTAGCTGGCCACTCTCCTGTTCAAACATGTCGACGAAAGGCATGTCCAGTAGCTGCCACACCAGTGAGGTCTGGTTAATAGCGAAGATCGTTTGCTGTGGATGCCAAAAGTCTGGCCAGAAGATAGCACCCGTTTTCGCGAACTCGGGTGTCTTGAACAAGTAGCTGGGATCGTTGACAGGGACATTGTCTGCGTCCAGGAATAAAACCTGCTGGAACTTGCTGTTGTAGACGGCGTAAACCTTGGAATTGAACATATATGCTTGACGGTGGCGGATCGCCTCGAACGTAATCTGTCCGGCGGACTTGTTTCTCGCCAAAGCCCACAGCGGATCAAGAGCTCCTGGTACTTTGTTCATTTCGTCGGACCGCAGCCAAATTTCAATGGGCAGCTTGCAACCTAGCACCTCACGAAGTGTTCGAACTGTAGCGTACACACTTGCCACCAGTCTTGGATAAACCACCATGACAATTCCTTGTGAAGGACTACTATGGCTGTCATTCAGATTGGGCAGCGTGTAACCCGGTACAAGCACTTTGTCCACGACTTGTTGCGCCTTGACTCTGAAGTTTGCGAATCCTGGTGCCTCCACACAGCGAAACACATTCCCTCCTTTATCACACGTGCGCTTTATGACCATGAATCTGTCGTTGGAGTCTAAGTCCTCGACTTCGCAGTAGCCTGATGTGCCGTCCGGTATGGTGCTGTTACAGTCTTGGTCGTTTTGAGGTAACCGGCTTCCGTTTGGACTGCATTCCGCTGTTGCCCTCCAGCCCAAACACTTCAGACGTCGTAACTGGGACGAGTTGGAGGGCAAGTCAAGTGCATTGCTGCCGCGTAGCAACCTGTCCCCATGCGCTTCACTTTCACTGCTGGTCGTCGCCATTGCTAATGTATTCGCTAGCGGGTGTTTCCCACTGCCCCGCCTTGTCGCCGCTTGTTTGCCGCGCTGAATAATATTTGCACTACCACCGCTTTGCGTCGTGTCAGGACTCTGCAGCGTCCAGCTAAAGATAAACCCGGCGTATAGCAGACTGCTTAACAACAACACACCCAGCATCGCGTGTTGCCAGAGCAGTGCCCTCGCAGTCTTTGACTCGCGACGAAGTCTCATGGATGGTATACTAGTAGCTATTAATGACGGTGGCGGAGAGGTTTGAGCTGTGACGTCGGATGTGACCCATAAGTCCGACAGAGCTCATGCTCGTCGGGATAATTTAGGGAGATTGGGCATTTGCAACGAGATCCAAGAGAGGAATGCCATTCTCTCATCGCCAAAGTGAATCCACTTCTTACGCTCTAGCTTGTGAACCCCCGAACACTTTATTCCTCTCTTGCTTCGTCGTGCCGCGAACTTTTCTCTTCAACGTTTGGTGCCGTCTTGGTGCTCGAATGAACGCATCGAGTTCGTTAATTGAGCGACTGGGAACGTTCAAATCTGCCTGAGCAATGCGCTCCTTGATGTGGCCAGGAAAATTTGGCCATTCATTTGGCTCTCTACGCTCGGTCGTTGGCACAGCGCGTGGTGCATCATGGCCGGTGTCGTCTTGGCAGCGAAGACTTCACCGCAAATGCCACTGTACATCGCCAAACCATCAGTTAACAGTCTCCGTTCGATTCATCCTCGACATCGGAAAAAATGATCGGTCCATCCCCTGAAGCATAAATGGATGTGTGATGGGCTCCACGATCCAGGTTATCCCGATCAGAAGCAGTGCGGTGGATAACGACGGAGGTTGAAGTGCGCGTGCGCCGTCTCAATTCAGGACAGGCTGTTGATACAATCAACAGTTGCTTTCTGTTCGCATGACCATGTTGTGCTTTGACGCCCTGGCCTTTATAATAGCTGCAGTGTGAGCATAAGGCATCCATCGGCGCCGCAGATTCTGCGGTGGCGTGGCCAGTCCACTATAAGCGACGATACTCGCAGACACCGCAGGTTGTACGCAGTATCCTGTTGAAATGCGCCTCCTCCGGACAAGATCACCACGGAAAACGACAGCATGCCTGCGCACCATTGTCTTCTTCGCTTTGGCACTCTTTGTATTATCTGTTCACGCGGCTGTGGAGATTGGCGACGTGCTACTTGAAAGCAACATCTCGTTATCAGGCGAGCCCAGACCACTGCCGTCAGCGGAAACGGAACCTCGGCGCCTCGGGTGTGTTGGCTGGCGCGCTACTCGCTACTGCACGCCCGACGGTCCGCGCGAACCCCAGGGCGACATGAGCTGTGCCGACGTCATCTCTGGTGGCACCGCCGGATACTGCGAAGTCGAAGACATGGACTCGGGTGAGAGGTTCCAAGTGATGCGATCGCACTGCAGCGGACTACAGCGCAAGGCATTTTTTCGCTGCTCAGAAGCTCCTTATTTCGCAGGATTTCGCACCAACGTTCACGCTGTCGTGGAGAAGGCGCGTGCTCCTGGCTTCTCGCTGACGAACGGTGCTAGCAACGGCCAGAACCCACGCGACGGCATCGTCATGGTGATTTATCCGAAGATACTTGCGAGCGCCTACGCCAGCATTCGTGTCCTGCGGGACGTCTTACACTGTCACCTGCCGATTGAAATCTGGTTCCACGTCGACGAAATCGGAGAGGATCTCGCTTTGCTGGGACCTTTGCAGAAACTTGCTATATACGTCGGGGGCATCTCGTTCCACGTAATGTACAACCAGCGCGCAAAGGGATTTCTGTCCAAGGTCTTCGCTATCTACAACAGCCACTTTGACCGGGTGCTGTTCCTAGACGCGGATAACGTGCCTGTTCGTGATCCTACTTTCTTGTTCTCGTCGATGGAGTTTGAAGCGAATGGTGCCGTGTTCTGGCCGGATTTCTGGCACCCGCGGCGTACGCTTTTCAATGTCCACGCTCGGTCGATGTTGTGGGAGCTGCTTGATCTTCCTTTCGTGGACATGTTTGAGCAGGAAAGCGGTCAATTGCTGGTGGACCGGTCGCGACACGCTGGTCCGCTGGAACTTGTGTACTTTTATGCGTTTCATGAGCCGAACTACTTTCAGAAGCTGAATCTGGTGTATGGCGACAAGGACCTATTCCGACTGGCCTGGATGAAGCTCGAAGCCCCGTTTCACATGATTGAGGCTGTGCCCGCAATGGCAGGTCGAGTGATCAACGGATCCTTTTGCGGTATGACAATGGTGCAGCACGATGTAGACGGAAATGTGTTGTTTCTCCATCGCAATCGGCACAAACTCACTGGTGAGTCTGACAAGCGGCTAGAAAAATCTGCGACGGAGATTGCGCACATGGGAAACATGGTGATTCCACCACCAGAGTCGGAAGTTGGAGGTGACCTGTCGGATGAATACATGTACCCGGACCCGATCATCTGGACACATCTCTTATCATTCAGCAAGAACTTAACCAAGTCATTGTACTGGATCGATGCGTATCGAGCGGCGCCAGAGTTTCCCCGGGGGCAACCATGTTACGGTCGCCGATACGTCGATCAAATCCAGTTTTTCGAGTTACACAAGTTCTCGGAGCAAGAATTCGCTGGGATCGAGTCCGACTTGCGGTATTATGCTCTGGAGTCTAGGAAACAGCGATAGTGGACAAGTTCGCTTAAACATCGATACGCTGATTTATACAGGTTAGCAACTTCAACTATCATGTACTGTATTTAGTTACTTAGATTCAGTGAACGGTCTTATTCGGTCTTTGGTTGTTTGGTTGTGAGTCAGCTGGGACTCCATCCTTGCCGTGTCGCACTCGCATATCCGCTCGGTGCTCGACACGTCGACGTTATGGCGGACTCGACCATCAAGTTGCCTGCAGCGCCGCCTAAATGCCGGCCGGGTATGTTGCGTCTAATGCTCGTGGGTAGTGTGCTCTACACCCTCGCTACGATGCTGTGGGTCTTGAGCACCGTCCACGAAAGCTCATCCGAGAGTCTCCCCTTGTCGATTGTGCACCTCTTCACCAATGGACAACAGTCTGCAACACCCGAGGAATTACAAGCAGAAGCCCACGCTCTAACAGTTAAGAACCTACCAGGTGGGGCGACGGTAGAACGTCAATTCCAGTGCATTGGCTGGAGAGCCACAACTGACTGCAGTGCGGACGGACCACGCGACTTGGCGAACGATAAACCGTGCAACCGACACGTAGACGACGGAGCTTCAGGCTACTGTGAGATCGAAGATGTCGAAACAGGTGAAAGGTTTCGCGTGATGCAACGCGGGTGCAGCACTGTCAGGAAAGGTGCCAAGTTTTTCTGCTCCGACGCTCCGGATTTCGTGAATTTTTATGTTAAAGGACGTCGGGTTGTGGAAAAGGCCATTACGCCGGGGTACAATTTGCCTAATGTGAAAGAAGATGGAGAATTGAGAAAGGGGATCGTTATGGTGGTGTATCCGAGTCTGTTGGCGAGTGCGTACGCTTCAGTTCGAACAATGAGAGAAGTGTTGAATTGTCGACTACCGATTGAAATTTGGTACCGATCGGATGAGTTGCAGAGGGTTCCTGGAGCACTAGAGCCACTGAAGGAGCTGGCAGGGAAGGCTATGAATGGTGGAATTACGTTTCGAGAGATAACAGATCGACGAGCACTTCGCTTTGCGGCAAAGGTGCATGCAGTTTACAATAGTGCGTTTGATCAGGTGCTGTTCCTAGATGCAGACAATGTGCCTGTCCGGGACCCGGTGTTCTTGTTTGAATCGGAGGAGTTTGTGCGGACGGGGGCTGTCTTCTGGCCGGATTTCTGGCACCCGCAGTATACTATTTTCCACATCATGGCAGACTCGTTGCTGTGGCGTCTATTGGACATGAAATACGTCAACATGTTCGAGCAGGAAAGTGGTCAACTGCTGATTGATCGCCGTCGCCATACAGCTACCATGGAGTTGGTGAATTTCTACACATTCCACACTCCTAGCCACTTCGACCAACTCAAACTTGTGTACGGCGACAAAGATCTCTTTCGATACGCGTGGATCAAGTTAAATGTGCCATTCTACATGATCCAAACCCCACCCGCTATTGCTGGTAAAGTTGTCAACGAGTCTTTTTGCGGGATGACAATGGTGCAGCACGATGCAAATGGAGACGTATTATTCCTTCATCGCAACTCGAATAAACTAACCGGTCAAGTCAAGCGTCAAGAAATCAAGTACGAAGTCGAAGCACGAAAGCAGGCCCGCTTGAAGCTCCTAGATCAAGGACTTCCCGCGACTATCAACGATGAGCTAGTGCAAGCTGAACTCGAAAATTTAATGCGGACACCTCCGCCGACATTGGAGCCACCCGAGCCAGACAATCTACCCGATCCAGCTATGTGGACGCACCTCTGGATATTCCGAAATACGTCGCGTCGCGTTGACTACCGAATTCGCTCGTACAATGCTCAGCCCGACTTCCCCGACTGGCAGCGGTGCTATGGCCAACGCGATATCAGCGACAACGAGCACTTTTACGCTCAGAAAATTGCTGGCCTCAGTTTTGCTGGGTTGGAGACGCATTTGCGGCGCTTTGCTATGGAAGGTGCTCAACTACTACAGAAACTGCAGACTTCCATCACGGATAGGATGTTACCATAGAGTGTGCGAAAGCGCATGTACAGTAGAATACTACAAAAATACTAAATTATCTTACGCGATAGATATGCCTATTGTGACTACGTTCTGGACGATCAAACACCCGTAGTGTTGCTTGGGTATGTTCCTACCCATGCGATCTCCTGAGCATGCCGAAGTCGTGCCGCTTCCATAGCAAAATGACGAATATCCGCCTCGATTCCGGAAAAGCTAAAGTTTGAAACTCTTGAAGCTCAAACAACCTCTCTTTCTCCAAGTTTCGACGGCCATAGCATGGCTGCCACTGCGGGAACTCCGGTGCCGCTCGGTAAGCATCAATGGAGTAAAGTTTGCGGTAGGCGTCCTTGCGGAACGACAGCAGGTGGGTCCAAATGACTGGGTCAGGATATCCATCTGGCTGCGGGGCTCCGAGAGCTTCCTCCGGCGGGACGACGGTATTTGCCAGCGCTGCTTTCTCCATTTTTTATCACGTTCACCAGTCAACTTGTGCTGGTTACGGTGGAGGAACAACACCTCACCCTCAGCATCGTGCTGCACCATCGTCATACCACAGAAAGATCCGTTGATTGCCATGCCCGCCATCGCTGGAAGTGCTTCAATCATGTGAAACGGGGTCTTGAGCTTCATCCAGGCCAATCGGAATAAGTCCTTGTCACCGTAGAGAACATCCAGTTTCTGTATGAAGTTGGGCTCGTGGAAAGAGTAAAAGTACACGAGTTCTAGAGGAGCAGCATGTCGAGTGCGGTCCACTAGCAACTGACCGCTCTCCTGCTCGAACATGTCGACAAACGGCGTATCTAACAATTCCCAAAGCATGGATCGAGCGTGCAGATTGAAGAGGGTACGTCGCGGATGCCAAAAATCGGGCCAGAAGACAGCACCGTTGGCTTCAAATTCAGACGTCGTGAACAAAAAGGTGGGGTCTCGCACCGGTACGTTGTCTGCATCCAGGAAGAGTACACGATCGAAGTAGCTGTTGTAAATGGCAAAAACCTAGGACAGAAAACCTTTGGCACGTAGGTTGTACATCGGATGGAAGGAGACGTCACCAACGAAGATGGGGAGCTACTGCAACGGCGCCAACAACGCGTAGTTACTCCCAACTTCATCCACGTGGAACCAAATCTCAATCGGCAAGCGGCACTTCAACACCTCGCGAAGGACACGGATAGTTGCGTAGGCACTGGCGAGTAGCTTTGGGTAGACGACCATTACGATACCATCGCTAGGAGATTGCCCGTTATCAGCAACGTGAGGCAGTGAGAAACCAGGGACGAGAGGATTCTCGACTCCTGCATGTCCTTCCAAGCTATAGTTGACAAATGCTGGAGCATCCGCACAACGGAATTTGACGTTCCCCTTTAAGCTGGTACAGTGTCAACGCATGACTTGAAATCGTTCTCCCGTATCGATGTCTTCAACTTCGCAGAATCCTGACGCGCCATCGGCAATGCCATCCGCGCAATTTTTGTCGTTCTGGGGCTCGCGAGGACCGTTGGGTCTGCACTTGCCTGTCGCCCGCCATGCGATGCACTGAAGACGTCGTGGCATTATTTCCCCTGATGGAAAAAGCTTCACAGGAACTGCAGACTCTGCTAAAATTTGCTGACTATCGATAGACTTGTCTGAGTTGTTAGACGCCCAGATGACCAGCGCCGACACGTACACGAACGCGGCCATCATGAGTACAACTCGTGGCCATTGTCGCCAGAATCGCACAGCTGGCTCGCTCAGCGCACGGATGGGACTCGAAGGGGACTCGGCCAATGGCTCCGTTTCGTCAATCTGCTGCGGGGGTTCACCGAACACTGGCAGTGAAGTTGACATCGTACGTGGTGCTTGAGTACTGTACGTACGTGTCTTGACAGTCGAAAATCTCAAGTGACCTCAATTGTTCGTGCACTCGAAGCAGTGACGCCATGGATATGTGCTTGCATTACGCAGCTCATTGGGGCCACTCACGGTGAAGCCTCGCTATGCCCGTGATCCACCAGTGTGCCAATCTGCTCCGAGTTTTGTCAGCTGGAGACTCGATCGTCGAGCCAAATGGGCTAGCAAAGGCATCCGCGACAAGCTGCGCAAAGTCTGCACGACTGCAACGTGGGTGCACTGGTTGAGATTGTACCTACGACAAAAACGAGGAAGCGTACAGCTGGCCGCGCGGAGCAGGCCTTGCCAATGAGTTACATGTACCGGTCGAGGTGTTTCCTTCAGTCTCCACACTCCATCGATCAATTTACATTTGTACCTGTACACCTATGTACAGTATTCTCGACAGCGCTTTTGGTTCCGTGCAAGTTTGGAGTAAATGGACTCGAACATGATCAAAGTGACAATTTGATGTTGCGACGATCGCCGCTACGCCTGGTAAACGCAGCGCCCTAATCATGTGGTGTGCAAAGATGTCCTCGTGATTGCGAGCTCGCTCAAACAGTCACGAATCAGTTTGATGCTGGACAGACAAAGCAGAAACAGCATGAAAGGCTTGCACGCTTGTGGAATGCGACTGCAATAGCTGTCGCATTGCTCGGAGCATTTTGCTCCCACGTGGTTGCCGATGCAGGCTCGCTACACCTTGAGCTCGCTTGACCAGTACTAAAAGAAACTCTTACTCTCCAAATCCAAAAAATGGAAAACAAAAAATCGTGCTTAGGTCGTTCCTGAAAATTGACAATGGACAAATCGGCAAAGGAAATATAAATCCGTTCAAGATACTTCAAGGAAGTAAGAAATACTGCCCTGAATCGTTAATCATCCGGTGTTGCTTGGGTGAGTACCTATCCAATCGATTTCCCGTTACTGCCGAAGCCTCGCTGCCTCGAACGCAAAGTGTCGGATATCGGACTCGATATCAGCAAAACTCGTACTTGCGAACTCTTGCAGTTCGAACAGATTCTGCTTCTCCACGTATCGCTTGCCGTAACAAGGCTGCGATTGCGGGAACTGTGGGGTTGCCCGAAACGCGTCAACTAAGTAGAATTTGACGTCACCATCTTTCCGAAACGGCAGCAAGTGCGTCCAAATGACAGGATCCGGGTACTGATCCGACTGCGGGGCACCGAGTGGTGACGCAACAACGCTCTCCTCCTCCACCTGAGCATGATGTTCACCCGTCAGCTTGTGTTGATTCCGATGTAAGAACAACACATCGCCTTTTGCATCGTGCTGCACCATCGTCATACCGCAAAAGGATCCGTTGATCACTCGTCCTGCCATCGCTGGGACTGCTTTAATCATGTGAAATGGGGCTTCGAGCTTCATCCAGGCCAATTGGAACAGATCCTTGTCGCCATACACCAGGTCCAGCTTTTCAAAGAAAATTGGTTCGTGGAACGCGTAAAAGTACACGAGTTCCAGCGGAGCAGCGTGTCGAGTGCGATCCACCAGCAATTGGCCGCTCTCCTGCTCGAACATGTCCACGAAAGGGAGATCCAGCAACTCCCACATCATCGACCGAGCGTGTAAATTGAAAAGAGTACGTCGTGGGTGCCAGAAGTCCGGCCAGAACACGGCTCCGTTTGCTTTGAACTCTTCAGACGAGAACAGGAAGGTCGGGTCGCGAACTGGTACGTTATCGGCATCGAGGAACAGCACGCGGTCGAAATGGCTGTTGTAAATAGCAAAAACCTTGGACAGGAAACCCCTAGCGTTTGGATTGTATATCGGGTGAAATGAGATTCTGCCGACGTTAATGGACAATTGTTGGAGTGGTGCCAGGAGTGTGTAGTCGTCATTGATCTCATCCACATGGAACCATATCTCGATCGGTAAACTGCACTTCAACACGTTACGGAGGACTCGAATAGTAGCGTAGGCGCTGGCAAGTAGCTTCGGATAAACCACCATAACGATTCCATCACGCTGGTCATGTCGATTGCCAATAACATTCGCCAGTGAGAAACCAGATACGAGCGAGTTCTCTACTGCTGCGTGGGCTTTGACGTGGAAGTTGGCAAAGTCAGGAGCACTGGTGCATCGAAAAGGGCCGTTGTGCTTCAACCCGTCACAATAACGTCGCATGACGTGAAAATGCTCGCCTGAGTCGATGTCTTCGATTTCCGCAATACCCAGACATAGCGTTCACGATGACGTCGGAGCAATTTTTGTCGTTTTGAGGTAGTCGAGGGCCGTTTGGTCTGCACTTGCTTGTGGCTTTCCATGCAACGCACCGGAATCGTCGTGGGGCTGTTTGGTTTGTTGGAATTGCAGCGGCCTTGGATTGATCTCGAGTCGAAAACTTTTGGAACTTCGAAGTGACATGAGTACCAGGGATATGAAGTGCCCAAACGACCAGGAACGACTCATACACCAGAGCTCCCAGCACAAATAGTGTTCGTGGCCATCGCCTCCAGCACTGAACTATCACCTTGCGCACATTGCTCGTGTGGGCCTCTATCAACAGATCCTCTTCCTGCATTTGATGCAGATGGTAAAGTGTTCTCGTTTTGGGAGAAGCAAGCCTGGAAGTTCTAGTGGAACCATTGACGTCCCAAGAACGCCATCCAAGATTTGTTACTGGCCGAAGTTGATGCGACGATGTGCGGTAAAATGCCCCGTTCCATGTGGTAATCTCGGCGTCGCGTGATCACCGATAATGCGAACACCCGTGTGACTTCCCCCATGTCCAAAGATGAACATGGAACTAGATTTCTGGAAGTAGATAATTTAGTTTGTGCACCTTCGAGTTGCTAACCGTGGCGAATCTGCGCTGCTTCCATGGCAAAGCGCCGAACGTGCGTCTCCAGACCTGAAATGTCAGCGAAGCTTTGCATGTCGAAATACTTGCTTCTAGCAAAGTCACGCTCACCGTAACATCTCTGCTTTTCGGGGAAGTCGTTTGGGGCTGAGTACGATTTCACCCGGTATTCAGATCGAGGAGCGTCTTTGCGGAACGACAGCATATGCGTCCACACGGCCTGGTCGGCAATCCCGTCCGGTTGAGCAGGTTCAAGCGTTGGTGGCGGCGTCTTCTTCATTATCTTGAGTTCAGCAACCACTTCATCCTCGGTTGGGATCTTGTGAATACCCTGCTTGATCCATCTCGATCTGATACGCATTCGAGCCTCGATGTGATAATTCACAGGCTTGAACAAAACTTCGCCTGTGAGTTTCTTGGCATTGCGGTGCAGGAATAGAACCTCGCCCTGTGCATCGTGCTGTACCATCGTCATCCCGCAAAATGATGTACCGTTCACTGTACCAACGACAGCGGGTGGTGTCTGAACCATGTAAAAAGGCACGTCCAGCTTGATCCACGCAAAACGAAAGAGGTCTTTGTCGCCCCATAAAAGCTTAAGCTGCTCGATCGGATTCGGCTTGTGGAACGTGAAGAACTGTACGAGCTCGAGTGGCGCCGCGTGCTTTCTTCTGTCAACTAGCAATTGACCACTTTCTTGCTCAAACATATCGACGAATGGCATGTCGAGAAGTTCCCACAGCAACGAGTCCCCGTGGAGGTGGAAAATTGTGTAGTGCGGGTGCCAGTAGTCCGGCCAGAAGACTGCACCAGTCCTCTCGAACTCTTGGGACTTGAATAAATACGTTGGATCTCGCACAGGCACATTGTCTGCGTCGAGAAAGAGTATACGCTCAAAACCGCTGTTGTACAACGCGAATACCTTGGCTCCGAATCGAACAGCCTGCGAGTCATTAATCTCGCGGAAGACCATATTACTTGCACTGTTGTTCTGCGCAAGCTGCTGGAGTGGTACGAGCGCTCTGGGTACTCCATCAATTTCGTCCTGTCGGAACCATATTTCAATGGGAAGTTTGCAACCAAGTACGTCACGCAATGTGCGGATGGTAGCATACGCACTAGCGATCAATTCGGGATACACAACCATAACAATGCCATCTTGGCCCCGGCTGTCTGGCTGGATGTTTGGCAGCGCAAAGCCTGGCTCCACCGCGGTTTTGACTGCATTAAGAGCTTCGATATGGTAGTTGGCGAAATCATGAGCACCAGCACAGCGAAACACTTGTGACTTCTTATACTTGGCGCATGTCCGTCGCATGACGCAAAAGAACTCCCCTGTATCCACGTCCTGAACCTCACAATACCCAGAGCTACGATCAGGAACTTCTTGGTCACAGGTCAAGTCATTCGCCACCTCTCGTGGTCCATCGGGCTTGCAACTACCTGTAGCTCGCCATCCAATGCACGTGAGATTCCTCCACTGCGTGTCCCCACTTGGCAAATTCGGAACGGAGAGTGCGTGCTCCACCGCCTCCAGCTCCTGCTGCGATGGGGTGTGCTGCATCTCCTCGATCTTGTTCTTGACCTTCTGCAGAGCGTTCGACATCGGACGATGCACCTTCTCCAAGATCGTCGCGAACTCCCTCGAGTCTCCCTGGCTACCAGTCGAGTGCACGCTGCAAATGATCCAGCCCAGCGTCAGCGTAGCGTATAACAGGCTGCCGAGCAGCAGCGTCTGCAGAAAGCGAGACCCCCATCGTCGCGGACACGGCGCGGTCTCCAGCGACGATGAGAGAGCGCTTTTTGCTGTCAGAGACCCCGGCATTCCTGAACTGGCACACAATTGTTGACGAGACAAGTGGCCATGCCACAACACGACGCCGGGTCTCTATGCCGGCTCAACCATCTGGCTGACTATGGGACGTCTGCGTGACCATTTTGGCCGCTCACAATCATCCGTGGTGCGTCACCCACTGCAGCAGTGATCACTGATCAGTTGTCAGTACCCTCCACTCGGAACGGCTTACGCTGCTGTTGTTGTGCCTCTGCAATTGCATCCACCTTCGCCGGGTGAAGCTGACCTGCTTTCATCGCAAAGCGACGTAGATGTGTCTCCAGCCCGGAAAAACTCATGTCAGCAAACTCTTGGGCGTAGAAGTTCTCATGGGCGTCTAGATAGCGCTGGCCGTAACATATCTGCTCACTGACGTGATACGTATCAATTTGGTACTTGGACCGAGGAGTAGAGCTGTGGAAGGACAGCAGATGCGTCCAAATCGCTGCATCCGGGTACCCGTCGTTCTCGTTTTCGTCTTGCGGAGCCTCCATTTCGACCATGACCTTCTTGTCCGCTGGGTTGATTATCCTCCCTCCGGTCAACTTGTGTGAGTTGCGATGTAGGAATAACACCTCTCCTTGAGCGTCGTGCTGCACCATCGCCATGCCACAGAACGACCCATTGATAATTTTTCCAGCTACAGCCGGAGGACTTTGAATCATGTGGAACGGCACGTTCAGCTTCAGCCACGCCAAACGGAACAGGTCCTTGTCACCCCAGACAAGCTTAAGCTGTAGAAACGGATTGGGTCGGTGGAAGGTGAAAAAGCGAAGCAGCTCCAATGGGGCAGCATGCCGCCGACGGTCAATGAGCAATTGTCCGCTCTCCTGTTCGAACATGTCGACAAACGGCATTTCCAGCAACTCCCAAAGCAACGAGTCTTCAGTAAGGTAGAATAGCGTGTGCTGCGGGTGCCAAAAGTCTGGCCAAAATACAGCCCCAGTATCGACGAACTCGGGCGTCCGGAACAGGAAGCTCGGGTCTCGCACTGGCACATTGTCGCTGTCTAAGAACAACACGCGGTCAAAAGCACTGTGGTAGATGGCAAACACTTTTGTAGCGAACTCGACTGCCAGTGGATCGTCGATCTCGCGAAAAGTGATGTTGCCAATAATATCGTTCGCCGCCAATTGATGAAGGGGGTCGATTGACGCTGTCACTTTCCGCATTTCGTCGGGACGGAACCAGATTTCGATTGGCAATCGGCATCGCAGCACCTCGCGCAGTACTCGTATGGTGGCGTAGGTGCTGGGTACCATCTTGGGGTACACCACCATCACAATGCCATCCTGCGTCTCACGGTATCCGCTCTCAATGTTTGGCAACACGAACTGAGGGTCCAAAGCTGCCTGTGCTGCGTCATTTGCCAACACGTGGAAATTGGCGAACCGCGGAGCCTCTAGACACCGAAATAACGCCGCTTTCCCCACCACGTCGGCGCATGTCCGTCGCGCAACCTTGAACAATTCTCCCGTGTCTTTGTCTTGCAGCTCGCAGTAACCGGCTTGACCGTGAGGAACCGTTTTCGTGCATGGTCGATCGAGTTCTGGTAGTCTAGGGCCATTTGGGCTGCAATCGGCTGTTGCTCTCCAACCAATACACTTGAAACGACGCTCGGTTGTCTTCCCAGACGGGAGAATTCCTACCAGCAATGCGTGATCGTCTGCTTGTCGCTGTTCGGGAGTGCGGCGAAGCGAGTCGAGGATTCTGGTCAGGCGCACCGACGGTAGTGACAGGGTTGAGTGGACACTGAACACCGTGTAGAGCAGCACAACCAATGCGTACAATAAGCTGGCCAACAGCAGGAGGTGCAGGACTCCATATCGACGAGGTGGTGGAGCTGCTGAGCTCATGGCGAAAGTAGCGGAACGAGATGTGGATGGTCTCACGTGATTGGCCGGCCAGTCGAGGGTCAACGTAAATGTACCTGCAACGTGCTTTATTGTTTCTGGGGTGCGTTTCCCTTGGTTTGATGAAGATCGACGAAGGTTTATCTCCGATTCGGCAGAGCACAAGTTGGCACCTCCTGACGTAAAGCTTCCAACCGTTCGTTAAAAGTTTCGGAAGGTGGTCCGCCTGTCATTTTGTGGGCGAGATTCTCTTCTTGCACCAGAACTGGTGTACTCCTTGTACAGTGTCACTGTGTACTGTGGTGACCAGCTAAACCTGCAAAAATATCCACGTGAAACGTAAAACAAAGCTCCGAATCCATTTCGCAGTGGCAACTACTCCGGCCCATGCGCCGACCATTGCAGACCTCCGCTTCGCTTCGGTTGCAAACGGTCTCTCTGAGGCCTCACAAGGGTTAACCTAAATGATCATTTACCTCTAAAAGGCAACCCCTACGCACACCGACTGCAAACCACAGGCGTGTGCGTGCTTAGTTCTATGAAATTACTAGCGGCCTCTGGCCTACCCTAAAGGCTCCCTACACTTGCTGAGGCCGACTACCAAGCCCGCTGCTCTCGCTCGCTGCAGCGCAAGTCGACTCTAGAAGACGGAGGACTTGGAAGCAAGTTCACGCAGACGGAAGACCGGTGACTACGCAGCCACCGAAGGCCGAAGTAACTGAACGAGCGAGCAGAGAGACCTGACGAAGTTCCAGACGACGGTGTATGTGAGCAGCTGATAGCGAGTACTGCGACTCAGTCAGTGCGGCCCTGAAGCGGACGACGTGGGTTCTGGAAGACGGCTGGTAGAGCTGTTCGTGTGTGAGGTGACGACGGTACGGAGACGAAGTACGAAGGAACGGAGGACGAAGATACGAGTTAGTGTGGAAACGCTAGCGTGTGTATTGACGAAGTTAAATACAAGTAGGTACGCTCACGTAAGTGAACGAACCGGTGCGGTGAACCGAGCCATCTGGTGTAGTTGAAGTCGTAAGAAGTGTGCATCTTGCACCCGATCCTTGGGAGACTACCCAGTACAGCACTTGAGCACGATCCACTGGCGAGCAGTGAGAGAACCAACTCGTAACAAAAGTATCCGATTAAAAATGTTTTATCTGAAAGTACCGGTTCAAAATACAAAAGTATCCTTTTGAAACAGTATTTTTGAAAGTAACCGATTCAAAATACAAAAGTATCCGCGTGAAAATGTTTTCCCATATATTGTGGCTTTCACCGATTTTGCTCTCCGAATTGACGCCTTATATAGGACCCCGATTTATATAAATTCGGATAGCCGATTGGGTGAGAAAGTCCGATTTATCTAAATCAGACCAGAATTAGGCTTGATAAGGTCACCCAGGAGGACATTTCGAGGCAGACATGCTGAGTCTAGAAGCAACTGCAATCCAGAAACCTACGACAGTTATGGATACGACACCGCTGTTGCTCAACAGGTTGATCTTTTTGGTTGTTTGATAGCAGGCCATGTTCGTATTACTCCAATGGTCCAGTGACCCGAAGCTCTCGGAGATGTTTTTCTGACAGTCACTTATGCCGTTGAAAACCGGCAATTATGACCCCAGCGTCACAACTCGGAGCTTCTTGCGTTATATCGGGCCAGAAATAGCTAGCTTACCTCAGCCGTACTATCTAAATCGGACCGTGTTCGCAAATCGGGTCCGATATATCGGATCTCGGGCCATCCGTATTGCCAAAAACGATGAAAGCCACAATATCTTTTCAATAACTTCCTTACAATTATAACACTGAGTCTTACAGTTAGTTAGTGTACAGTAAAGTTAACAAACAGCAAATCGCCACACACTGTTATAACCGGAACTCGCTGAGCGTCGTGCTGCCTGCACGATCTTGCCACACAAATACTCATTGATGACTTGCCAGCGGGAACGAGATCATGTCGAACGGTGCCTTCACACGTCAGCTTGAACCATGCAAAGCGGAAGAGATCCTGTCGCCATGCGCCTGGCTTGAAGTGAGTCGGCTGTAGAAGAACACGAGCTCTATATCTTTACCAGTTAAAGTTCACAGGTGACACCGATTGCTAATACACTCGGACGGTGACCAGCTCATGACGAACGATCTTGCAGTCAATTGACGAAACTGGTCAGCGTTCCAGCACAGCAGCAGCGTGCCGTGCACGGCGCCGCCAAGAAGTAACGTTAGTAGGCGGAGCAGTCGGAGGCTCCGACAGTGAATCACACCTTGTGATAACGCCCCGCTCGTGTTGGACCATGGCGCTCTGTGTGCAGCCCAGATTCATGTACTAAGGGCACCGAGCTGCTGGAGCTGAAGTTTGTCATTTTCTCAAGGTTGTGTACAGTACCGAGGTCGAAGGGGCTGGGCACGGCCCTACACCAGCATCTGGTGTGGTCGTGGCGCCACGACCCCGCCAAGACTCGGCCCAAGTTGGCTGCGGTGGTTGAGCGATGAAGTTCACGTTCATCACTTTGCCGTTGAAGCTCTGGCACCAGAAATCCACTTCGACGAAAAGTTCGTGGCGAGGTCTTCCGAGACTAATGGGTTGGCGTCAACATGACAGTTTCACCCTGAAACCAAACTGTGCGGCCGAACCGACGCAGCACTATAATACCTGTAACTGTACCGAGTCGATACTACCGATCTTGAAGTGAAGGAAGCTTCGTCAGGCTGGCGGTACCAGCATGAAACACGGCGCGTGGTGACGGCAGGAAGACTAACATCGACGTAGAGGCTGCGAGCTCCGGATCTCCTTATCTTGGCATTTCACTTTGGCATAAGAAACCTTGCTTGCTTCGAGGCTTATCATACACTTGGAATTTGTATGGGTCTAACTGTACGACGCAACAAAACCGACAGTTGCCATTTGCGAACAGAAAATAGAAAGTGCCCCAAGACACTCGGCACTGTGCAACTTGCCCCAGGTCCCATGCGCGTGACCAGGGGTCTGCGGCTCCTCTCTGTGGCGCTCATCGGACGCTGCTCCGCTTCTCTGCAGGACGCACAGGGCCTCATGTTTGCAGACGCCGCCGCCTTCTGCTCTTTCCACTGCTCGCGCACTCTACTCTCCCAGACGTCGCAGTGTTCGCGGACTCTTTGTGGCCGTCGACGGACGTTGGAAGCCTCAGACGCCAGTGACGGCGACCAGATCGACGTGTTGTCATGCAACAATGTGGAGCAGAATGCGTCGACACTGGCGTTCTCACTGACGCTGGCGGGAGCGGACAGTGCGCAGGTGTTCCAGGGTTTCCACGACGCCTTCTTCCAGGCGTACGACGCCATGCTGGGAGGTGACAGCGTCACAGCCGACGCCTGCCAACTGGCGTTTTTACAGGATAAATTGCTGCCGACAGTGCAGAACGACGACTCGGAGCAGGAAGAGGAGATGGAACGCAAACCTAAACTGGTGAAACTGCTCAATGGACAGGAGGAAGACCACGACAGAGCGTGTATTGTATCAATACGACAAATATGGGGACAGAATGAGGAGAATGAGACGCCGTTGCTGACGAGGAGAGGGGACAGTTTGGGAGAGAACACGGTACTGCTGGTGCATGCCAACGAGTCCGTAGCAGAGCAGATTCGAGTCCTGGAGTGTGTAGACAAAGTGCTGGATCTACCAGAGATTCTGAAGTTGATGCCATTTGCACGGAGTGCTGCACAATTAAGTGACAGAATGACACAGGAGGCCGGAGGCAACGCTTCGACGGCAGCCCCTCCGATGGAGATTAGACTGGCGCAAGGGGCTGATCTGCAGGCTGTGATAAGTACGCTCGAACAGCGCGCGAGTGAGCTCTTTGGACTATTGAACGTATTTGAAACGAGCGACATCCAGCCGAGATCGATCTTTACTAAGCCACTACAGGACCTCAGGACGTGGACGAATATTGTGGCGCTTGCGGTAGTTGAAAGCTCGGTCGAGTGGATAGATGAACGCCAAGAACTCACACAGAACTTGCTACGAGGTGAAGAACAACAACGCTGGACACGGATGCAGAGCCATCGACGACTTGATGCTTATGTGCCCAGTCTTGTGGGTGTTGATTCAGCCAGAGAGGCTGGTATTCGAGGCAATGACGTCGTTGTAGGAATCACGGACACAGGGTTGTATCTGTATCACGACCAGTTTGATCAAGACGACCGCGATATTTTCTCAGGCATGGTGCTGTCCGCTCGAAAAGTTGTCATGTACAATGCCTGGGCAAATAAAGCTGACGAAGCGGAGACGATCACTTGTGGTCACGGCACCCACGTCGCAGGACTTCTTGCTGGCAGCTCGTTTAGCGGTAAATACGATGACCTGGGCATTGCCGACAGGGCAAGGATAGCTTTTATGGACATTGGAACGCAGAGTGAAACGTGTACCGGTCAACTTAACTGTGCTGTGTCGCTGGCCACACCTGCAGATGCCAGCGACCTGCTGAAGAGTCAGATAGACGCGGGCGCCAAAATTTTCTCGTTTTCGTGGGGTACGCCTGGGTCAGACTACAGTTCACAATCCAGGGATTTGGACGCTTTTATTTATGAAAACCCGGACGTGCTGGTAGTGGTGGCGGCAGGGAACAGTGGTGAGTCTTCGATTACTGGACAGCGCACTATTTCATCGCCGTCTGGTGCCAAAAACGTTATTTCAGTTGGCGCGTCGCTCAACTCGGCAGCTTCTTTCACTGACTACGCGTGTCCCGACATTTTCAATGAGCATACGGTCGCATCATTTTCCTCTGCAGGCCCGACAACAGACGGTAGGATGAAGCCTGACGTTGTGGCTCCAGGTATGAGCCTCATATCGAGTCAATCAGAGGCTCCGGGATCTACGAAAGAAAGTTCGGCCACGTGCTCGCTTCAGGGAACATCGCAGGCTACACCGGTGGTCACTGGTGTCGCAGTGCTGCTCTATGAGTGGCTGCGCGATGGTTGGTGGAAGAATGGCACCAAGAATGCAGCGTTCGCCATGAGTACAGTGCCAGCTTCATTGCTCAAGGCACTGATTATTCACAGTGGGGATTCTTTGCAAAAGAGAATGGCTGCACTGCCGGCTAGTGGCGTTGTCTCCTGCTCAAGCTTGGCCTCAGACGCTACCGATGTGGCGTTCCCTGATGTCTACCAGGGCTACGGTAAACCGAATCTCACCAACATTGTAGAGTTCACCAGCTTGAGTGGAAACAGCAGCGGCAATGACAGCAGCAGTGATGGTCTACCATCGCTGTATTTCTTGCCAAACTCGTCGGAAAATAGCGAGCCATCAGTCGCACACGGGGCGGAAATGGTGATTTCCTTTACGGTTGCTCGTGATGTGGATTTGCGCGCAACACTCGTGTGGACGGATCCTCCAGGGTCAACGCAGGCGACGTCGCAATTGCAGCACGACCTGGACCTTATTGTTCGCGTCCGAAACGGCACTCAGACGTTTGGTCCATTAACGGCTGACTCGAGCACAGGAAAGGATTCCAAGAACAACGTCGAAATGGTGCAGGTATCGTACACTGATCTTCTCGCTGCTGCTACCGGCAGTAACTCGAGCAGTAGCGGCAACCAAACGGATAGTCCTGCGCTCGGAGATAATGGAGAGATCGTGGTCGAGGCTGTTGTCTACGGACGCAGTGTGCTGCTCGCAGATGTGCAGAAGTTTGCATTTGTCGCGTCGTCCAGTGCTATCGGCTCCACTTCAGGATCGGCTGCTGCTACGGATGGGAGCGAATCGTTTTGGTCAGCTTGGGCAGTAGCCATCATCGTGGGCTGCACGATAGTTGTGCTAGTGATAATCGCCTTGGCCACTCGTTGGTTCCATGGTCGGAACAAACAAGGTGCTAGCACAAGACGTGGACGGGAGCAATATCCGGCACAGGCTGTGATGACAGGCGCTGCTTACCATCCGACCTACCAAGCGGCAACGACTACAACTGGACCTGATCGATGTCCCTACTGCCCGTTTGCCACACCGGATGCTGTCATGATGGTATCTCACGTGGAAACTATTCATGCCAACAACAACGGCGCACCTGAAGCCCCCGAGAACCCACTTGAACGATCAATCGCCGTGCTGGGAGGCAGCAGGATATTCGGTTTGGAGCCTACGGTGCCAGTGGTTACGTTGCCCACTACAGAATATCAGGGCCCCGCAGAGGATGAGAAGCACAAATGCCCCCACTGCCGCTTCGTCACGCTCGACGCCGTCATCCTAGTGAACCACGTGCAGCATATGCACAGCCAGTAGGTTGAAGTTGCCTTTTAGTTAACGTTACTTTATTCGAGATAAATGTGTACCACATGAATTAGGTGTACTCATTCAGAAACATGTTGACGACTGTCCCACTCTCCCGTCTCATGCATTTCAAGTGTTGATAGAGGCAGCGCACGATGGTCGCCGAGCTGCGTCCACGGGCCACGAGCCACCACAGAGACCCGCTAGTCCCTGCGGTGCCTCTGCTACCTCGATATGTGGGCGCGACTTTGTCTCAGCCGTCATCTAAGTTGCCTATGCGTCGCTGGACACGTCTGCTGATGTTTGGATGCGTGTTGTACACGTCACTGGTGCTCGTCTGGTTTAGCTACATGAACAGAAGGAGAGAAGGCGAGGGATTCGATGAATCTGGTAACTTTATCTCTGCTGCAAACATGGATGAGGACAAATGGAGTTATATACGTGCACATGAGGATCATGAACTGCGGGCGGATTTTGCGTTCGCAGAGTTGGAGATGGAGTTCTTGCATCAGGCCAATGTGTCGGTTAAAAGGGATGAGCAGGCAATTGCTGAGGCAGAAACCCATGCAAAGACACTGAAGCAGTTCCCAGTATGGGAGACGACACCCAGGAGATTGCGGTGTATTGGGTGGCGAGCGACGAACAATTGTAGTCCCAATGGGCCGAGAATGCCCAGTCTTGATGAACCCTGTAATAAGGTAATCCCCGTTGGGACGTCTGGTTACTGCGAGGTTCAAGATAAGGATACGGGGGAGAACTTCCGTGTCATGCACCGATATTGCTCCAGTATGCGGGACACTGCAAGGTTTCGATGCTCCGAGTCGTGGGATTTCGCTGTTTTCTCACAGAAAGCTCGAGAAGCGGTGAGGAAGGCGCAAAACCACAACTTCATGCTGCCAAATATCGCTTTAAAACGCGATCACCAGAAGGAACCACGAGATGGTATCGTTATGGTGGTGTACCCGAAGTTATTGGCTAGTGCCTACGCTACGATCCGAGCGTTGGGGGAGCTGCTGGACTGCCGCTTGCCGATTGAACTCTGGTTTCGACCGCAAGAGATGAAATATTTTCCAGAGGCATTCGCACACCTCCAGGAGTGGTCGAGTCAAAACAATGGTAGCATCACCTTCCGTGAGATTGGTGAGCCTGGTGTGGCAGGCTTTGCTACAAAAGTATTCGCCATCTACCACAGCTTTTTCGAGCGTGTGCTGTTTCTAGACGCTGACAACGTGCCCGTGCGAAATCCGACATTCTTGTTCGAGTCGCCTGAATTCAAAGAGACTGGCGCGGTGTTTTGGCCGGACTTCTGGCATCCAGGCAAGACCATCTTCAATATCCAACCACACTCACTGACTTGGGAGCTGTTGGACTTGCCGTTTATTAGCATGTTTGAGCAGGAGAGTGGCCAAATCCTCGTCGACCGACGACGGCATGCGGCACCCATGGAGCTCGTGAAGTTTTACACGTTTCATCGACCCAATCATTTCGACAAAATGAAGTTGGCGCATGGCGACAAGGACCTGTTTCGGTTCGCTTGGCTGAAGCTGGGCGCAACGTTCCACATGATCGAGTCGCCACCTGCCGTCGCTGGCAAGGTCGTAAACAACAGTTTCTGTGGTATGACAATGGTGCAGCACGATGCACAGGGCGACGTGCTCTTCTTGCATCGCAATTCACACAAGCTGATGGGCACTCCTCGACGGAAGGCCGTCAATATGAAGGCGGCAGCTATTCGGCGTGCACGCAACAAGCGGTTGCGCATGAAGATGGCGGAGGCGGATCGTATTACTCTTGACGGCAAGGAGGCTGAACTAGTTGCGCTGGAGGATACGCCATCACCGACCCTGGAAGTACCAGAGCCCGATGGATACCCTGACATGGCGATCTGGACGCACTTGGTGTCGCTCAAAAACATGTCGCGCAGGTCGGACTACCACATCCGCACGTACGAGGCGCACCCGGACTTCGCGGCCGGCCAGACTTGCTACGGGCAGCGCTACCTGAACCAGAGCGTGCACTTCGTCACACAAGAGTTCGCCAATCTCAGCTACGCCAAGCTTGAGACGGACCTACGGCGCTTCGCCGTGGAAGGTGCTCGCTTCTACGAGCAGGCCGGGATTATGGGACGATAACGTGACTACCGTTAGCGTCAAGTGTCGATATCAAGCAACGAGTTGCCAACGACAGCCTCGTGGATTTTGCCTCCGCGTTGGATTCTTGAGGCGCGCGCTGCTGGTTTGGTACTTGCACTACCAGTTCTTGTAGCTTACAAGAGCGCTGTGTTGGTAGTGATGCCGGTGCTGCAGCAGCTTTCACTGCCCGGCTCATTCGAGCTAATCTGATCCCAGAGCTCGTCACGGACCTCGTGATTCCAGCTCGAAGGCGATACTGGCGTCAACTTCTGGGGCGAGCATCACGCACTGCGTTGTAGATACATAGAGACCATGTGGATACATTCCAGGTAGAATATTGAAGAGTGAATATGATGGCGAGCGGTGATCGAGCCGCCGCCACAAATATCAGGAAGAGTCAAACGCACTTTAGCATGGCAGGAAGATCAGTGGGGACCTGCATACAAAAACGCCGTGTTTTGGCCATGGCGATCATGCCCGTCAAATCGCTACCAAAAAATCCCTCTGTTCTCGACGTGCGTCACAATCTGCGAGCGCCCATGCCACAACTTGCGGCACAAGACAATCGTCGTCGCGGAGTGTAAGTCATGGAGGTGGACTCGTTGCTACGTCCGCGCTCCAGCACGTCAAACGCGCCGGAGACGGAACTGGAGGCACCCGGAGCTGTGCTGCGTCCCCATCGGACATCATCCGCCCATGCGTTGCCACCGACCGGCGGCGGACGTTGGCTGCCTCGCCTGTTGCTAGTGGGCGGCGCAGTGTACGCGGTGTTGATGCTGGCCTGGTCCTCGCAGAACCTCAACGCGGTGCGCACAGGTTCCGACTCAACAGCATCCGAGTCCAACGTGGCAACGTTTAACACCGTGGAAGAGGAGACACCCCAACAGGAGGGCGGCACTATGGATTTGGCGGCGATTCTGAAGGCAGCTAATCGCCCAGATACCGACGCAGAGCGGGAATCCGCTCGGCAGCAGGCAGAGGAGAAGCTTAAGATGGAGGATAACAACAGAGAGACAGAGGAGGAAGAGGACGCAGTTGCGTTTGAAGTCGCACCGATTCCTAAACAAGCGGAGATCGACATTCCCATGGAAGCTTCACAGGTGCGAGAGGCGTTGCGATTAGCAAGAGAAGCTGTGGTGGCTAAGATGGAGGCGGACGGATCTATGAGTTCTCAAGTTTCAGCGTCAGGGTCAGGGTCTCAGATGTCTGATGAGTTGAAAAGACAACAGAAAGCAGAGGAACAAGCTCGAGATGCTCTCTTATTACCGAAGGGCGAGACAAAGCCTCGAAATCTCAAATGTTTGGGATGGAGATCAACTGGTGGATGTAGTCCGTATGGCCCGCGCAAGCCCGAGAACGACTTTACTTGCACTAAGATGGTTCCTTACGGCCACTCGGGCTACTGCGAAGTTGAAGACACGGACACAGGCGAGCGGTTCCGTGTCATGCGGCGATATTGTAGCAGCTCCAAATGGGACACGAGCTTCCGTTGCGCCGATGCCGCCAACTTTGCCAACTTTCACTACAAGGCACGCGAGGCGGCAGATAACGCGCTTACACCGGGTTTTACGCTGCCGAATGTACAGGAGAACGAAACTACCGGCAGTCAGATCCAGCGTGATGGTATCGTTATGGTCGTGTATCCGAAGCTGATCCCAAGTGCCTACGCGACGATCAAAACTCTGCGCGAGGTGCTGGGATGCCGATTGCCTATCGAGATCTGGTACCGCAGTGCTGAGATGAAGACAGACCCCAATGCGATGAAACCTCTGACGGCTCTGGCGGCGGATAACGAGACTTCGACTATGAGCTTCCACGAGATTACAGATTGGCATGCTTCTGGCTATGGTGCAAAGGTGTTTGCGATTTACAACAGCTACTTCGAGCGCATTTTGTTTCTGGATGCTGACAACGTGCCATCAAGAGATCCGACATTCCTGTTTACCTCGCCGGAGTTCGTGGAGAATGGAGCTGTCTTCTGGCCGGACTTCTGGCATCCCGGACGTACAATCTTCAATATTCACAGTCAGTCGCTCCTGTGGGAGCTGATCGACATGCCGTTCATCAACATGTTTGAACAAGAAAGCGGCCAGATTCTTATTGACCGACGGCGTCATGCGGAAGCGCTGGAGCTCGTCAAATTCTACACGTTTCACCGGCCGTCGCATTTTGACTACATGAAGCTCGTTCACGGCGACAAGGATCTTTTCCGTTTAGCATGGCTCAAGCTTGGTGCACCGTTCCACATGATTGAGTCACCCCCAGCCTTGGCTGGCAAAGTCATTAACGAGAGTTTCTGCGGCTTGACAATGGTGCAGCACGACGCTCAAGGTGAAGTGCTGTTCCTACACCGCAACTCACACAAACTGATGGGCGAACCCCTTCGAAAAGAAGTCGACTACAGGTCTCGAGCTATTGCGCGGTCAAGAAAGAAAGCTGAGATGCGACAAAGGTATCGAAATGAGGGTAAGGAGATTCCACCCTGGTCGGAATTGGACGCACTCGTTCAAGCGGAGGAGACTCCAGCCCCGACGGTGGAACCGCCTGAGCCTGACGGATACCCGGACTCGGCGGTATGGACACATTTGCTGTCGTTCAACAACGCCTCAAAGCAGGTGAACTACTACATTGAAACGTACAATGCCGACCCAGAGTTCCCCAAATCCCAGAATTGCTACGGCGAGCGCAACGTGAGCAAAAGCGAACACTTTTACGCGCAGGAGGTGGCTGACCTGCCCTTCGCAGGGCTCGAGACAAACCTGCGCCGCTTTGCTGCAGAGGCCGTGGAGATCAAGAAGGCGTAGTAGATAGGTATATATGCTAACTTATCGGAATACACTCACTACTGTGTTTGTACTGGGTCGCCGTTTACATGTAGACTGCTGCAAACGGTATCATACTGCAGCTCTCGCAAAATTCGTCTACAGTGCGGCAGTCCAAACGCTGTCGTTGAAGCCGCCGGCACAGCTGTGTCTAACGCAGCATTTTCAGTGTCGCTTGTTCAGAGACCCGACCGTCTTCAGAAACGGGCGAATGGAGGCGCGGTCTCTGTGAGCTGTGCCTACCGGATCAGAGCATGGGAACACCGACTCGCTGTCGCTCTGTATCTGCCGACGGCAGACTGCCGGCATAGTGACGAGGATCAGCGATTCGCCACTTCGACTTAAGAGTCTGCAGCGACCGAGGACGGCGAGCCAGTCACCGCTACAGGGGCCGATTCTCATGGCCACACCTTCGACTCTCGCTAGTCACCGTTGCTGGCGTCTGTGGCTGCTCAGGCTGCTGCTGTTGGCTGGGGCGTTCTACATCGCGTTGCTTGTCTGCTGGAATGCCAGTCACTTGGGGCTATTAGATGTTTCATCAAACCAACCCGACACTGTCACAGCAAATGAGCTGGTGACCACGACTACAGCGCCAACAGAAGCCCCAGCGTCTCCATCCGAAGCCCCAGCGTCTCCATCCGAAGCCCCGAAATCACCACCAGTGGATCAGTTGTCTGCTAGGGAAGTTTCAATTCGAGCAGCTCTGGCGGTCGCTCGGGCTCAAGAAGAGGAGATGAAAGCGAAAATGACACTGACTGACAAGAAGGGGGACAAGAAGAAGGTGGACGCTCGATTGAGGTGTCGTGGGTGGAAAAGTACGAGCGACTGCGACCCTGACGGCACGCGACTGCCGGATCTGGATCTGCCGTGCGGCAAACCTGTGCCCGTTGACCAATCTGGTTTTTGCGAACTTGAGGACAAAGACACTGGTGCAGTTTTCGACGTGGTCAAGCTACTTGCAACAGTGTCAGAGAGGACGCAAAGTTCCGTTGTCTTGATGCTGCTGAATTTGTCAAATTCCCCATCAGAGCGAACGAGGTGGCCAAGAAAGCGTCGATTCCTGGGTTTTCACTACCCCATGTGGTTCCTCTTGTGGAAGGTGTGAATGCCAACCAGGCCGGTGGTCAAGATGGAATTGTCATGGTCGTGTATCCCAGATTACTGGCTAGTGTCTACGCCACAGTGCGCGTTCTACGACAAGTGCTTGGGTGTCAACTTCCCAGTGAACTTTGGTATCGACCTGATGAAATGCGATCACTCCGCAAGGGTTAAACCCCACTGAAGAACCTGGCAAAGTCAGATGCTACTGGAGGAATCACTTTCCACGAGACAACGACGCACGCGCGTTCGGCTACGGTACAAAAGTCTATGCCATCTACCACAGTTTCTTCGAGAGAATCCTCTTCCTAGACGCTGACAACGTTCCTGTGCGAGATCCGAGCTTCCTGTTTGAGTCACCTGAATTCGTCGACACCGGGGCTGAATCTTGGCCAGACTTCTGGCATCCTGACAACACCATCTTCAACATCCACCGACAGTCCCTTGTTTGGCAATTCCTCGGCTTCCCGTTTATCGACATGTTCGAACAGGAGAGCGGTCAACTGCTTATCGACCGACGGCGGCACACAGTTCCCATGGAAGTGCTGTCTTTCTACGCCTTCCATCGCCCGAATCTCTTTGACAACTTCAAACTAGCGCATGGTGACAAGGATCTCTTCCGATTCGCTTGGATGCATCAAAATGCCTCGTTCCACATGATCCAATCGCTGCCTGCTGTAGCCGGTAAAGTAATCGACGGCAACTTCTGCGGTATGACGATGGTGCAGCACGATGCTCAGGGCGAGGTGCTGTTCATGTATCGTAACTCGCACAAACTCACAGGTATGCCAAAACAAGGAATGACAAACGTCCGAAGCGAAGCATTGGCCAGAGTTAAGGAGAAGCTGACTGCTGAGAGGGCCAAAAATGGTCATGGTCGCTTGACGCCCAAGTGGAGCGAGGTCGAGGCGGGGATAGCAGCGATGACACCGGCACCGACGAGGGAGGCGCCCGAGTCCGACGGATACCCAGATGAAATTATTTGGACACACTTGTTGTCCTTCAACAGCAGTGCCCCGCGTACGGACTACGTAATTGAGGCATACAGCGTAGAACCGAAATTCCGGGACCAACATTGCTATGGTGAGAGGTACATCGGCACCAATTCGAATTTTTACGCCCAGGAGATCGCCAACCTAAGTTTTGCTGGGTTGGAGACGGACTTGCGGCGCTTTGCCAAGGAGGCAGCGGACCAGGCTGCTTTCAATGCGCGGGTATAAGGCAACGTCGATCACATACAGCATGCAGCAGCATGATGTACAAATAACGTATCGGTGCAACTACGTAGCAAAATGGCAATGTTGCACAGTACCATTTACCCGACGCTATGTGACATACGTAACCGCGTGAAGTGTCCGTCATCTTGACTATGACGACCGGCACAACAAGTGGATCCCAGCTGAGCTTGACTATTTAAGATCATCCGGGTGCTCCAGGCATCTTGCACGAATGATGAAAATGATCTCCAAAGTGGACATGGACACGAAAAAATCTCCGGCATGAGTCATGTGGAGGTGATACTGCCAGTTCAAACTAAAACTTGTCAGACATGGCACAGGACGAGACAGATAGCTTGCTGCGGACGCGGGCGGCAAACCAAGTTGCTCCGGTGCCTGTTGTAGCGACTGACCCAGCAACAACTTCACTACTGCCCGAAACGTCATCAGCTCCAGCCGCAGCACCACCGACGACACCAAGGAGGCGGATCCTGCAATGGCTATTGCTCTGCGGCGCGCTCTACGCCTCGTTGCTGCTGGTCTGGTCGGCAAGTCACATGGGACTCTTGAATGCCGCTGAAGGATCCAGCGCCCCCAGCACATTCCGCTCTGCAATGAATTCTGTCGTCCGCGAACCCAAGGAGCTGCGATTGATGCGCACGGAATATCTGTTGACCACAACGGGGAGTGTGGAAGACGAACCGCAGGCTCAAATAGCAACCCTCGTCTCTCCTGTGCATGAGGAAAACCCAACCGAGCAACCCGAGGAGGACCCGATGAACGACCAGGCTTCTGGACTTGACCCAAAGGAAGCCATCGCTAAGGCTGAAGAGCACGCGCGGTCGGTGAAAATGCTCCCGGTGGACGAAAAGAAGCAGCGTCGATTGAAATGCATTGGCTGGCGTGCTACAGGCCATTGCAACCTACACGGACCTCGTGAACCTGAGAGCGACAAGGGCTGCCACAATGTTGTCCCAAACTCGGTATCAGGCTATTGCGAAGTGGAGGATGAAGACACGGGAGAGTTGTTCCGTGTCATGAAGCGCTACTGCGCGAGCCTGTTTTGACGCAACTTTTCGCTGTGTAGAAGCTCCGGACTTTGTCAAGTACCAGGTGGAATCGGTTGAGGCTGGAGAAAGCACTCGTGCCGGACTTCGCTGTGCCGAACGTGCTTGACACAACGATTCATTCACGTGACGGTATCGTTATGCTGGTTTATCCCAAGTTGATTGCAAGCGCCTATGCCACGATTCGTGCGCTTCGTATCGTTTTGCATTGTCAGCTCCCCATTAAAATTTGGTACCGAGAGGAAGAAATCCGTGTTGGTTCTGAAGCTCTATCGCCATTGTTGGAGTTGGTAGATACCAATAAGGCTGGAGACATCTTCATTCACAAGATCAATGACCACTGGGCAACTGGATTTGGTGCCAAAGTGTTCGCCGTCTACAACAGATTTTTCGAGCGAGTGCTGTTTCTTGACGCCGACAATGTCCCTATTCGCGACCCAACCTACCTTTTCGAGTCACAAGAGTTAGAGGACACTGGAGCCATCTTCTGGCCGGATTTTTGGCATCCTGGTCATACGATCTTCAACATTCACGGCCAATCACTCTTATGGGAGGTGCTGGGTACACCTTTCGCGAACTCCTTTGAGCAGGAAAGTGGGCAATTACTTATTGACCGAAGACGGCACGCGGCGCCAATGGATCTTGTGAAGTATTACGCCTTCAAACGTCCGAACCCATTCACGCGTCTCAAGCTTGCGTATGGCGACAAGGACTCGTTCCGATTCGCATGGATGAAACTAAACGTTCCGTTCACCATGATTCAGACGCCACCAGCTGTGGCAGGTAAGGTCATCAATGGATCGTTTTGTGGCATGACAATGGTGCAGCACGACCCAAACGGCGAAGTGCTGTTCTTACATCGTAACTCGAACAAGCTCGCAGGAGAAGTGAAGCGTAAACAGATTTATCATCGAGCCCAGGCTGTCAAAAACGTTCGTGAAAAGCTGCTCAAGGAAGGCGTCAACCACGTCCCCGACCAACAGACGATCGATGAAATAGCTAGGTTGAGCTTTACACCGGCACCAACGCAGGACCTCTCGAGCCCGACGGACTTCCAGATCCAGCTATGTGAACGCATTTGTTGTCATTTAACACAACTTCACGCCGTGGATTCTACCGAATTTCAGCTTACAGGGCCACCCCACAATTTCCAGACTGGCAACGTTGTTACGGCCAGCGTGAACTTGGCAAGAACCAGCATTTCTATACTCAGGAATTTGCGAACCTGCCGTTTTCTGGTTTAGAAACGAATATCCGCAAGTTTGCTCAGGAAGCTGAGCAGATTGGTCAGCGCAAAGTAGGAGCCCTCAACTAGAACAAGCATAACAAACCAATGTACAAGTATTCATCCACGCGATCTCGACTTGATGGACGCAAGCTTCCGCTGGTAGGGAGTTTGGGCATGAAATATTCGCGCAGAATGCTTGGTCCAGCAACATGGAAGTAATTTCACCAGCTGAAGATTCCCTCGGCACTTCAGCGCATGGTGCTTCCTCCGACAAATGCCATGCAAACAACGGGACAACGACTCGTTTTTTTCACGGCGCTAAGGACAACGAGTTACTTGAAATCAGACTCATCGTAGTCGTCAGCGTTGTTATATATTTTCACCGCAGAGCCCAGCACGTAGCCCCGCGTTAGTATAAACTTTCTCCTGTCCAAGATTATTTCCTTGAACCAGAAGCTGCAGCTTAATCTGCGATTTCCTCACTTGCGCGTTTTTCTCTTTTTCCGTTTCGAGTTGTTGCCACTGGTTCCACTGTTGCGACGGCGGTGAATAGCACCCCGCTCCTTCGTGATCTCACCGTTCCAACGTTTCGCACGCGTCAAAATAAGCAGAAATGCAGGAAATGAGATCATAACTATTGCTCCAGAAATCATTGGTGCTGCACCAGCAACATTTTCGGCTGCAAATGATAGCGCAGCAACCGCAAAATCCTCTGTATTGTCTTCAGTACCAGTAGCTTCGGCTTCCGCGTCGTAGGACTGCAGCTCGCACATTTGACGCCACTCACGCGACTTCTTGAGATCATCATAGCTCGTAACAGTGTTATCGTCAGCTTCAGGTTGGAACACAGCCACAGCGTCGGTAAGCCTTCCAATGAAAGCTTGAGGCGTAAACTCCTCGATCGTTCCTTCGGATCGTGTCCACTGGTGCATCAAGAACTCGCGCCAGTTGTTCGGCGATCCTGAGCCATTCTCCGTTCCATCCAATGGCGATAACCTAGCTGTGACCTTGTACAGGAAGAAGAAGACCGAGTTGGTACAGTCGAATACGCGACTGGCTTTGCCTTCCACGTAGTGCTGGAATTGCGCGCGCTTACCATTGAGAGGATCCAGGAACACATCGAGCACCGGCAGAGCGGCGTCATCCAGCGCCTGCACATTGTCAAGTACGAAGAGACTGCGCTCAGGGCAGGCACCCAATGGCTTGGCCAGAGCAGACCGTAGCGTCCGTTTGATGTCGTAGTTGGAGGCTCGCGAAGGCTCGAGAAGCGACTGGAAGTCGATGCTCTGCACTGTGTGGGGAGAACGAGAGACACCGAAAAGCGAAGAGGCCACAGCACCAGCCAGCGAGCGCAGCAGGTCGCTGGAGTTGGAGAAAAGCACAAGCGCCAGCGGTTGGTGGCGGTCGAACTCGTTGGTGGCGAAACGTTCGGTCAGCGTCGAGAGCGCGGTGGACGAGACGCTGGGGCCGAGGCACTCGGGCACGTGCGTCTCGAGGCGAGATAGCAATTCGTCTTGGGAGAAGTGGGTGCACTGCTGCCCCGAGGCGAGTGGCAGCAACAGCGCGAGAAGCGGTAGGAAGCAGCGGCGCAGCAGCATATGACGACGACGTGTGTTGGTTTCAAGTCGCAGCTAACTAACTGCCAGATGCACAATTCGCACTTAGTGAGAGCATGGGCAACTTGGTCGGAAGGCAAGTTGCATGATGGCAAATTCTAACAATGCAATGGGCACTTCATTTAGTAAATAACGTCTAGAAACACTTCTATGGTTGATTCCCCAAGGGTTGAGGTGGGGCCTAATGCACTACGCCCATACCGGTACGGCCTTGGGCCTGCGCCATCAGGATAGCACCTTCGTGCGCATAGTCAATCAGCTTTTGCTCCAGGTTGGCAAAGGGCAGGTCCTCGAACTTGGTCAGATTGTAGTTGCCCACAACATTGGACTCTGCACCGTAGCACGACTCGAACTCTTTGAAGAGCGGGCCGCTGGCCTGGATGCCGACCTGGTACTTCTGCTTGATGTCCCCGTAGCTCATCATGCGCTGCACCGCCGTCCGATTCGCTGGGAACACAATGTCTTCGCCATCGCCTACAGAAATTTCTTGTTCCCACTTGAACGACTGCAAGTGCGTCCAGTGCTTCAGGTCGAGCTTGTCCACTTTGCCGTCGAGCTTCTTAGCATTGCGGTGCAGAAACAGCACGTTACCATAGACGTCGAACTGTACCATGGTCATACCGCAGAACTGCTTCTTATACGTGCCGCGCTCTGTACCGGCAGATGCAGGCGGGAACGGCATCATGTAGAACGGTGTCTGGGTCTTCATCCAGGCAAGTCGGAAGAGGTCCTTGTCGCCATGGGCCAACACCAGTCGTTCGAAGTGGCTCGGACGATGGTACGCGAAGAACATCAGCAGCTCCATAGCAATCGCAGCCCGTCTCCGATTGATGAGAATCTGACCACTCTCCTGCTCGAACATGTCCACGAAAGGGAGGTCAACGAGCTCCCAGAGCAACGACTCGCGCTGGATATTGAAGATGGTCTTTTCAGGATGCCAGAAGTCCGGCCAAAAGACGGCGCCGTGTTCGCGGAATTCTTGACTATTGAACAGGAACGTTGGGTCACGTACAGGGACGTTATCAGCGTCAAGGAACAACACGTTCTCAAATTTGCTGTGTTGAACGGCGTGGATCTTGGTGGAAAAGCCGGCGATTGTCGGGTCAATGATGGTTTCCACGGTCACATTAGCAAAGCGCTGCTGCAACATTTCCAGCGTTGTCCTCATGCTTGGTGTGCGCACCATTTCTGGCTGCGAGATCCACAGCTCGATCGGCAGCGTGCACTTGTATGACCGCAGTACGCTAATCGATGCGAAAACACTCGACAACAATTTCGGATACACAACCATGACGATGCCATTGCCACTGCCGTTGTTTCCCAACAGTTTTGACGGGTCCGACGTGTTCTGCGCTAAAGCATTTTTGTAGACATCTTGAGCCATAAGCCCGAAATTCGCAAAATCAGCAGCCTCTGCGCATGAAAACACGACGTGGTCGCGCACACTCGAACAGTTGAGCTGCATGACGCGGAATTGTTCTCCAGTGTCCTCGTCCAGCACTTCACAATATCCAGATACACCACCCTGCGCAATTTGGTTGCATGCGAGATCCGAGTTCGGTTCGCGTTTGCCGTAGGGGTCGCACCCCCCAGTCTGGCGCCAACCCATGCACTTCAGATTGTTGCGAATCTTTCGCGGTTGGTGCATACGGATATCCAGCGTGCTGGCCGCGCGCTTGTCTTCGAGGTGAACTTTCTCTTCAGAAATGAGTTTATCGGTTGCACCGATAAGTCGCTTTAGCCTCTCAGTCTCTTCGTTAGCCTCGCGCTTGATCCCCTCCAGGCGATCCAGTTCACGTTGATATCCATCTACCGACCATGAATCCCGTTCTGGCGCTTTGTTGCGTAGCGCAGACACAATCGCGGCGTTATCTTCAGGCGAATTCTTGCTCACGGGAAATACATGAAAGTGTGGGTTTGGAGGCTTCGTTTCGATAGGGTGCACAAGGTCCAACGCTTTGTTGAACTCGTCTGAGCGGCGCACCGGCGGCTGGGTCTCGTCGGTCATAGGTGTCGCCAGCGGTCCAGGTGTTTCAGTCGCGTCATTAGTGTCCGAATCCGCGACCTCCCATTTTTCTTGCGGAGCTTGCATCTCTGCTTCTGCTTCGTTCGGGTCCTTCAGCGTGACATCATCCCCCGCCTCACTGTCGCTCCGAACCTTCGTACCATTGGGATCTCCGGTTGCTTCCTCTTCTTTCTTCTCTTCCACTTCCGGGTTCGCGGCTAGCAAAACGACGTTATTTTGGCGGGTAGGGATCTCAACGTCTTTCTTCGTCTCTTCAATGCTTGGATTCGTTGTAGTAACTGGATCGGTGGTTGGCACAGCAGGATCAGGTTCTTCTGATGCCTTTTCAGTATCAATTGGTGCAACGTTTTCCTCTGGTGCTCCAGCATGTTCGTCTTCGTGAGCGCCAATCGCCCCTGCACCATCTTGGGCTTGCTCCTGCTGCAGCTCCTGTTCTAATCCCCTGGGCGTTTCGCCGTGCTCCGCTTCTACTTCTTTCTCTGGTTCCTGCACGGGCCAGCCTTCTTCCGGTTCGTTCGGGTCCTTCGCTGTCGTCTCTACCTTGATGGGGGCCGCCTCCACAACTTTCTGGTAGTGTTGCAACACGCGCTGCTGCTCCTGGACGGCTTCCTGCTGCTGGATCTGTTGAGCAGGTGGCTTGGGGGCCCAGCCCGCCACGAAGGAGCCAAGCACGGCGACGGCGTAGCACCCCAGCACCACGTAGAAGAGCATCCACCAGCGTGTGTGCCAGCGCTGGGCGGGTGCAGCAGCAGTGGCACCACCAGCAGATGCCATTGGCGCGGCGAGGCGACCGTCGGGTGCGTAGGACGGAAGAGCGGACGACGCGGGGCGACGCATGGGGCTGTGGCCTGGCGGATCAAATGGCGCAGTGAGCGGCACGTACGTGGAGGCCGCCGCGCCCACTGCAGTCACTCGATGAGCAAGTGTCGTGCTAGCCACATCGCTGGGAAAGTGCAAGAGAGGACGACTTGGAAGTGACTGGGAGACATGATACTGCAGTTTTGAACAAATAACTAGATTTTGTAAGGGATTGCACCTGCGATATCATATTCATGATAGCCCTAGCCAGAGCTAACCAATCGGCTGGTGCTTGGGATCGGCTGGGTGTCGATCGATCGTCTGGCGTGTTCAAGTATAGTAGCGCGGGCTCACTCAAGTCGTGCAAGACTCAAGCTTTGATGCTCATGCGTCCTTTACCAGGCTGGCACCAACGAACACGAGCACTGCTTGGATAGGCCGCTAGCGATCCGGTGTCCGACAGCGTTTTTTAAATTAAAATTTAACGGTTAAATGAGCTGCACCAAGCATTCGACAATCAAGCACGATGCGAGCGTCGTAACGAGAGCTGGTAACGGTATCTGGCGCTGCGCTCTTCCAGACGATCCGAAGCTTAAATCAGCACATGCCTGCTCAAAATCAGCGCAGTGGCCGCTGGCGGCACCGCACTGCTTCATTTGCGTCCAATGAATCTACAAGTTTCGTTCAGTTAAATATCCGAAATGTGCTCGGTCATGCTCTTCTTCGACTGCGCAGGCGTTGCAACAGGCTGCGTCGTCTCAGATGGTTGCTGCTGCTGCCGTTCTTCTTGCCCGTGGAAAACCATTTCAGTGAGATGCTGCTGTCCCTCTTGCTGTTCGTCTACTGGCATGATATCCTCAATTGTTTTCTGATTCCCGTTTGCGTGCCGCTCCAGATGCTCAGGTTTGCCATCCGTGTTACCTCGGATGTGCTGTTCCACCTTGATACGCGAGGGGCTTGCAGCAGGTACTGTATCCGCGTCGCCCTCCTTCTCTGGATGCCAGAACGCAGCAGTTGGGTGTGGTTGATCTCTCCCAGCGTGCTTCTGCGGGGTTGCGGAGAAGTCCGGGACTACTTCCTCCCGCTTCCGAACCACTTGGTGGCTGTCTACTTGGTTGACGAGCTCTGCTGAAATTGTCTTAACCTGTTCACTGGGTTTGTTCCCAACGCGATGAGCAGGCTTGACGTACTCATTTTCGTGAGCTGGAATATCATCGCCCTGGTCGTCCGGGTGGACAGCATCTCCTGGTGCGTCATTGAGCGCATTTTGCTCATCCTGTTGCATTGCCTCTGGCTCTGTGTGTCGCTGTTCGATCGGCTCCGTCGCTTGCGCCTCGTCCTCCGTTTCTGTAGTCGCAACTTCAGCCACAGGAAACTGGGTTTCAACGTTGGGTGCCTCCGTCGGCAGGTTGTCATGCTCCAACTGCTTCTGCTGTTGCTCTACCTCGTCCTGTGTTACAGCAGTCAGCAGCGGCGCAGTCGTCGCCTCCAATTTCTTCGCGTCGACTGCTCTGCCCACGCGCATGTTCCCTCTACCACGTGGCCTCAGCGAGTGCACGAAGAAGCTCTGAGTGTTCTGCTCAGATCCTACCACTCGCCCGATGCTGGCGATGTCGTCCGCGAAGTAGATGGCGCCGAAGTATAGTAGCACGCACAGCACGAAGCACGCGCGTAGCTGCAGCGAGCTGATCTTGTTGCGCGACCGGTCGCCCGACGCGTAGCGCTTGGCATATACCCGCTGGGCGCGCGGGTGTGTCCCGTGCAGCGAGTAGCCCACCGCTCGACTTCCCGACGTTGGGATGCGCACGTACTGCGGGGATGTGTCTCCGACGCCGCGCTGCTTGCGGTGAAGCGCCATGCCGGAGGACTACAGTATGTACTTATTTATAATAGGAACTGAACTAAATATTTGTTGTTTGCCAACACTATGCCATATGCGAGGAATTTGCTTCCATACGGCATAGTTCTCAAGACGGGATCAGAATCTGATTCACTGACACAATTGAAGTCAAAAAAATTGAAGCATCAAGCATGGCACTGTGCCATTGGCACACACATTTTTACGTCTATTGCTAAGCACTTTGCTTCACAAGTTACGGTCTTCCATTTCTAGCCCGCACTACTGACCCACCGACGGTGGCACCGTCGATTTGTTCGGCGAGGTCACGTTGGTCGCCGCACCAAGCAGCCAGTCCGAGAGCACATTACCGAGCACGGCGCCGTTCACGCTGGTGGCAGTCGCGTATCCCGCTGACTTCAGCCACACGTGCTGCTCGCTGTCGATGTTGAAGCGTGTCACACTCGTCAGCTGCGCATGCGAGTCCAGGATCTGCGTCATGTTACCGTAAAACTCTCCAGCATCCAGCAGTGTCGTGAACGGGTAGCCCGCGATACCCAGCCGCACCAGCTCGTAAAATTTACGCTGCGTGCGGTCAGCAGTGCTATCGATAAACAGCCACTCACTCTTGGGAGCTTTCTCAATCAAAGAGTCGACCATCGCGGTGGCGGTGGCCGTGCCCGCCTTACACTCCGCAGCCATGGACTCGGGGAAGTTGAGGTCTACGTCGCAGCCGCCGTAGAAGTTCACGAGTGAACTAGCTGCCGTCTTGTGCTCCGGGAACACACCAACGTAACTGTCCGCCAGTACCTGGAACTTCGTCCCCTTTTGCTCGATCTGCCACATATCAGCAACCTTTGCCGACCAAAGTTGCGCGCCCAGTGATCCCGCGCTGTATCCGCCAACGACCAATTGCTCTGGGTCAGGGAAGTTCTCAAGCACCCAATCCAGCACAGCCTTCGCATTGTTGTAGCCGTTCAGGTGCATGCTGCGGTTCTGACCAAGGCACTGCTTGTTTCCTAGTGCCTGATTGTAGGGACTTTCGGAAGCCTCCAGCACGGTATTGCCAACAAAGAGGTCTCCTGTGCAGTACGGGAGGAAGACAATGTTCCAGTCGTTGAAAGGGTTGCCATCGGCGCCGCGCTCCATGATGCCGCTGTTGTCGACTTTAGGAGTCATCGTAATAAGAGGGCTGGCGCCAAGCTGGCACTGCAGTGCGAAATTACAAGTGTACCTGTCGACGCAGGCCCCTCCCCCCTGGAAGTAGATAAGCACCTTGGACTTGTCCTGCTTCAGGTTTGGAAACACTTGGAAGAAGTACGTCGAGCTTGACTCGAACGTTGTGGTGTTGTCTTTGTAATCCTCGAAAGCACAGCGCGTGTTGCCTCCGGGGTAAATAAGAACGCTGGCATCGTCGCCCGGCGTTGGAAGCGCGTCGATCGCGCACTTTTCGGAGGGCCCGAGCTTGCAGTCAGCCGCAAGAGCAACCAGCGTGGGCAGGGCCAAAAGCGACAACGCAACCTTGGAGATGAACATGTCTTCAGAGAACGTGTCCCGAAGCGGTGCGAGGCCAAGTCTTTTGAAAATGACACTTTGCTGGACTTGCGCAGGAGTCAGCAGTGCAATGCACGACGCTTCATCAAACATGTTCCTGGGCATCCAGGTAAGATTCGTCGATGATGGGGAATTGGCTCCTCTTTGTCGTCTCTGGTTTCACGAAACATTACTGCGGAATACATGTAAACGAAGAGGAGGAATTTCCATAAATCAACCCCAAGTCACTGAGATTTTTTTTGAGATGGTGATAATAGTACTTTAAGACGATAAATCAGTAGATGAGTAGTAATATTATTTTTATTCATATAGCATTTCGCATGAAACCACTACACTCTCAAAACAATTCTACTGTCCTTAAATCTAACCACTACGAAGTGGTCACTCCTCGTTCTTCCGAGCAGCAAACAAGCACATCCTTGCAAAGCTATCTTTGAAGCCATCTAAGAAAGAACCCTGCTACGGCGAAGCACCATTCATTCTTGAGTCTGCCGATCTATTTAAGGCCAGCGACATGGGCCTCCTGCGCACTAGTGTGGCTTTACAGCAGGCTGACTCTAGCGAGACCGACTACGGAGTTGCCTTTACCCGTTGGGACAACGTCGGTACCGAGTATCATGGATCCCAGAAGGTAATCCAGCTTCGGTGCAAGGAGTTCACGCAAATATGCGGCTTCCAGTTGATGGTACAGCGTTCCATCTCCAAGGGAAAGGATGCAGGCAATGCATAGTACATGTGCAAGAAATTAAACTGGAAGCCGTTTTTCGACAAAGACGTACCAGAACAAGATATTTCCTGCCCGTTTTCCATTAACATAAGCGGATGTGAAGGGTTTTGGAAGATTTCTCGCGCCAACTTCTGCCACAATCACATCAAGTACGTGGGTTTTTCTAGCCATCCCGTTGCGGAAGGCAGCATCCCTCGTCCACCCAAGGATAAACGAAACACCACACAAAGTCTCAAGGAGCCCACAAATTTGATCGAAGTGGAGATGCTGCCATGGTTCGAGGGTAAATTGAGAAAATGACTGGGTCGGCGATCTCCGACGTTTTGGTTGAAAAGGGCTTCAAAGTTTCTCCACAATTTTTCGGTTTAAGCAATCAATCCAAGACTGTAACAGCGTTGAGCGTCGTGAAAGTTATCAGAAACTCGAAAGTTACTTGAAGCTAATGTCAGTGAAAACCCAGGGTCTATTTGGCGGTTCTAGACAGAGGGTGACAGGACATTCAAGTGGGCTCGGTTTTGGCAATCTATCCGCATCCGCGCGGGTCTAATGGCTTGTCGTCTGTATGATTTTGATGGCGCACCTTTGAAGGGTGAGATGAATAACTATGGGGCATTCTTGGTTGCCACCGTAAAAGACTTCAACAACAACATCATTCCTTTTGCTTTTTCTCTTGTTCTCACGGAGAATTACGAGAATTGGGTTTGGTTTTCGAACGCCATCAAAGAGAGCTTGGGGGAATTGAAGCGATTTACTGTCGTGTCTGATCGCCAGAAGGGGCTTTTGTCGGCTGTGCAAGATGTGTTTCCACTCGCTGGGCATCGCTTTTGCTTTCGTCACATCAAGGGCAACATCAACAGCAAAGGGATTTCTCTCACTGGCAAAGAGCGTGGACTCATCAACGACATGGCTCGGAGCAACTGTGCAAGTGGCTGCAAATAGTTCGAGAAGGAACGTTCGATGACGAAACCCGCGGCAGTCGCATGCCTTCATGGCATCGACAAGAAGCACTGGGTTAAATACAAGTATCAGGAGCACTTCAAGCTCCAGACCTACGACAAAACTACATCCAACCTTTCTGAACTGGCAATATTTTGATCGGGAATGACTGCCGCAGCGCCAAGCCTCTCGACGCGTTTGCTCGTTACTTCAGACAGCTGAGTAAGCTTCTGTCCGACAAGAGACAGATGGCAACAACCGGGTTGACCAAGAGCCCAGGCACCGAACTCGCACCTCTACTTTCTTCTGAGCGACAGAGGCTCATGTTGTAGGCGACCAATGCAAGGTGGCACCCTGTATGGAGGGAGCCTACAACGTGATGCTCTTGGGAAAGGCATAGCGGCCTGGGTTCATCCATCCGTGGCGCCTGGTTGACCTCCCTGCTAAAGAGTGCACATGCGGCAACTGGCAGGACAAGGCATTTCCTTGCGTATTTGCTATCGCTGCTGCGGTGAAAGAAGACCAGGCTCTCGACACGCTTTACGACACCAAACGCCTGTCTATCGATTATGTCCTCGATACTTACATGACTCCCTTTCGACCATGGCCTACCGACGTCAGTCTAGACAAGGACCTGACCGTCTGAGTTCCCCCAATACAGTCTGATCCACCCGAGCTCGGGAAGCGTGGATTAAAACCTGGCCCGAAGCCTAAGCACAAGCGCAGGAAACAAAAGGAGGCAACAAAAATAACCACCAAGGAAGTGATCAGAGAACAGGAGCTCAGTGCATAAGTACACATCTAAATATTGCCTATAACTTCAACTTAAATTCTTTAAACCCAATCTATTTCCTGAAAAACCCATTTATCAGTTGTGATTTACTGGTAATTTGAGACAATATCCCATGGCTGTTATAATACACCCAACATGTATACGAAAAGTATTGTACACATAGTCTGTTGGAGAAAAACGTGCTTTTTAGGCTGATGATGACTTGTCCACAGACTCTTATCTTGTGAATTTAAATCCTATCTGGACCAACCTTTTGGATGATCAGAGTGAACACCAATGTAATGTGTCTGACGGATATCGGGCAAAAAATGAAAATGTATTAGTACGAAGTGTTATAGTCAATAGTAATGTAATATACTACTACTGGGCTAGTACTTGCCTTGATCCAACGCCTGGGAAAGCATCTAGCGCAGATCCATCACCTTAGACCAGTCGACACTAGCCAGCGCTTTTGCGCGCTTTAAATTGTCCGGGATGGTAACCCAGACAGCGTTGCGGACCAGACTAACCTCCATGGTTTCGTCTTCCACGTCCTTCTCTTCTTCTTCGTCCCACCAGCCGACCTTGTCTAGCTGGCGCTTGATGTACTACACCTTGCTCGACAGGCGGCTGGTTTCCTTGTTCTTGGCAACCCGCTTAGCAACGGCCTTCGGGCCGCAACCGGTCTTATGCTGGAGGTGCAGCTTGAGTTTCGTGCAAGATCTCAGGGTGGTGTGTCACCTCCAGCACGTCTTGGTCTTGCGACCCTCAGGTCGTCCGGGTTTGCGCTTGGGGAGGGCTGTCGAAGTACGGGAGCCATTGTAGTTTTGAAAGTGACTAGTACATGCTCTGTTCATTCCAACTTTGTCTGCCTACGTAGCTTCTAAGACACTCTGAGACCAGTACTGCATGTAACCCAGTACTAACGGTATAGTAATGATACTTCAAATCACTGACCCCAGTGCTTCTAACGTTGCTCACTATTTTCTCAAATCGCAGTGCTTGGGGTTGCTTTATGGAAATTCCTCAAACGAAGAGAGGAGGAATTTCCATAATCCAGCAGAAAAGTACTGGATCTGCCCCGACTCGATACCCGAATTTCTAAACTGCAGTACAAGTTAGTTAAGTTCGTTTGGCAAGCAAGTGCCACACTAATAGCGAACTTAGTACTCTATGTTTTGGGACATTACACGTTTTTGACCCGTCACTGCACATCTTATCACTATACTTATTTTCCAGACTACGGCAAAGCTCGCATTGTGCTCGTGAGTAATTGTGGGCATCGACTCGTTCACGTACTCTCAGGGGGGGGGATTTCCATGATCCAGTCGGAAAGTACTGGATCTGCCCCGGGGACAGTAGGCACAATCGCCTACTGTCACAGTAGTTACTAAGTGCGCAATACCGAACTTAACAAAATAAAACAATGTACTCCTAGTATTAGTCCTTTCTAAGCAACTTATATCTAAGTAACTCTCGGGCTTCGTCGACTTAGTTGGGGGCGAGGTGATCTACTCCCTCTTGGACCCATATACCGGTAAAACCAATAGATTATCATTCAAAAGTCATTTTTCAAGCTAGCTGGAATGTTTTTTGTTGGCTCCCAGGTCAGTTCTCGATATCCAACCCACCGTATGAGCACGGGTATTAACCCACCGCTTAGCATAGATTCGTTCTACTTGGTAGGTATCTAAATCAGCTGTACGAGCTCGTCGTTGCTGTGCAAGCAGGCCACCTCCTCTCCGTCGTTCCTCCCTCAGTCCTGCTCCAACAGAAGAAACACGTTCACTTTCGACCTTGAAATGTTTTCTATAAGCGCGTAGGCTACACCATAGGTCGGACTTGAAGAATCACTGCAATCGGTTTGGATTTCTTCTCAAAGGATTCCCGGATCGCGAGCAGCCAAGAGGTCGGAGGCGTCGAGCACAAAGCGAGATTTACCGTAGTCTGGAGATTGACGAGTTCTGCCCTCGGACATCTTCAAAACGACAACTTGCGGTGCGGTTTGGCTAGCGTGCGCTGTAAAGCTAATGTTAGCTAATTGTAGAATTACCTGTAGTGATGTGAAAAATTTAATCGATACGATTGGATATTTCAATGTAGTCGGATTTGCACGACCTCAGGTCGATTCGTTCTTCGAATCGACCGAGTCGACTCACATCGGATTGGCTATGCGACCTGCAATATTTAAAATGTCGATGTATAACGATAAGATATAACAGGCAATCGACAACAATCCAATAATCGGTTTGAGTCGGTTCTTGATGCTTATCCGGACCCGGACACTGTATCTGATCCTGAGGCTTCGGCGGATTGAATCCCCCTCCCCACTGCTACATTGACCTCCTCCCTTACCGACTGTGTGGTGGGATGGAGGACGACGAAACTAATGGCGGCATTTTGGGTGAAGGCAAAGATGAAATCAAGGATGCTCATGGCGGCAACAACTACGTGGCGGACAGCTCAGCTAACTCCAGTGAACCCAGGTCACGGAAGCGCTCTGACATCTGGGCGTTTATTAACGACCTTGGAAATGGCAAATATTTTTGTATGTGCCGCGAGCGTGACGACAAAACGCAGATATGGAATTCGAAGGCTCACTCTACCATGAGAAATCATCTCAAAACTTACCACAAAACTGAGTACTGTAGTGGTACCGATGCGATGACGTCAAGACAGACTGATCTATTGTGCTACGGATTCGAAATGATAGTCAAACAGCGCGTAGAAAGCGAATTTAGCAAGACCGACGCTGATTGAGCACTTGTTGACTGGATCGTAGCGAACGCTCAGCCATTTGCGCTCGTCGAGCAACCCAAGTTCATTACGTTTTGCGCAAAAATGCAGCCCGCCTATAAGGTACCGTCCGTCAGACAATTAGACGCCACGTATCCAGCGATGGAAGCTGGAGAAGGACTTGATGCGGAAGGCGATTTTGCGTTGCCTCATCGCGCAAGATATTGGTGCAAGTCGTACAAGCATTACAATAGATATATGGACATCTGCGGCAAGCAAAGGGTATATGATGGTCACGATGCATTGGATTGACACCAACTGGAACCTTCGCTGCGTCATTCTAGGGTTTATTTGAGTTGAATATCCGCATACTAGTGTTCGCCTTGCAGATCATTTGTTTGATGTGGTAAAAGGAATGGATGGGGCTCTTCTGGTTTCGATAAGGGCAATCATCACAGACAATGCCACGAACAATTCAAGTATGGTGCGATCAATCAAGGCTAAACTACCCAATGAAGTCGAAGAGCACGCTCAAGCAACTATGCCTTCGTCAGCCGCAGCCATGGCGGCAGAATCGAGTCAAATGAACGCCAAACCGCACGATGTGTTTCAGGTTCGCTGTCTCGCGCTCGTACTGCAATTGGATGTCAAGGAGGGTTTGAACGAATGCTCCTTTGTCGATACGAGTATCGGGATGTTCTTAAGAAGTTGGTGGACTCCACTTCGCTGAATGAATAGCTCAAGCGGGTGTGCGTCGTGCTGAATGTGACCTTCCGACAGCCCAAGTTCGACTGCGTTACGCGTTGGAACAGCACATGGGAAATGCTGTTGTCCGCAATCCACATGAAGAAGCCAATTGAAGAACTACTGCGACGCATTCGCGACCGTCATGAATGTTACACGGACCATTCAATCAAACCAGACGACCGACTTGCAGCTCCCATCGGGGATGAGGCCTGGGAAATGCTGAACGAATTCTGCAATTTCCTCACTCCAGTAAAAGTTGCAACTACGATGATGGCGGGAAAAATTATCCAACCTTCGGCATGGCTGTGGTCGTCTTTGCACTCATCTCCAAGCACACAACAAATGTTGTACTCGAGGCTAACTCCGGTTTCATATCAGACTTCGCGTCGGCATTCAAGACCTAGATGGACGAATACGATACGTTTGTCAAGAGCCGCGAAGCTCAAATAGCTGCTGTACTGGATCCTCGAGCAAAGCCACCGCTGCCCAAGCTAGTTGATGATATGTATGTCATTAAGCAGTACATCCTTGACGAGTCCGAGACCACCTACCGAGTCAGATTCGAGTGTCAGGAGCACGACGCGTGCCGTCCTTCACTTAATCACCAGGAAGAGCAAGATGCTGATCTTGTGGATGCCTTGTACAAGGTGATTGATGAAAATTTTGGCTCGGATGAACCTGCTAGCATTGCTGGAGAATATTTGGCGTTGGAGCTAGATCGCTGGATAGCTCACCGCGACAACAATATGAACTCCACGACCAGCAGTCATGAAGTTTGCGCATGGATGCGAAGCTTGGACCAGTATCCAAGAATAAAGATGATGGCTCGTGACTTCCTCGCCGTGATGGCGACTTCTGCTCCGAGTAAGCAAGCGTTTTCAGCAGCTGGCGCAACATTGAGCAATCGACGCGCCCGACTTGGTGACGATGCAGTCGTTTCTAGAATTCAACAAAACAACCGCCAAGCTAGAGGCCGACGAGAGCAGGCAGTAGTCCGAGCTCACAAGGCGACTACGTAGCCAGAACCAAAGCGAATCCAACAATACACGTCATTCGTTGCATCCTCTACCTAGTGTCAATTCAGTTCGCATCCAATTATAACTGCAGTCTTCTTTAATAAGAGCTCGTCTCAGTCACCGAGGTTTGGGTCCAACGCTGTGACAACAGCCCAGCACTGGAACAGCTCTCAACAGCGGCTACGCTTGGTACAGCATCCATGGCATGCCTCAATCATTTTCTCCACCGATACCAACGCGCCCACCTCACGCTCTTGCCACCACATTTTGCTGTCGACTGGTACTCAAGCAGGGTCCACCTGACGAACCGCAGCGCGAGAACTTGGACCCACAGAAGGCCACCTCTCTGATTGCATCCCCTTTGGTACTTTTCAACTCGGCACTGTTGACGCTGGGAAGAGAACTATACGGACCCTAGGCAAAATACTCGGTGCTGGAAGGCAAAACTATCACGCGGGCGCACTTGGGCAAACTGGACGACACGAAGACTTCAGCCAATCTGGACCTGGGCGACTTGGCGCTGGAGCAATTTCAGACGCTGGACGAGTGGCTGGACAAGTGCCGCAGCGACGAGCACAAGTACGTGAATCTGGGTGCCGCTTGTGGACCCTAAACCCTAGACACTGAATAGTTCATCGACTGATGGACTCACAGCGGATCAGCGTAAGACGCTGGACGACTTGGTCAAGCGCTTCGAAGGCGTACATGATGCGTTGAATGGACGGTGGGTAGCACGACAGCAGTAAGTCAAACTTCGACTGCACTTGCGTGTCAAAGTCCGCGGTGTCAAACACTGCAGTAGTTAGCCCCCCGTCCAAAGCGTCCAAGGTACTCAGCTTCTCACCGAGCAGCAGCATGGCGTTCGCTCGCGCGGGTCCCATCATACGAGGGACCTTCAGCGACGAGCAGGCTTCAGGCGACTGGCCTGGCGATGTAAACGGCGTGTGGAATGTAGCCGTCTTCTTGACGTACACCTGGTCACTGAGTCCCAAGATGGTCGTCGCAATGCCCACCGCTGATTCTTGCACCGCCGCCACAATAGGTTTCGGGTACGTGATGAACGTGTCCACTACATTCTCCAACAGCACCTCATTGATCGAGTCGGAAACCGGTCAAACTGTGAAACTCAAATCCTTTGCAGACTGTGGCGACAATCTTAATCCATTTTAACGGCACAATCCACCAACCGTAAACACTTACGGCGATGACTCTGTGTTCCTGTTCAATTCCAACCGTGATGGTCTCATCGTGAGCTTCAGGTGTTCATGTATTAGGCGCTTTGGCAGCGTCTAGCTTACCAATACCCGCTGGGCCACAGAGCAAAACACACCCTTTTGCTGCTTGTTCGATTGACCAATGTCAAAGCCCCACTGTCCGTAGATGCCACAGGGCGCCTTCTCGAACTGCACAATCTTGCGCAACTTGCCCTTCACCGAGTCTTCAACGATAAGTTCGTCCAGTCCAGTAGTGGGAACAACACGATGGTTAAACGTCCTTATGTGCAAACTTCCAAGCATCTGCAGCGCGCACCCCGCCACGATGTCAGCTTGTGAGATCACGTGCGCCTCACCATTCCGTGAAATGGCCTTCAAGAGGGATGATAGAATGGCGTTCTGGATGAAGCCACCGCTGAGCTCGTACTTCAGTGCGATCGCGTCCCAGTCAATACCTTCCTCAGTCTTCAGAGCCCCGCGCTGCAGGAGCATATCCCAATCTTCCGCCTCTGGATGTGGTCGGGCGCCTTGAATTCGAACACAGCAGTGATAAGGTGGTCCATGGCCTCGTCAAGGTCAAATGGCCGGGTAGTCGAAAGGAAGACGATGTCTTCATACCGCTCAATCTTGGCAGTCAGCGCATTCAGCAGTCTGTCACTTCCGCCATCACGCTGACGGAAGATGATCTCACAATCAGAGAACAGTACAGCGTTGCTCACATCAGCTTCACGGAAAAGACCACGCAAGACCGCGTCGGTTTCCATGCCATCCTGGCGCTTACTGTGCAGCGAGGGGAAATCCACCAGTACCACACGCTTCTTCAGGTGGTGGGCTACAGCGTTCACCGTCATAGTCTTACCGGTATCGCTAGCACCACACAGCAACAACACCAGTCCAGCTCCGTACGCCATACCTGTCCGCTCTTTTTGCGTTATCTCCGTAAACTCTCGTAGCTCTCCACAGTTTCTAGAATAGTGCTTTATGTGCTCTTCAGGCAACACAATTTGATCCAGCTACACCGCAGGGGTGTACAGGTCAGAACCTTCTACCAGCTCATTCACCTCAGTGTCCAAGTCAACCACCCAATCCAGCTCGCGGCGGTCCAGTTCCACACACTGATCCACAAGGTCTCCCGCTGTCAAGCGCCAGCGCCCAGATGAAGTTTCACAAGACCGCGAGTGAGCAGCCGCGAGGACTTGTAAAAAACGACACGGTGCAACACTTGCTCCTGGAAGGTATCACAGAATATCGATAGAATCTGGTTGATAATCACACTTTCGTCCATACGCTGCACAGGAAACGTATCCACACCATCAATCAGGTTCTTGATAACCGGAGAAATAGTCTTGCCAATGAGCATCACAATCACATTCTGTTCGAAACGGTTGAGTTTGAACTTGGCAGCCAGCTCTTCAAGTCGCGGCAACGGGCGACCAGCTTACCGTGTAAGCGCCAAACGATGCTGCGTACGGCGACTGTACACGCGTTGCTCAGCCTTTAAGGCCAGCAGACGCTGGCGCCGACGATTCCCAGGGCTGCTTCGTGCCTGCCTCCTTCATCCGGTCCTTTACACGTGCACCTGACGCACGGATCGCAAAGATCACAACCTGGAAACGATCCTCAAGATATTCAAGCTGGTTCTTCGGACTGTAAGGCGTCGGTTCGCTCGGGTCCATCAGGGACGACAGCATGTGGTGCTTGTCGCTACCAGCTTGTGCAACAACTTTTCGTCCGCCCTCGTCTGGAGATTCGCGCGCTTACTGCCATTTTTGTACTTGCCAATAAACGAGAACGCAGACGCACTCGGGTCCTCGTGTTCTTCGTGGCCCTCCACCTCTTCAGCTTCAGGCTCTTCGTCCACCTTGTCATCGCTGCGATCCCGCGTGTGCCCGCTAACAATCGCCTCCGTCGTCGAGCTCGTCGACGTCGTAGTCGTGTCCAGCATCTCACCGAAAGACATACCCTCGCCCTTCAGCAGTTCTTCCAGCGCTGTCTGACTCCACCTTGAGCGCTTGGTTACTCGTCATCTGTCTTCACCGTAGTACGCGCACGCAAATATCTGACAAGCTCAGACTCGTGTAGTACGTTTCCTCGTCCACAATGAGCGTGCCATCCTTCACATGTTCCCGTTCATCATCGCGGAACTCCGCGATATCCACCTCAGACAGTCCCGAGAGTCTCTGACAAGTCATGACTCTCCGTTGTGAGTCCTCGTCCAAGATCTGCAACGCACAATATTGCTCTGACAGCCCTGCATCACTACAAGCAACTGCAGCAGTGTAGGCTCTCCAGCCGAGAGCTTGTGCATCTCCGCGAGTCGAAAGACTCGTGGCAGGCTCTCGCCAGCCTGTTTAGTAGCTGCAAATCGGACCTGGCCAGACCATCCACGTAATTCTTGAGTCGAGCTAGAACGTTGACACGTTCCTCCATATCCTGGCGATGAGACAGTGTGGTCTTTCCTGTTGGTGCTCCAGTGTGATGGAGTCTGGCTTGGTCACACTCATAGAGAACTCCATGAAGACGATTTCATACAGGAAAATCACCATGAACCGCATCTCAGCGAAACAGAGCCACTGCGCGTCATTGTCGACAGGTAGCTGCGTCTCAGTCGCGTGGGTCGCGCTGCATCTCGGGCCAAAACTCACTCAGTAGTGCGGATGAAGCCAAACCTTCCCTGAAGATCCTTGATGAGAGGCTCGTGCTCGGTCTTGATACTCGAGACTACTTCCTCAACGAAGGTCGCGTACTCGCCGATGAATGAGTCGAGGAGGACGCTATTAGAACAGTACATGTTATCGACCGCCATCACGGTGCCGTTGGTGTTGGCCATCTCCACGGCTTCCAAAGAGTGACGTGTCTCCATAGATGCAGATACCGCATGATCAGCGGCCCAACACCTTGACGATATCAATATAGTAAAGGCAGCGAGAGGCTCTCCTGGAGAGCACTTCTCTTATTGGTACTTATTCACTCTTTTCGAGCCAATTGGGTCCGGGTGAAGACCTTTATGTTTTAATCCCCTTCCATTTCTGAGCGCAATTAGTGTTTCTTTTGTAAGATTTTACCTTTGTAATCGTATATCGATGAGCGAAACCCAGTCGGAGTCGATCGGACTTAGTCGATACAAGATCCAATCCGGTCGGATTGGTCAGACGATGATCCGATTGGGTCGATTTAACATCACTAATTACCAGAATAAAGCTAAACATTACTGCAGGGCCCATTTCCTGACATCAAACAGTGATAACAAAGGCAGGTCACATGTAAATACAACGATAAAAATTCCGGGTCAAATATGGTACCGGTATGAAATAGTTGCCTCAGAACAGACGCCCCAAAAATTAAGTATTAAGGTCGTTATTCGTGCGACACCTACTTGCAAAACGAACTTAGCTAACTTGTACTGTATTTTGGAAATTCGGGACCAAGTCGGGGCAAATCCAGTACTTTTCTATTGGATTATGGAAATTCCTCGTGACAGAACTGATGGTGGATGGGCTACAAAATCTCACAGGATAAAACCAAGTATAGAGACCCGAGTACTATATTCGTTACAACAGTTACTATTATAATATTTAACAGATATTCGTGTTTAAGGTTGCAAACTATTCTCGTAATTTATGGCCAGACAAAGCACTATAACACAGAAAGGCATACCCAAACCCTACGAGGTAATACCTGCACTTTTTTTTAAAAAAGAGCAATTTTTACAGGCTGACTTCTTCGTTGCACGAGCACCCTTGACTACTTGTTCCAGAGTCTGGTGCTTGCCAGGCTGCAGTCCCTTCACTCGACGCGATCGACGCAGGTCTTCATCTTCGTCGCCGTCGTCTCCGCGTCCATCCTTCTGCGTAGGCTTAGATCCTGCCATAGTAACTCGTTAAAGGTTTTTACTGCCCAATACCCTCACTTTGTTTACTACACCGATGATATCGAGGACACCGATATCCGGGCACGCGCACAGTTGTGGCAACGTCGGTGAGCCTTTTTCGCACAAATGTATAGCGCAATGCACCCTGACAATACGTCTCTGGACAGGGATCAGAACTCTGGACGCACTACGTTCGAAGTTTGGCGTGTGGCCCTTGTGCTATCCTCTTTGGTCCTTTGACTTGGTGTATAACCTGACAGATAACCGTCTTGTAGTATTTATAGGACCCGTACTTCATCGACGACTCGACTTGCGTTCTACAAGATAAAAAAAAACTCTCTGATTGAATATCTTATCTCTCACTTCTCTGGCTATCTTCTCTCTTCTTCATTCTTTCTCTTTCGATATCTTGGGTATTCTCTTGTGTTCATTATACGTTCGGGTTGTTCCTCTTGGTCTCAGTAAGCACAGGTACCGTGGGTACACTATCTGCAAAGCTTGCAGTCCAGTGGCACGATTGGCAATCTCCGTACAGTCTCGTCTGCTCTAAAACTGGCTTGTATCTGCCGTAATCACACGTCTAGGATGGGGATTCAAAGTCTTCAAGCCATTGTCAGTGAACTTCCGAGTCGTAGGTGTCACAGCAGCGTCCACACGAGAGAATCTCTTAAACTGCACTCGGTTCCGTGTTCCAGGCCCAGCAGAGTCAGGTCGTACAGCTTCGGATATATCAGTGACAGGGTCCTTAGTGTTGGTGTTGGTTATCCATCGTCGTAGATCTAGTGTCCATGATCGTAATGGCTTGATATAGAGTCATAGACTCTGTCGTCAGCCATTCATCACATAATTCTTTGTTGTAGACACTTGGTTTCGGACCTGGACCATTTCGTATCAGACTTGATGGTTGGATTCAGAGTTCTTCGACTCTGGGGACATCATACATTAAGGGGTTTTCATCTCTTGGTGTCTTCTCGTGGCCTTGGGAAATTGTGTAACATACGTATCGGCTATACTCGAAGGTTTTCTGGGCCTGCTCTCTTGATGTCATTGCGCTTTAGCGTCAAGGTGATGTGAGCTGCCTCAAGCGATACATTCGCCAGGGCAGTTTTGGACGTCATTTAGCAACCCAAATTGAGGACGGGGGCAGTTCTTGACCGAGCCCATCTGCGTATCAGAGTGTACATCTCTGAACGCGCGGTTTCCGACCTGAGGCTTCATCCTTGTCTCTCCAAACGCCAACATTCCACCGATCCATGAGCTCTCTCCACCATCCATGTCACACGCATCCACATCCACAATCCACCAATCACATTCCATCAATCTCTGGCGTCATCCCTGAATCCAGTCCGATCAAAACCCTGGAACTCCTTATCACATTTTCGTGTTTACATGTTATGCTACGCGACCTCGAGAATCTCCCTAAACTTTCGCCTACATTGTGAAAGTACTACCAACGACCGTCCGACTGGAATAATTACGGTGGAGGAGGCACAGGCGCTGTGTGAAGAAATATCGAAATCCTCTCTGATTCGACAGTGCGTACTTGAGGTTGTCCGACCGGTGCATGGTACTCGCCGAATTGCGAACTCTGACAACTATTACACTTCTGTACAGCTTATAGAGGCTTTGCGAGTCAAAGGTCTTTAGGTCTCTATGCACGAGGGACTGTTCGTAAGTCAAGTGCGCACTACCCACGTCATGTACTTATCGAAAAGAAAGAACACCCCGGAGGGTCGTCACGTTAAGCAGTCTCAAGCACACACAACTTCGTAGCAGCGTCATGATTCGATAGCGCTATCGTCAGCGTGATTTCAAATGCTGATGCATTTACATAGACAATGGTGGAGCGTCAGGTACATGCTGACAAGCGCACATTCAGTGCACAAGCATGCATCCGAGAATGCAACGCATATATGCAGGGTGTTGATCGCTTGGATCAGATCCGCCGTCGATTCTCAGTGGCGGATGGCCACTCTCTCAAGAAATGGTATAAGAAACTCGGGCCGGTTTTGGTGGACCCGGCTCGGGCGAATGCATTCCTAACTCACAAGCTCGCAGTAGACCTTGGCTGTCGTCGTGATCCCTGCCGCGACCTTTTGATTGAACACATCACAGAACTGTTCTCTGGGAAGTGGGAGCAAGCGCCTAGTGAGCGCATCATGTTTTTGACGGTTGGAGGGGTGGCTGAGGGGGCAAGCCATCTGCAACCGGTTAGTGCAGTGTGGGCTACAGGGAGCAAGCCTTGGATGCAAGCCTGGCTAGCCCCAAGAAACAGAGCTCGGCCGTTTCTCAAAGTAAATATTTCAAGAAATGAGTCGTAAGCAACGGCAATTCGTGGTGTGTCGATGGGAAGCCCGCTACGCAACAGATGTCACAGATTTCTGCGTCTTACATGGTGTTTTATTGTGCCGAGAAATCCACACCAAAGCGACTCCGAAGAACGTCATGTGTCCACATGTCGGGTGGACTTGCTGGGACAAGTTTCACCGCTACTACTCGTCCCTCAAACTCTTGTCGGTCAAAGGGAAAATTCGACCTAGCTCGAAGCTGTTCAAGCTAGTAGCTGTACGAACTGAAACAAAGTGGCCTTGTACAGGTAGGTTGTTATCAGCCAATACACCACCGAGCCGAGGAACTGCGCGTTCACTCGTCGTATAGATCCAGCGTATCACCCGTGCATGAGCACATAAGTTGATTTACTATGCTAATAGGATGAGCGCCAATCTTGATTTTATTATTGAATATAAACTTTAACAACTGGTTACACAGGTGTTGCACGTTGAGCAAAAGGCAAACATGAGTATTTGACTTGAGTTAACTATGAAAATGGTGACCTCAATCGTTGTGCGTCGACTTGTAAATGCAGAAGGAGTGGGGTCCGCTTTCCAGCTGCAAGGGACGCGCAGGGTCTTGACGAGATCAAACGCAAAGCAAAATGGATTAAAACAAGGGCTTCTGTGTCGCAGACATAAGTTCACAGCACTAAGCAAGAAGCGAATGTCTGCCATCGTAGCTACCTGCTCATTTACGTGAATTGCAGTTGAAGAAGCCGATAACATTGAGAGAAGCGTGAAGTTTTCTCATGTTTTGCCGATGCCGCCGACGTATCACGATCATATTTATGATACTACGTAATTATATCATAATTTAGCCTATATAATCCAAGAACACCATAACCATTATTTTTACTCTCACGTCAAGGATGGCACCGAAGCCAAACCCTGTCAAAGTTGATTGAATTTATGTGGCACGTAACATAGTAACGTGGTTCGTCAATTCATAAGCCGATTTTGGGATGTTAAGCATAAATAGGCATATCTGCTAGAGGACTGATCCAATCGCCAAGATATGGGCACCGCCGTAAAGCCTACACTAATGGCTGTGATTTGGCAAGGTTGCCGGAATTAGCAGAGTTATATTCTGGAAGACCAGCTTGCTGGTTGTACAGCCTCACAACTTTAATTCGTCGTCGAAATGTATTCCCAATGCACGCAAGATTCGCGGCACATTTATTCCACCGACAATTCTCTCGATTGTACTTTTATTACTTGGTAGAAGGTGTACTTTATTTTTGTTATTGATAGTACTATTTAGAGCACAATGCCGAAGAAAATGATGTCAAGAAAAGTACTCGAGTTCCGGTGACGCTGCGTCGTGTGTGTGACGCATTCGGTTTGAAGCAAGGTCAGACTAAAACAGTAATGATGTTAACAGATATCCGAAGGGAAGCAAGTATCATAACTGATACAGTTCAGTAAATTCTGCCTTAGCTGATATTATCTATTCGGTGTCAATCAATTACGTTGGTTTACGCGAACGGATACACACTGGATGAGGGGTAGAATGAACCATCAGTGCGAGAACAACGGTTCGACTGTACGGCCATTTTTGACCAGAGCACCATAGTTTACCAATGCAGCTGCTTTCTTTCCAGGGGGATCTCGCTAACGTTTCCCCCCAGCGAACGCACCTTCCTCCACAAAACGCTTTCAGAGGCTGCCAACTTGCTGCCGTTCGAAATATAGACCAGAGCATATTAAAAAAAAAATGTGCATGACGCAAAAATATAATTCGTGCTGTATTAACCAAAACGCATAACTGGCATTGTATGATACAGTATTATTGAGACAATATCATGTTTTAGTGACTTTGTGAAAACCAATACTTGAAGTATAACATGGATTGATATTATTTTTCCGGGTTTGGCTTACGTTAGTGCGGTATGAGTGTTGCGTGAGGATGGTGCTGTCTTGCTGGAGTAGTTTCTTGCAGCTAGGGTAGCAGTAGCAACAAGTTCTATGATGCTGATCAGCGGTGTCTATTAAACACCATTTGCTAACAGAACCCTGAAACATCGTCTTCAAACTCTTGAAAGATGTTTCAGGCTTAAAAGCTACTGCACGATACGCAATTTCCGCGTTCGCGGGTACGTGGTAGTTCATACGTATCTGGAACTTTTACTGCGATATACTCAAAACTATCCAGAAGTTGGCGTAGCTGATGCCGGCCATTTTGGTTCGACTCTCCGAGTCTCCTTGTGCTACCTACCGCTCGTAATTGGCGCATTGCTGCTCACCATATTCGGCTCGCGCCTTAGTCTGCGTGTTCTAACGTCACTACTAAAACAGCAAGAACTCAGTTTAAACCAATTGAAACCGCGTTTTCTACCTTTAAAACAACATGTACCCATCGTAAACCAACACGTATCTGCGTGTTTTACCGTACATCTAAACAACAACGGGAAGCCGCACGCAATTCAAACACAAACGCAGGTGGCATAACGAAGCATTTTGCCATGTTTTGCCAGTTAACTAGAATGTATACAACACAGTTGAATTGGACATTTGCTGCAGCTACATATTGTCGAGTGTTCAAGTGACTATCCTCTTAACCTTCATAATCAGTAGATGGTGAGAACATTGCAGTACTACATTGTTTTGGCAAGTAACTTGGACGAGCGGCGAAAGTTGCAAAAAGTTGGTTGTGTGGGTAGAAACTGTGAAACTTTGCCAGCAAGTCCACAACACGCGTTGTGACACGCAAACGACTTCGCTGACCCCTCGAACGTACGCGAGCACAGAGACACACAGCGTGCCTCGCCGTACATTGCTGACTCTGTTGGGAAACGATCTTAAAAACGGCAAACGACGCATTCACGTTTTCTGCGCCAGTCAGGGAAAATCTGCCGTGAACGCCGAGGAATGCACCGTGTATCTGGTATGGTAGCGGGGGCGCTGTCTTGTTGGCCTGAAGATGTACGTAGGATATATATGTCAATCTCAGTTGGGTCGTCGAAAAGCATTCCAGTATCACAAAGCGAAATTCTCCACCCTTTGTTGAGCAACGCTGACGTGAGCTCTGTCAAAAACGAGCGATGTGGGTCGCGTCCTGTGTTGTTTTATCCGCAAGCTTCTTTGTTATATAAGCGTTGCAGCGCGCCAGGTCGATAAATACCACCGCCAGCTTTTTGCGCCAACGCCTAAATGTGTGTCCATCTGCAACGGATTTGTGCGACCGAAGATGGTCAAACCTATCCACGCCTTCCATCGATTGATTATACACATCCACGTACAATGGAGCATGTAATTGCCACTTTCTTACTTGCAACCAGTCGTTGCACCTGCTTTGTAGTCGAATCATCTGAGACAGACTGGAACCCACAACGACACACAACATTCAAGCTGCGGGCGTCACTGTCAAAGCTCCGACAGTAAACCACCTAAACGATTGGTGATATGGGCTAGCTCATCTGAGAGAAATTACGCATGGTTCGGGAATGCACACCGCTTGTCACTGTTTTTGCCGGCAGACAGGTTCTTCATGCAGATAGATAAACGTTCTTTGCGTGGCAACGCTTCGATAACTTCATGGGGTGTCTTCCGTGTCGTACGAGTTTGATATGTCCGTCGCGATCTCTCGCCTGAACAACAAGTCTATGTGAAAGTCGCAGTCGCCAAGCCCGAAATTCCAATCGGCTACGGCTCCAGCTAGCCTCAATGCACCGAGCTCTGCCGTAACAACGTCTATGCGAGGCCGTACTCGTCGCCCGTGACCGCGTGACCGACCGCATCGTTCATCAGGTGTAGACTACTCTTCAGCTTCGAATAAACCAGCACAAGCTCGACCGCCGCAAACGAGTTCTGCACGCGTTCCGCCGCCTACCTGCGTCGTCTCCGCTTCCCATAGCGCTGAGCCAACTTTCAAGATTGACCGGCATATTTCTTCAGCGCTTTCCGCTCTTGTAAAATGTACCGAGTTATCCCCAGCCGACATGATATCGCTGTGGCGCAACGAGTCCATCTCCGATCTGCGACCTTATAAGGTACTTGGCCCTAAGTGGCGTGATATCCTCTTCCACGGGTACCATCATCGCGATCAAGTGGTTAATGTAGCCACATCTGGTGTCTCTCACTGCTTCAGCTTCCCTACGCAACCGGAGGAGCATGTCGTTCGCAACCATACCAGTTACCGCGAGTTTAAAACGTCGCTGGAGCGTGGTATTGCTGACGGTCAAGCCGCAGGAACATATTTGTTCCTACAACTACCGGTCTCTCATGAATGGGCCGAGCTCCTCTTCAGTCCGTTTGGCATGATCGCTCAAAGGATATCGACATATCGAAGGAAGCCCGTCTAATCCATGATTGTCGCATCCCGGTGAAGAACCTGTTAAATGAATTCGGCATTCGAACCTTGATTCAAACTCTCCCGTTTCATTTTGAAAATATCTACTCGATACACGGCACGTCAACGACGGTTCTTCCCTACCGTGGCTACGAAAACGACCATAACAAGGAAAGCCACCCGCTCCGCCGCCAACGTCGGGCCGCCGACCTTCGCCCCAGAAGAGTCAACAACATGGCTGTTCTAAACTAAAGCATGGGGGGATGATATCGACGCTGTGCTGCAAGCTCTCCTTGTTGCCCATTGCCAGATTGCGACTCTACGCCGCCGACATTCTGCCCGCGAAACGTTCGATTGGAGTGGCGAAGAGAGCGATGCCGACGACGAACCAAATCGTGCGGTCGGTCACGCGTTTGCCGAAACAAAAAAAAAAAAAAAGACGGTAGGAAGAATCAGTCACACATCTACAAACAGACACATTTTTCAGATTTGTGGATAAAACCATTGGCCACCTATTATTTATATTTGTAAGCAAATATACAGCGTGTTACAAGCACTATAACCCCGATTAAACGGAATGTAATCTATGTGATCTGAATTTTACGATATCGCGGGCTCATTCCTTTTTAACTTAACGTTATTAATGAATGTTAAGGTGAAGTAGGTGGATGTGGCGTTAAATATGGTGAAGTAGAAGTAAATCTCGTGGATAGGGGAGTGTGATAAAGCTAGAAGTGTGTGGAAGTAGTATGCGAAAGAAGGAAATTGTTGGTGTAAGACAATAGAATTAGAAAGTAGTGGTATGGAAGTTTAGAGTTATTTTGAAAATGCTGCGTGTTAGTGAAGTGCATGTAGAATAAATGAGGATAAAGGAGTGACATATATATATTATGACCCGGATGAACGTTCATCCTAGGACTTTCTAGGGTCCATCAATACGAATTTAGCCATTCATCTACGGTCCCAAAACGTTCATCTAAGGTCCAGGGTTCCCAAAATAAGCTATTTTCGGGTCTTCTGGCTGGTAATTGCGGTACCCAACAATCTTAGATAAGTGATATAGGTAGACCCTATTTTTTTGCATCTTTATACTTCGTCAATTTTTCAACTGTATATGCTAATATTGATCGGGTTCTACATCACTCCTTCTTTCATAAAACCTGTTACTTTGTCTATAAAATTGAAATATGTCTTTCCAGAGACCAACCCGAAAACAACGGTGTCGCTGGCAGAGCAGCGCAGCCATGTCAGAGAGAAAGCCGCCACGAAGACCGGAGAAGGATGGAGGGCTTGACAGCCACACGAGGGCGTAACAAGTTCGAGGGCCGCCGCATAGTTGCTGGCGACGGGCCGTGGCCAGCGTGGCCCACGGCGACTCACGTGACTGTCGTATGTTGGAGTGCCGGCGGCTTCCGGTGTCGGCGATGCCCAGGTCCGGATTACGATTGACCGTATTGCGGGTTCCCAGGGTGCTGCTGAGTTAAATTTTACGGATTGCTGCAAGTTGGTGTACAAGGTGGCTGCCAGAACGCAGCGGTATGGGCGTCGAGCGCACGAAGGTCGAGTACACGGCGACTTCCGAGACTCCGCATAGTTCGAGTACACGGCGACTTCCAAGTCCCCGCAAAGTTGGAGTGCTCGGCGGCCTGTAGAGCCGCCACGGAGTTCGATTGCACGGATCTTGCAGGCTCACAGCCCGATGGAGGACAAGGCCACTTCCAAGGCCCCTGCGATGTTGGGTGAACGGCGACTTTTAAAGTCGCCGCGAGGTTGGTTTGCACAGCATCAACTGGGCCGCCACAACTTGGAGTGGACACCAGCTTTTAGGCCGCCGTGAGGTTGGTGTGCACGGCTTCGCCTGTTCCAGTACTACCACGCCGTCATTATGTCGCAGAGGTGTCGGATCCTCGCTGACGGCTTCACGTGAGTGGACTACTCGTACGTCATCACACTGCACAAGTCGTTTTAGGAGCTGAAAGAGTCAGGCCTCTGCCGGATGGGCATTCGTGCCCTTCAGAAACACACATCCAACGTCGAGTTTGATTGGGCCATCCACGCTGTTGTCGTCAGGAGGCTATCAACGTCGTTTACCTGTGCTGTGGTGTCCAAGCGTTTACGAGCGAGGTTTGATACTGGCCGTTCTCGCCCGATGCCGTTGATGTGACCAAGTGGTGGGTGCTCTCTGACAGCCACTTGGGTGGTTTTCTTCTCGATCACCTTCCAGCAGCACACGGCAGATTTGGCTCGATCTATCGTCAGCCATCTGGAACACCACCTGCTTTTGGTTTTCTTTGGTGGTGTCAGTGCTCTTGACGTAAATCTGGTTGTGGACGGACTGAGCTCCCTCACGGAACCGTTCCGAATCTTAGGCACTTCAAACTCCCGCATTCCGTCATAAATACTTAATATCATCATGAGCAACCTGTTCACCAGTATCCTGTATTTTGAGGACCCGCAACACAACAGAAGCGGAAGAGGGCCGCGATTCAATTTCCAAGAAGGACGAAGAGAGGGGGTTCCCCTTGACAGACGTCATCAGTGGACTTCGGAAAGCTGAAAATAATCTAAAGAGTATGGGTGAGCAGCAGTGGCAGTTATTTCGCAAATATACCCCGATCTAGTCCCGATCATTTTCAACGTGGGCAAAGAAGACCAAAAGTACAGAGAGTACGTCGAAGTACTTTTGACACGAGGCAACTTGAAATTTTCAGTTGCCTCCCGCAGCTGCCCAGATGAAGGACATCCAGAGTGACTGATGGAAGATGTGATTCGAGATAAGTTAAAAGTGGGACACTCGAGCGTGCTGTTTGTGTATGGTTGAAGGAGCTGATGCCCGACTACGGAGAGGCTCACAGGCTTGGAGGCGTACATCCTGAGCGAGGCCTTAATTCAGGATGCAAGTCAAGCGCCCAGTCCAGCCGCCGACTCCTTGGCGGTGGGTACCCAAGAAGGGAGAGAAATGGCCTCGGCGAATGTATCCTGAGAAGCAGCCTACCTTGACGGAGTCGAGCATCAACCCAGCTACCTAAAATACCAAGATATTAAGCAGCTACCAAGAAGTAACCACCTAAGATCTCAAGATCGCGACTACCGCAAGAGTTTCCAAGTAATAATAAGATGAAGAACCCGAGAAATTGTTCAAGATGTCTGTGAAGTACAAGTTTCCAAGTGAAGATCCCGAGTTGATGGGAGTTCAAGACACGGTCGAGGACATCAACCGACGGACAACCTGGATGAATGCAGTACATCCTGAATGACCGAAGCCAAGCAACCCGTTTGAACGAGCAACCTGAATGACCAAGCGTAGAAGACAGTCAAGCAGTCGATAAAGCGAAGAAGGTCGAGCCGGAGCTGTCGACACCCAAGTAGAGCCAAGACGTACCACGTTGAAAGCATACTCAAGCGTCGAGTCAGATCGAGCTGAAGAGTTGTACAAGTGGAGCAGATCCAAGGTACCGGAGCGGCATCCGTGATGAGTAGTTCCGGATGCCAAGTGCGACTCGACGCTCAAGCATACAAAGATCAAGTTATCCAGAATGTGTGAAGGTCAAGAGCAAAGGGAAACCGCTGAAGATCCCAAAGAGAGACCAAGATCAAGATAGACGAAGAATGAAGAACCAAAGAGACCAAAGTAATTTGAAGAATATAGTTTGTTTTGCATTGTGAAGCGCAAGTGTTGTGTTTTGCAAGTGTATCTAGCCGAAGAAGACCTGTGACTAGGAGGACCACCTAAAGAGGGGCCCCAGCACATCAAGATCGACCAAGGCCGTGTGCACGGACCACACGAAAGCTCTCGTAAGTTCCAGTCCAAGTAAACTTGGGGTCTGAGCCCGACGCTCGGGTTGATCCAGTTATTTCATTTGCTAAGTTGCATGTGGACACCCCGAGTGACCACTTGCATTTCATATTCTCTAACCCGGTTTTGGGAGGTTGGTATGCGATCGCCCCTGAGACACATTGTTGATTGCTGTGTGTACCGGAATGTATTTGTATTGTTCCTCCTGACTTGCCAGGAGTGGTGCGCGTAGGGCATCCCGAATTGACCTGTATTTGGGACTGCTAACTACTTTGACAGGCTGCATATTTTATATAACAAACTATGTGTATTGATTTTGGTTATCTCTGGGAAAAGGTCTTTGCTAGTTACCTCTCTCCATACATTCAGGGCTCTAAGGACCCGTAGGCCCTGGATGTTCTTGCACTTTTATATCTCAACCCAAGTATACTAATACCTCGGTGGCACTAAAGTCCCAAGTCTGTGGTTCGAACCTACGAGGATAAAACACAAGGTCACACGCCACCCCGAATTCTATTCGGCGTTGTACCTATTGACTCAGGTTCAATAGCACTATATGCCTCTGGGCGATAAGTGTTCGCCGCATCGTCTCACTTTTACAACTTTTTTATCGGGAATCTGGACGAACCGTTGTCGCACTTCCCGAAAAAAGTTACTACTGTAGTATTGAGAACATTTGGGGAGGCGAGGTTGCGTGCCTGGTTGGAAACGGACATTCCTCCACTAGTCGTTGCGAAGCTCGGCCTTAAAAGGTTCCCAGTGCACTGTTCGAATCAGCCAAAACCCAGAAGAATCAAGAATATTTCGAGAAGCTCCGGGTTATAGGGAGTAACGAGCAAGCGAAAGCGTCTACGCCGGTCTGGTACATCCCACTTCCACACCACCTTCCATAAAGGTGTCGTCTTCCCGCAGACGTTTTGCCGCCGCATTTGGGACACTAATTATTATACACCCGTTGGGCCATCGATCCTGTACGTCACAGGGTTGAAGCTCTTTAATTCCTTCTCCATGCATCCCACACGCTTTCGTGGGAGCATGGTTTGGCGCATCGAATTCGACCAAAGTCTCCCTGCATAACGAACACAGAAGTCGAGTCGAACCCTTCTTGCTCAAAAATGCCGTCTGCGCTAGTCTAAGCGAAATTGACCCAGGATCATGCTCCCTAATATGTCTGCAAGTTTCTCCAAGTGTACGTAAGTCGGCGCGGATCGATAGCGAAGTCAGTCGTATCGGACCACGCTAGCGTCCTTGACAAAGAACCCCCACATCAGAGATTCGTCTCCGTCACAGAATCCAATTGTATTCACCAGTGCCTGAAAGCTCAGCAAGCTTCGGCGTACATTAGGGTGCCGCATCTTCATCAACTGTTCTGATCTCAAATCAAGACCAGCAGCAGCAAAGAAGCCAGCACCGCCAGCCACCAGCAGGTAGTACGCAGCTAGAATGGCTCGAACTGAACCGGACCAGGAGGCAACCTAACGCTATCCAGGAAATTGCGCTCAATGTAGTCCTTGTCCAAATCGTAGTCACGCTTGAGGAATGTGTTGGAGATCACCCTCCAGCTACGCGTCTCCTCTTGATGAGCTGCCAGCCTCCCCAACACACTGTCGACAGCACGCGGCACCACCTCGTCGCTCGTAAAGCAAACAGTTCTGTCGAAATGCACGGGAATGCAATGGACACGTGCTCTTCACTCTGGGCAACCTTCTCTAGCAACAAGTCCAGTGACTTGGTGTAGCATGACTGGGGTTTAGTGTTCGCGTTCCATAGCAGTAGGTTGTGAACCATGTCGCAATTGGGGGCCGGCAGTATGAATGACATACGAAGCCGGAAGGGCGAACCCCAGTGTGATCGCAGCGTTGCCCACGGGTTATTTATGTGCCTGGCGAGACATGATCTCATGACATGCCGCTCGGAGAAGAGGTCCCGCCATACCGCGGACCACGTTGTCGAAGCATTTGTGGAACGGCTGGAAGCAGCCGAGTAGCCACGAGTTAGCAGCATTTACAATAGTTATGGGCTTGAGTGTGGTGATGTCGGCCTTCCACAACGGGATCTGCTGGAAGCCACTCGCTTCGGTTGACTTTGGCACCGAAGAAAGCAACGAAGGAGGCAACACGGCTTAAATCGCCCGATGCGCTGATGATCATACGCGTCATCTGAAACGAGAACATGAGCTTGGGCCGGTCGGTCGGAAATACCTGTGCACGTGTAGTCGTACATCATTTCCGTTGTAGATTGTACCATAAATCGTAAACGTTTCTCGAATACACCACGTTTGACTGTCGGGAGTGCCGTGGGGAAGGCAGGGAGGAAACTTGCAAGTACAATTTCGTACAGGCTCATGATTGTGGCAAAAGCTGTCATAGCGAAGTACATGATGGATCCACGTAGAGCCACAGGCGTGGGAAGTTAAGTTCACGAACTTCGGCGATTTCGATCTTCATGAAGCTAGACAGCTCCAGCTTGGCACTGATTTCAGTAGCCTGGTTCTTGGTCTCATATAGCGTAGCAATAAGCTCTTCATTATCCATAATATTGCCGGAACGGCTCGATAATTAACGTAACAACGTGTCTTCAAGATCCACGATGAGCTGTGTGCTTTCTGACATTACCGTCATGATATGACTGTACTGTTCCTCTAGATCAGGGCGTTCATGTGCCACCACAACATTTAGAAATTGATTCGCTAAACCGTGTCGTGTCATGCTGTAGTTCACGATCATGATTTTGCCCATAACTTCTGGCGAGTAGTGAGGGTAACAAGTTTTGACGTGAATTATAAACGGAAGTTGGCATCCCATTCGACGTTGTTGTCACCAAGTGTGATAAGTCTCTGCGAACCCTCCACGGGCGTATTTTTCTGCAGCACCGGGTCCAATTTTATTGGATCTATTCCTTCATCTACACTTTCAAACAGGAACGGGTTACCAAACTAAATCGCCAACTCTAAATGTTGGTGTCGGCGGATACGTCCTAATACTGTCCAAAAATGTCCTAAGTGTCCTAAAAAAACTGGCTCTTATTATAGACATAAAACAACCAAAACGTACAATAAAGAATGGCAATATACTGGGTCCTACAAACTGTCCTAAACTGTTGAAGTGAATAATCGTAGGACACTTTTTAGGACATTTTAGGACATTAGGACACTCCAGGAACTAGGGAGACTGTAGTAACTATATAGAACTTTATACTACGCATATTTAGGACTCTTTTAGGACATGTTTAGGACAGCTTAGGACACCCATGCTGATCACTTCAGTGAGGGGTATAAGTTCTTCCTTGGTTGGACACTCCCAGCTTGCTTTTAACTATCACCCTGCCCTAAACCAACACCCCCCCTAAAGGCTCGCTGCGCTCGCTGGTGACAGAACCTCAGCTCAGTGTTTCCGAGCAGCCATTTCACCGGCAGATTGACTTGGATACTCGTAGACTTGAGCTTATCCCTCCAGCGGTCACGACTGTTTGGCGGTATTCAAATGGTCTTTCCTGTACATCGCATGTCACTCGAGTTGAATCGGTAAGAAGCAGAAAATGAAACATCGCACGTTGAGATGCTAGACGAAAGTCTATACAACGACCAGTTTGTAGACGTCCTGGACGAGAGTAACGCGCTTCTTCACCACAAGTATCGCTTGGTGTATGAAGTAGGCACTGCCATTACCCTTTGCAGCAGAAGTGAGCGATGGAGGACAGTAGAAGCTTTTACTGAGTATTGTAGCCGATGACTCCGTTGGACCTTGGGTCGCCGACGTATTCCAGCCTCCACATGGCTTCTGCGTTTCACCAGACTACGTGACATGTATGCTGGAATTCAGTTGAACGTCGTCGTTAAAAGCATGGAATTGTTACGAGAAAAACTGAACAAAGCATTGGTACTGGATCTGGTCGACAACACTGCATTTGAATTTATGTCGCTCAACACCTTTGGAAATGGAAATACTGGTGAAGTTCTCGTCACGGCTATCACGGATCCGTCAAAAAGTTTGCAAGAAGTCGCACTGCTATTGGAATTAGTGATGGTTTGATGCGTGCATCTTATTATTTGATGCATGCATCCAATTGCGTGCCATAAAAGAGGTAGAGCGCAAGAATGAAAATTGAAGTTTCCGTTCAAGCTTTCCCGCCATTTTGCGGTCTTCTAGTTGCCGAGGTTGCCGCAGTAAAGGGGTGTGCTGCAAGATGTTGCTGCTAGCAACACTGGTGTTTGTGGCCGCCTTGTGCATGATGGCACAAGGAAAGAAGCCAGGACGGCCATTTCAGCCTATTTGGTCCGAGTTTACCATCACCAAGCGCGGAAAGTATAAGGACGTGACTTGCAACCATTGCGGTGACGTTTTGACGCGTTGTTGACGAGATTGAACGTGAAATTGGCAAGGGCAAAGTCGTTTCCATCACGACAGAAAATGCATCTAACATGAAGAGTGCGTGGTCGATTCTGAAGTCTGCACGGCCTGGGTTTTTGACTACTGGGTGTGCTGCACACGCCGTGAGCCTTCTCACGAAAAACATTTTGGAGTTTTCGATGTTGAAAAATACCCTGAGGGAAGCCAACGAAATGGTAAACTTCACCCGAAGTCACACAGCGACCAATTCCCGGCTCGAGACTGTCCAGGAAGCGGATCGAGACGGCAGCCAGCGCGGTTTGCAACTTCCGGTCGCCACACGATGGTTTTCAGCATTCCAGTGCATTAAATTGGTCATGGAAAATGACGACGTTATCCGACAGTTGTTTGACGACGAGAGCGCATCGGCGAGGCGGTGGCGGCGCCCGCCTTTTTGAAGAGATCAACGAGCAGCAAACTGAATACACTTTCTAATGGACTGCATCGAATGCGAGCCACGAGCGCGGACTACCCGTAACTGCATGGAGATCATCTCGTAGCTCTTCATCTAGCTTTTCAGTAGCAACAGGACTTTTCGACGTAACTTATTAACAATTTTGCATTACAGATCAACTTGGTTGAATAAGATGCATGCATCTTATTATTGGATGCATCTGCCCCTGGTTTGATGCGCGTATCAAACCATCGCTAATTGGAATCGATTTCGGTGATATTACGATGTACCTGTCATGCATTGGAAGCCCGAGTTTGATCGGTGCTGTTCTTGGAAGCACATTGCCCGCACGCTGCAGTCTGCTATGGCGGATGCTGACGCAAGCACTCCTTAGATGTCGGTATGGAGTGTTACCTGAGCGGCAAAGGCTTGGCGCCGTCTTGGTGAGCTCCCACTTCCATCACGCGCGGTGTCTGTAATGGCAGATTGCCGACCCGAGAGGAAAATCCAGTGAGCAAGCGAGCAGCTTCATGGACATCTTGGTACCGGTACCCGTACATGTAAATGTAGTGTACGTCCCAGGAAAAGAAGATGTCCGAGGTGACGACCGAGGCGGCAAAGCTTGACTCGGCGACTGGGACTATGGCCCAGGGTCATGCGTGTCTACAGGTGACGGTCCCGCGGCAGGCACCTACAGCGTGTCATACATGATGGACATCTTGACAAAGTGAACAGCGACGGTTGCTAGTAGCAATGCTACGTGTACGGCGGCTACGTACTGTACATGCAATACATCACGGGAGGAAGTTACTTGCATTCGAGATCATTGAAGTCTGAGTGCGCCGTCCGTCGCCGCGCACAGCGTAGAGGAGCGAGCAAATTGCTCAGCAATGCTCACGGCCGGCACGGGCATGCCGTGTCGGTCGGACTGTTGAGACGGTCGATGATCCATGAGTCAGGGGAATCAGGATCTTGTGATGCCGTTGAGAAGGGCACATATGCTTGAAAAGGAGGCTTTCGTGACGAGTCGCGGTCACGATGGTCTGGCATGAAGTTGCATCTGCAGTCCTGCCACTGGGGAAACACAAATTAATGCAAGGTGCAGGACGGATGAGGCAGCTTGGATGTAACCACTCGCTTTGGATTGTGAGCTTTGATGTAGCTGCGCAGAGTATTCTACAAACCAGTGAAGATCGGAAAATCTCGAAATTGGCTGCGATCGACGTGTTAAACTGGGGCATGAACAACACGAAAGCGGTTTCTGTCCGTGGATTGCTGGAATGAGCGACCAATAGCATTCACTATCGGAAGACTCAACTCGATCGAGGGGCAGAACTGGTGGATGAAGATTGGTCACTTGAGACTTTGTACTAAGAGGGTTACTGCAGAACAGAAAGCTCAAACCATTGTGTCGAAAGCTCACTATGGTTTGGGGAAAATAATTAATATCTGTTGTTTAGCCCCTTCTCGCCTGTTGCCCCCTTCACAGCCCCTGATCACCCGTTGCCCACACTGGTTACCTGTTGCATATCAACAGGGAACTCGCACTGCCTATCTGTCGATATGAAAAACTGTTGTCGCCCAATGTTATGTCGTTTTGAGCGGAAGAATTTTTTGGGTCGTATTCGGATAGGGCCTGGTAATCGGGAGTGGTGCCCCTAACTTCAGCTCCGGACTGGGTGTGCCATTAGGTCTCAGCAAAATAAACATACTAGAAGATACCAACAATGAAGATACCAACATGGAGACAACGACCATGCTTTTGGGAATTCCTCACAGCAATACCGTCGCCCGTGACATTTGTCATGGAAAGGATGAAAATAGTCACAGTCGTCATGCTTTCTCCATTATAAAACCTCCCAGACCAGGTTTGAACCAATTGTGGTCTTCAAGCCACTGTTTTTCAAATCGAGCCAGCTTGGAAGTAAGACTATAATCCGAGAATTCATCAACCATTTCTTTTTTGTCTCCGATTCTCAGCAAGTCGTCATATCTCCATCCATCGAATACTTTAGCCGCACGTACCAGATTTGTATCAACAGCCTCGTTGGTCTCAGCGAAAATAACAACACGTCTTTCGGGGTACAACTTTAGGTAGGCTGCCGCAGCGATCGCAATCAATTCCGTTTTTCCACATCCAAACGGGGCCGAAATTGGCACGACTCCATTTTGAAACACGATTGCCCGCAGCGCTTGTTGCTGGTGGTCGTTCAAATGGTCGAATTTTGTTCTAAACCATTGAGATTGCTTGAGAGAGCAGCTACTAAAGAGGGACTCGCAGTTGACACGATTGATCGCTCGCTGCGCCAACTTTTCCAGCAAATACTTGTTTCGAGGATTTTTCGTAGCTCTGAATCGACTCACTTGCTGTATGAGATTATCCTCCGAATGCCATCCAACAGTATAGTCAGGATCGGGTGGAGCTATGTTCGACACCTGAACAATGACTCGGATAGTTTTTTCTGGCGCTGGAATAATGAATCCATGATATATTCCAGTGCGCGCGCTTAAATAACCAAATGTGTAAGGAGGAGGGGAATCATTTGACTCTCTCTGAAAGCTCACCAATGCTAGATGAATCAGCGACCGCGGAGTTTCAACATCCCAGATCATAACGTCTTTTAGCGAGCACCACACTGTAAATTTTCCGCTAAACACTTCCAGAAGAGAATGACTTGGCATCGAGTAAGTATTTGTGGCGTCGATATGATTGTAAAGCGCCAGAACCAAACAGTAATCGCCGGCATCGCGAAAGTCACCACGATACAATTCGCCTTTCCTCACATAAAGAGTATGTCTGCAATTGAGATCTTCGACAAAATCTTTTTCCAACAAGTCGTACGGGATACCACAATTTTTTGAGCGGCACATTCCATACGATTCGTTTTTTAACACTCTCACGAAATCCATCTTCAAAGCCTTCTCATCCTGAAAGATAGCGCTGCTCGCAAACAGGACGTCTTTCAGCAAGTGAGGCTTAATTGAAATACGTGAGTGTGACCAAGTCCACAACCGATAATGATGGCTTATCTGGTCGTAGTTGTCTTGCAAGAACTTCGCATACGGAGAATACTCAGCGGATGACCGTGATTTGTGGAAATACTTGTTGAGCCGAGTAAATTCTTCGTTGCTCATTTGTTGCGAATACATTCGCGTAGATTCTCTCCATGTAGTATCATAGAGAATCAGAGACTGTAGTTCATCATTGAGCTCGCTTGCTATGTCTCCATGTCCGACATCATCTGCTACATCATCATCGAGCCCGCCTGCTATGTTTCCATGTCCGTCATCATCTGCTACATCATCGGCTAAATCGGAGAAATTGGTCTCATCATCAGAACTACTTAACTCATCGTCAGAATCGCCCACTGTTAAATCAATTACATTGCATGGCTGCCCTTGAACCATACCTGATTCAAGGGCTGTTTCAACCGTTCCACTTGGCAATTGCATTGTTGTAGCTGCTAGAACATCGGTATTCACAGCTTCCACATCATTCACAGCGTCAGGAGCTGGCTCGCTCGTACTGCTAGTAGCTGGGCCAATGTGAGTAGCTTGAGTATTTGCAACTTCTTTCCGCTTCTTGAATACTCGTCTGCGTTCGTTAAACGCTTCCAGTGTTCGGCCTTCTGGTGTAAGCGCGGTCAGCTCTCGATACGCTTGCTTCAAGTCCTCCCCTGACAAGTTTAAACTCTTGACGACCAACTGGTCTTCTTCTTCCTGCCAGGAACGGCAGACACGCTTCTTGTTCAATTTGCCTTTTTTAACTGGCAGGAGATCTGATTTTTGTTGATTGGCCTTTTCAACTGCTCACTCATAACCTTGGCAATCTTTGTCGGGCCAAGATCCCGTAACGAAAAGATCTGTTCGATCATCTCTGTCGTCCCGGTCAATCTCGTTTGCTTGTCGTGCTTTTTGCGCCAATTTCTGACTTGGGCCCTGAACGCGTCCATGGATCTCGGCTCTCTCTTAGCATTCTTCATTCGGCGGCAGTACTCTTCAAACAGCGCGTCAACGTTTCTTTCGTCCATGTTCTCACATAACTCCACCAGAATCGTGCTTTCCTCCGTCTCCCAATGTAATCTTGCTTCCATCGCGCCGTTGGTTTGGAGAAATCGTGTCGTAACAAAGTCGTTTTTAATCGCGTGTCCTGAGTCGCTACCTGTATAATTATGTGGTACCGTTTTGCTGTGGCGTAGAGATTCTGTCCAGAGTCGCTACCGGTTTACTGTGACGCTGTCCAGCGTCGCTAATTTCCCCCCAATCTGAATATTTGCCAAGAACTCCGAACCATGAGCTCTCAAATCGCCATCGAGACGAGTCATGCCATGCTGGACGCTGTCATCAACGGGCATCTCGAAGCGGTTCAGGAGCTACACATAAGTTGTTCTGAGAACTGCACGACAGAGCTTATGAATAATGCTGCGAGATATGGACACCTCAAAGTACTTCGATATTTGCACAAGAATTGTTCTGGCGGGTGCACCACTCGCGTCATGGATGGCGCTGCCAAGTCTGGACACCTTGAGATCGTCAAGTATCTTCATCAGAACCGCACCGAAGGCTGTACTTACTGGGCGATGGATTACGCCGCCAGGCACGGGTTCCTCCACATAGTTCAATGGTTGCACGAACACCGCACCGAAGGGTACACGACAGGTGTTATGAATGGCGCTGCTTGGAACGGACATCTCCACATAGTTCAATGGTTACACGCTAACCGTACTGAGGGGTGCACTGTGCATGCGATGAATCTGGCTGCTTCCAATGGATATTTTGATACCATCAAGTGGCTCCACGCGAACCGCACTGAGGGTGCACTGCGCATGCGATGGATTACGCCGCCAAGCACGGGTTCCTCCGTGGTTGCAGAAGAATTGTAAAAAAGAACTCTACGGCCGCTCCACACAGAATCGCAACAGAAACGCTGCATGCTTCCAGAAGTAAGCCAGTCGTTTCAAGTACAGCTTGTAGCTTGATGTCTTGAATGAAGGCATGTCATCAATCACGCTCTTGTAGTCCGGATATTGCTTCTTTTGACCCTCGTTCCACGCTCGAAAGCGATTGAACCCAGCCAGATGCCTGTACTCACGCGTCGTAACGCTGACAATGTCTCGGTTGTTGCGAGGGCGTGGACGTTTAGGTCGACGGATCCAACGAGGATAGTTGCGCTTTTTACGCTTGGACCCTTTCTTCCGGCGTGGACGTCTTGGGCGATGTTTTGCTCTACGCCTTCGGCGTCGAGGAGTTTCCTGTCGAAGGTATTCACGGGCGGCAGTACATACCGCTCGCATGCCGGGATCAAGTCCAATCACAACGTTTAGAGAGTAGCCTGCGGGAACAACAGGTTCATCCTCTGCTCGCTCCGGTACTTCACTCTTGGGGCAGAAGTAGAGAACGGAAGCGCTGTACCCATCCGTTGTAACTTGGTTTGCAAACAAGTGACTTGCATGCTCATACTTCTCCTCCACCGAGAGTTGTTGGAACTCAGTTCTGGAAAGAGGACAATCTGGCCTTCTCGTTTGAAAGTGATCGATCTGAAACGCTTTACGTAAGACCGTCCATCTGTGCTGTTTGAACGATGGACACGAGAGGCGTACCCCAAGTAGGTTCCAGTCATCAAGTACGTTCCCTTTCCCTCGATCACGAATGCGAGATAGGAATCCTGCCAACGTCGTGCAATTGATGACAATATGAGCGTTGACGAAAGACGTGGACACGGGAAACAACGAGAAAGCACGCACACCCTTCTCGTTTGGAACCTCTTCCATCCGAGCCTCGACAACGCTCTGGAACTCCCAGATCAGTCGAATGTAGAAATTCATACCGTTCTTCTTGATATTGCTAGGCCGCGGAATCCACTTGTCGCTCCACTCCTCGTCATCGGGAGTAAGGATGTCTCGCATCTGGAGCGCTTCCAGAAGATCAGTCTCCTCTACATTGTAGCAGACGTACATGATCTGGCTTACAAGCTTTTTACTAGCTTGCTTTTCTTCTCGCGACAAGTTATCTCCTGTTTTCCCAAACGTGATCTGTACATACGCTCAAGCGTTTCCGAAAATGTTCACGAATCATCACGCCCACGTTTACAAACATTTCGTCTCGCATAGCGTTCTTCCGTTCTGGATATCCAGTCAAGTTAGCGATTTACTCCAGACCTGCCTGCGTTCGACCAGCTCGATAGATCTGAATACTTTCCCACAACGACGAGTTCTTCGTAGCGATGTGGTGCGATTTATCTGTAAAAGACACTCCAGAGCAGCACTGATCAAAGAAGGTTTTGCTGTAATCTGGAAGAGGCAATCCATTCTCGAAACAACGTAACGAATGAAGGTTGATGAGATGCCACGTCTCCATTTGAATCTGCTTCATTGCTCGTGATGTTCGCTTGATCTCTTCGATAAGACGTGGGTCCGAGCAAATTGTCGATAAATGACAGATCGCACTTTGATACGTTTTGCCCTTCTTAAACTTCTTTTTGAGAAGAGTTCCCTCTGATTTCTGTCGCTGCGGTTTTACAGTCTTCTTCTGGGTCCTCTTGCTCTTCACTGTGATCTTCTTCGGCTTCTTGTTTTTCTTGATCTTTGAGCATTTCGTAGACTTCTTTGACGCAGTCCTTCGTGTAGACTGCGGAATGATTGGCACCACTTCTTCCATTGAGAGCTCTGACAGTTGACTCTCGACTTTCATCTCCTCGTCACCGTCAGAATCTTGCGTTTCGGCTACTGTTTCAAATGGCGAAAACCACGCGTCGGGGTCTTGCGTCTCCGCCACGACCTCAAACGGAGGCGGTAGCTCGTTGGGGTCTTGGGTCTCTTCAATGACATCCCACTGGTCCGGGTAGTCGTTCTTCTTGCGCTTGCGCCTCATATCTGAAATGGGGAAGTGAAAGAAAATGGCAATTCCTGCGATCTATCATCTGTATTCAGTATTTGTATGAACAACTGCAATAGATGGTCAGCCAATCAAGAATATATCTCTACAGACAGACCCCTGATCGCGGTTTGGATACATGCATGAAGCGCGTCGCATCCATCGTTGTACGGTTCGAATACAGATGTTCAACATTTGCGATCTGAGCGAAGTTAAAAGCATACATTTCGCTCAGCTTGAGTATGAAAATATATACTTCGAGTAGACATTCTCAGCGCCCCGCCTGATAAACCCGAGTTGATTCTTTTTTTTTGCGTACAAAGATGTGAACATCCAATCGACAGCTGCTTCAGTGGAAATCGCAAACGTCTACGCGCAACCCAGACTCACGCACGAGTTCATCATCATGGCCGGACGCAAGAAGCTCCCTCTTGGTAATTCGCGAATCGAGCATATTCCCAAGACTGGTCGCGACCCGATTACGAAGAGGAGACGCCCACGTCGCGCCCGAATGAATTCATTCGGCTCAGCTTTTTGTCCCGCCAGAAACGATCTGGCCAGCGCGCGATTCGCGAGCACGAAGACCGCGGCGAGTACAAGCTGCTGCAGGGCTACATAGCAGGTGGGATCGACTTTCGCCAGAACATGAAGACCGCCGGCAAGCGGAAATTCGGGCAGGTAGCGTGGACTTGACAACGGAACGCTCAAGCAAGAAAATAAAAAATAAACTAACTTAAAGTGCATTTTTTCCTGAATTACTGTTGAGAAACGCCCGTAGCTGGGACGCCGGTTGGTTATCTCAAGTGGAAGTTCTTCCAGAAGAGAATGGCTCGCATCGCGGTGGATACAATAGCGAAGCGAATTGTACCGACAGTCAACCGGCAGACATGCGTGGCGTTCGGCGACTGGAGTCGACACGATGGTATTAAAGAACATGCGCCAAGTCCGGTCAAGGGTTTGAAATAGGCGTTGTGGAAGCGCGCAACAGTGGTCTCCATGGACGAATTCAGGACGAGCAAGCTCTGCTCGCAGTGCCACCAGTCGCCTTCGAACGTTCTGTACCCCACTGAGGTCTACCCCAAGAACGTGAAGAAGCCCAAGAAGAAGAAGCACAAGGGCAAAGTCCTTCTGCGCGATCGGTCACAGGCGAAGATTGAGATGAGACATTGTCACGCCGTGCTGCGCTTCGAAAACGCCATATGTGAGGCTCGCTATTGGGATCGGGACGTAAATGCTGCGATCAACATGCTGGAGCTGTTGAAGAACGAAGCGCAAGGACGTGGGCGTATGGAGCCATTCAAAAGAATATAGGCATAATAATCGTGGGGATGAGAAAATCTTCACCCAGAGTAGTTAGCTAGCTAGTTCTGGATATTGTAAGAGGTGACATTGTCACTGCCACCTGTAATAACCACTCAGGACAAATCGCTGCTTATTTCCCTGTTGTACTTCGAAGTACTTAATTAAGTAGACGGCAAGTGCTTGAAGTTGCACTCTGGAGGAAAGCGCACGAACGAAGTGACACAGGAGTCATGAAAGATATTGAAAACAATACACTCTTGAGATGTATTTTTACTTTATTTCATTTGTTACTTTTTTCATTTGGCATTACTAGCTGAACGAATTCAACTAGAGCTTGCTACTTCATTGAATCTCTCGTGGTGCAAAATACGAACGCGAACAAAAACCAAAAAACAACAACTTTAGTTGAACGCAACGCAACTTTTTTGGAATTAAGGCATCAAACGAGCTCGCTAGAATCGATACTAACAGATCGAAGTCCGGCAATAATCATGGTGCTTGCCGTTAGAATCTGCTTACGTCTTGCTGACAGCGCCAGCAGCACCGCAGCAGCATGGGCACCAACAGGCTGCTCCGCATTGCTCCGCAGCAGCAGGTTCAGCGATGGCATCGGCGAGTGCTCTCGGGACCGATTGGTAGTCGCTGGCGGATACGATACCCGCGACGGCGACAAGCGTAGTGACGGCGAGAGCGGTGATCTTCATGATAGTCGTCGTTGCTCGGTAGTTGCGTGTAGATCCGGTGCCCTTCTTGTGCGGAGAGAAGAAAATTGGTTTGTGAGGCAGAAGATTGAGTCGCTCTGGTAGAGTTATGATGTGGTCTTGTCGCATCACCGCCCGCCGTTCATCGAATAGTCTAGGGGGTTTCTGCCGAAGTTTCCTGAATTTGTCGAGTATAGTGATTGATGAAGCTGCTTGATGATGAAAAATTATAATAGGACGAGGTCGTCCGCGATACTAGCCTTTTCAGGGATCGAAGGGGTTGTGATAATGAATTGGATGAATACGATGGTTGTTTGAGGGGGGGTTACATGTAAGAAAAAGCTTCATTTCTTTTGTTTTTGGGATGGTAGAAATCGGGGTGTAGCTAAATTTTTGGACTACGATGTTGTGGATTATCAATTTTCTTATAGTTTTGGTGGCAATGTTTCAGGTTTGCTACGTAGACCGTATATTTCCTCCATGGCTATCACTACTAGACTGCACTTCGGTTATTCAAACACTCTGGAAGGTGCTTACTAATGAACATTTTCAAGAAACGGACAATGGACCGATTCCCGCAGGAGTCTGTTCCGGAACAGATCCAAAACTTATTTAGATCGAGGCTTCTGATTGGCTGATAGGGTCAATTCTGGCCCTTTTTCACACGTCTGTTCCAAAATCTGGGATCTGCGACGGAACAAACGCCTACGGGAATCGGTCCAATGTACGCTTAGCATTCGCTTGAAGTTTTTCAAATTGGAAGAGGACCTCGACAGGATAACCGGATATCTAGCCCAAAGTTGCAAACTAAGGCCACCTCGAGGTAGATGAGAACATTTTGGCATTTTGGTTCGCACGAAATAAAAAAACGATACCTTCTTGAAATGGATTTTATTTTTTTAACTTTGGCATAATTAGCTGCAACGACTTCAACTACACCTTGCTACTCAATGGAATCCTTCGTGGTGTTATTACGAACGGCAAACAACATAAAAAGACAACTCGGTTGAACGCGACGCAATGTTCTTGATTATTAGATGGATGGTGGTGAAACGCATTAAGCGAACCCGCTAGAAACGACACAGCCGATGAAAATCTAGATCTAAACAAAGCTAACATTTCTAGCTAACTCTGTCGTGGGCTCGCTGTAACCCGAGTTTAAAAAAGGCAGCGATTCTTACCTGTGGATGGCATGCACTGCCAGTAACACTTGGTCTTTGTCGTCTGAGTTCTGAGACTCCAGTATAATCTCGTCTGGAGGTCTCCGGCGCTGCTTGAAGTTTGAGTCTCCATGGTTTTGTTTTACCGGCCATTGATCAACTAACTCGCTCGTCGACCGTTTACCAAAAAACAAAGTGGACATTGTCAGTGCCTACTGTAGTAGATAATACTGTAACGGAAAATATAGCAAAGCGATGGCGCCGATAACGCTACTTAAGAAAGGTTCGCTTGTAACACCACGTACGTCTTGTGCCGTGATGGCGATAGGCAGGATTTTCTTTGTCGTATGCTCGTTCATCTTTAGTAGCGCTGCTACCATCTTTGAAATGTACGCCTGGGACGGCACGAACACAATAACGTATTGTATGCTTGGCGGAGGCGGCTTCTCTTCCTCATAATGATCGATATCTGCCATGATTTCGCACACTTTGGCGTAAATATCGCCCACATCTACGGAGGGATAGACTACATCGATGGGTTTCGATTGTCCACTAACCTCGAACACTGTGCGCGTATTAAAGTATTTACAGAACCTTTGCACGTTGAGCGTGGCGCTCATGACGATGAAGAAGGGTGCTCCATTGTTTAGCCTGGATTTGATGAGCCTCTTCATCACCATCAGAATTAAGTCCACGTCAAGCGCTCGGTCGTGGGCTTCATCGATAATCACGAACCTAAACCGCCGGCAAAATTGGTCTTCGGGCATGTTCTTCAAGTATTGGAGTAGTAGAATACCTGTCGTACAGAAGAGGATACCTTCCTCCGTGGCTTCTTCACGAACTCCATAGTCTGATATCCAAGGTTGCGATATAGCTCAATCGTCAAACCGTTGCCATTAGGGCGATGGTAGTCCTCTATACCAGCGATATCTTTCGGGATTTCTGTGGCGGTGAGACGGATAACATCCGCCTTGTATTGGAGACGGATCGGACTAAACTCCCTGGAAGTGATTCCGAGTTAGCGTTCCGGCGTGTGATCGTCTCAACTCCTGTGGCCGAAACGGGACTAACCCTGCCATCGCTGCGGTACTGTATCGGCTCAGCGCTACAGTTGACCAACGAGTTCAACGCACGTCACGGACTTCATGTCATGGTCACTAAGCCGACCACACGAGGCATGTCCTTACAGCGAAAATGCCGTATCGGACGTAAACATCCTGGCGTGTTCTTCCCGCTTTATACAGATGAGACAGCCAACAGCTTGATTGTGGATGACGCTCCCAAAATCGAGTCCGAGGATTTTACTTCGCATTTACTTGCGTTAATCGTTAGTACGAATGTATCCTCGCCAGACCGTCTCCCAATCTGGGAGATGCCAACGTCTCCTCCTGATGATAGTGTACGCTACTCACTTGAGCGTCTATTCATCCTAGGAGCAATTGACGAAAGAGGACAAGCGACTGAACTTGGAAAGATGATGAACAAATTCCACAAGCTCAGTATCGAGTCCGTTAAAATGATTCTCAGTGGACTAGTTTTTTGGGCGCCATTAAAGGAGCTTGTTGCTTAGCATGCTTGCTCAATGTGTAAAAAAGACCGACATCATTCGTCCATATAAGACGACAGGTTTCGCACCGTACGATACATCACGTCTTATGCGTGAATTAGAACGTGATAATGCGGATGAACAGAATCGCAAACAGTATGCGAAGTGTGATATGGGCGCTTTCAATCGACTCAAGGCGCAGTTGCTGATAGGCTGTGAGATGCTGGAGCTATTGCTAGTATATGAGTGTTTTAGTGAACAAGCAACTCGACTGACAACGAGAGCACTTATTGAATAGTGCGAAACGAAAGGACTAGACTATTGGGCTCTCTGTAGAGTCGCATACTTCGTGGATGAAGTGTACTGGCAGATGCTTGAGCAATTGCAGATCAATCCTGTAAGCAAGACATCGGCATATGAAGATCTGTATCAGACGATGAAACGATATACCATCGAACGGAACTCGTAGAGGCAGCCATTCGGCTCAAGCGATGTATCTACGAAGGTTACAAGTGCAACACACTTGTCTGGAATGAAGCGGCCAATGTATTCAACTCACTGGATGGCCTTGCTGTTTCGGTAAATAGTAGTATCGCCAGTCGATTACGGTACCAAGCACAGGGAGCACCGTTCACGCAAAAAAGGCCTCGTGTACTAGTTTGCAAAGAAGTATTTTCTCAGTTGGATAGATGCACAGGAAAGCTTACGCATGAGGCCCGAGTTATATCGATCATGGACGGCTACGTACACCCTGATCTTCTCTTCATGCGATTGTAGGTATCACAGGGGTCACTGAATGTCCTATCCTGCAATATCCAGGTCTAACCTAGTTTTGCTTTGCCAGTACTAGCTATTTTATACCGAACAAAACCTGTCCAAAGTTATTGTAGATCCGACACTGCAAAAACCATCCAATCATTGCCAGACCATCAATTGCGATCTATTATGCTATGTACTTCGAAGTAGCTCCAGCATTTTTATTGCTGCTATGGTAAACACAACAAGAAGACAATCGTTGCCGTAGTATAGCTACCATCATGGGTTCAGTTGTCCCCTCTCTTCTTTTGCTGTGTCAGTTCGGTCTTTACTTTGTGTTGCTTTTTGGCATACTGCTTGGATGCTGGTTTATGGCTACGCAGATAAAGTGTTCACTACCGCAACCATCCATCGTAGACAATGAGTTGGTAGACGCGTTCAAAGCCGTGGATCGTAGTCTCCTATACGGCGATAGTACTATAGATCGAAAGACCTTTACATTTATCACAGAGGATACGCGGAAGAAAGCATTTCAGAGAGCAGAAACGATTTTGCAGATCGTTGATAGAATAGATTTAACCAAAACCTGGCTCCCAAATCAGACGGATGGTATACTGATTTGTTTGTTGAACGCCATTAGCTTATCAAATCTTTTGGTTGCTTTGCCGGATGGGTCTGGCAATACGTTATACGAGGATCCAGAGTTTACACGTATTTGTGTTTTAGCAAATCTTGATGGCGATGATTTATTCGTTGCAAAGAGACTCGTAACCACTTTTGCAGCTGTTACCCATCGATCGATCGACGCCAACAAGTTGTCCGGACCTCAACTTCAGAACATTCTATTCACATTGCATTTTTAAAACGACCAAGCCAACATCTTTTTTTCAGTCAATCATCGAGTGCAAGCATGCCTATGACAACGCGGCAGTTCTCCCTCGACGGCAAGTTCCGCATGGAGATTGCAAAGCGACTAACGGACGATCCGCATCAAGTCATTCCTGTGGAAGATATAATACAGCTGGCAATTCCACTGTTTGGAGGCGCCTCTGGCCGCGGGTGTCCGTTGATGTTTGCACGGTTAAAGTGGTTTCTGCGTGGATCTTCGTTGACTGCGATGACAGTGAACGCGAGCGTTGAGTTTCCGCGGTTTGGAATTATCAAAGCGACAAACAATGGGTTATGCAATCCACAGAGCTTGAAGACGTTCCTGAACCGCCATAACTTGATCTTCACCTCGCGGTTCGCTGATCGAGTTCAAGCAGTGGCAGCAGCAGACGAGCTCGATCGCAGTATCAAAGTGCAATTAGGACAAGAATTCTCCGGTACGACCGACTCCGTCGTTGACACGAATAGCTGTCATACCAACGTGATCTTTGTTTCTCCATACACGCTAATGGCAGCCATCGAGCGAGTTAATACCAAAAAATCCACTTTATTTTTTGTGCATTTGTATATAAATGAGATCAATTTCAGATAGACGAGTATGCTTTTGTCTCCGAACCAAAGGCTTCACTCTTGCTCAGATTGCGGATATTCTTGACGTATGCATGCGAACAATTTAACGCTAGCTCAAGGGAGAGTTTATGGCACCACGTCCTTTGAACCGAGTTAGCAAAAGAAAACTCAATGGGGGGGATCAGCAAAAATCAATTGTACAGTTCTTTCTCAACAAGAACACGAGTACGAGGCGAGATGGCATAGCATTTGCAAACAATGAATTTCGAATTCATGTGTCCTCACGGACTATAGGACGCATTTTGCATTGTCACAATATTACATTCAAGAAGGCGTCCATTGCATACAAGGAAGCGAATCATGCTCGTCAACAGGAGTTCTTAACGAATCTTTCAAACTATTCAGGGAAACATTGGATCGCGCTAGATGAAGCTGCCTTTTTTCTCAATCATTCTCGTAGATACGCCTGGAGTGTGAAAGGCAAACCAGCTGTTGTCAAAAAGCCTGGGTATCGAGGACAAATGCATTCGCTAATTCTTGCAACCTCGTCCGTCAGAAGGAGTTGTAGGATGGAATCTGGTGCAAGGAAGTATCAATGCTACTCGTTTTCATGAATTTCTCAGTGGGTTGACAAACGACACCAACGTGATCTTAGATAATGTAGTTATGCACAAAGCTACTCACTCACTTCGAAAACAACACTTTTTCCACAATCCCGGAAGTTGCAGAAACAAAACGCATGAACATGATCTATCTTCCACCATATTCACCTCAAATGAATCCTGTAGAGCTTTGTTTCAATACCATTCGTACATTCGTGAACGCTTGCGCACCAAGAAATTTTGAGGACCTTCACTCGCGCGTTTGTACAGCAACCGAAGCACTCACACCAACAATCTGCCACTCTATGTTCATGAAATGCCTTGGAATCCATTGAAAGGTAGTTTCCCTTTCATATACAAAAATCAAGAAGGGGATTTTTCGGCTTCCTGTCATCCTCTCATTTTGGCTTCTCCACCATGAGTGGCAAGCGCAAGAAGAAAATCGACCCACCTGACAAAGAGAAGATCAAACGCCAGCGTCCAGACGTTCGTGAACGAAAAGCGCGAAACGCAAACACTGAATGCACTATTGCGAAGTGTTCGCTCAAGTCGTTTTGCAACGAGAGCGCGCATGCGTTACCATGGGAGAGCGTACTCAAGGATACGAATAAGGCAGTGGCGGAAGCGTATATTCTCGCAAACCTACGCGTCCTCCGTCTGTGTCAAGCTGGCCGACCTATTCCGATTTTGGATCAAGACTTCTACAACAAGTGTCTGTCAGCCGTGAGTGTTGGCTTGATGGCTCGGAAGAAAATCGACGATTCAGATCTACAACAGTCTGTTGAACTGTACAAGTCGTGGCGTGATCCTGACGTGCGGTTCGCCACCAGTGCTCACATCAGCTACGGATGGTTCCAGAACGCAAGCTTGCAGATGGCAACGAACGCTGCCAACCACATTATTGTGAACTTCTACCGTCGGTTCCAGAAGTATATCAAGCAACGATTCAATATCACTGGAAAGGAGCGCTACGAACTGCTGAGAGACGTATTGGCACCCACCTATGAAGGCAGTGACGAACGCGTGAAGGAGTTTCGCGGTTGGATCCCTCGCAACAAGGATGGCATTATTGACAAAGGCAATCCGCACTTGATTCTACCAGTGACGTATCGCTTTCTCCAGTTTATCGAAGAAGAGAACGACCGCAATCAACGGGTTCCTCAGTTTCAACAACTGAGATCATTCAGTCTCCTCCCAATTAAGCGTGGGTTCGAGTGCTCTCACTTCAAGATGTGCAAGCTCGGTCTCTATGCTCTTTTGAAGCGAGCTGGAATCCAGATCCCACCACTTCAAGCAAAGGAAGGACTAGCCTGGAACGACGTCGTGGACGAATGGTGGCACAAGCTATTTAAGATCAAAAAGTTTGAAACGACGAACCGCAAATTTGCTGGCGAGATCTTGACGGACGGGAAGGCAGTCAGCATCGTGCTACGAAAACCTAAGAGACCGGAACCATCGAAGCCAACAGAGAAAGATCCCAAGATGTACAATTTTGGCGAAGTGTGGGGTCTGGATCCCGGTCGGCGTGATCTCTTTGTGGCAACAAACAACTTTGGTCAGACGATCTCGTGTTCAAGTCGTAAGTTCTACGAAGACGCGAAGTACAAATCCAGTAACAAGACAACTCGCTACTGGATTGATCATGATCCGAAGATTTTGGAAGCGATCCGCAACATGCCGTCGCCCAAGACATGCTCTCTTCAGACGTTGGAGGCGTATGTGCGGTTCCTGATCCCGCGACTTGACCGCTTACTCGACTTTCGTATGGCGAAGCCGTTCCGAAAGCTCAAATTCAGACGATACATCTTCATGAAGAAGAAACTTTGTGAACTGTGTGAGCAGTTGACTGCGAGAGCTGGAGCGAACACTCTCATTGGATTTGGAGACTGGAGCGCGACCGACTACGGAGGCCTGATTAAAAAGTGTCCGGCAGGTCCAGTCAAGAAGTTGGAGAACGAGTTGAAGCGCTACTGCACGGTCGACTCAGTTCCCGAGTTTCGCACGAGCAAACTACATGCGGACTGCCATCGAGAGCTGACGTATCAGTTTGCGTTACGCAAATGCAAGGACGGCGTCGTTCGTCGCGTCAAGGTTTACAGTGTACTCCATTGTCGACACAATGGCTGTTTTGTTATGACTGTGAATCGCGACCAGAACGCATCCAAGAACATCCTGCTCCTGACTCTACCTCATTTCCTGGATCAAGATCGACATCCAGCATTTTGTAGACAAGGAACGTAGAATATGATTTAGTGTCGTTTAGTGCCCTCGGGTTGCTAGGCGATAGCTGGTTGATTCTCCAGCATTATTACTCCTGCTCGGATAGGCGATATTGACGCCTTTCGTGAGGTGGACATTTTCGTTGCCCCCGGATGCTATGGTCACTTTTCCGACTATACTAAACAATTGTATGCAGTTATCTAGCCAATCATATTCATATTGGATATAATTGACCAATCAAATTGGGTTGACTATAATGAATAGCCAATAAACATGTAGGGGGTTAGGTGAGTCCTGCAAGCCAGCCGTTCCGACGGATCGGGTCGGAAAACTTTGAAAAATATGTGTATTGCCATTCATTTACCAAGTCAACTACGTATCACTTGCATATTTGCCTTTCATCCGACAATGGACATGGGTTTAGAAGAACTAGATCCTGGCAACACTAAGCGTGCTAAGGCTACGGCTGTGGCAACTTTTAAGAAGTTCTTAAAGTCTGAGGGTGTTAGGGATGAGTACACGCGTACATGTATAGAACGTTATGATAGTGGAAAGTATTTTTTATCTGTAATGGATAAGTTTGGTATGTTTCTTGCATTTACCGAGGGCAAAAACGGCAAGCTGTTGGCTCGAAACACTTAGATGCAATACTATCGGCAAGCTAAATTATGGCTACTCGAACAGTTCCCTCAGCACCGAGCTGCACTAGAAGCACGGTTGCTGAAAATGGGGAAAACACTTGACAACTTTTGTTTGAAGAGAGATGGTGGTGGCTTAATCAGTAAGGCGCCGCCATGCTCTAAGACAGATTTGAAAATAATGCTTGTATATTTGTATGTTAACGCAAGTTGTTCCGGTGGCTACCAAGACGCTGCCTTCCTCAGCTTGCTCTGGTACCTGTTTGGCCGAGCGTCGGACCTTTCTCTGCTGCGGAAGCAGAACATCTCGATCGATGCCGGCAAGGTGCTCTTCGTTCACTTCATTCGCGTGAAGACGTCCGAAGAGCAGGGCCTCTCGCTCTTCCGAATTCAGACTTCAGCACTTGCCCGCTGTTTGCCGTGGCGCTGGCGCTTCTCAGCCAAGCTGCGCCGTCTGCGAATGTCATCGACAACCTCCCTGAGCAGCCAAGCCAGAACGCCATACAGCTGTCCCCGGACGTCCCGCTGCTGGAGATGCTGGGCCATCCGACAGCGACCTTGGGACTTGACGCTCCGACGACCGGCGGCGTGGACACGACTCCAACCATCTACGCCCACGTGAACCGCGTTCTCGATCGTGTCGCTAAGTCCGCTGGTGTGGAGGCTGCTCTGACCTCTCACTTGTTTCGGCGGGGTGGAGCTCTGCACGCGAACGCATGCGGGCAGCTGACAGCGCGTTGGATCTTCGATCGCGGTGCCTGGAACATGACAACAACAAACAAAGGGTTTAATTACATCTTCAATACCAGTGCGCAAGACCACAAGATCAGCACTCAGCGGCCACGGTGCTGAAGCCAAGGTCGCGCTCCAGACGCTGAAGGCCTTCGACTCCCAGACGCGCACCAGAGGTCGACGCTTTCCAACGTCTCCTGTTCGCTACCTGTCAGAACCTCGAAGCAACAGGACACAACGTCAATCAGCCCGTCCTAGATGTCCTTACTGCCTGTGTGCTTCGACACTATCCGCTGCTGAAGGAACTCAACCCAGAAGCTCCAGCTATCAAGCGCGTGAAAGCTTGCGTACTTCACAGCGGTAGCTCGGTGGCAGACCTCCTTGGCTGGTCGACGTATCTTGAATCCGCGGCCGCTACCTGTCCCAAGCACACCAACAGCAACACAGAACCCACAACAGCGCAAGCCACCAACCCAACTGAAGTATCCGAGGAGCAGAAGATCATTCGACATCAAGCCGCTGTCATTAACCACTTTATGGAGCACATCCAACGCCAAGATGCGCGGATGGATGCGTTCGAGGCCAAGCAAAACAACGATCCTGTCCAAGCTACAAGCAAACGTAAGGATCCAGCGAGCACAGACACTGATGTTAGCAAGCCAAAGAAGAAGCAACGCAGGTCGTCGGCGACTCACCTTCACGCTACCTGGTTCGCGTGGTACGCACAAGAGCCGCGGATGTGGCAAGCGCCAATCTCGAAGCAGCAGAAGCCCGACGCCAAGCTGCTCGTAGCCTTCATGAAGCTGTTCTTGGGCGACGGGTTCGAGCTGGACGTGACAGCATCGAACTATCGCGATCGAGTCTTGGACGTGGGCAAGCAAGCAGAGACGGCGGTGCTGGCGTTCCTGGCCGAGCGCAAGATCACGTCGCGCGGGTCGGACGCCGTCCTCAAGCACCTGCGCACCCTTCACCGCGCTGGAGTCCTTAACGCCAAGATCGAGCGCCATCAACGTATGCTGCAGACCGCTGCCATCAAGGATCCTGCTCCTGGATACACATAGGATGTACTGGAGGTAGTTAGTTAGCAAGCTAACCACAATACATGAATACATCTCAAAGCAAGTAGTGACAACGGCTGGAATCGAATCAGCAGCCTCAGAGCTTAGCCCTGCGCTCTACCATTCAGTTACGTTGTCGGTAGGGAGGGTCGTGGCACCAGCGCTGGCTGAATGCTGAGCGTACAGGATGTACAGGCTGTACGGCCTAAGAGGCCGAGCCGGAGGTCTGCGCAGTAGCGTGGAAAAAATGTAGACTGAGCGCGAAGGCTCCTCGTCGGCCCGCGAGAGTTGATGTGTGTGGCTGGTAGCCACTAGTTGGCTGCGTGTCTGTACACTAGCAAGTGGAAAGTTTTTATTGGTAAATAAGTAGCCAATAGGCTAATCCCAGGGATGACAGGTTTCTGGCATCCTCGTAATATCCGGACAGATGTCTCGTTATCCGGACTATCTCAAAATTCTGACCTCATTGTTGAATTTACCGGCTCGAGAGCACATGGCTCTCGAGCCTAATTTGCATGTTTATAGTAAAAGGCGTTTTTCTCAGCTCACAGGCCGTTTCAAGCGATTTCATGCCGCCTATAGACTAGGCTAAAACAAATTTTCTGTCGGTTCCGATCTCGTTATTGTTTCCCCTAAACCATAGTACACCACTTACCCATAAAATACAGATCCCAAAGATAATTTTTCCAAGATAGTGGTACACGTCGGAGACGTCCGCAGTCGGATAAGTTTTGGTATGGATTGTGGTACAGGAAGAACGTCCAAGGCACTGGCGATGCACTACGTTGATCAACAGGTCCTAATCACTGCCCTAACAAGTCAATGCGATTCACTTGCAGTCCAACTGAATGAACTAGCGATAATAGCCTAAGAATCTGGCCAACTCGTCGAGAGGCTCAATTGTATGCATAAGCAATAGGCTGTGATGTTGCAGGAGCAATATGACATGAATTTCTGTTTCCGGCAGATCCTAGAATCAAAGCGAATCGTGGATGACAAGATTGCACACACGATAGGCTATCTCGATGCAGAGTAGTATTCCTGCGCGTCTGGATCGACCTATTCACGCACCGTGTTATCAAACAAGTTGGCCTAAGGTTAGGGTTTAGGGTGTAGGATGTAGGGTATTTAGAGTTTAGAGTTTAGAGTTTAGAGTTTAGAGTTTAGAGTTTAGGGTTTAGGGTTTAGGGTTTAGAGTTTAGAGTTTAGAGTTTAGGGTTTAGAGTTTAGAGTTTAGGGTTTAGAGTTTAGAGTTTAGAGTTTAGAGTTTAGGGTTTAGAGTTTAGGGTTTAGAGTTTAGAGTTTAGGGTTTAGGGTTTAGGGTTTAGGGTTTAGGGTTTAGGGTTTAGGGTTTAGGGTTTAGGGTTTAGGGTTTAGGGTTTAGGGTTTAGGGTTTAGGGTTTAGGGTTTAGGGTTTAGGGTTTAGGGTTTAGGGTTTAGGGTTTAGGGTTTAGGGTTTAGGGGTTTAGGGTTTAGGGTTTAGGGTTTAGGGTTTAGGGTTTAGGGGTTTAGGGTTTAGGGTTTAGGGTTTAGGGTTTAGGGTTT